>JAEIGD010000007.1:4322500-4922500 GCA_018903425.1 Zaprionus nigranus
TTTATATATTTAAATGTTCTATACATATACAAGTTTGATCTCGTGTGTTTTACCGATAGTTTTATAAAACTATTGACCCATTTTCAACGACTTTTATTCAAATTTCTATATTATATACTAATTCAATATAGTTGGTTGTAATATTCATGTTGATATGCTGTATCTCGATCAATCTGGTTAAGTTTTTATATATAAATATATAGAAAGAGTATCAATATATATATAATATTAATACATATTATCCCTATACACGTTACACAGTTCATAAAGAAGCAGCTATACCCGCTATCAATTAAAGTACTCGTCCTCCTCCTTGACACTGAAAAACGATTTCAAGCAAGTGAGACAGAGATGAATTGAATCAAGCAAGAAGTCTCATGTTTCATCCGAGAACGGCAGACGGACGGACACAGGGCAGGGAGACACGACAGGAAACGACAGGGCCAAACGAAACCCAACATATTTCGTGGAACCCTGACAGCAGCACTTGCTAAACACATACATATTTATGCTCGATCCCCATATCCTGTGCAGGGCATAAGAACTTTGGCAAGCCATTTGTCACAAGTTGAGAAGGAGTTTATATATTAGAGAACATATAAAACTCATAGAAAGAGATATTTTATAGAAAGTATGGATAGATCAAAAGACCAATCAAACTGATCACATATCAAGATCAAATTAAGTATCTAAAGTAAGGTAACCAGAAACTAAATACGCAAAGTGTGTTTTGGCAGTGTGCATTTAACAAAAACATACAAGATAAAAAATTTTATTCTTTAAGACAAAAAAATTTTCTTGTATTTAACAACAAAAAAAAGATTTTTATTCAAAAGGTACTTTAAGAGATAGAAAAAAAGACCACATAATTCGAACGACGTTAAAAGAGGCACAAAGATATAACGCAAAAAAAAGAGAAAAATAAAAACGAAAAATAAAGTTTAGAATTTGAAAAAGATGATTAAATATTAAAACTGGAAATAAACCAAAAAGCAAACACATTAAAATGTTGAGGATAAAAAGACTGCGGACAAAAGAGGCCAACACACAAAACACCCCAGACAAAAGGCCGGAAGTTACTAAAAAGATGTATAGCCCCCCCCGCCACCGCACCGCAAACGCTAGATATTGTCATATAGGTATTAGTTTACTGGTGGATATATTCAAAAAAAAATAGGGGAACTGCCAACAATCCTAATACTAAATTCTATTATCAAAGGTCGCAACAGACTTGTCTAAATTTTCAAATCAAACTGATCATTGAGTCGATAGATAATGACTCAAATTAGAGTATCTCTACATAATATGTATACATACATATAACTTATATGTAGTTATCGAATTTAGCCATTTTTTAAGAAAAATTTTTGAAAATTTTTTGTTTAAAGAGAATTAAGTTAGGTTGGAAGCGATTGTAAAAAGCATGATAAGAGTCTTTCTTACATAATGGACACATGCCTTCTCTCTCCCACTCTTTCTTCCCATCCTTCGCTCTGCTTTTGCGATCTTTTTGTCCTTTTGTCTTTTGGGTCACATGAAGCGCAATTTATATCGGCGACAGCGTCGGGGTCCGACAACGTCCAGTTTATAATTGCTTTATAGCCGCAGCATAAATATGCGCGCTCAGTGGAGACTTATGGCATGTATTACATATCGTACAAATGAGGCGACGTGCTACGTGATCGCAATACGTGACAAGCAGGAGGAGAAAGAAGAAGGAGAAGGAGATGACAGCGGAGGATGGGCGGACAGCGCTGCAAGCGTTGTACGAAAAAAAAGAAGAGAAGACAATGGGGAGAGGCAGAGGGACTGGGGGTGGAGAGAGAGAGAGAGAGAGAAGACCAGCTGCGCTTGAGAGGCTGCAATTTATAATATGTTCTGCATGTTCTGCGGGTATCGTGGAATTTTTTGGGGACCTTTGCAGATGTTTAAACACTTGTGCTGGTAAGCAGAGAGGTTTATAGAGTTTGGAGACTTGTGTAGACTTATTTGAAATGACAATTTTGTCATGTGTGTAACATATGTGATATCTTTTGGTGCTGAAAACAAAACAAAGTGCGCTTTACATTGTTTGTAGACTTTGCACTTCTTGTTTGCCTTGCTTTAGTGCTTGGCTTGCGCAGTTGAAAATGTGCAAAGAGCACTTATTTTGTCAACACGTAAGATTTGTAGAGTTTGGAGACTAGTGTAGACTTAGTGCAAATGACAATTTTACACGATGTGAAGTGAATGGTTAATCTTATAGTACACAAAACAAAATTATTTACGTTTAACACTGTTTGGAGACTTTTTAGAAGTAGTGAAGAGCGTTGTGGACGCTGCTACAAAGCTTATACCAGTTTGCTAGTTAAGCATGAAAGTAAATACTAAAATAATTATGTTAAGGAAGTTTTCTACACTGTGTAGAATTGGGTTTTCAACTTTATTGACTTTGTAGAGTTATCAAACTGCATGCTAAGATGCATTAAATGCCAAAAAGACCCTCTTAAGACAGTACTTGGTATTGCATTCTCTTTGTAGACTTTATAGACTCTGTAGAGTTAACAAATTGCATGCTAAGATGCCAAAAAGACCCTCCTAACATAGTACTCAGTATTATATTCTCTTTGTAGACTTACCTGTCGATTGAACGCATCCGGCATGGTGAACGTACTGTGGATCCAGCAGAAGGTGTTGACCACATGAGGGGGTATTCCATTCACAATGCAACTGATCGGCTGGCCAACATACTGAGTGGCCGTAATGATCAGACTGCAGGTGAGCAGGAGGACCGTGGTGAACGAGTTGTGGAGACGGAAGACCGCATTGTCCGTCTGTATGTCCTGCCACTTAAGGTAGCTTTTCAGGCTACCCAATAGCTTATACATCTTGGCACGATTGTGGCAGCAATCAGGATTTGAAAAAGGTTTTTTATTATGTTATTTTCTTGGCCAACAGTATTGCTTGGCAGTGTTGCAAAATGTCACGTTGTTTTCTCGTTTATTTCTCCTTGGACTTTCGTTTGTTGTCGTTGTTGTCGTTCTGTTGTGTGCTATGCAAACGATGCATATCAGATGTCAACTGCAAGTGATAAGGTAGAGAACATACATTGTGCATTTAGTAAATTGGTATTTGTATTAGATACACTTAAAATCTATTGGAGACTTGTCCGGAATTAAAAAAAAAATATACTTCATATGAATTTTCAATGTTATTATGAAATGCATTAGCTAAACTAAGCCAATCTAACTTCATTTCAGCTTTGGAGACTTTTGTAGAGTTTGTAAAATTGCCACACATGAATTATTTTAACCGTAGCTTGCATTCTTAGTGAAAAATTGCATGAAAAACAAGTGCAACCACGTTTGGAGACTTGTGTAGACTTTCAAAAAATTGGATAAAATCGGAACTTTGGATAGTCTGTTCAGTAAAATATGCTTACTCATAGAAATAACAGGTGGAGTAGCAGCCAAACTCGTTTGGAGACTTTTGAAAAGTTGTAAAACAGTAGTCAGAGATTGTTGTAGACTTTTTTTTTGTCACTATTGAAGACTTTCTAGAGTTAGAATTACAAGTAAGAGTCACTTTTAGTTATTGCTTATGCAATTATTTTCTCTAAGTGTACTTTTCTCTCCAAGTAACTTGTATCTTTCGGTGGCCAATGCGACATTTTCTTGATTGAAATGAAACGTGTCGCTTGTTTCTATTGAAGTCAGCCGAAAAATGTAAATTACGTTGCGACGCTATCACAAGACAAACACGCGACTGGAGACTTGACTCGAAGCTTACTTGCTACACGGTTCCGTTCCCTCGGTACGGTACGGTTTGGTTTGGTTCGTTTCGACTGTGATTGAGCAAAAAAACAACAACAACTGGTAATGGGAATGGGAGAACGGAGCACTGAGCACTGAGAGAAGAGACATAAATCAACTAATAGAATCTGCAGACAGCTTCAATTTCAATTAAAGCCGATGATGGGAGAACGCTGCACTGGAAATTGATGCGCCACCATTTAAATATCCAATTGGCATTTGCTCCATTTGCGTTCTCAGCTCCCAAGACTCGTCCAAGAGTCGAGAACCGATCTGAATCAAGCCATACCGAGTTGAATGCACTCCTCAACGAGTGCTCCCTCTCGCTCTCTCTCTCTGTCTTTCGCATGACAAGCTTGACCCTGAGCGCCACATAAGTCTTCCCATGCGAGCACTTGTTTGTCACTTGATCAGATCTTTTCAGTACCTATTCTAGACTTATTATGCTCTTTTCCAAAGCTCTCTTAAGTGACTAAATTTGCATTGTGGATGAGCTTTAAGTTTGTTTCGTACAATTGTTAAATTTTTAGGGAGCTTCATTTGATTGTTTGAGCATCTTTTAAGCTGTATTTAAGCAAAAGCTTGATTTAGTGATTTAGTTATAAATTGTATGTAATATTTATTGAAATATTGTGATAATTTGATTGATTTAACAGATTGATTCGCGCAACACAAGTTCGACTTCCAACGACAATCCAGACTTGACCGATCGAAGCTTCTCTTCAACAACTTCTTAACGACTTCTCTGCGGCAACTTCTATGCGACTCTTCTTCAACTCGACGACTGCCTTCACTGCTCGATTATAATTATTGTTGCATGCCTGATCCTATCGATAGGCGCCAGCAGCAGTTGCCACCCGTACCATCACGTTGCCATCACTTCTATTGTTTACATGTATATTGTCAATCAGACTTTAAACAGATATAAACAGATCAATAGTTAAAGTTTTTCTAGCATGTTTCTTCAAAATGTATTCAAAAGTACGTGATGTACCAGAAAAGCTTTTTAAGTGTAAAATTGTTCACTCATTTGGAAACTTTCAGCAGCTTTTTAACGCCAGTCAAAATAAATAAAGCTAGAATTGAGCTTGTAATTAAACCTATGTAAGCTGATCTTGCTGAACTTGTGGCATACAAAATATGACTTACAACTGAGCTCTAGATAATTGTCAAGAGTTCCCCTCCCTCCTTAAAAATATATAATTCTAGACGTGAAATGATTAGCATTAATCCACAGCGATTTGCACAAATTAATAAAGTTTGAATTCCTAGAAAAACAAATTAAAAAAATGTCTGTTAGATATAGTTGGTTGTTAAGATACTCTCACTTCTTTTCTATACGCATGAGCAGTTCAAAATGCACTTTAAATTGAATCCATTAAATCTTTAAAGCTCTAGTTAATGTGAGCTGTAAGCTAAGACTGAGAGAAGCTCAACAAAAGTCTCCAGTTATAAGTTGCAATGAAAACTATCGAAACAAATGATAGTATTTTCAGCTGTTGATTTCTTTATAAACATTAATATCAGTTAAGATAGTATTTTCAGCTGTTGATTTCTTTATAAACATTAATATCAGTTAAGAGGTAGAAATTATGAAGAAAATGCTGTTCTAGATAAACATCTGCTGACTTTGAAGTCTGTCAAAAGTGTATCGTATGAATCTCTTCCAGGTACAACAAAAATTAAGAATATCGAGTTCATTATTGATATCTTCGGAGAATTTGATATTCCAATACAAAATCAACTGCTTAAGCTGCTGGATAGGTGGCAAATAAAGGTAGTGAGGTTAGAGTGCAGTCCAAGGTGAGATTCCTCTTAATTTAGTGTACCTAGGAGGGGTTAATCTGGCACCCACCCTATGCTATACAGCACCATCAAGGCATATTATCCCATAATATCCGAGTCCATTGCATCCCTCTGTCGTTGTCACCTACTTAATTTAGCTTGTTTATATTTTGACCCCCCGTTGCACAGGTAAACCTTCCCTCTCTTCCTCCTGCCCACTCTATCCTCTCAATCGACGGCTTTGTTTTTGTGCCACACGCTTCGCTGGACACGACAATGCAATAACAACAACAACAACAACAACAATTGCAGCCGCAACAATTAACCACAGCAACAACAACAACTGAAATTGCAGCTGCCACAAGCAGCCGCACAACGACCATCACAACCGTCACGCCTCCTCTCCCTCTTCCTCCTCCCACTGTCCCCTCTTGGCCGCCAGGCACTCACCCCCTTTTTTGTTTATTCCTGCAACAGACGCTTTTTCATTGCCAAGGCCAGAATTTTCCAGTAAATTTGCGAAAAATTGCAATTTATATGCGACGCTTTTCGTGCGGGGGCAGCAAAGGTGTTGCATGGGGGGGGCGGCAGAAAGGGGGAGGGGTCTGCTCAAACAGGTGTCACATTGCAAAGGTCGCGTACATTGTAAACACACAAGCACAAGAAAAACACGTATTAAATGCCTCTTACATGAGCTTACATTACCAACTGGGAATACCCTGTTAGCTAAGAGGGCAAGAGGGTAGCATGTATTTGGAAATTCTATATTATTGTACATACTGTGTATATATTGTATAAATATTGTATATCTATGTATCCCGTATTTATATCTATCTCCAATTATATTTACCTATGTACATTATATTTATGTTATACGTGTAGAATGTTTCTATTGTATATATTGCATATCTGTAATGCCGTTGACTCATCAGAACTCAGCTGTTGCCAGAACTACCTTCAGCAAATTTGGTATGCAGGTACTGTATACTATATTTAGTTTCATTTTGTTTGAAAAATAAATCAAACTCGTTTAAGCTCTTTAGGAATTCTGTAGAACTGTAGAAACTTTAACTGTTATACATAAACTATACTATACTACTCTCCAGCTACTCGAAATATCGTAAAACGCTATTCTATTGATCAAAAATTTGCTAGACTATCATGTAATGTAAGTTTTATATACGCTTCATCTATATACTTAAATAAACCTCAGAGAAATCAGAAATTTTAAGTGCCAGAGCTATGAAATTTGGTATGTGTGTACTGTATGCTGTATATAACGTTAATTTATCTTGAAAATAAATCTAGCTCTCTTAAGTTCATCAGTAATGCTATAAAATTATGAAAACTATCCAATAATAACTCTAAATATAGTAAAAATATGATCTACTAATCAATAAATTGCATTACAGTTTGATAGTTTTGATTTATACCAAGTATAACCTATATCCTTCAACTAACCTCAGAGAACTCAGCTAATTTAAGAGCTAGATCTAACAAATTTGGAATGTAAAGTCTCTTTAAACTCCCTAACATCAACTGTACCCAATCACAAACTTATCATCATCATAAGCATGCAATTGCATTACATCAATTGTTTTGTTCATGTATTTTTAGCGTATTTGCTCGTCTCTATTTACTTAACTCTTGCAATCTCAACTGGAATCTACTTTAACTTGATTTGCATCACTTTTGGTGACTTTGCTTGTTGTTGTTTTTGTTGTTGTTATGCAATTAGAATGTGCACAACTCTACTCGACACGTTTAACCTTAACATGAATACACTCAGACGCCGCGTCAGTCACTCAGTCAGTTAAGTGAGTTATTCATTTCTCAGCGTGTGACGTCACAAGCGAATTGTTTAATTGCAATGACAATTTGCATTGTTCTCTGTGGGTTTCTCTTGTTGTTGCATTCGCTCTCTCTCTCTCTCTCTCTTGCTGTTTTTGTTGGATTTGTGGTTGCTGTTAAGCAGCTGCTGACCAAAAAGTCGCCAACAAGCCGGAAATTGTTCATCCCTTTCTGTCTCTCTCTCCACCTTCCTCTCTCTCTCTATATCTCTCTATACATACTATGTCTCTCTTTATCTCTGTGTCTGCCTGTCGTCCGCCTCACCGTCGCGTCTCTCGCTTTGTCTGACTACCTTCTATGGCAGCTGGCACCAACTTCAATTAGAACCAATTAGGGCAGTTTGTAGTTTCCTGATAATATTGAACACTTAAAAATGGATAACTTATCAAAGATTTATTTATATCTATACATACATATGTACATATATAATTTTTTTTTAATATATCTGTATATATATTCCTAAACCTATTTCTTTATCTATATCTCTATCTTTTTACCTATATATGTAGGGGTATGATATATATCCCCCCCTTTTGGTAAAACGGAAACGCACAACTCAGTTTCTCTATTTAATTTATTCGCACTTGACGTTAGTAGCGTAAGCCTTTGACTGACTCTCTCTCCGTTTGCGATCTGCATGTTGCTAGAAAGCTGATGTTGCGAAACAGACAGATTACCACCCGAAAGCGAACGAAACTTGCATAATGTTTATATACAGTGTTGATATAACAAACTAAACCTTCTATATCTTCTGATTCTACCATATTTCTATAACTCATTCTAAGTCTATCTATATGTTAATAAATCTCTATTTTCTTTACTTATCTATTCATGTATCTCCTACACTCAATTCCGCCTTCTATATCTACTTCTTACTTCTACTTAATCCCACACTCCACCTCTGTAAACCTTTCGTTCTTTGCCTTTATAGCGACTTCAAGTTCAGCTCCGTTAAGTTCGCGTCAATCAGTTTTATAAGTTTATTCAATCTACTACAGTTTTATGAACTTTGTTTGCTTTTGAGTTTAGCATAAGACATAAAAATAATAAGTGCAAGCACAAACCTGCACAGAATTAGCGCTGATAGAGCAACGAATAAGGAGGGAACAACAATAAAAACTCTTAGCTGAGTCAAGAAATGAGTTTCAATGATGATGATGATGCGATGACTGACTGGCGATGGTCACCCTAATTAGGCTTAGCCATTGAATTCACTGAACCAACCTCCTATTCCGCCAAAGGGGATTTAACGTCCGGCCTGATCGACGGCGTTCTGGGGACTTGGATCTGTCTAAAAGAGAATGGAGAGAGAGAGCGAGGGGAAGGGGAAGAAAGAAATAACGCGATACACAAACAATGCGATGTCTCTGTGCAGCTTCAATTGAACAAATCCGTTTAGCGTGTGCGAGTGAGAAGGGGAGGAATAGATAGTGGCAAAGAAAGATGGAGAAAAGAAGTGGGGGGAGGGGAGAGAAGCGCATGTCATATAAGAAACATGTCTAAGAAGTGAGTGAAGATGAACAACACAAATAAATATAGAAAAGAAAAAAGAAAACAAAGCTAAAGGGGAGCGAGGAAGGTGGGGAGAGACGTTGATGATGTTGCTTACACGAAAGATGATTCCCAATTGGAATTGCACATTGCGCAACGTCGCGACGTTGTAACTGTAAACTTACAGTTTGACTTTGGCTTATCAATTGCAGCTTTAAGCCCGAGATAAGCTAAACACTGTGCCGGGTATTATTATCACTAGGTTAAAATTGAGACTTATATGGGTGGTACAACATATGGTCGGTCGATTCTTAACTGAATATGTATTTAGGCATAACGTATCAAACTTCAACCAAATCTGTTTTAATAATCAATTTCCGCTAGAACGGTATTCTGGCCCACTGTGCGCTCTATTTTGCACGCCATCTCACTCGCACCCGCGCACATCTTACAAATTCACCTCTCACGCCTTGCACTCATATTTGGTTCCCTCTTCCACTGCAGTCATATTTACACCTCCCCATGCAACTCATACATATATTCACCTCCCCTTGTAAATCATGTTCACCTCCCGCTCTTTCTCACTCTCGCACCTTTTTCTAATTGTGACTTACGCGACAAACGGGAATCCTCTGCGTGGGTCTCTTTGTTGATGCAGTTGTTGTTATTGCTTCCTCTTTCTCTTCTTCACGTTGTTGCTGTTGTTGTTGCCTGCTAAATCAGCTGCCAGGTGTGCGAGCTGCTGCTACTCTTGGCTTTGTCGTGTTGTTGTTGTTGTTCTCGTGTTTAACGAATTTGCATAAGCAGCGCTGCACACACAGACACACACGTACACAGAGAGAGAGACGCGCACGCACACAGGAGCAGAACAGGTTCTCTTCGAGGGTTTTCTTGCAGGGCTGCTGCGCCACGGCGTGGTCGTTGTTGTTTTTGTTTTGTATTTTGTTGTAATATTCTCGTATTTTTGTCTGTATTTTTGTTGTTGTTGTTATTGTTTGCACGTTGCAGTTCGCGTGGAAAAAAAAACAATAAAACGCACACTCCGATCGCGAATTTGATGATCGATAAATCGATAAGCAAAAAAATTAATAACCAAGAAGACAAAAGCAAAACAAAGTCTAATTTAAATATATATGGAAATAATAAATGGAAAATAATATGAATAAAGGCAGAAGGCGAAATACGTTTGTTTTTTTTTTGAGCTCGCTTTGACTGTGCGCTCCGGAATGGCTTTTGTAGTGAGCAGAGCCCAGCGCACGCTGCTGTCGCCGTCGACTGTCGCTGCTATCGTTTCGTCGTGCCGTTTCGTTTCATTCCGTTCTCTCTCTCGCGTCGCAGGCACTCAAAACTCAGCAAGAGAGAGCGAAGCAGTGTGAGAGAGAGAGAGTCAGAGAGTGCAGGCAAATTCGAGTCGTTTGAGTCGAGTCGGTTCCCAAGCGGCTGTTGTTGCGGTGTCTCTGTGTGTGTGTGTGTGCGTGCAAGCCGCTCTCTCCCGCTCTCTTTTTGAGTGACAGAGCCACTCTCAACTGAGGGCAACTGCAGCTTGAGCCGATCGACGACGCCACGCTCAATAACAACAAATTGGAGCAGCAATTATTGAGTTGCCACTCTCACGCACTCCCACTCTGCATGCACTCTCTCCATCTCTCTCGCTTGAGCCGCTGTTTTAATTTCGTCTTGGTTACAATTTTTTGATTACTTGACTTCTTTCTTCTTCTTCTTGCTTTGGTTTTTTTTAATGTTTCGAATTTCACAAAGTTCGCTTTTGTTACGTTTCCATTTCCTTTTGCTCGGCTCGTTCTATGTCCAATTTGGTAACGTTTTGAAAGCTAAGGTATTTTTTCTGCTTCCACTCATTGTTGTTGTTGTCTCTTTTGCTCTTTTTGTGGCTGTTGTTGCTGCTGTGACATAAAATGCGGCAAGAAGAAAAACTGGAAATTCAAATGCTGTTGAGTTTGGGTTTTATTCTCCTTCTCTTTTTCCTTCTTTTTTTGTGGTATGACTTAAGCGAAGAAACAGCCTGGCTAGCAAATACCCTGGAATTTTAATAAATGTTTGTCGACTTTTATCATTTACATGCATATCTTGGTCCACTTAAAAATGTTATATTACTGAAATCTGATAAATCTCAGAATGAATTATACGATTAAATATATATACATATATTCTAAATATATCTCATTTATCAAAGCCTTACATCTCTGGAGATCTTCAATTTTTTTAGAAGTTTTTAAAAACCTGTATTTCATTAATTATTATTATTATTATTATTGTATTTGAAAATTATGAAATCTTATGTTATATAGTAATTCTTATTTATATCTTGTGATAAATTAACATTTTATTTTTTAGTTTTTATGAGAGGTGGACAAATAGATTATTAATTAATGAAAGCAGATAAATAGAGATCTGCTACAACTAAGATAAGTCAATTAGTTTCATAAAGAAATTAAAAAATGAAGTAAAAAGTTAAAAAAAAGTATTAAGTTTTTGTTGTTTTCTTAAGTTACCTTAGCTGCGATATACTAAAGAGTGATGGGATAACTTAATAATAGTTCTTTGTATTATGCTTTAAGGTCGCCAGACTGGACTTATATTTAAGGTTTTTCAATATCAAAACTCTCTCAATATAACTATTACCTATTTATTTTTTTAGTTTTCTTAAAATTTCCCGATTTTTTTAACATTTCAAACTTTCTGTACTCTATCATTATGTGTGGTGTACGCGCTCTTATCTCTTTTGTAGTCTCTTCTTCTCTGTTTGATTTTGAAATGAATCGATGTTAGGTTTGTTTTTTATTTTTTGCACATGTTCCAACTATAATTTGAAGGTCCCTTGGTCCCCTCCTTCTCCCATTATCTGATCGACATGGTATATACCCTATGTGCCTGGGGGTTTACAAAATGGCTGCGCTCGAATTACCGTTAAATGTCGAGCAAGTTAACAATTTCGTAAGGTTTTTTGTCGGTTTTTTCCTCTTTTCTTCGTCCCCCTCCTCCTGCTCGCTGTGCCGTTGGGAAGCCCTACTTAAACCGATATCATGCGGCGAGTTCGTGTTTTTTTGTAATTTTTTTTTTACCATTTTTACCTTTTCGGCGGTTTAATGGCCAAAAAATAAAGTGGAAAAAAGTCGAAAATAATTCAAGTGCGCGTTGTCATTAAAGACGAGATATGTGTGTATATGGAGTATTATAATAGTGTGCGTGTATGTGTGTGTGAGCGCACGATCCGATCTCGAGCCTGACTTCGCTGTGCCTTTCACTTACTCTGTCCGTCCCACTGTCCCTGTGTCCAACTAACTCTGTCTGTCTTTCGGTCCCACTGTGTCTCACGTTCGACTCGATAAACATTTCGATAACTGTCCACATTGTAGGTGCGGTACGTGCGCGGGTGCACGGCGGGGCTACGTGACATTGATTTATGAGTGTGCGTGTGTGTGTGTGTCAGTGTGTGAGAGTGTGCGTGTCTTTCACTGTGTGCCGTGCATTCTTATCCCTGATTTGGGCCATGCTTGGTTTGTTCTTCTTCTTCTTTTACTTCATCCTCTTCTTCTTCTTCTGGTTCTTCTTCTTCTTCTACTTCTTCTTGTGCACCTTTTATTGAGCCTGTCAAAGGTTTTTTTTGTTTTTTTTTATCTCAATTCATTTCATCTTTTCGCACATTTGCACTCAATGCACAATGCGCTCTCTCATTTACTCAATGAACGCGGCAGCAGCGTCTGCACTCAATCTCTCTCTCTCGCTCTCTCGACTGCACTTTTATAAGCTCTCGCTCTGCTCTCTCTCTCCGGCTGCGCTGCTTTCCTGCAGCAGCAACTTCCTTTTTCAGCTGCTGCTGCCGTCGCTGCTTCCGCGTCAGGGATGAGAGGCAGCTGCAGATGCTGACGCCGACGTCGGCGTCCCTGCAGCTTCCTGTGCGTGCGTGTGCATGTGCATGTTTGTACATTGGTATGTGCGTGTCGTGTGACGACGTGACTCGTTTTGGTTTTTTTTGTTGTTTTTTCAATTACTCCAAATGCGAACGAAGATCAAAGTGCAGCCAGGCAAAAAAGGGGTGCGCAGACAGAACACACACACACATGCACATACAGAGAATGCGCTTTGGAGATCGTTGCATGTGTCACGTACGCAGAGGACGCGGCTGAGGATGGCGCAGATGAGGAATAAGGAATGAGGAATGTGCGAAGTGTTCATAAAAAGTTGATACAATGTTTTTATAGGTTGCTCTTGCAGGTACAAACATGCATAGTATACATAGTATGATACGTATACATACATACATAGATACTGATCGAGTAGAAATATAGTAACATCTCTAAAAACGATCGATAGATGAAGGAATCAGATCTACTAAACCTCTCACTCGGTTTCTAAGTTATATATATATACAATTTCCATCTATATGTTATATACAATTTAGATCTACAATAGATATACTATATACAATGTTACCTTAAGAAACTTTTCCACAAATGTTGTTATAATGGGTTCGTTTCTTATATTTATCGCATTATTTCGACATCAAGAAGAGATCTACCAAATTTCATATGGAAATCTCCATGTGTAACTGAGTTTGAATAGGTAGAAGCGAAGAATGTGCTCTTACCTAGGTCATTAAAGGTCGTGTATACTGCTGATCGCTATGGAGACACATTTCAAGTGGATAGAGACATGAAAGTTAAAGAGAGATGGGAAGGGAAAAGAGGTGAAGGCAACCACAACTTGAAGAAGCAATAAACGAAGCTACAAATGCAGTTAAAGACGGGCACAGAGCTAACGTCTGTTCGAGAATTGGTGGGAAGTGTGTGGAGAAGGAGGGGAAGGCGGGAGGGGAGGAGGGAGTTAGCAATGCGGCATAAACCATAAAGAGACAGCGATGGCTCATTGTGGATCGTTTCAATTACACAGGCGTGTGTTGGCTTGGTAGAGAGAAGGCAGGAGAGGAGGGAGGTGTGGTTAGGGGCAGGGCCAAGATCGTTGACAATGTTGTCTTTGGTGAGGCCAAGAAGAAGAAAAAGAAACAACTACAAAAAGCTGCTTTCGCTATATTTGTATGCGCTGAGTGAGTGTAGTGAGTATTTGTCTGTGTGCGTGTGTGTGTATCTCTGTCTCTTTGCCAAGTTGAATGGCCTCGTCTCCTCTTGGGCGCCCATATTGAAATTCCAATAAGAATTCCAGTCTGGAGGGAGCAAGAGAGTATGAGAGAGAGAGGGGAGGGAGTAGCCACAGCAGACATGTTTGAGCCAAACATGCAACGCAAATACCTGTTGTTGCCATGCAACAAGTTTCAGTTTGACTTGAGTCGATAACAATCGATAGTTCGATAGCACACAGGCGTATCGATAGTGCGATGGCAGTTGCGCAGGACACAGCTGACTAGGGCTAGCGACGTCGCCAGAGCGAGAGCTAGAATAAGGCTAGAGAGAGCGCACACACACACAGGCAGAGAGACAGGCAGACAGGCAGACAAACACACACCCACAGACAGACAAATACGCGCTCACCTTAACTCTCTCTCAGGATGCGGCACAGCTGACACGCTGCTAGGGCTAGCAACAGTGAGGTCGGCAGAGCGAGGGCTAGAGTTAGCTCGAGAGAGAGCACACACGCACACAGGCAGACAGACACAGACTGTCAGACTGACACGCGCTCACCTCGTCTCTCTCTCTCTCTCTCTTTTTCTCGGGGTCTGCTAGCGTCGCTGCCCGCGCTTGAAACGATTGGAAACGAAGTTGAAACGGGCGGCTCAGTACCAGCTTGGCATTTGCTCGCGACGCTGACGCAGCGAGAACAAGTAACTTCGTCAACCTCCTCCGCTGCCCGCTCTCTCACTGTCTGTATCTGTGGCTGTGCGCGTGTAAGTGCGTCATTGTACAATTGTGCAAAGGAAAGTAAAGCAAAGAAGTAGAAGAAGAAGACGAAGTAAAAACGGCAGCATGTCAACGTCGCCAACGTCGCTGCTAACAGCGCTGCTCTGCCTCGGATGCCTCTGCCTCTGCTTGAGTTTGCTGCCTGGCGTCGCTGCCATTGAATGTTACGTATGCGATGCCAGCGACACTGAGAATCCCTTCCAGTGTGGGGGAATGGTTTGACCGCTTCGATGAGCCCGATCTGCAGCCGCAGAATTGTTCCAATGTCCATGGCGCCACCTTCTGTGTGAAGCATGTGGGGCGTTTCGAGGGCGGCATCGGTGCCAAGCGTTTCTGCAGCTCCAAGGATCTGGGGAACTATTGTGACTATGTGAGGAATAAGGGAGATCGCATGGACTATCGCAGTTGCATCTACACATGCGATACCGATGGTTGCAACTCTTCCAACACACTGAGCCCCTCTTTCCGTTGGGGTGTGGCAGCGCTGCTGCTGTGGTTCACTGTGCTGGCGATCTGGCAGCGCTGAGAGACAGAGAGTGAGAGAGTTGCACTCCCAACACCTACAACAAACATAGCTTTTTTATTACCATGTAAACAAACGAACACACACACACAAAGCACTTGCACATTCCATGTGATCTGGCAACGCTGAGAGAGCAACTCAGTGCAAAAGAGAGAGAGTTGCTCTCTTGAAATGTAAACAAACGAACACACACAAACAAAGCTACTTCTCTGCACCTTCTTTTGCGTCAAACATACACAGACACACACAAATAACAACAATTATTTTACACTTAACTTTTTTTTTAGTTTTTTTTTGTGCCGTTAAGTTTAAGCGTAAGTTTTGAACGAAAAATTAAAGTTTCTCACATATCAACAAAACGAAACAGAACGAAATGAAACGTGTCTTGAACTGGGGGAATGGGCTGGCAATGGAACAGAGAGAGGATTGCAAAATGGCTAAAGATGAGAGGGAGAAGTGGTGGCTGGGGGAGGGGGACAAATTGATATTTGCTAATCGACTGACAGATTGATATCTGTAACAACAACAACAACAACAGCTGCAACTGCAACTGCTATTTGTGACACACATCGTGCGTTGCACAGTGGTACAAAAGAGCAATTTAGTGGAATTACATTAGTAATGCATGGATTTGGATGAAGTTTATGGCAAACTGTATGCCAAAATATATATTCAGAGGCATCGGACGACTATATAGTGTATCTTTTCTTCATTTTACCATGACAGTTAATATTTTCTTAGTATTTTTGGATACTGAATATGACATAAGTATCGGCTCTCAATCTTCGTTAATGAAATAAAGACTGCTAGGCATTGCAACCATGTGCTCACTTAGATCGTTCTCCCCACTGTGCGTCGGCTGTTTTGAAAGTTGTCGACGTCGACGTCGCCTTGAATCGACTTGCAACGGCTTGCAACGACATGCAGCGACTTGCAGCCGGCGCCGGCGACCCTCAATCAACCTGCGGCGCAGCTCATCATCATCAAACGCGACTAGCAAAATTGATATTGACATTTAATTTAAGCGTGGATCGATCCACTTAATGCGACTGTGCTGATCTGCTGCCGATTAAGGTCGCCCCCAGGGAGAGATAGCGAGGCACAGAGAGAGAGAGAGGGGGGGGACAACCTGTTGCTCTACTAATTGCCGCAACTGAGGTTAGGTTCGGTAGCAAAGTGAGGTTGTGTTTGATTCTTAGACTGAAAACGAATATGGTGGCTTAAAATAACTATAAAGAATAACAATAAATATATAATATTTATATATAAAAGAAATATTAATGAAAATTTGAATTAATAAATAAGTAATTTAAATAATAAATAAAAATGTGAATAATTCAAATAATAAATTATTGAAATGACATAAATTACAATACTACATAGCATTTTTTTAGGGCCAACTCTTTGATGTCTTTAAAAAATATTCTGAACTGGGATAAATTACTATGATAAAATAATATTTTTATTTAGCAGATTTCATTAAATCAGAAAGAAATACTCTCATATTATCTTGATTTTGAGCATTATATAACGTTTTCAGCTTCTTGTCCATAAGTTATTATTTCTTAATTTAATCCCATATCTTTGTCTTGCTTGATCTCTTGCCACGATTCCGATTGAGGTTAGAATTGCCGCCTACGTTGTCCCAATTCCGTGTTCTTTTCAATTCCGTCGTACCATTTACGGATCTTTCGAGCTTCTGGCTACGTAATTGTCTCAATTGAAACCGCCTTGAGGCGCTATCATTGTCATGCGGCGCTAATTTGTGTCCGTCTGGGCGGACAGTGCCACCCAAAAAATACTTAAAAAACAACTGGGAAGATCACACACACAGGTACACATATACACACATACAGATGTAGACGGAGGCAGCTAGATCAAGTGCTAAATTTAGTCGAAAAATTGAGCTGCCAATCGAGGTGCTTATCAGGCGACTTGCTCTCTAATCTGTGTACATAATAATACCATATATAGGCTTTTATATAGACTACGATCTGTGCCCGAGTCGTAATACGCTTCCCGCTTTCCGCTTCTCTTTCCCTTCTCTTTCTCACTCAGCACTTGTTGTTGTTCTTCTTCTTCTTCTTCAATTGACTTTTGTGACATTGTCTCATCTGGGCAGCGAAAAAAACATATTGTTGTTCTTCTTCTTCCTGGATCTGCGGCAATGCCCTCTTAATAGGCCTCACGAAGCGTGTTGGGAAATTTACGTAGTACATATACGAAGTTGTCGATGCATGAATATCGTATAATGAAGTGATCTATAGAAAGATTTGAAATTCTAAACCTGAAATTCTTGAAATGTATCTTTATTATATTATATATTATTAGGAAATATACTTAGTATAGTTACATCAATTGTTTGATTTCTAATCATAAATGGTACTTTTTTCGTAAGAAAATGCTACCCTAGCCTGGATTTTCTGGAAGACCCGTTTATGTCACCGTTTTCCAATCATTTTCGACATATTTCCATGAGAAATTCTCTATTGGATTTTGCATAACCTTTTTAGATTACGTCAATCAGAGATTGTAATCTTGTTCAAGGTAGGCCCCTCTTTTTGTAACCCTCACAGTAGAATCGATAACAGCTTACGTTCTTTATATATATGTATATTGAAAGAAGTATTTCCGTAACTTTTCTATAACCTCTACAACTAATGGATGACAATATTTAGAAACTGTACATGTTATTATGAAATCAATTGGGTTTCTTCTTCAAGAAAACAGCATGAATTGTTTAAAATGTCGTGAGTCAAGGTGGAATTTGTAAACCTTTTACAGCTGGCAACAAAAATTTGTCTAATCTGAAATTGTTTGTTTTTTAAAAATCGAAAAAAACTAACAAACTGATAATCTAAAAATAGTTTACAACTTTTTTCATTATCTCTAGGCGGTCTAATCTACAAATACACTGTAAGTTGAAGGGAAGCAACGATGGGATTAAAAATATAAATATCAATTTAATAGTTTATAAAAGTAACAATTTCGTTTTGTAGATTTATTGGGTATCTGATAGTACGGAATTCACTACAAACTTCAAGTTTAGTCATCCATTTTCCATTAAAATAAAAAAATATGAAGATTTGATTATAAAAGTTGCGTTTTAGTATACTTTAGTATTTATAAAGGGTATCTCTTAGTGTTTCTAATATTCAAATATACATATTACTAAGAAAATTCTATGTTTTGAGTTTGTATGTTATAAATGCTTTGATTTTATGAGTAGCTTCTCAAAATTAGGGTATCTCTTAGTCTGTTCTAAAATAATTACATTACAATAAGCCAATATAAAAGGGGGTTTTTTTTTTGTTTATGAGGCACATTTACGTTTATAGGGTATTTTGGAGTCGTGCAAGTGTTTAGTTTCTTCATTTAAACGCTTTGATTATTTCAAAGTTGTGAGGGGGGAAAGGTCAATAACATTTTTTAATACGCCAGACGCGACATAACGCCAAACATGATGTGAGGGAACATTAGAAACTGTGGAGGGAGCAGCAGAGAGGCAAAGAGGGAGTGCAGGGAAGGGGTGGGAAGGGAGAAGCGGAAAGATAGAGAGCCGCTAGAGAGATGCAGATGTTGTAAACAGAGGAAGCCGCAGCGCGTTGCAGTTGCTCAAGGTCATTGCCAAGTGGCAAGAAGCAGAAGGGAGCAAAACAGAGAGAGAGAGAGAGAAGGGGAAGAAGGAGAGCAGAGAGAGAGAGAGAAAGAGAGGCACAGAAATAGAAATGCAGACAGAGAAAAGGGAATGCAACGCATGGAAAAATCTCGCTAAGAAAAATATACAAAATTTCCGGGCAATAAAAGCGACATTAGAACGTGCCACATATCGCACATACACACACACACACAGTCACACACACACACACACACTCTGTAAACAACCCTCGCTCGATAGACCACCCCAACCCCTTCTGCCCGGCGAATGCATCGCGCTTCCTTCCTGGAATTCGTTAGCTATTTTATGAGGGTTCAGTCTCAGTCTCATTCTCATTATGCCCTTGCAGAGGGTATATTAATTGTATAGAGAAGTTTGTAACGCGTCTTGGGAGACATCTCCAAACCTATAAAGCTAAATATACTATATATTCATAATCAGCATCAGCAGTCGATCTAGCCATGTCTGCCTCAGTTTTAGAGCTACATTGATGAAACTTGACATACATGCTGCTCATCGCTGCAGACTGGAGATAAGTCTGAAAGAGCCGAATCGAAGCTATATATCGTATAGCTGCCATACAATTTATCGGCCGGTTTTTGTTATTTTTCAAGATATTGTAATCAAATTTAGCAAAAATGTAGTTTTTTATGAAAATAATATGCTTGTAAGATTTCATTTAAATCGAACCATTATAACAGATAGCTGCCATAGAAACAATCTGCAGAAATAAGGGCTTCTGTATAAAAACTATTATTAATTTTCGAAGTAAGTCAACTTATCATTTCCATCAAAGTAACCATTGCATACTTTTTCAATTTAATCAAAATCTGACTACTGCTATATCCTCTTTCATTAGAAAAAGTTTTTAAAGATTCTGTTTTATCAGTGCAGATTAAAGTCAAAAAAAGGTATAAAACCTTCGACATGCCGAAGGTAGCTTTAATTTCTGGTTTTCCTTTTTTATGCTGCTATTTTCCCATTTTCATCTACGCATTTGCCTTTTTTCCTTGTTCCTGCTTTTGTTTTTCCCCTCGAAAATTGCGTCGTTCGGGCTGCTGCGACGTCATTTCGCCTCGACTGCAGTTCAGGGTTGTTCCCCATCCCGCTTGATCCTAAGCGAGAGAGTGCACAATCCAGAGAGCGAGAGAGCCAGAGAGAGAGAGACAGAGAGCAAGAGAGAGCGCACGCCAGCAACTTCCTTTGTCTGCGAACTGTACCAGAAATGATTTGAGTGAGTTTCGAGTCAAAACTGACCTACGCGCTAGACCAAAATCGGAGCACGTCGCCAGCTTGTGCTCCCCAACAACAAGGTCCTTCCCGCCAGCAAAGACACAAGACACAAAGTTAACGCGGAAATCAATGAAAATCCCATGCTATTACCCAAAACAAACAAAGAAAGTTGACAAAGCAAGACCAAGTTAAGTGGTATGAGTTAGATATTTGCAAATTTAAAGGTATTAGGTACTTCCTTTATTATCTCAGATTTTCGTATGAGCTATATGACAGTCTTAAAGGCATTAGCTGGTGTAATTTCTGAACATGTAAGTAAGTTACCTCTATCAATAAAACCTTCTTAACAGTTCTATCGGTACATCCTCAACATAAGCTCAATTTATATTTTGTAAAAACTTTATATGCGTTAGGGGGGGGGGGGGGGGGGGGGGGGGAGGCACGACTCCTGAGAGTTAGCTTTTTAATAAAGATTTTAAGAATCTAACTACCCTTTTTGAAGTATTCGGTCTATCATTTTCTACTTACTACTTTTTCCCAGACAGCTTGAAGAAAATTCCCTTTGGCACCTTCTTATGTATGTATTGTAATCTTCAAAATCCTTTTCAAAACTAGCTCACTGCAAGGCAGCTCTGCATGCGGAACCCACTTTAGATCTTACTTACCGTAGATCGACCAAGACCTTTTTATGGCATCCTCTTTCCAATTGGTTTACTCTAGGAATAGCAAAATCACGTGGCCAAATGAGGTCGCGGCATTTGTGGGAATTGCAAATAAATCGCAATAAATGCAGCTGACATGCAAATTAGATGCACACAAACCGATCCGAAAAATGCATTTCCTGCTACCCTCCTCCATTTTTGGATTCGCTTATCCCCCTCGGCACAAATTAAATGCAATTGAAATAAATTTCTGCATGCCAAGAAGAAGAAAACATTGGCCAGACTCTCTCACGAGGCACAAGCAATAAGTGTGTTCCAATTGCATAAATTTATTGGCAACGAGTTCCGAACGAGCACCGAACCGAACTGAAAAGGTCTACACAGGTCCAATGTTCTCAGTCGCATCTCCAAACCCAACCTCACCCCCCACCCCCCACCTCCACCTTCAGCCTTATTTCCTCCCGCTGTGAGGGCATTTCGTTTCGCTTCGCTGGCGCAGTTCAAAGTGTTAATTGTCGCATAAATTTTGATAATTGAGGCAAATTGTAGCCACGACATGCCCCAACGAAGGAAGGATTGCCCCGACTTAAGCAAAGAATGCGATGAGACGAGTTAGGGGCAAACAATCGCATGATTGGAGAGCGGTAGTTGTGACTCGGCGACGGTGTGGTTGCAGTACTAGCATAAAGGTTATATAACAGTAGTATAACAGCAGTATAACAGCAGTATAACAGTTGTATAACAGTTGTATAATAGTTGTATAACAGTTGATTTACAGTATTACAGCTGTATATTAACGTTATAACAGTATTACAACTCTATAAAAAACAATATAACAGTTGTATAACAGTATTTCAGCAGTATATTAACGTTATAATAGTTTTAAAACTCTATAATAGCGCTACAACAAAACTCTATAATGTATAACAGTTGTATAACAGTATTACAGCTGTATATTTACGTTTTAACAGTATTTAAACAAAATTCAAGAGGCTGACTCTTCTACCAGTATAACATCTGCTTACACTTAATATAACTGCAGTACAACTGTTTAACAGTGAAATGAATCACAGTCGATACATGAGCAAGAGAATATACCCTACTTCCACCGCTTTCAATGGGTGTCTCATAATATGTCACATTCGAAAACTTCAAAAAGCTTTTGTGATCGATTCTGCTGTAGTTTATAGACATTCTTCTTCTTCATTCTACTTAGTATGCTTGGAGACTTTCCAAAATCAAAGTTGTCGCACTTGTTATGGTTCTTTCTTGGGGTCTCTGCCATATTTCGTTAGCCATATCTATAGATCTGTAGATGGTTTTTTTTTGTTATCCATAAAGCAATAAGAGAAGGAGAGAGAGAGACAATTCAAGCCAAGAAGAACCTGTCGGGGCAGAAAGCTGCTTCTTGAAAATGTTAACGGTCATTGCCATCGAGAGAGGGAGAGAGTGAGGGAGATCGGGGAAGAGAGAGAGAGAGAGGCAGGGGTAGATCCGACCAGACCAGACCAGACAAAACAATACAAAAAGAAAACAATGCAAAGTCTCTACACAATTATTTATTGTGTGTGTTGATTTCTTCTTCTTATGATTCTTCTTCTCCATCTGTTTCTTTCCCCCTTCCACGTTTTGCTTTTGTCTTTTTTTCAAAAGCGCCGTTTTTTCGGCTCGCATTTTTGATTGTGCAAACAAACAAAAAAAAAGTTTGAGAAATTGAATTTAAAAGCGAACTCCATCGGATCGAAAAAAGAAACTCCTACAACAAACAGGAACAACAAGAACAAGTACAGAAATCCCAAGAACATTTTGTATTTCTGCCGATGTGACAAGTTCGCTTCCCTAAAATCCCACACAATCCTCAATAATAATAATATCTGATCAGGCGCCGTATTGTTGTTTTCATTTACGATTTGACTCTTGTTTACTGATCTTGTAAAGGGATCTGTGTGGGATACCCTTTGAAAGATGCTACAGTGAGTAAATCTCGTTCACATCGAAATATGATATTTATTTTTGTTTGTATCAAGAGAGCAAAGACATATACATATATCGAATGTCGTAGGGTAAAACCTAATTTGTCATCATTATTACGTTTATATCGTATACGATCTTCAGTTTCACCAGCCACGCTAGATCTTGTAGCTGTAAATATTATGATTGACTCACAATCAGTTGCCACTTCAAAGGTATATCATATTTTGCATATTTATATCGTATACGATATTCACTTGAATCTTTTTACTTATTATAGGTTAACCGAGTGTATTACATGGAGTATACTGGCTTATGTCAGAGCTAGTTTTACTTACAATATCGTACACCAATATCGTATACGGTATGCTATACATATATCATCATCAGATCTCAGCAATAAATAAGATTGTTTCATAATTTCTTTTAATATATCGTGTATCGAATTTTTTTCAATATCGTATACGATATTCCTAACAATACCGTATACGATCAATCATCTATTACCTTTATATTTATACAATTATCGGTGATATTTAAATTTACCCTTCCCTACCAATTGTATTTATCGTACCGTTTTATTGTTCAATATCGTTTAGGGTATCCGACCAGTCGGCATTTCTTTAGTTCTTGCTATTCTCTTTCGACCACTTAAAGCGACAGCAAACACATGTCGAGTGTCAGATGCCCCCATCAGATGGGTGTGGCAACTAAAAGGGGGCGTGAAGACAAGCAGGCGGGAAGAGGGGCGTGAATAGTTGGTTCGGGTCGTACATTTGGTCAGTTCAGCCCGACACGTTGGCATTGACCGCAAAATATACGTAAGTTGGCAAATAATAATTGGCAAATACCTCAAAAAAAAACAAACCAAAAACAAATAAAAAGAACTTGAAATGAAAAAAAGATTTGTATAGTATAAAGAATCTGAATCTATAGACAAATACATATACAATATGAATTGGTGCGACGTGCTCGAATATGGCCTGTTAAGCAGGTGTCATAACTAACTGGCAATTACACGTCTCTCCGTAAAAGGGGCTACCTCAGATATGTTTTTGAGTTTGTTGTCGAAAATGCCAACAAGCTGCAAAAGCTACAAATTGACAGACAATCCATATATAGACATAATTGCACAATATCTCAGGATCTGTGCGGCCAAATATGCGAAAAGTGCGTACGCTATTTGGCCGAGACTTGAACTCTGGCAAAGAGTGTTTGCTGCTTCTCATTGGATTCGCTGTATTACGTGAGATATACGAGGGTTTCACATAAATTGCTTGACAAATCAGGGAAAAACAAAAGCTCGAATTGCAGCTACGTGAGGGGTTTTTAACAAGCTTAAGAGGCAGCGTATGTTGCTCGTGAGAGATTGTTTTTTTATAAATAAGGTAGAGAAAGATATGTTTTATAGTAAGTTAGGATCTTTACTTTACTGAGTTCTTCAAGCAGTTGATGTTTAAACTCCATCGGAAAATGTAATACCTGACACCTAAGTTCTGTAGGAGGCGAAGGTTCTTCTATGAATAATACACACTTCTTATGAAGAGACAGCTTTAACCCCTCCCGACTCCACTGTTGGTTCATATGTTATCTTGAGTTATGATCTACATATATTATAATGAAATACCCCTTTAGATGTTCTTCAATTCCACAACATTACCTTAACCATCCTCAGTTCTTCAGGGCTTTGCAATTGTTATGCCAGACCAAGAAACTCCCTGACCTGTCTGAGATAACCCGAGTCAACCTAACCACCCAGGGCTGCGCACTAGATCATTGATCTGCCAAACGACAAACCACATTGGCGCAGCCGGCTGGCGGCGGTTGTTGCAGTTGAAAGTGGGTCAAAAGAAACCACAGCAAAGTCACTGGGAGCGGGGGTCGGGGGGTGGGTCAACTGTCGCTTTGTTGGCGTGCTGCCACACCCACACAAAGGCACCACACGACGCGTGTGGTAGGTGGGGAAAGGTGTTTGAGCTCTCTCAGCCAGTTTCATTTCTAAACTGGCCCGCAGCCATTTTGTATATATATTTTTTTGGAATTCGAAACCAGTTCCAAAACAAAAGCCGAGAAACCAAAGCGAAGAAGCTGAAGTTGAAGAGTAAAAAGAAGAAGAATTCAAGTCGAACTTAACAATAAATTTATTTAAACAAAAAAAAAAGAAATAACTGGATTAAGCAGGGTTAACCAAAACGACGTAATTAATTACTTAGAAGTACGGCACATAAATAAAAGATGATTAAACTAGCAGCGCAGCGCCATCTGTTGGTGTTTTGGGTGAGGGAGTGGCCACACCCGTTGCTCCCGCTGCCGCTCGATGATGCAGCAGGGGTACATCAACAGTATCTAGACTGGGGTAGGCACCACTCGGTGCTGTACCTCTTTCACGGGCCTTGTAATCATTGATGTCGTTCTCGCGATCTGGATCGCTGGGAAACTCGCTAGCTAGATGATAGATCACCTTCTGGAAGAGAAACTCAGAGAGATTGGTACGCAGGAAGAACAGGAACATCCAGTTGGAGAAGTTGCACTTGGAGATCACCGAACTCAGGTCCGACTCATCTAATTTGCCCGGCTTGGCCCAATAAAGCGACCAACGTGTGAAGGTAACGCTGGAAGAGAAGAGGGTGTTAAGAATGAAAGGTTGCAAAATGAATAGGAAGAACGATTTACCCCCAAGAAGTGGTGAATCAACTCGGGGTCTAGTCAAGTCCCTCAAGAACCTATCAAGAAGATGGCTCTACCCCCATAGTCAAATCCCTCAAGTTTCTCCATTTCTTGAACTCACTTTTTGTAGAAGAAGAGTGTCAGAAGACGCCACAGCAGTCCTAGCACGGTGACCGTTAAGAGGAAGGTGTACCAGAACCAGAGTATTGTGTAGATCTTTTCATTCATGATGTTCAGCGCCATCACGCAGAGTGTGTCGTGTTCCTGGAGTGAACCAGCTGCACCGTATTTGTAGAACGTGCACTTGGTCACCTTAGGGAAGACCACATCTAGGGCATCCATTTTGTCAACCCAACGTTCGCGGAGTACCTTAATGCCAAGCGTAAGAAACTCTCGTCCGAGGAACCTATGGGTCCAGTAGATTTGAATGCAGAGGTTAACCAAATTAAAGACCTCCGCAAAAACCAGATGAGCACCCCACGATTGATTGAGCCGCATGCGATCTATCATGGTGCGGCGTATGTTGATGATGCGCTCTTCCGCCTCGGCCATCGATGGTATGTTCAGCTTGCCGATGCGCATGCTGTCGTGCTTCAGGTACTTCGTTAGGCCCACCATACGCAGGCCGTAGACCAGGGCCTTGATGCGACCACCTTCCCAATTCTTCCACAACATGTGTGGCATGTAGAAGCATAGTGCCTGAGCGAACAGTACAAAGGGTACCCACTGATAGTAGGCGTGGCGCTTGATTGAATCCTCCTTGCGATTGAAGGGCCCAATGCCAGGCTGAAAGATGGTGCCCGAATCGAGAGCGGTGTTGTTCATGTGACGCACCTGAAGAGATGATGAGATAAAGCAAAGATATGATGTGAATTTGTAGGGAGAAAAAAGAAGAACTAACTGCAGATGTGGAAAGAGGGAAATTAAGGGGTAGGACAACACCTTGCAAAGGTACCTAGTAATAAACCTAAGGTACCTTGCGAATACCTCAGGATACATCACGGTAGCCCGAGCAGGTCTTTACCAGCGCTTTGGTTATTTCAAAGGTCAACTTATTTTATATCCACACAGCACTTAGCTTAACTTAGATCACTCTAGACTCTTTCTAAGTTCACTTGTACTTACCACCGTAAACGTGGGCGTAAAAAAGCAGAAGGTATTGATCACTGGTGCAACCACATTATCGGATATACACTGTATGTGCTCGCCAATGTATTGGCGCGAGGTAATCAACAGGGTTGCCACCAACAGAAGCACGAAGGTCCATCGATAGTGCAGCTTAAACACGATGTTATCGATAATCACACGCGTTAGATCGAACTTTAAGTATTGCTTGACCGAGCTGAATGTGGTCAACATTTGCTTGCAGTTTGTTTACCGGGCTAGGCCCTACTACGATATTCGATTGCGACTATTACGTTTACGATACAACTCTTTCTCGTTCCGGCTCTTTCTTCAGCATGCGTAGAGCTCCTCGTATTCTTGCTGTTGTCCGCGCACTGCAAGGCTATACTCGAGCGGTTGCGTTAGCGACATGGCTGAAAACCAATGGAAGCCCCTTATCGCATGCCAGGTGCCACCCCTTTGTGGCCATACCCTTCTATGGCCACCACCCTGCACTCTCTTGAGAGCGTCAAATTGTGGCTACGATAAGATTATTTTAAGTGAATTTAAAGAGTTACAAACATAACTCAGTTTATTGTATTTCATTTATCATGTAGCCTAGTGGGACGAGAGAACGGGAGAGCCGTACGAGCCGTGTAGCTCATTTCATATCACTTCTTCGGAGGTCTGCTTCTATTTTAAATTGAGTGCAAGAATTCTTTGAGAATATTGAAGATTTGTAGATTAAAAGTGGTTTCATTATGGTAATTCCTAGAGGAATTAAGGTTACTTTTCTTAAATTTAAAGTCATTACAGAAATCGAAAGGGAAATGAAGTTGAATAATGCTAGAGAAGTTTCAATAATAGAGCTACGTAGAGTTGGGCAAACATTTGTTTGTCGAGCGGAAAGAATGCGGAAGAGAGAGTCAAAGGGTTTGAGTTCCTTAGCTCTTTTACTGAAAGGTATAGTTAGTAGTACTAGTTACTAATCTCTAAATATTCAAGACTTGATATTTCTTTCGCTTCTTGTTAGTCTGTTCTATATGTTTACTCCCCATCTATCTTGGTGCCAATAAAGCTCCAAGTAGCAACAGCTTGAAATATTTCACACGTGCGTGCTCGTAGGTTCTTGACTGTTCTCGTTTCCTATGCGGCGACTCTTATCAGTTATGGACTGACCGACTTGGCGTCTGATAAGGCCTGCTGCATTTTTGGACATATGTCATAAAGCATTAACCTAGATCAGGTCTGAGATATAGTACAGATAATCCAAAAGCCAGAAGGTCCTATGGGAATAAAGATAGCTCAAATAATCTTGGGTTCTCTAGTGCAACTAACTATATGTCAAGGTGTGCTGATAGAGAGGGTATTCTATCAATATACATGCTTAAATTGTTCTATATAAGAAACCCAAATAAACTCTTAGATTCTACGGTTAGAAACATTTGCTGGCATACAAAGTCAGTTTCCTCAAAATAGTTTCAGACTCTTCAAGTCGATAATTCTTAAGAGCTTGTGAAACTTTTTGTTCTGATTTGTTTGGGGGACAAAGCTCTCCAACTCTCAAGCTTGCCGCAAGATAAGAAGCTATGTATGCCTCTCTGACCTCAATAGACTCCCAGAATGTAGCTGTGAAACGAGTTGACAAATACTTCGAGTGAAAGACAGAAACGATGATACAAATCTGCGGTGATCAACCAATACATTTTTGGCTTAATTAGAACGTGACTAGTCGCTAGTACGCCGTAGAGAGTGTGACTAGCGGCAGCTGTATGCGTCATAACTGATTCATGTACTATACCAGGTGGGTACCTGGTTAGAGGGTCTGATAGGACTCTTAACTGGCATGTCGTGGAACTCATTAGTGCCGTGTATATCGCAGAGTTCTCGTTTAGTGGGTGAGTTGAGTTAGTTTTGGAGAATCTTATCATATCGTGGGTGACTGCGACATTTACAAGCGTGACACACACACAACTACGTCAACGCGTTTCCAGTAATCGTGGTTAGTTGAATTCGTATTCTTGAGTCCTCCTTTTCGAGTAATCGTGATAAGTAAATATTTGGAAGGTACTGTGTCGTGACTGCTGATTGACATAGCGCGATAAACAATGATATAGCCAAGACGCTGTGTGTCTTCTGCTCTTAATCTCTATTTGTATCTTTTGGATGTGAGCCTATCTCAAGGCTCTCCTTACGCATGACTTTTATCTGCGTATCTTTCGCTCTCTATGAGTGTTCTGAAGCTATATTTATAATGCTGACTATCTGTTGGGAAGTCTAATGTATGACTATAAATGTATCTGGTACTTTTCATGCATGACAGAGTTGTATCTTTCTTGCTTAGTCTGACTTCACCTGCCCTATTTCTATACGGAATTTAATTAGTATCTTTTTGTAGATAACTGAATTCTTTCTCTATAACTGTCACATAATCTTAGACTGTTCTTTACCTAAGTCTTTGGTTACTTAAAGTCTACAAAATTCCAGCCTAGAGTGGTAATTCTGTCTGAGCTTTGGCAACTTAGGGCGCTAGTGACATCATGTTTTGGTGTGCAGCTTCCAATAAAGAAGTCAGCTAGATTTGGCATATATATTATAATGATATATAAAGTTTAAAGTGTTACAGATCAATGTTATATGACTGAAATTTGGCAACAGTGTAGGAACTGGAATTTGGTATTTATACCCAAAACTTCCTTAAGAAATCGCAAATCATATTGGAAAATAAACTTCTCAGCGCATATTACAGGGTATTTTCGTTTGTTCAGTTCTACTTGTTGCGCAATCAATTTAGTAAATATCGAAAATACTTTCACTTTATTTTATTTTTTCGCTGTGTTCTGTCTAAGCTTAACTTAGTGCAACTCTTGCAATTTGTGAATACGTTCTCGCAGCGCGTTTGTGGCTAATTGAAATTGTATCTGTATCTGAGGTGCGACGACGTTGTTGCAGTTTTTAATTGTTTTTGTTGCTGTGCTGTTGCTGTTGCGGTAATCGACGTTTCGCCATTTGTGCGGGCCTTGCATGAATGGTTCGCATTTCGATTTCTTGCGGTTGGGGGTATTCAAATTTCGCCAGTAATTTAATGCGACTTCGAAACAGATGCGCAAGCAAAGTCAGACAAAGCAGGAGAAAGAGAGAGAGAGAGAGATAGGGATATCAATCAATGAACTTTGATTGCAACATGCGAAATCGAAGCCCTAACAGAAACCGAAGAACAGGAGAAACCCGGCGTAGCCCCCGTCAAAAGCCAAAAACAACCTTATCTAGCACGACTAAAAATGTATAAATTACTAACGACAAAGGTAGCCAGAAGAAGCGTATGCGTAAATGGCTACCTGTTCTACCTTCTTCCCACTCCCCCCCCTCTCCCTCTACATGATAGTCCCAATCTTATCCGGCAGACTTTGCGTGCTTTGCTTTTGCGGTAGTTAAGCCTGAAGCCCGAAGAGCGTTTGGTAATACGAAGAATGTCTCCTGATATAGATATAGATACAGATACACACTGATGAATTACGCATAAAGCAGGAAATGGAAACCAGAAGAGATAATTTCTTAATGGGCTGACATGTCGATACATAAAAGTAGATATAGCACAAGTGTCGAAACCCAAAGGGAATTTCCGTAGTAGATATGAAGATGAAGTACTAAAGAAGGGAGTGAGGTATTAGAAGAGAATAATACAGATGACTACACCAATAAGAGATTCTACAGTGATATACTTTATGATCATTGTATAATATACTTTTAAGTCTCTCTCTCCTTAGTGGAGAGAGTATAAATTGTTCTAAAATGTTCTACAGCAACTAATAGATCACTCATGAAATATTTTTAAAAAACTTCAGAAGTTCCACAACTGACATTCTTCAAGAAGAAAATCTAGAATGAAACTCTAGGAAACAGTAGTAGTAATTCGTTACTCCTATATACAATACAACTACCTTAGTCATACACGGAGTTTCTACAGTGATCTACTACAGAGAATCTATTTATGATCTCTGTAGATCACTGTAGAATCAATTTCCCTTTACATTTAGCTTAGAGAGTTCATTTCGTTCATCCAAATGTGGTATATTTAGTCAAGTTCTACAGCTGAAATTCTTCAATAAAGAACAGTTCTTCAGCTATACAGCTCTCTTATCTTTCTCACCTCGACTTTTCGTGGCCATTTGCATACGTAACCGTAATCGATTCCATTCCAATTCCTTTCCAAATTCCGATAGCAGTTCTTTTGGGTAAAAACTTAATGCATATGATAAAATTCGCCACTCTTTGATCGTGATATGAATAATAAAATGAACGCTAAACAATTGATTAGAGGGCACCAAGCTCGATATCTTTTTGTTTCGGGATACTTGGTAACTCTGAATCAGTCCAAGAAACGGAATGCAGAGAACGCTTCCTCTTTTGGTCAAGGGCCATAATTATATTCGTGGATATTTAACACATTCGGGGCGGGTCGTTGTGTGGTTTGAACTGTGTCTGTGTGTGACGCAGAGGGAAATTCAGCGAATTCGCCATGACGAGTCAATCGACATTCGCGCAGCATCGCAGCATTTAGTACAGACAGACAGACAGAGTTCCCCGTGTGGCCGTGGGCAGCATGATGAAATTAACATGTGCTGAAAAGGCAATTTCGGAATTCAGACAAGTAAAAACAAAGTGGTTACGCTCTAGTGCGGCTACTGTGCGACTAAAGGTTACCCACTATTTGCGCGTGGGAAGATGTTCTTCATTTTTCAAGTCTATTTATTTTAGTTCCAGAGTTTAATGTTTAGCTATGATAAGTTTTCTGTACTGATATATTATATTTATCTTATTTGAGCTTTAAAGCATCGCCTTACCAAATTCCACAGTTCTGGCTCTTGTAGTTCTTAAGTTCGATGACTTATAACAATGTTCCTTATCGAATTATGATGCATACTTAATGAGATCTTTTTATGAAACCAAGATACAGATACACACTAAATTTCCTAAGTCTAAACCTTATAGTTTGCCAGTTCTACGTGTTGGTAAGCCACTTTGGACCTTATAAGTTTGATCTGGTTGAGTAATTGAGTATAATATTATTCTTTAAAATATTGTAAACCTCTTCTTCAAATTTCTCATCTGTAGCACTCATAGTTACAGAGTTCAATGGGGTATGATTAGGCAAGAAGTCATAAAAAAGAGATCAGATATGATTTTACACTTATAATTTCTCTCGTGATGTGAATACCTTGCAATTCGTACTCCACTCACAGGGTACCCAGATGAGGCGTGAAAAATACATAAATAATATTCATTGAGCTCCTAAGATCTTTAGCCAATATCTATATAAATATTTATGGTGTGACTCGAGCTTCTTATCTCGTGTTTAAACTAACATTTTGTGGGTTTGTGCGAAATTCGAGCAGCCCGACCGATTGAGTCGTTCAGTTTGGCGTTGATTTGATTCGATTCGAATTGATTTATGCCAAAATAGACGAGCACGAGTAGTATCAACCCCCCCCCCCCCTACGCCTGACCCTCTCCGATTCGATATGATGATATGATCAATTATGGGTTGTCTGTCTGTCTGGGCTATTAATAGTTCCGATCTATCGACCGATCGATGGTTGGATTCGTCGCTTGTGGGCAAAAAGCGTTAATTTGGCAATGTATTTAATGGATTTATGGGCGTGCGACTTGGCGTAGGTCTATTGAATCGAAGCTTTATATATATATGTATATAAATATATACCATATGTATGTATGTGTATTTTACGTGCGATATATGTATAATATATTGGCAATTAAACATCGATTTGTAGGCTATAAATAAACAGAGCTCACAGTGATTTATGATATACAATATCTACAACTACAATATGATATATCTCTATTTATGTATATGTATTCAGCAACACTTTGCCGATTTCTATATATACATATGTACAATATATTGTCAATTAATGAACGTATTGTATAAACACAGCTCAAAGTAATTTACGATATACGATATTTACAACTATATCTATGTATATCTATGTATATATATTCAGCAACTGTTTATCGATATCCAGCTTAAGTTATTAGCTCCTATTGATCAATATATGTACAATATATTGTCAATTAATGAACGTTTTGTAGGCTATAAATAAACAGAGCTCAAAGTGATTTATGATAGACGATATCCACAGGTTTATCCATATATATTCAGCAACCGTTTGTTGATAATCTGTATAAAATCCCTTGGGGCACAATTTTGAAGCATGTTAATAGGTTGCGACACAGTAGAATTCTCGAGTCTCTCTCTGGGACGGGCCTTGAGTTGCCGAGTTGTTACGCGACGTCGATAAGGATTGTTATGCATGTGTATTTCTTGAATTGGTATTAAATTTATAATTAAGATAATACTAGGCAATATTGAGCGTTATTTATGGAACCAAAGACAGAGAGAGAGGGAGAGGAAGAGAAGGAAACCATTCGAAGATTAACGAGTGTAACAGGTAGTCGACCATTTGAAGGCTTTTTATATACCTGACTGTGAAGAAAGACTAAGAAGAAGAGAACGAAGAAATGGAGAGGGGGTAGAGAGGAAGAGTGTGAGAGAGAGATAATATATGAGGGCAGGAAAATCCATTGATTGAGCGCTTAAAATGTGGTGCCTATCGATGGCATAGATTGAAAAGTATAACGAATTGTTGCACACACAAATACGCACACACACAGACACAGCACGCACACAAATGTACGTGCAGGTAGTAGGTGCAGTTAAGAGGGTAATGTGTTGGGAAAAGAGTAGGGAAAATGATCAGGTAAATAACCATTAGAAGGCAAACATGGACAGTGAAAGCCGCCGAGCAATAAAAGCAAATTTCTGTATCTTTTCTGGAGACAACACGTACAGCAACAGATACAAGATACACATGCATAGTGTACATGTGTGTGTGTGTCTATGTATCTACGTATCTGTCCGTAACTTGTTTCTTTCATGCATTGTGCAGCTCCTCCACACAGAGCACACTCAATTGACGACTTCCAAGAACTCTTCGGCATCGTCTGCCTCTTCTTCGTCGTCTGCCTCTACCATTGCCTCTTCTCCTTCGTCTTCTGCTTTTTCTTTTTGTCTGCCTCTTCATCTTGCCCTTCTTCTGCTTCTCTGTTTTGCAGCATAGGTATGCGCTGTGCATTGCATGCCTATACTGGGTGCCAGCTTAGGTGCAGTACATGCCAGCGTTGCCAGACTGTCGATGTTGTTGTTGTTGAAGATAAACCTACAAGAAACTATGTTTAGTGCCTTTTGCTTATAATTCCGACTACAGTTAATGCTTCATCTTGAGGTAATAACTTTATAGCGTTGCCACACTGCTAGCAGCTTAGATATACTCATCTATTTCTCTTCTCCTGGAGTAAACTTTTAACTACATCAGCTAAAATGTGTTAATTGACATCTTAAGTGCCCTACGGCGTTGCCATACAGTTGTTTATTTAAATAATATGCCTTTTGTTATGATCTCTATAAGTTAAAAAAAAAGAAACTTTAGCTACATAACCTTAAAATTTGTACACTACAACGTTGCCAGACTGTTGCTCATATACCTAAATCGTGTAGCTAAATCGTACTTAGGCCTCCATTTACACATTAAACTTATAGTAAGTCATAGTCAAAGCATGCCAAAGTTGCTTGAGATCCTTAGTGTTGCCAGATTACAGTCGCACTTAGACTGGCGTTGCCAGACTGTGCAGCTAGTACATAAGACTTACTCATGTGCGGGTGTGTGTGTGGACCAAATCCAAGCCAAACACAGTCAAGCTGGCTCAAAGAAAAAATGGCGACACTTTAGCGCTGGCATCATTCCCCTTCCCCCTCTCTGCATCCCACACCGACAAATGCCACTTGACCCCGCTGCTGCTCATATAGATGTTCGTATGTGTGTGTTGCCAACTCAAGAGACCCGTTTCAGCTTCCAATCCTCGAATGCGTCCACTAAATCATGTTTATGCTAAGCAACAGTTTACTCTCTGCTCTTCGCTCTCTGCCTCTCACGCAGCAGCAGAGGGAGAACAAGAGCAACAGCAGCAGCAGCCAATGCAGAGAGAGAGCAAGAGAGCAAACAGGCCTGAGTGCAGACACAAAGGCGAAGCCGAAGGCACTGAAGCTGTGTGCGTGGCTGTTTTTCACTGTACATATGCGCGTGTGTGTGTATGCGTGTGTACGCAAGGCGCAAAGATCCACCCCATGTTACCTGAGCAACAACAAAACGTCACTCAGTCTCTCTCACTGCCTACGCTCTTCAGCCACTCAGTCAGTCAAACGACTCAAGCGCGCGCACGAGCACGACGACTGTTTTATTGAGTCTGTGTGCGTGTGTGTGCATGCAAGGCGCAAAGATCCACCCCAAGTTACCTGAGCCGCACATACGCAAGTAAAAACAATTCATAAAGTCTTTTCTTTCTCTCTCTCTGCCTACGCTCTCTCACTCAGACTGTTGCTCTCGCCCACTTTGTCACGCACACCGTCAAAACGACTCAAGCGCGCACGCGAGCGCGCTCTGCCTACGTCGACGACGACTGCGACTCTCCCTCTCTCGTGCTGTGTGTGCTGTGGCCACGACGTGCGCTCTCTCACAACGTTGGGCTCAGTTTGAATTCTCTGCCCGAAGAGTGCGCTTAGTGCCTCCGCTGCTGTCACAGACGGCGTTCGTTTAAATCGTTTACCGAGACATCGCAGACATCGCAGTCGCTGTCTCCGTCGCTGCCACCAGTGTGTTGTTTTTGTTATTGTTTTTTTTTTTCGAAACGTTCACCAACACTGCGTGGTTACAAGCCCTGCTTTTTTTTCAACCCGGCTCAGTGTTTCCTCCGTTTCGTTTCGCTTTCGTACCAGAGCTCAAAGAGAGAGGGAGAGAGAGAGTGCAGTGAGTGGAAGTGAGAGAACGACTCAATACACACTGAGGCGACTCACTTGGCTCGGCTGGGATCAGTCCTCTCCAACACTCACAACACAGTTACGGCTCAACGGCTCAGCTCGTTACGGCTCAGTCTGTGCATCAGTCTGTGCTGCCTGCTGCTGCTGCAAGCGTTACGTTATGTGCGACGACAAGTGACGTGTGAGAAATAAAAAATAACAACAACAACAGTACAAGAAGAACTACAACAACTGCAACTTTAATTAAAACTAACCTCAACTCCGAATTAAACACAACCTCAAAAAGAACTCATTGAAAAAGTGCCAAAATGTTTGATGTCTTCGGCTCCGTGAAGGGGCTACTGAAAATCGATCAAGTGTGTATCGATAACAATGTATTCCGTATGCACTACAAGGCGACGGTAATCATACTGATTGCCTTTTCACTGTTGGTCACCTCACGCCAATATATCGGTGATCCCATCGATTGTATTGTGGATGAAATTCCCCTGGGAGTGATGGATACCTATTGCTGGATATACTCCACCTTCACCGTGCCCGATCGTCTAACGGGTGTCACGGGGCGCGACGTTGTCCAACCTGGTGTCGGCTCACATGTGGAGGGCGAGGATAAGGTCAAGTACCACAAGTATTATCAGTGGGTCTGCTTCGTGCTCTTCTTCCAGGCCATATTGTTCTATGTGCCTCGCTATCTCTGGAAGTCATGGGAGGGCGGACGCCTCAAGATGCTTGTCATGGATCTCAATAGTCCTATTGTGAATGATGATTGCAAGAATGATCGCAAAAAGATATTGGTCGATTATTTCATGGGCAATCTGAATCGTCATAACTTCTACGCCTTCAGATTCTTTGTGTGTGAGGCACTGAACTTTGTTAATGTGATTGGACAAATCTATTTCGTGGATTTCTTCTTGGACGGAGAGTTCAGCACCTATGGCAGTGATGTGCTGAAGTTTACGGAACTGGAACCCGAGGAGCGCGTCGATCCCATGGCAAAGGTCTTTCCCAAAGTAACAAAATGCTCATTCCATAAATACGGTCCCTCTGGAACAGTGCAGAAGTTCGATGGTCTCTGTGTGCTGCCGTTGAATATTGTGAACGAGAAGATCTATGTATTCCTTTGGTTCTGGTTTATCATCTTGAGCATATTGTCGGGATTCTCCCTCGTCTATCGCATCACTGTCGTCGTGGGACCCAAGGTGCGTCATCTTCTGCTGCGCGCCCGTTCGCGTCTGGCCGAGAGCGAAGAAGTGGAGACGGTGGCGAACAAGTGCAACATTGGAGATTGGTTCCTGCTCTATCAGCTGGGCAAGAATATCGATCCACTGATCTACAAGGAAGTCATATCGGATCTGTCACGTGAAATGGGCGGCGATGGACCGACGAGCAAACAGCGCTTTGAGGCCTAACCGAAGGAGGAGGAGGAGGGAGAAGAAGGTGGTGATGATGGAGATGAAGGAGTCAAGATGAAGCTGCAGAGAGACGTAGATGAAGCTGGAGAGTAGGAGACGGAGACGGAGATGGGCAGCGTGCCAGCGGCCGTAAGTTGATACTCCTTCTACCTGCACCTCCATCCCCCCACCCCCACACTACTACAACACTGTGCAACGTTATCGATAGTTAAGCGATAGTATTACACACGATAGTTTTGCACACACACACACACACAAACACAGATCTTAGCTAGAGTGAGAGAGAAGAGAAAAAGAAGAGAAAAGACCTTAGCATTAAAAAATAAAACTAGTTTGTAACCCGATTACCGATAACTGATAACCGATAAACTGCTTTTCACCTTTTCACCCTTAGTTGTATTATAATTTTATTATTATTGTCAATTTTTTTTAACACAAACGAATAACAACAACAACAAAACGAGCATATCAATAAAACAAAAACAAAAGAAGAAACTCACCACGCACTTAAGAGTGGGCAAAGAGAGAGAGAGAGACAGAGGGAGAAGCGGGCAGCGCAGTCTTACGCTCTGCTGGTCTTACGCGCTCATTTGAGCGTAACGCAAGCAGCGCGCGCCGTATTACGTTACACGTTGCGCAAGCGAGACACAGCGCATGCGCAGCGTCGATAGCTGTTTGTCTCGCTCTCACACACACGCACACACACACACATTCCTCAGTTTGTTCTTGTCGTAGTTGTAGTTGGTGTGGGGGATTTTTCTCTGCATGTTAAACTGGTTTGACCAGAAGCAGCAGCAGCAGTGGGCAGCGCAGTCGACAAGTTCAGGGCGAGGGCAAAATGCTTTGGAGAGACAGGGAGAGGAAGAGAGGGAGAGGGAGCAAGACTTGAGCTACTTAATTAAGTAAGGTTTACTCGCCAGCGATGGCTGCGTGACACGACACAAGGCACGACAGGAAAAGGGAAACAAGAAAAGATAAGAAATGGGAGCAGATGCACTTAATGATACCCTGTAGACAACAAAAGTAAGCAGACCAACACATGAGTGGAGTGTGTACATATACCCAGTATTAGTACAAGATGCGCAAACATACCCTGTAAATTGATATAGTGAAGTATATGCTTTGACTTTCAGTCAACTTTTGGGGCAGGCATGTGTTTACCATAAATACCCTGTTAATAAAAATATGTATATAATGTAGCATGTCTCACAGGGTGTCTGTTACTCTGCCATGTCAGTTTGTCTATCTATAAAGTTCTACTATCAGTGAAGTTATATTTATGTGCGTGGGCTGCTAAGCTATCTAGCTAATTTACAGGGTACCTCTTAGTCTGATATGCATATCATACTCTAAAGTATTTACCCGTTGCTTAACATCTGTACAGCTAACAAAACAAGCATATTCGCTTTTTTGGTGCTTCCTGTCAACTTACAGGGTATCTTTTTGGGTATCAATATCAGCGTATACCAGGGTCTACTCTTTAATAAGCCTGTCTAATTTTCCAGCTCTTTTTGCCAACTTACAGGGTATCTTTTAGTCCGACTCACACACTTTGTTTTCTTTTCCTGCCTTTCTAATCAGTTCGGCCCCCCTTCCGGTGTCAACATGTTTGCCATGTTCCCTCTCCCTCTTCGCCCTCCCTCTCTTTCCATACTTCACTTCTCTTCTTCGTCTTCTTCATTGCTTCGGTTTCTTTTCTTCTGTCGTAATGTGCATACACACAATGTCAATTAGAAGTTAGGCAACTTGTCGAGCGACTCTACCCCTCCTCCCCTCTCCCACCATCCATTCCCTGTTCTCCTTCTTGCTTTTCTATTTCGTTTCGGCGTGCTCGTTTCGTTATCTTATCAAGAGGCCTCGCATAGGAGTGGTGGAGAGGGGGCGAGGGGTTGATAAGACGCAGCGCGGAAGATGCTGTCGCAGAGAGAGAAAGAGAGAGACAGGAGAGTGCGATGTAATTAGCGCACATTCCTCAATCACAAGATCATGCTCGACACACAGGTCACACACACACACACACATTCACACACACACACATGATCATAGATCTCATAGATGACATAAATCTTTAGATCTTTCCATAGAGATCCCTCCCACTGTGTGCTGTACAATTTGCAATTAATGCCAGAGCAACTGCATAACGTGATGTTGTAATAGGAAATATGCTCGACTAGTAAGATACCCTGCCTAGTAAGATACCCTATTATATGAATTATATTATATTATATTAAAGGTTATAGAGTTGCCAATGTGAAGTACTAGCACAGCAAGTATACAGTTTAAAAAATTTAAAATGATACTTTCGTTATCATCGAACCATCTCTTACATTTCATCTATCTATCATCGACTCTAGACCCTAGACAGTAGTATCACATGCCTTTTACTGTACGTACAATTCAAATTAGTCCTTATCCAAGTAAACCTCTCCTTAGCTTAATGAATACTATCGACAAGACTATCGCATAACCATCTGCTAACTTAACTGCAAATCAAATGTGGTTAAACAAAGCAGTAGGAGAGTCTATAGTGTGGCAACTGTAAAGCTCATTCATTGGCAAGTTTTTTAAATGGCTTTTGAATATTTGGTAGCCTGTTTAGGCGATACTATCGCAAAAAAACATTTCTTTCATTTGTTAATACATTTCTTGATAGAATCAAACTGCTTCTTCTGCACTTTGAATGTTTGTTGATTTCTTTAAATTACAAAGCTGTTTTCTTTGATTGTGCCTGACCTTATCTATCAATACTATCGGCAAAACTATCGTATAGTTTAACTTAGCCTTCTTGCTGTGCCTTCGTGCATACTTTACTAATTGTGGGGTAGCTAAAATAGACAAATTGTGTGTTCCACGTGGATCATCATCATAATCAACAACAGACACACACACACACACGCCACGAACTGCGACCGCCTATTTGAGGTATCAATGAATGAAGCCGACAACGCCCACGCCCCCGCCCCCCGCCCTCAACAACCACCCGAAGAGGAGGAACAACAAAACTGTCCCATAGATCAAACAAGAGATCAACGTGTGAGAAGTGAATACAAATACCAATGCCTCAGCGAGTACACACACACACACGCACATCTATTCGTATTCACATTCGCATTCGTTTCATGAATGAGAAATTGCAGCCTCCAAAAAAGCAACAACACAACAGAGAAACCTTTCGTCACGCGAAAAACGAAAATGAAAACGTTCATGAAAAATGCTCAATTGTTTTTCTCGCTGTTGTTTAGCTTTATTGTTGTTGTTGTTGTTGTTGTGCAGTGGGCACGCACAATGAGTTGAGGAAGAATCCAAGCTCAAAGTGAGTTAGTTTGCCTTATTTTGTACACATTTTCGAAGCCATTTTTTAATTGCATTAATTCATTTCAATTAGTTGAGGAAGATGAAGAATAAAGAAAGAAGAAACCAAAATAGTAAACAAAATAGCAAACAAAAGCAACAAGTCTAAGTAGGAAAAAGTGAAGAAGGAAGTTGACTGAAAAGAAGCAACAACATTGCAACAATTGTATTTCAACAACATTTTAACGCAATTTCTTTAAAATATATGTCCGATATTTGGATCTGTCTGGGAACCAAAAGAACTCTTTACTTAGTAGACTATAAATCAGTTTATATGAGTTAAAATCTATATACATATATGGCAGTCCATCAGTTTATAAATCAGTGTATAAATCAGTCGATATACAAGTCTATAAATCAGTCTATATAGCAGTCCATAAATCAGTTTATATATCAATCTATATATCACTCTATATATCAGTCTAACATATATCAGTTTTCATATATATATATATATATATATATATATATATAAATGATTCTTCATCTGTCAGATTTACACCTAATTAATTAGAGAATTAGTGCCCGTAATTAATCAGAGCATTTCTAAGAAGTGGATAAATTTAGTTTTGTCACTTCTCAGGCTAAAGAACACAACTTATGCCCAAATTACCTTATCAAACTCAGCTCTCACTGCAACTAAGCCCATGAAATTTGGTATAGGGATTGCCTATTGCTCAGTTAGCTAAATTATACTTGAATCAAGCAGATCATATTGGTATATCCTGTAGTACTAGTATAACTAGTGAAAACTTCTTATTAGCTAAGGATAATTTAACTAAACTGTTGGACAACTTAAGTTTTAAAAACATTCTAAATAGTTTGAAGATTTGCAAAAAATTCTGATTAATTGTAGATGTTTCTGCTCGATCCAGTTGCTCATTCATGCGTTCATTCATTCAAACAACTTTGAGTCATGCGACAATTGTTTGTAATTGTGAATAATTTGGAATTAATCATGATCGCTTCGCTTGAATTTGACAATTGAAAGTGCTTCGAATTAATCAAATATTTATCTCTCCTTCTATCTTTTTTCTTTTTGCAGTTGCACGCAGTCAAAATGAAGGAGATGGGGGCGTGGCCTTTGAGCTAATGACGTGCTAATTGAACACACACATATCAACGAATTCCACGGAAGAAGGAGAAGAAGAAGGAGTAGAAGAAGAAGCAGCAAGAGGAGACGCTTTGTGTTTCTAGTGATTTTGCTTGACTGCAAAACACTTGAATACACAACAACAATAACAATAAAAAACAACAATACTAGCCACAACACACGCACACACACACACACAGAGACATCCCCCTAAATTGGCAGCTGTTAGACAGAAGAGAAAGCAGAAGATCAGGAGAAGAAGAAGCAAAAGAAACGACAATCATTCAACAGGCAACAGGAACTAACTAAACAAACGTGCAAAAGACAGAGAAAGAAAAGTAGAAAGACAAACTAAAAAGGAATAAGAAAAGCAAAGTTTTTTTAATAGAGGGAAATATTTTTTATAAAGCATGCTATATACATACAACCCCCCCCACACACACACACACCCATCTAACCCCCTACCCATTGTTTAGATACAGCGCCGCGAATGTATCTAGATAAATTTTGAATGCCACACGCGATTTATATTTATGCTAAGAGTTGTGATCATTGATTAAGCAGTTTATAAATGAATAAACCTTATAAACGAAACTAAATAATAAACGAAAACCGGAAGAAGAAAAAGAAGAAGAAAGACGAAGAATGAAAGTAGAAGAAAGCACAGACACACACAACAGCAACAGCAACAATAATAACAATAATACCAACAACAATAACAATAACAATACAATTTTAATTCTATATATATTCGTATTCAATTTTCGATTTGCGATTAATTTTTTATATATTAACGATGATTCTTTTTTTATCGTCACTCTGCAATTTTCGCCAGCAGCAATTTTAGTTGTAATTTTTTTTTGTGTTTGTTCCAATTCAAGCATATATATATAATTTTCTATATAGCATTTATTTGTTAGTTCTTAGGCGATTTTAGTTTAGCGCAATTTTTTTTTGATAAACAAAACAAAACAAACTTGGAATAATATTTATAAATTTTAACGAATGCTATAAATGATATAAAGATATATATATATATCGATATATTTGACAATATATGCTTTAGCATACATCGTGTGTACACGAAATGAAAGACTCAAAAGCAATATCTAAATGAAGTTTACTCCGATTTTGAAAGGAATTATCTATATATAAATATATATACATACATATATGTATAGTCTATGAAAATACATGCTGTAAGTGCGCACATCTGCTTGATCTATATATTTGTATTTTGTAATCGATTCTTATCGATAAACTATCGAGATGCGCCACAGGCCGTAGGCTAAGATACAATCCAATCCATATTATTTTTATTGAAGCGATTTTTGAATAAAGAGGAACAACAACATACCGAAAAACAAAAAAAAAAAATATAATGACAATGATAATCATTTCTTCAGTGGGTTTCTTATCGCGTGGGTACCAGAGGCGTTGGGGTAGAGCAGAGGGGAACAGGTACCTGCCGCATTGTGCTCTCGACTCTCTTGTTGCGCATGCGCAAACACAGCAAGTGAACACTGAAAATTGAACCTGAAGTCTTAAGTAAGGCAATAAGTCTAATCTGAGTGTGGAGTGGAGAGAAGGTAGCGTTAATTATGACTGAGCGCACTTGAAATACCCTATAATAAAGGGGGAAGGTAGCGCAGGTTGAAGTTCTCTTTTTTTAAAGAGAATTTAGCATTATTATGGCTTGAATATCAGTTTGATTATTTTTTTAAATTTATCAAACCCTTGATTATCAATGTATTGATTAGTTCATTTTAAACCTTAATTCATTACGAACATCTGTAGCAAATTTCATAAGCTAAGTTAGTAAACTCTCTTGGGTATAAAGCAAATCTTGCAAGACTTGTTCAATCTTTCAGTTTCATTTGAAAGTAAATTTGACAGCAATTTAACAGTTTATAGTTTTGAGTTTTCCTATGTATACCCTCTCTGTTTGTACGACAGTCGAGCCAACACCCTCCCTGGGGGCTATCAGAATTATCTAAAAAGTAATAAATCCAAAAATAAACAACGCATTGCTGGAAACACTTCATAGGTTGCCCTGGCTTTGTCGTCGACTTTGGCGTTGTCTTTGGTTGTTGATGATGGCGTTTCATAGGCTTGGCACACACAGTACAGCAAGTAAACAGTACAGTGAGGATAGGCTTGAGCGTATAATGGGAATAACAGCTGGTAGAGTAGAGTAGGACCCTCTTATTTGAGTTTGTGCTGTAGCAGTACCTTTATTATTTGCTTGTACTTCAAATTGTTTAGCAAATATATAATATTTGTCAGTTTTTGATAAATATTTGGGTAACTAGTTTAGTCTAACGAGTGTCTACTGTACCTTGAAGAAGGTATCTTGTTCTGAATCTCTTTGACTTGAGACCTTTATCATTTTTTGCGTACCTTTTGTTTACTGTATCCAAGATTAATCTAAATTCTGAGTTACTCAATTGTCTGCTCTACCCTCTCTTTCTTATTCTCTCGCTCTCTCTCTTTCTCTATTAGCGAGTACCCACTGTGCCAGCTGTTTGCTGTCTCGCACTTGGATGCCAACGAGCTGACAGATGCAGCCCGTCCGGCTCTGCCAACACGTGTCTTCTAATCTTTCTGGCTGACTCAAGACTTTGTCAGCGCTCCCTCAGAGAGAGAGAGAGGGGTATGCATGTTTGCAACTGCAACTCGACACGTTCCGTTAGCTGACCAAATAGTTGTACGAAATCTCACGAGTTGCATATCCGATTACAGCTGCGCACTCCTCCTCCATTGGGTCCACTCGTGCCATTTTATCGATTCGCTTTATTTGTTTATGCGGTAGTTTTCCCTCCCCTACTCCATCATGTCCCCTCCACACATTTTCCAATTCGATTGTCGCTGATTTACGCTTGATGTATGCCAAACTTGCCCAATGCATGGCCAGGCCTCGTTTAAGCTTGTGTCATAACTAAGCAGTTTCAATTTTCAGCATGATGAAACTAGTTATATCAATAGATAGTAAAGTCAGCTTATCATGTGTACAATTTCATTCAAGTGACTTTTAAAGAGACTGAGATATGCAATAAATTACCTATTACTTGTATGGTGCAAGGTGTGGCCACGTTTTCAAATATGTATAAATTGTCTACTGACTTGAGCATTATCCGTAACAAATTTTATAACTCTAGCAGCTACAGAGCTGAAGTTTACTTGGGTTTTTTAGATGAAGACATGAAAGTGGTTCTGTGGCTTCTCCATTATGGTTGCTAATATTCCTACCTTCTCTACGGCAGTTTGACCTATGCAAACTGAGCATTCCAATTAAGTTTCCTAATATAGATGTAACGTCATAAATACTATCTATGTTTGATGATATGTTACACAATTCTTCCAGCTTATAATATAAATATACTACCTACGCAATGCCTATGGTAAATTTGCTTAGTTAGGTTGCGTTATCAAAAGGTACCTGATGCATTTGCATCGGTTGTAATCTGAGGCGTATTATCAACCTTTTGAAAGTATACGAAACGAAGTGGATATACCCTGTAAATTATAGAATTTGGAAGAGTGGAGAGCTATTTATAAGAAACAGGAATATAATTGGACAGCTTGGCTAAAGATCAAAAAGGAAAGAGCATGTTTAGATTCGAAACTTAAGGATATGCAATGGTAATGAATGGATTGTCGTGCCGAGTAGATGGGAATGAGATCAAAGAAGATACCTAAAGGTAAAGCAAGGATAAAAGAGAATCTAAAATATCTTAAGATAAATATAGAAGGATTGAAATCGGTAGAACGGAGAGAGATACAAGAGGAATAAACCTATCAAATTTGAGGATATCCATAAAGAAATAGGAATAAGTAAATCAGATGGTGATTAAAGAGGAGTTAGCAAGTTAGACTGCATAATAATGGATCGGTTAGAGATCAAAGAAGAATAACTTAGTTAACCAATAAAATCAAGAAAGTGAATGTAGCTACCCATTCTTATTAGGGTATCTCTTGCAGTCAATTGAATTGATGTGGAAAGTGTGGCAATTGACCAGGCAACCTGATACTGCTCTGCCTCGACGACTTTCCCTCCCTAGACTGCACCTTATGCTGCATTGCAAACTGTCTGAGAGCAACTGAGGCAATGTCTAAGGCAAACATGCAGTCTGATACAGTGTGTGCGACGATTGACCAAGCAAATTAGCATATCAAATTGAATTAGGCGCTGCAATTGTCCAGGCGTGCCCTCAATAAATAAATAAATAAATAAATATTACGCCACACAAGAAAAGAGCGAAATTCAACTGGGTTACAAAACTAGCAAAGATGATAGCCGAATAGGAGGAAGGAGGAGGGTAGTGGCGGGGGGTTAAGGGGGCCTAGAGGTCAATAGCTAGTAGAAATATGCAATTGGAATGTGAGAAATGCCAACGACTTGAGGCAATTGAGGCCTGGCCTGGAAGAAATTGAACTAGAAATCGATCTTGAGACTAAATTTAGATCGATATATATTTTGAGTTAGAACTGTGCAAAGAGCAAACTTGGGAAAGAAAAAAACAAAAGTCACGATTCAGCTGCGTAGCTTGGAAATTGTGGGAAAGAGACGGGGGAGAGAGTTGCATAGTGAGAGTGAGGGTTGAAGCTCCTTAAACTTAAGACTAACTTTAGAATCGATATATTTTTTGAGTTAAGAACTGTACAAAGAGCAAACTTGGCAGACATTGAAATAAATGATTGAAACAAATGATAGTCAAGTTTCAGCTGAGTAGCTTGCAAACTGTGGGAAGAGGAAGACAGAGAGGGAAGAGAGCTCAGCAGAAAGTGAAGGGAAGCGTTTTTGAGACTGCTCCATAAAACGATTACATAGATCGTTCTCATGTCGATGGAGCCTCTCTTTTCTACCCAAACATATATATACACCATATATATATCGCTCTCTCTCTCTCTCTGTACTCGTGTTGACCTTGAGCTTGGTGTCATTTCGTGGCAAAGGTCAATGCGAATCAAACAAATGCCGCCGACTAAACTGGCAAATGAATTGTAATTTAAATTCAATCTAAACAAATTGTATGAGCGAAACAAATGTGGCGACCTCTAGCGGCGGCGGTAGAAAATTGCATAACATGATCTGTATCTGCCATAGGGTGTATCTATCTATGTTTATGCCATATGTAGAATGAGGGAAAGAGAGAGAGGGAGATACATTTTATTTTAGACACAATTTATTTATTTAAAGCCCGCTTTGGCGTATACCTTGTAAACCAAGATGTGTGGGAAGAAGTATGATAACAACTGAAATAAGTCCTATAAGAATTTGTTTATTTGAATTTTTGCTGTATACCCTGTAAAGAGAGGCTGTGTGGCAAGAAGTATGATGAGCATTGCGAGAAGTCTCTTCAATTGCAAATTTCTACTTCTATAGAGTATATACCCTTTTTATAGGGTATCAACTTTGTTGTATACCTACCCTCTTACTAAACGGTCTTCTCACTTGTTGATCGTGTTTTTTTCTGGGTTTTTTGTGGGCTCGTCTTTTGTCTTTGTCATTCGCTTGTCAGATTTATTGTTATCGTTTTTTTTTTCAACGTTTGTCCCCCTTCGTTGTTTATTGTCTCTCCTCGTTGTTTGGCGAACTGACAATTTGCTGTGAAATGCAAACAAAACTTGATCCCAGCTACCCATCTAGTATATGGTAGTACCCCCAGCTACCCAACTAAAGCTACCCAGTTCCCAGTTCCCGGTTCATCAGTACCACAAAACGCACAGCGCGAAATCCGTAATTCGCAGCTTTGTATAGTTCCCATTTGGGGTTCAAATCCCCAAAAGGGGCACAAATATGATCACTTGACAGACCCATAGAATACCACGGGTTGTGTAATCAATAATTGGGCTATAGCAGATCAAAATACATACTAAATGAGCTATATACTGATGGGTATTTAAACATGAGGTTTATTTTTGGCATTGGAAACAAGAAACTATTCTATATACTAATTTTGCATAACTATTTGTACAACACCACATACATAGAATATGATATACCAAATGAAAATACCATTTTTAACAAAATTATGATTGTTAAACTGAGAACCTTTGAACGTCTAGATTAAAGGATCTTGAAAAGAACTAATTCGATTTTTGGCTCTTAAATTTGTTGACGTCAACTCAATCTAGATGTAATAAAAAGAGATAGATAATGATTCTATAAATGATATTCACATGATTTTTGAATAAGTCATGTGTACTGTAATTGAAGAAACAAGAATCGCGGGAATCGTTGACTGTTCTTGAAACTTTCTTTAAAATTGTTTTCAATATTGTTTAAAACTTTCAACAATAAATTCTGGTTATGCAATCAGTCGGATTTATATAGTACTTATATATACTATAGTATATATGTATGTACAATATATACTTTAATAGAACCCCCTAAGTCATTAAAACGAATAACCCAAGTTTACTTAATTATAGCTATGATAATTTTACGACTACAAAATTATAGTGCTTTCAATGAAGTCTTTAGAGTAGTCTCAGTGTGATATGTATACCCTGTGAAAATGGAATTGGGAGAGTACTCTAAGGGGATAAAATATCTGAGATAGAAATCTACAGCTGTATAGATTAAAGTCTTATTTCTGCTGTCGCTCTAAACTTTCAGTACACAGAGTTACAAAGTGTTTCATTTATCAAAATTGGCATCAAATGTCTTGAGGTTTATAGAAAACTAAAATGATATAGATATCTATGCTCTGCCACCTTTAGCGTCTGTTCAAGTTCCCTAACGACTTCTAATGCAAATATTTCACTATCTATACTTACTAGATTATAAAGATTGTGTCAATGTGAAACAGACTACATTATCTTGAGGTTTGCACAATTTCAGTGATATAGAAAAGTAAATAATTCAGTTATGACTAAGCATTGGGGTAACTTTCCGGAGACTCTCTTCTCTGATTTGATTACCCGCATGTATTACAATATATTTATGGACCTGTCTTACAGTTTTATGGGCTCTACAAATTGAAGTTATATTACTATGAAGATTCTTAGCTTTATTCACGCTCATAAATCAGTTAATTAAATTAGAATTGTTTCTCTCTCGCTGCCTCTTTCACCCTCTCTCTCCGTCTCTCCCTCTCTGAGGGCAGACAAGTGTCATATTTATATTTGCCTTCCTTATCGATATCATAATTATTATCATGTGCCATCAAAAAAACATATATCAATTCATTTTAAACACATTGATTAGCATAGCTCTGATATCGTTGCTCCCCTCACGTCCCCGAGTTGCCCCCTTTACCCTGCCACGTCTGTTGTTTATCATCGCAACGGACTTTGTATGCAAATCCCCAAGTTTTGATTTTGTTTTCTGTGTGTTTCTCTTCCCCTTTTTGCATTCTCTGCTCCTTTTTGTGTGTTGGGTTCCGTTTTTTGTTTATAACTTGTCAACTTTGTCGCGCGTAATTAGTGCACAATGAGTGCGATCACTGACGCACATATGGGAAAGTTCCCAACATTCCCCGATCTGTCCTCTCTCTCTCCACCTCTCATTCTCCCTCTCTCTGTCTGCATGCAGACATTCCTTTCTTCGCTCTTTGTCTCTCGACTGTGCCACAAACACAATTCCAGTTTGCAGTTTTATTTTTGTTGCTGCTCATCCCCATCTAGTGTATATATATATATATACGTATATATATATTGTGTTTATATTTCTATCTGATCTACTATCTGAGCCAGCGATGTCTCGTCAAATGAATTGTGTGTTGTTGCTGTCTCGCTCTGTCGCTCTGTTTGGTTCTTGCGGAAGTTTCAATCGTTTTTAATGAGCCTTACAACAAGATCGGCGTGCAAAGGCGTTGCTAGTGCAGCTCTGCTCGACTAGCTGATACCCTATAGTGGCAGCAAGAGATTCTTAAATATAAATATATACATTGTTTGAGCTATTAAAGTTCTATAACAATTTGAAGCTGTTTTCCGCTTGTTAATCTATATAAATTATGTTTTCTCAGGCGATTCTTCGCCATAAGAAAGTGAATACATTAAAATTTAAAACACATACCAGTAGCTAGGTTTGAAGGGCACCTACATACCAAATAACATAAGCCAAGCACTTCCAGTTCCTAAGTTAGGATCAATGAAATAAAAAAAGATTTGTTTAAAAATAAAAAAAAAGGTTCTCTAGTTTATTGAGCAGCACTGTGAGCTATGCATTTATATGAATTTATATTTATGTTATATATATATATCCTTGATCTTCTATATGCCATCAAGCATACCCTACTCTTTGGCACTTACAGGGTATGCACCGCCAATAGCAGAGGCGTCGTCGTCGACGCGGCATCGTCTGTCGTTGCAATTTAGCGTGTGGATCTCATGTGCCCCATGCCTGATTGTGCCTCTCTCCCTCTCTCTACCTCTCTCCCTCTCCCCTTCTCTCTCTCTCTGTGTGTGTGTGTGTTTGGGGCACAATCAGCGTTTCTAATTAGTCGGCCAGACGCTTATTAGACTTTGAATTTTTCGGACAACGGCTTCAGGTTTCTGTTTCTGCTTCAGTTTCGATTTCGTTTCGAGTTTCGTTTTTGGGCTTTGGTTTCAGCCTGTTGCAGCAGCAGCAGTTGCAGCTTGGGCTACGCCTAAACTTTCGCAACAATAGTAACAAACAATAACTGGGCAAACAATTTGGACAGTCGAGTCGAACAACAAGTTGCACAAATGATTATTGAACTCAAATGCAATCGCACGATTCATTGGGCAAACAAACAAAGTAAACAGAAACAGAAACAGAATGCAATGCCAAACAGTTGCAAGCGAGAGCAGAGTAAGAGGGAGTTGGGGGAGTGGCAATAGGAGTAATAGGGAGGGGAGAGAAGTTGGAAAAACTTAATATGAAAACGAGACAAAGTTGCTTGTTAATGACAAATGCATGTTCTCCGCTCTACCCTAACCTGCTGCAGAGTCTACTGCCTTCTTTAAGTGCTTCGCCCACATCTACAGTAGTCGCTGGCTGAGACAGACAATAATTGAGAAGTAAGCGTTGTTTTCTGATTTCCATTCTACCAAAGGTTTTGGAACTTTGAAGAGTTTTAACAAAGTTCTTTGAAAAAAAAAATAATAAGCTCTGAGATCGTATTGAGACTTTATAATACCTAATTTGAGTTTGAAAAACTACAGTAACAATTTTTAAACTCTATTGACAACAGTCACAAAAATTCTTTATTGTTTTAGGTTTTCGATTCAATAAATTTGTTGGGTAATTTAAAGTAGTTTCGAATGTTCTTTAGACTTGAGGTGCAGAACTGCGAAGATCGTATTGAATGTTACTGATTCTTTAGTAATACATATTTTTTTGCTAGAATAAGTACAGTAAAACATGTTACATTTTATCGATAATATTTAGAAAAGCTCTTCAAATTTGTTGGAATTTGGAAAACATGCCGTCATTTAGATAAAACTGATTTGAAGAAAGAAACTTTCTCAGCAAATTCTTCAAAATTTGAAGCCACAATAAAAATATTTCAGAAGAGTCAAAGAAACCTGCAAAGAATTCCAGTATTTATGCATATTTATTACCAAGATCTCTAGCATAAATATTAAACTATATTTTCGAGTATTTAAAATATACCAAAAGAGTATGGCAACGTTGTGTGAGTGGCCCCAAAGCAAGCAAGCTCAGCAAACAGATGTGCAAGCACAAAGATGCATTTGTTGCTATCTCCCCCAACCCTCGAGGGCATTGAAAGGGGCGTGGCTGTAGTTGGAGCATGCATTAGCAGTTAGTTGAAATCACTTAGCATACACACATACACACACACACAGCACGCGTACAGTTTGCATAGCATATGATGAAATTGGAGCGCAACCAGGTGAATTCAAAGGAGGGAATGTGATCCCATTGGAGGAGGTGGACGGAGAAAGAGGGAAAGGGAGAAGGGAAATGTGTGGAAGTGTGTGAAGTAGGGAGTGCACTCAACTTGGGTTGGGTTGGGTTGCATCGACCGTTTTGGGGGGCGCGTTAATTGGCTTAACTAACCGATTTGGGTTAGTTGCACCTGTGCAACTGTTCCCCGAACATTGTTACCCAACACTGGCAGCTAAAAGCTAATGCACACATGGTTAGAAATGATAATAGTACTTATAAGAATTATTATAGCAATATGTTTGCTGCAGAAAACTTTATAGAAATGTAAAATAAGATAATGGAAGTTTGAATTAATCTTTTGATGTATTGATGATTTTATGTTTGTTCTTTTTAGTTTCTTGAATTCTTATATAGTAGATATAATATTATATTTGCACATAACATGTGTAAATTAATGCTACAAGTCTTTGTGCAATGTAGGCTCGTTTATAGCTGCGAAGAATTATCTTGCAGATCTTTGTCCTCTTGTGGCCTCTTTTGAGATTATTTCACTTTTTTTATTGTGGAAATAATGTTCAGTATTTCAAGATCTGATGCCAAATAGACTCGTCTACAGCAGCATTTCTTCTCCGGCCAAATGAAATATTCCGACTTCAAGTTCTTATTCAAAATAGACTCATCTAGAGCAACAGCAATTCTTCTTCTGCTTTGGGCACTTCAGAAGAATCTTCTCTCCCTTAATTTCTTGTAATGTTTTGTTATAAAACGATCCTTGAGAAGAATTCTGCAGAAAACAGCGTAGACGGGAAGGAGAACAGCGAGACAAAGACAGAGAGAGACAAAGAGAAACAGGGAGTGCGGGAGAGGGGGCGAGAGGAGGCCACAAGGAGATTTCCAAACCAGTTTCAAGTCAATGTAAAAATTCAAATTGAACTTTGCGATTGTCATATGCAAATCTGAGTACCCCCCTATACACTGTGTGTGTGTGTGCTTGACTAAATGTTAACGATTTCAATAATGACTCTCAATTGTTGTTGTTGTGTTTTCACACACAATTATCGCAGCACTTGACGTGCCTTAATTGCTGCGGGCCAGAAAAATGCAACAACAAAATACAAACAAAAAAAAAACACACACGATCCAAATTAATTAAATATTTAAAAATTTGAATAAATTGATTTAACATATTATCAAAGCAAAACGGGTGCGAAAAACTGTGGGAAAATTTATGATTAAGCGAATAAAATGTAGGAAATAAGAGAAACTTTAAAACTTTTTTTAAATGTTGGTTCTTAAAACAGAAATATGGGGAAAATTTACGAAACTTTTAAGAAACTTTATAAATATTGAATGATTAAATTTTATTAACATTTTTATACCCTTCGACCATTGAAAATGGTCAAAAAGGGTATACTAACTTTGTGCAAAATGCAAATGTATGTAACAGGCAGAAGGAGGCGTGGCAGACCCCACAAAGTATATATATTCTTGCTCAGGATCACTAGCCGAGTCGATTGAGCCATGTCTGTCTGTCTTTCCGTCTGTCCGTCTGTATGAACGCACAGATCTCAGCTATTATAAAAGCTAGAGTTACCAAATTTGGCAGGAAGACTCCTGTGTGGATCAAGCAGATCAAGTTTATTTCAAATGTTAGGTGCCACGCCCACCGCCCCCCACAAATCATAATTTAATTTTTGAACTCAATTTGTAAGCGCTGTTTAAAAGATAGAACTTTCTGACTTAACATATACTAAGCTTAATGAAATATCTACGTAGTCTCCAAATTTCAGTCCGATCGGACAATAAACACAAAAGTTATTTAAGAAAGTATGAGCAACCAAGTGCTTCTGTCAGCTAACAAGGGAGGCGGGCGAGCGCGAAGCGCGAGCGCCATCTGTCGGGATTAATTTCAAAGCATGTGCATATGCATACATATGTGTATGAATTTAACAAATTAAACTACACGGGAACATAGGTCGAAGGGTATCCCACTGTCGCGTGCTGCGCGACTGTTGCTTTTCTTACTGGTTTGAATTGGAAAACTCTTTAAAAAGGAAACTGAAAGATAAAGGAAAATTAAAAAAGTAAAAGAACATTATTTACTTATTTTAAATGTTGAAAATCCGTACATAAATTTTCGAAAAATTCAGAAAATCTTAAGAAAAATCTTAACATTTTTGTTACATGAAGAAACTAGAGAGTAGATGTTTTACTAATGAGAAAACTGTGAAAAAAGCGTAGAAAAATAAACTAGGAAAATATAAAAAAAAGTGGAAGTAAATTTCTGATTTTGTTCTACCTTTTGAAATGTAAATGAAAAAAATAAGCTTGGAAAACCTTTTAGAAATCGAATGACACGAAAAAATGCCATGAAAAATGAAAATCGATGGGGCAAAACGAAAGACTTACGCAACGAACTTGCTGCCGATTGTTGCCCGTTGCTTTACTTCTACTCTGCTGCTTCTACTTCTTCGATGATCGTTACTCAATGTGGTGGAAGACGAGAAGAAGTAGGAGTAGGAGGGGGAGAGGTTGCACAGCATGTGGCATGCCACATGCCGACGGTTTTTGGTCAGCTACAGTCGCCTTTCCCACGATCGCGATTTGGGCCGAATGGGCAAGCGAGAGAGAGAATGAGGGGAAAAAGAGGGAGATGGAGAGAGAAGAGGGACAAAGAGAGAGGGGTAGAGAGAGGGAAAGAGAGGGAGAGAGGTGGGACAGCATGACGTATCCTCGCCCTGGTGGCGCTTCTTGGCTACCGTTGCACGCCGTCGTCGCAGCGCGGCCCAGCACTAGACCCAAACCACAAGCACCGCACAAAAAAGGCTGAAAACCAGTAAGAAAAGCAACAGTCGCGCAGCACGCGACAGTGGGATACCCTTCGACCTATGTATGTATGTTCCTATGTATGTACCCATATATGTATGTACATATGCACATGCTTTGAAATTAATCCCGACAGATGGCGCTCGCGCTTTGCGCTCGCCCGCCTCCCTTGTTAGCTGACAGAAGCACTTGGTTTTATGCTCATACTTTCTTAAATAACTTCTGTGTTTATTGTCCGATCGGATTGTAATTTGGAGACTACGTAGATATTTCATTCAGCTTATAGCAGCAGCATTCAGCAGTATATGTTAAAGTCAGAAAGTTGTATCTTTTATACAGCGCTTACAAATTGAGTTCAAAAATTAATTTATTGATTTGCGGGGGCGGTGGGCGTGGCACTTAACATTTGAAATAAACTTGATCTGCGCCGAGTACATAGGAACCTTCATTCCAAATTTGGTGTCTCTAGCATTTATAATAGCTGAGATCTGTGTGTTCATCTGGTCAGACGGACATCTGGACATCCGGACATCCGGACATCCGGACAGACAGACAGACATGGCTCAATCGACTCGGCTAGTGATCCTGAGCAAGAATATATATACTTTGTGGGGTCTGCCACGCCTCCTTCTGCCTGTTACATACATTTGCATTTTGCACAAAGTTAGTATACCCTTTTGACCATTTTCAATGGTCGAAGGGTATAAAAAGCTAACAAAATAAAACGGCCAAAAGCGCAGGCCGTCGCGCCAAGAGGCCACAAACCGGTTGGCACAGACAAAAATGCAGCAAGCACATGGGGCAGATGACTAGGAGCCAGTTGTATATATATATATATGTACATATATATTTATATACTATATATATATATATATGTATATATAGTATATAGCATACTGAATACTGCATACTGTGGCCAAGATGAAATCAAGTTTTGCATTTCCATTTGGATTTATCGCGTGGTTTGTTGCCAGGCGAGGCCGCAGTCCGCACTCCGGAGTTGACTTGCAACTTGATTTTCAACAAGATTCTGCAGCCAGTTTTCAATGATGGCGACGCGTTGCCAATGCACACACACACACTAGCAAGTATACTATCATACACACACACACACATACACACACACATATACAGAAACACTCTAAGCATGCATTAAACATTATTGGCCGCCGCTTTTTGACATACATAAAAAATTAAACGAGTGGGCAAGAGTGCAGACAGTGCAAACCGCGCTCAAGTGTCGACTGTGGCATACCCTGTAAATGTGTGCAGCACAACAACAGTTACGGGAGGTTTCTTCTGTCTTCGATGTCAATGAACATGTGGAAATATACAAATAATACAAACAGTTAAGAGAGATTCATCTCTCTTTAATGCGTCTCTTTACTTGAAGTTTATCCCAATTTGTAGTTGATCTAAGTGCCTTTCTAGATCTATAGCTCAGCTAGTTGTGCCGGGCTTATCGTGAAATTTGTTGTACAATCAGCTAACACCCTCAGATATAAAGAACCGAAGTCTTGTTAGACTGTACTTAAATGCACACTAAGATATGCGGTTTAACATTACAAATAAATATATGGTTTCCCTTATGAGATTAAACGTTTTAAATTAAACCTCAAAATGTAATATTCTTACGATTTGTATCGTTATAACACAAAAACTCTTCCCTACTGTGATTAAACTTTGTCTCGGTTTCACAGCACACTCTATATCCATAATGATCAATTTGCGACATAACCTCACTTCAAATCTATATAGAACGTAAATAAACTCAGAAATGAATGCTCCCCACAGCTTAATATTGCTCCGCGCACATAATTTACTAATTTTCTACCTAACCTAACTCTAATTTCGGATATTAACATGTTATAACACTACATATCAGGTAAATCGTTCGACTATAACCTTAAAAATGCATGTCTTTCTGTGTTTTCTTGTTAGTAATATAAATTCTAACTTCTATTTCGCAAATAAACAGCATTTTATGCTACGTATGGGGTAAATCGTTCGCTTATAACCTCAAAATTATATGATTTTTCTCATTTTCCTCTCATAAACCTCAACATAACCTCACTTTGATTAAACTTCGGCTTATCTCAGTTCTACAAAACACTTTATGGCATAACAAAGAACAAACAAAAGATTGGGGGGCAAAAAAAAAGGAGAGTAATCGTATAATATATAGTCATAATGATAGAAATAGCAGTTACAGTTAGAATCTTGAACTTGGCTAGGCTGATTTACACTTAATTAAAGCTTAATCGAGAGACGCGACTGTTGTCGTGGGCGTGGAGTGGGGGGCGTTGTGGGCGTGGCTACATGCGCACCTGGAATTTGCCAGCTTTGGTTAGATACTTGACACCCTTGAAGGGTTTGTACTTCTCCCCGTACATGTCCAGGCGATTGACCTTTAACCCAGAGACGGCAAGCTGTGAGATTTGGAATTGCACATTGATTGATGGGTTCGCATCGATGTTGGTGCTGCCTGGGGTGATGGAGACCTGGAAAAGAGGAAGCAGAGACAATTGAACAACCTGTGGAATCCATAAAGACCCGCCTCCTTCCGCCCCCTTCCTTACCGTGCCACGTATGTTGGGCAATTTGGACACATCGATGCGTCCCACATCCCAGGAGAGCGTCTTGCTGACCGAGTCGAACGTGTATTTGCCCTGATTGGGCGTGAGGATGCAGTTGAGCACACACCTGGGCATGGTCAGTTCCAGCTTGACCTTGTCCACAGTGCGTCCGAGTGTGTTTCGCGGTCCAATGGTCAAGTCGAGGCGACCCTGTTCGCCCGTCTTGATGGAGAAGTTGTGCCTGATGTAGATGGGAATGGCCACGACAGACTGCGAGCTGATGTGGTACGACATGAGGCGGAAATTGCCATCGGGCGGAATGAAGGAGAGCAGACGCTCCGCCTCCCAGCGCTTAAAGCGCACGCACGGATGGAATGAGACGTCGTCAAAGAGGCGAGGATTCATGAAGGAGAGCGTGAGGTCCGGCATTCCAGACAGCTTGATGCAGCAATCGATCTGGAGGAGGAGAAAGAAGATGGAGCAGGAGCAGAAGGATGATTATTAGGACAGGAATCAGGAGCAAGGACAGATGAAGCAACAGCAGGAGGAGAAGATTAGGATTAATGCCACGATTTAAATTCATGTCTGCCAACTACTCACATGCCCCTGTATCTCGGCAAACACCGTCGAGCCCGACTTGTCAATGATGGCGTCCACCTCCTCAATGACATCGAAGTAGGCCTCGTTGTTGGTATATCGCACTCCACTGCGACGCCATGGAATCGCCGACAGCTGACCCGAGGGTAAGATGGTGCTGACACTGCATAGAGAAGTGATTAGTAAGGGTACTCAGAGGGGGAGGGGAAGGAGACGCACTTGCTCTTGCCCGTCACGGTGTTGGCAATGGTGCGCAGTATGTTCGGGGGCTTGATTAGCTCCTTGAGTATATTACTCTCCGTGGACAGTGGGAAACCATTGTCTAGCATCTCGTCGAGCAGCTCATAGACCACCACATAGTTGTCCTTTATCACAGACTCGGAGCAATCGCCGAAGTAATCCTTGAATGTGTCGACAACGCGATGCAGAAATTCGATGACGAACAGTGGAGGCACCTCCTGCTTGCAGGCAGCCACCAGGGATACGCTCTCCCGCTGCACGGTGATAAGGTAATAATGGGGCGTGGCTATCACGGGCGGCACATCCTGTATAAGGAGACGGAGAATGAGAGATAGAGAAGGTGGGGAAGATTATCCCTGTGGCTACTCACATAGGGTGCTGTACGCTGGGCATCGAGAAAGTATTCACATACAGACCGGGAGACAACGGAGCGCCAGTGCTTCTCCAGAAAAACTTCTCTGGAAATTGGAGAAAGTCAATAGACATTTCTTTGTTTATTGTTGTTGTTGTTGTTGCTGGCATATGTTGCCAGAGTGCGCGCTGCTTACCCGCTGCTGTTGACAATGAACAGACTGTGTATCATATTTCCTGGGTTTGAATTAGCTCTGCATATGTTTTTATTGATTGCTTTTTGCAATAAATTAAAATGTTTACGTGTTTTATAAATATAAATACTAAACAAACGTAGAAGACAACGTAAAGCTAACATACGCTGTTAAACTTAACAGAGCGAAGGGAGTTTAACAGTGAGCCAAGCGAAACAGAAAATTAAATATCGATATGTTTCGTGCGCAATTAATCGGCTGTTAACACGTGAGAGACACGTGAGGAAGGAGAGAAAACTGAAATAAAGTCAAGCATGTAATGTAAAAGGTAATGTAAAGAAAGGGCAGAGAATTATACAATACATAAATAAAACAAATATAATAACAACTCTGTTAATTTAAAATAAATATTTGCTTAACAGTAACAGCTGTTCAAAAAGGAGCAATGTACATTACCGGCAAATGTTAACAACAGCGACTGGGCTGCCAGTGTGTGCCGCCGAACAGCTGTTCACAGCATAACATTTCAAAGGAACAAAGTAGCACAAGTGTGTTTGAAAGAGAGAAGGCATCATTTCATAGTTGAATTTCTTACTAGAATCATTCGACTACAGTTCAGCTGTAAATATCAATAGTTTCAAAATTTAGTTAGTTTAAGAAAATCATAATTATTTAGATACGTGCCACGTGCAGAGTCTTCCAAACTCACACAATTTTGTTGGGTCCACCTTACATAATCGCCCGATGAGTCTACAGAGCAACTTCGTGCGAAGATTCCTCGATAATTGGCCTGGTAAGAAACGTTTCGGTGTTTATCGCTTCCTGCCCATATTCTTTGTGCTCGGCGCTGCCTTGGAGTTCTCCATGATCAATTGGACTGTCGGCGAGACGAACTTCTGTAAGTAGAATCCTCCCCAAATTAACTTCAGCATTCTAATTTCCATTGCCTTTTCCTGCCCAGATCGTACCTACAAGCGACGACAGGCTAAGAACTATCTGGAGGAGCAGCATCTGCGAATGCAACTGGAGCAATTGCAGCAACAGCAGATTGAAAACGAGGAAGAACCAAAAGAATTAACTGAAGCAATCCCAAACCCCAATCCAGTCATGCCTGCCGGTGTCTCGTGGTCCAAATACATGAAGTTCATGGCAAGCGCCTTGCTGGCCATGATGGCCGGCTCCCAAGTTGTGCACATGTACTACAAGCCTCTGGAGGATCTGCCTACGTATATAGAACACGAGCGCAACACGCAGATACAGCACGAGGACGTGGAGCACCATGATGAGTTGCCCAAGAAATGAGGTTCTAGTTAAGATTAAGACTCAAATTAAGTTCAAATTTATTTAATATATAGACAAGAGACACTAAGAGAGAGACAGGTAGATAGAGAGGGAGATGGTGGGAAGGCATAGGGAATAGAAAGAAAGACGTATCTTCGGCATGCCGATTGTTTTATCTTCAAGCTACTCCGATTGTTCCTATGCTAGTTATACAGTAACTCAGTCGACTCCGCTAGTGATTCTGGTTAAGATTAGATACACCTTGTGAGGTCTGCCAGGCCTCCTTACATACAATTGCACAATTCCAAAGTGAGTATAAACTTTACCAGTCGAAGGTTATATTTATTATAACTCTCTGCAAGGGTATACAAATGAAGAGAAGGAGAGGGAAGATTCTTCATCATTTTGCAGTCATCTCGGAGAGGGAGAGGGAGGATTCTTCATCGTTTTGCCATCATCTTGTCGTGCACCTTGCCATGATTCTTGAGGCACGTCTGCTGTCTGAAGGCCTGTCCACAGATGTCGCACACATAGGGCTTCTCCCCGGGTGTGTATGTACTCATGGTGCCGTAGGGTCTTCCTGGAGGCGAAGGACTCGGCACAGTATTTGCAGGCAAAGGGTTTCAGCTTGAGATGCACAGCCCGTATATGCGCCTCCAGCTCAAACTTGCGAGCAAAGAGACGTCCGCAGTGCTCGCAGGGCATCTTCTCAGCATTGTGCATCAGCATGTGCTGCACCAGCATAAAGCGCTTGGCCATCCTCCTGCCACACACCTTGCACTCGTGCAGCTGTTCCACCTCCAGCTGCGCTGCGTGCTTCTGCAGTGTGTGATACTTGAGTGTGTAGCGGGAGTGGAACTGTTTCTTGCAGATGTTGCAGTCGTAACGCTCGTGGTCATTAGCCTCGGCCTCTGCCTTGGTGGGGTGCTTTGTCCGCCGATGATACTTGAGATTCGCTGACTGATTGAAGCTGGCTCCACATTGTTCGCAGATATATTTGCGTGCCGCCAGAGCTGCGCCTTCAGTTTCCAAGGGCGGACTGTGCTTGATCCGCTTGTGCTTCTGCATTGCGATGCTGGAAATGTAGACGCGATCACAGCCAGGATGATCACAGGGATAGGAGCGCACCTGGGTGCCATGGATCTCCTTGATGTGGGTGTAGAGACCGCCCATGAAGCTATATGCCTTCTCACAGCGATCGCACTGGAAGGGCCTCTTGCTCCCCTCGTGCACCTTGCGAATGTGCGCCTCCAGAGTGAGGGTGTGTGCAAAGCAGTGTCCACATTGCTTGCACTTGTGACTGTTCTTGACGCCCTTGCAGCGGCGTGGAGTAGGAGGAGCAGCAGCAGCAGGCGCGGGTTCATTCTCCTCCAGTTTGGGGTCGAAGGGGTCGGGAGGTGTCGTCTCCATCTTAGTGGGTGTCAGCTCCGCCTCGGCCTCCTCTGCACTCGCCTGCAGTGTTGTCTCCTCGTAAATAATCTCGAATGTGGCAGTTTCTGATTTGACTTCCTCCTCCGCCTGCCCCTGGAGCAGTTGTAGCAGCTGCTGGCGGCACTCGCGCGCCTGCTGCTGGAACTGTCGAAAAGTCTGCAGCTGGAGATAGCAACACCCGCACAACTGCTTGGGCAGTGTCTCTGCCTGCAGTTCCTCCAGTTGCCACTGCAGATGCTGCACCAGGAGGCGCTGCAGCTCCTCGTCATGTGTGTTGTGCCTGGCGCTGTCCGTTGCCTCCACTAGCTGCAGGCACGTCAAGCAGTTCTCATTTGTTAGTGTGCACATGATTGTTGTGCACACACACGCACTAACACAGAAAAAATAAAAACAAAACAATTGGAAATTGTTTGTAAATGTCAACAAATTGTTTGTGCAGAACTGTTGTGACTCAACTGTTGTGTGCACTGTTATTGCAGGTGGAGTTGCCATCTGGCGCTAACCCTGCTTGCTCTGAAAGCCGACAGCTGTTGTGACTCAACTGTTGTGCTCTGTTAATTCGGGCGGAGCTGCCACGAGCGCTAACATAGCTTGCTCTAACAGGTGCCAGGTTTATGCGGCAGCTTTGCACCTAAAATAAGTTAAGTAAAACAAGAAAGTTAACTATGAGCTCAGCCTCAATGCATAACTTGAAATTAATGAAATAATGAGGCAACAACCAAGATGTTTAACTTGGCCTCTGCTAATATCATTTCATGAACACGTCTATTCCACATACACATCCTCTATTATTATTGCACGTATTCAAGAACTCATGAAATGCTTTGCATAAACTTAGTGATATACGCTTTAACAGCGGCAGTGCTGCCAGACTGACTGGCAGTGTGCAGCTTTACAGTTTTGTGGGCATCTTGTGGCGTGTATGTGTGGGGCGTGCGGTGTGCGGCTGTGTGTGTGTGTGTGATGGTACGGCGTGTGTTTATTTTGGAGCTAGCGCGTCAAGCCACTTGCGCGTCCAATTTGTGGCAGTTGCATGCTGGCATTCAACAGCAACGCACGCAGCAAGCACTGAGCAGCGCACACTGAGGCAAAGTTAACTAGTTTCTATTTTGGCGCGCATTTTCAGTTTACTACGATATTACACAGTTCACCGTTAATTGCTGTTTGCTTTCGTCTGCTGTTTCGTAGTTACAGTTAATTGCAAAGCACAGTTGAAATATTGATGAGACAAGTGAGAACAGCAGCAGCAAAACCTTAAACAACGACAACAACAACAATACGAGCAACAAGTGCAATAGGTACAACAATACAAAGCTAATTGTTCATTGAGCGACATTTGTTTTTGCCTTTTTTGTTTAGTGTGTGTGCGTGTGCTTGTGTGTGTAGGCTCGTGTGTGTTGGCAACAACAACATGTGAATGCAGATCAAATGGCTAAAAAACACAGCTACAAATCCCTCAGCGCTGCTGGCACGCAACTCCGCTGGCTGGACTGCCTCATACGGCTCTGTTTGTTTACCCGAGGTAAGTCCAATGCGGCGTATACGTTATTTATGTGACAGCCAACAACAGCAACGGCAGCAGCGGCAACAAGAGCAGCGAACAAGCCGCAAAGAGTTGGCCCCAGAGTTCGGTAGAGTTGCCAGACCCCCTGCCCCTTTTGATTTGTAACTCCATTCAGTGTTGACTGCTGGCAGCCGAAAAATAGCCAGATAAAGTGTTTGCTGTGATCCCTGCAAGTACTAAGCCAGAAAATAACGAAATATAGCGCTGCTTTATTTGTGAGTAGCGCAAGTTGAAATTTGCTTTTTTTTCATTGCAGATTTTAGCCGTAAACTAGCAAAATAGGTTGAGCGCGATTAGCAATTTGGCTAATCTCTGTCTAGCTGTTTTTGGCCAAATAAATGAAAAATCGTGATGTATGGTAGATCAGAACATATTGTATATATGAAAAATACAATGTTATACATACATATATATATATAAAATATAAAAACATCTCCATTTATAGTCATCTACTGATATTTTTTCTTTATTGAAAATATACAATAAATACAGCCACTTACAAACAACTTTCACTATTTTGCGAACTTAAAAAATTGAAAGAGTCGAACTCTGGCTTTTTTTATACTTTTTAAATAAAATGCTACAATTTTATTTAGTATTTCTCTAGTTCTAGGAATAATAACAAAAAAAATATGACTGTATTGTAATACTCTTTCTTACAATAATGTAAATTTCAAATTCAACTTGCTTACGTACTTTTTTATATTTAAAGAAGTGCTATACATATAGTATTTTTCTAACAATAATTAAGATTTAAGTAAATATGAATTTCTGTGCATATCATATCTTGGTTTTATAAATATTGAACACACTAAAATATCAAACAACTGGATACAAAGTCAATTGTTGGGTAAACAGTTAATCGAAATTAAACAAATTTGCTTTTGATTAGATAGTTCAGTCGGTTAATACCCTAGCACACACACACACACTGAGCTACCTCTCGTAATTGAACGTTATTCATAAAGTACCGTTAATGCCTTGTTTGTTTACGATTTTATCGAGATGCGCCATTGAACCATTGAGGCTATTTTAGAACCACTTCTGTGAGACACCCTTGAAAATAGTTGATGTATGGTGTTGAGAGCTATTACATTAATAGAAAAAAGTTTTTCTTTTTTCACTTTACCTCATTAATCAGCTTAGTGTAAGAGCAAGAAGCTTAGTTGTTTTTCGCCCGAGATTTCCCGCTAAATAGGCTACATTTGCGGCTAACTTGGCTTGAAGCAGTGCTGCTATGCTCGAGTCCGTCGGCTACTTAAAGAAATTAAAATTACGTTGAGGTAGCGACGATTTGTGTTTGCCTTTTGGTTTTTCACTGAACCCATACCTCTTCCTCTTCCGCGTCCCTCCCTTGCTGGCCTCTTGACCCCACTGCAAGTGCAGCTGCTGCGCGTTAATGTGTTAAAGAAGCCAGCGGCTAAATAGGAAATGCTATTAATATGAAAATTTCCCCAGAAGCAGACGAAGAATATTGCACATTACCGAAAGCGCAAAAGAATCTGACCCCCTTTCCCCTTACACCCATATTGCATTGAGGCATGCTGCGAAAACAAAGCCAAGGCAGGAAAAGAAGAAAGAGAGATAGAAAGAGAGAGGAAGTGCTGAGTAAACTGCAGCAAAACAGCTAAAGAAACACAAAGAGTGAGAAAATTGTCTAAAGATAATCTGCGGAAAAGTGTGAAGAAACTTTGTCCGCACCCGGACCCTGTCGAGAGTACTGTCTCACTTTACATCCCCCTCCACCCCCCTCCGCTCCCTTTTCTTTCGATTCTCAAGAGTTATAGAAAAGAGTTGGCATAAGCCTTAAGCTGACTTTCGATTGGCCAACTCGTTTTCTCGCCTTGGTTTTGGTGACTAAGATGATTATGATTATGACGGAGAAAGAGGAGGGAAAAGTGCTCCGTCTATGGCTTCGCTTTTCATTCAATTATATGAAAAACTTTTCGTATAGACGTGTATTTTGCTAACTTTTCCGTTTGCCACTGCATAACGTCAGTTACTTACCATAACTCAGAAAACTTGGCATTCTTTGCGTTACTTCAGAGAAAGAGAGAGGAGAAAAGTCGTGAATAAACTATTATAAATGTGTATACATAAGCAAATGGATTAGCTCAAGAAATGGAATATTTCAGTGAGAAACCAGAGAAACTTGAGAACTTGAGGTTTAACTGTGATTATACTACTTTTTCACATCGCTTAACTACGTATAAGTTACCTTGTTTAAATAACAGCTTTAGACAAATAAAAGGTATTAGATATAGGTAAATCTGTAAACGCTGGTAAAATAAAAAAAGAAAACTATTTCAATCGAAAAGTCCTCCTCAAGGATTAATCTATAGTTGCATATATCAAGAGAGATGAATAAAACGACTCACAGAATCTTAATACAATACAGCTATGCTAATCAAGAAAATATATATTCACTTATACTTCATGGGGAGTCTGGCACACCTCCCTTAACTTGTTGGCAACAGATTAAAAATCTAATAATAACAGAAATGCAAATCGAAGAGCTCAATTAATATGAGCAAATATATATTACAAATATAAAGAAAATGCGTTATAAATGATGGCAATCTATTCTGCATAAATAAACATTAATTACTCAAGAAATGAGATAATAAATATCGGAATTTACGGCTATTTGTTTATACATTAATCGCAGCTACGAGATAACGTTCTTCCACACACACGAGCAAGTGCACGGCAAGTGTTAAGCAGATTATTTATCATGAATTCACACAGATGGCATTAAAATTGAAATATATATGGTCTGTTTTTGAATCTGGTGTTCCCCGTGGCTAGGGAAAAAAGAAAGAAAATCCTGCTATATTAAACTTTACAAGAAGAAACATTCTAATTAAAATTCCATCATATGTATATCATAATATAAGAAAGGTAGAAGAACTTTTGCGCCTAGGGTATCTGACAGTCAAGCACGTCCAATTAGTTTCCATGCTCTTGAAATGTTTATGCTTAAAATTAAGTACGCATTTCTATTATAGTATCGCGATTTAATAGACGAGCATAAAGAAAATATATGACAGAGCATAAAGTAAAAGTAAACACAATTTTTAGCGCTTGCTGAAGGTGACAGCCTCCATATATAGTATGTATGATATAGTGCATCGACTTTGACACTATAATAAACTTAGAAATCTAAAGTGCAAAATCGTTGAGGCATGAAATATTTCACTTGATGAGTTTCTATATAATATGGTAATCAAATAAAGATTGCCTGAATTGAACTTTATGAATGATAGGGAATAAAATACAGAAACCACAGTACAAAGACCAGTTCAGATAAAGATAAAAAGTTTAAGCTAGTTATGGATCTTAAAACCAAAAGGAAAGCTTATACGTATACACAGTTTTAAGTATCCTAAGATTTATAAGATTATATCAATAAGAGGTAGTTAGTTCCAATTTCTGATTAAGTTTTGATCAATCTTACCTGATTCCAAGATCTAAAAGCCTTTTACAATAAAAAAATCTTTCCCACCGCAAGAATGAGGTCAAATTAAGGGTACTAAGACCCTCAACACTCATCCCTAACCCACCTATGCATCACTACAGTAACGGTACTCCCTGCTTGGCACTTTCTATAGATTATGGAAAGCCTCTTTAAAGAAGTTTTCTCCTGTGCACGCATCGTACTAAAGCCCTCAAAGCAAAGTGCTCCAAGTGCTGCTCAAGCAGGTAAACGTATGGGAAACCTGGCAAGGGGGGAACGTGCAGAGAGATAAATCTTGTTTTGTACTTGGATCGGATTATGATTCAATAATTTGTTTTGCTTTTCTTTTGCTTTTGCAAATATAAGAGAAAAGTTATTTGAGTCCTTTGAATTATGTATGTGATTTCATTTGTGTGTGCGAAAAAAACGCAGCCACAGGCGTAGTCGGAACCCCCCAGCTCCCCTCCGCAGCTCACCCAACTCACCCCTCTGTAGTCGAAGTAATTTTTGAGCTTTTCGGTTAAACTGTTAAAGTTTTTCGGTCTTTGGAAGTTGAAGGTCTTCAGGTTCGGTTTCGCTTATGTAAATAGAGGGGAGACAATCCTCGGACCACAAGTCCCCTTCCTTCCCTCATGTTCTCCACCCCTGACCGTCTTAAGTGCCCAGCGGGAAACGCGAGAGTTGTGCAAGCTTCTGACGTAGACGCTGATGCTGACGCAGACGTCGACGTTGTAATCGTCTTAACTGCAGTTACAGAGCTACCTGAGAACACTGAGACCCCGCCAACTGTCTGCGAGGGCGGTCGCTGCAGATGGCAGTTAAATGGAGTGCTGCCTAATCAGCTGCAAACAATGGGGGAAACAACAACAGTAAGTAGGGAATGGGAGGAAGGTAAGGGGGAGCGGGTCAAATCACGGATACAGTTACGATTTGCCGTTATAAACGCAATTTCAGTGTCGCAGGCGAAACAAGCATAACAAGCCGACGCTGCTGCGCTTTTCCCACACTTACTTGCCTGTCTGCACTGCGAGAAAAGGTTGAGTAAGTTGGGTAAAGATTGATTTATTACTAAATATGAAGAGGAATATAAGAAAAATGTGTGTTTCATATATAATCTCAAATGGGAATGTACTGTTTCTTCGAGATCTCTGAAATTAGAAGTATTTGAGACAGAAAATTCGGCTTCTTCAGGACCACCAAGAAGTGAAGATGATCTTAAATAGATTCTATCTTAATGCATAACTTTGTTATTTGAATAAGAGTCTTTAAATAACTCGAGCATAAAGAAATTTAAAATAAATTTAAATATGTATTTATTATATTTAATATATAATAATATATAACACATTTATTCTTTAGTTTCATTCATATTTCAATCAACAATTTAAGCTAGATCAAACGATATTCTCAAGAGAATCTAACATAACCTATAAACTTTAAAAGTTTCGGTCTCTATAAAACAATCATTGCTTAAAGAATGCCATGTTCTAAGCAGGTCTAATTTGTTTTTTAAATCCTTAGCTAATTTCCATCCAAAAAAAGAGAAGAAACAGCTAAAATCGTTGCAAATTTCTCACACTGTCAGTGTAAATCTGCTACAATTGTCGGCAACATCTGCAAATGTTTTTGGTGCTGTGTGTTTTTGTTATTCCTGTGCGTTTTCCTGTGTTATCCTGCCATGCTGTCACAGTCGCCGTAAGCCAGTTAAGACAGGTTCCCAGGACACCGCGTCCTGACTGGCGCGCTTTACTGACGTTGCAAGGATACCGCACCACATTGTCTAACCGCATGTCTGCCTCCGTCCGTCTATCTCTGTGTCTCCCTCTGTCCTGCCTGTCTAGCTTTGATTCGCAGGACTTTGTTGTTAACCATAAAACGATGGCCTTTTTTATCTCTAGCCAGCGTGGCGAACTCCCAAATGGCCATCAAAGAGGTTTGTTGGCATATTAAAGGCCATAAAAAACAACAGCTAAATTGGCTGATAGAGGAAAGTTGTTAAAGATGAAGAGAGAGAGAGAGAAGACTATAGAGAGAGATCTCTTAACTCTAAACTTGGAAATCAATGAAGTCTTGGAATTTTTGGCTTTTATTTTTATTAGCGGAAAATGCTGAAAGGAATTAAGAGATCGAACTAAAATATGAAGCTACATTGTATGACACTTTTAGCTGGTTTTATTACTATAAACTTTGAAGGGAAAGAGTAAGGGAGAACAGCAGATTGATGCAAGACTTACAATACAAGCTGAATGAAATGAAACTCAATTTTAAGCAAAGTCTGAATGAATCATGGATTTATAACTCATGTAGATTACTCTTTGACGAAGATACTGTTTATTTTTTAATGAAATCCTTAGTTTATTTGGCATTAATTTGTGTGGAGTTATAGTGCCTGACACAGGCTGAGTGATATATGAGATATGTGAGCAATAAACTATAACAGGGAGTGCTGAGAATAGCTAACTATCCGAGCACTTAACCAGCTATCGCAGAAGGCTTTCTCTCTTCCTCAGTTTGCTCACTTTCAGTCCCAGTCTATCCCTCTCTAACTCTTCTTCCCCTGTTATCCCACTTTTCTTATTCCAGTTAGTGTCAGTCTTAAGTGGAACACCTTTTCATTTTCCTCTCTTTCTCTCTTTGCACTCTTAATCTGCTTCGCATCCTCATTAAGTTTTTAAAAGCAATCCCTGCCTTATTGAAGAAAGAGCCTTTTAATTCACCTCTTCTTCCATCTCTCATTCTCCCACTCTCTTCTCATTCCTTTCTCTCACCTTCCCCCCACTTATTGCTCACTTTTAAATACTCAACGCATGTCAGTGGACGCATTAAGCATACGCCATATGTGCTGCCTGCCACTTTTCAATCGAATTGTCAATAAAAACCTCCAAGGGGAGCAGCAGCAGAAGGGGAGAGTGGAACCAGGAAGTGGGTTGTTCACACGGCAGGCATATCACGGAGGCAATAACAAATAAATTTCTCGCTGCGGCTGCATGAACATGTTCGAACATGTTTTGTGTAAATATTAAAATTGAACATTAGAACCACAAAAATCAATCAAACTCAAAAAGGGCAGCGGGAGGACGAGCGACTGATAGACGGGGCAGGGGAGGTACACAGCGTTGCGTGGAGTACAGCGGGTAGTGGGGAAGGGAGAAGTGTGAGGAGAGGAGGGGTGTGTTTGAGGACGGGGGCACTTGCTGCCTGCTGGTTTGGCTGTAAACATTTTTCCTCGTCTCGTCTCGCTCGATAAACAAAAAATGTTTTCGCTGCTTTTGCGAAAATTGCAAATGTTTTGCCAGCATATTTTTCTTAATCATCTCCAGCTCCATTTTAATCATCATCATCGTCTTCATTTGTTACCCTTCTCCGTTCTCCGCACTCCCCTCTGTAACTGTCGCTGCTGCAATTTTGCCAAATTTGTCAAGTTTCGCTTCAGAAGCATCACTGCTCCGTTCTCCTCTGTTCCTGCTCTGTCCATGGTCTGCCTTGTTCCCCTCTCTCCTGCTCTACCTCCCCCTCAGTCCACAGTCGGCAGTCCTCGCATGCATATGAAACATGTCGACTTTCTCGACAGTAACAACAAAAGCCGCAACCAAATACTGTTCCCCATGTCTTTAAATATACATACATACATATGTATGTGTTTTTTCGCATTGTGCTGGTATTGCCCCCCTAGAGGGGAAGGGAGCACCTTCTGCCTCACCCCTGTCACAATCAGTAACCGCCTCTGTTTCTCTGCATGTTTTGTTGCGCTTTCTTTTCGTTGAATGTTTTAATTCCATCATTTTTTATACAATTGTTGATGATATATCAAAGTGTAGCATAAAATATGATGATATATTTATGGGAATTTATATTGTAAACATTGGAAGAGTTGGTGGAGGGTATAGGGTAAAGTATTCTGATTTAAATTTTGGAATTTTGTTGAAAAAAACATATGTAGTTTAATGTTTGATATATAAACTTTTAAATCGAGTTTCCATTATTTTGTGTTTGGTATCTGTCGTGTATTTTCTGCGATTTTCTTCTTTTTTTTTTATTTTTTTCAATTTTTTTCTTTTTTTTTCAAATTTTCCTTCACAGTTTGAGCTCTTTCATTTGTTACGCTGATTTCACATGCATTCACCATATGCAGTTCCACTTTTAATGGTTCTTTCAGCTTCAGAGTTCGACTTCAGTTCAACTTGTTCTTTAGAATCCTCCCGCCACCCCACCGCACTCTTTCATTCACCTCTTCTCCCCTTTCACTTTGCTTGTTTCTTTTGCGTATTGTTAATGCCGTTGGCTAAAACAATATGAATATTTGCCTGCTGTCACACCCACCCATACGCACACACACACACACCCACACACACCTGGCTGCTGTGTGTGCCTCATGCGTTATATGTTTTTCTCGCTCTTGTTTTTTTGGGTTTTTCTTTTCACTTTTTTGAATCGTGCATTTCATTTGTACAGAAATAATAAAAGACATTATTGTTTGAAGAAAAAATTAGAATAATTTACGTATTTTTTTTGCTCGTGTTACTTTTCCACTTAAAAATCCCCGCCCACCTGCCGCTCCTTCCCTCTCTCCCCTATCGACATTTAACATTTGCGTGTGTTGTTTGAAGTTTTTTGGCTCCCTCGCTTACACTTGGGATCCCTCCGCCTCTGTCCTCTCTCTCCGTCTCGCTCTCGGCTCTCAATTCACTTGGTTATTCATGAGCCCACACACGACATGTTCCCCTCTCTTTCTCTTCCCTTCGCCTTCTTCCTCCCACTCTCGACTCGGCCATAGCATGCAGAGGCGACTTTGTCCTGCCCAGTAACGAAATAATGCAACAGTCCGCTGTGTACACAGAGGCGTAGAGGGGATGAGAGGAGTGGCAGAGAGGTGTAAGTGGGATATAATTGGAACAGGACCTTTAATTGTTCCTAATTGCAGCTTACAATTAACGCACACATTGTTTGTTTAATGAAATCGCAGCAGATTTTAAACTGCATTTGGAAGCCAATAAAACACTATAGAAAATTGGTGGGAAAATCTTTTGGAAAGTTTATAAATATTTATATAATGTATGAGTATATAATGTATAAAGTCAGTGGTCACAAGTGTCTTTCACGTGAATATAAAGTAAAAATACTTAACTAAATTAAACAGATCGATTGAGAAGAGTTTGTATAACCTTTACAAATAAAAGTCCACTCAAAAATGCAAAAATTGTAAAAAAAATTGTCTGAGACAAGTGATCAGTTCTCTTCAAAGTCCTGTACACATTTTTTGCAATACACTATAAGCTGTACTCGTATAAGAACTGAAAATTATATTTAATATAAAGTTTTCATCACACCTTCGCTTTATGCCCACAGGGTATGCAAATCAAGAGTCTTAGCTGATGCCTCTTGTTATCTTCTCATGTTTATTATTATCTTTATTGGAGTATCTCTCAATGGTTCTTCACACAATCTGCCCCACTCTTCTATAACCTTTTTCCTAGAGATTATCATTGTAATTATCTTGCATTTCTTTTTCTACTTGCTGCTGCTTTTGCTGCCCTCTAACTATCATTTCATTATGCTCTGTTTACCCTGTTGTTTCTTCCACTTATTCATTTTCATATTTTATTTTATTTTCCTGCTGCTTTTTCGCTAACGCATTTTCCGCTGTGCGAATTTTCTTCTTCACTGTATTTCTCTCTCTGTGTGCTTCTCTTAATTACTTAAAGTGCACATTCTTCTAGGGTCGAGGCTGTTGCTTATTTTACAACAGACCCCACGGCCTCTCTTCACCCTCTATCCCCTTCTAGCCCCCTCCTCTGTTGCCTTCTTTTTTGTCTACTCCTTTTTGCCTGGACTTATCTGTTGACGCGTTTTAATTTCATTAGCCATGACGACATTTTAACCTTTTTTTACACTTTTCTCGTTGTTGTTGGGGCTTTGTCAAATCCGTAAAATCAGGCCAAAAAGCCAAAATCAACACTATCATTATTGTTGTTGGTGTTGTTGTTGTTGCCGTTGCCAAGTTTGGCGTGCAAATTGAATTGTGCCAAGTGCTGACACTTTTCACAGATCACGGCTGACAACTCAATTCAGTTTTACACTCAGACACGCACACACCTAGGTGAGTGTGTTTGTGTGTACTGCATGATATGCAGAAATTAATTCAATAATCAAAGACGACTCTTAAAGCTATAGAAAGATTACCAAGTAGGAATTGAGAGAGGCAGGGAGTGAGAGAAAAGCAATTGCGCAACTCCAAAAAATGATTAGGAAAATCTTTGGGAATACTGAGATTAATATGAAAGGATAATGAGATTTAAAGTAGTCTATAATTCATATTAGAATTTTATTCGTCTGATTGTGACACATTGTATACCTTACTGAAATGAATGAATAAAAAAAAATATTTTTCCAGTTTCTTGTATATTTCCAATTACATGAAATCTCTAATTTCTGAAAGATAAAAGTAAAATAAAATTTATTGCAGTATATTTGTTTTTGTATAATTCCTTATTCATCTCTACTACAATTCCTATAAATCCTATAATTTCTTATGTAATATTTATACATTCTTGTAAAATATCTAACTCATATTTCTATTTTATCTTTCAGGTATGCTCCTAAAGTTTCAAATACATTTCTAAATATGTGAATGCAAATGTGGGTAATATTTCTGTTTTGATAAGATTTTAAGATTTTATTTACAGCCTTAATTAAATGCACATATAGTATTATAATATTTCTTGCCTTTCTAAAGTTCTTTCTATTGTACATTGAACTGCAGTTCTATCACATTTCTTGTGAATATTTCTTTTGTTTTTCCATTTAATGTATGTTGTTTCTCCCCTTTATTCTTTGTTCGCGTGAAGGCTTAGCGCCCATCTCTTGAAAACCAATCAAGCCGAGAGAAAACAAGTTGGGCTAGTTATCCGCTTGGGCTTGACTTTGTGATACCCCTTACTCAGCTTGGCTTCGAATTATCATAGATATTAAATGAGATAAAGAATTTATGGGTTGATCCATATTTATATAGGGTATATAGGCATCAACTTTGATCAATCTACTACCCAGCAGTACTAGTACCTGTAGGGACAGAGAAGGCAGTTTTATGATTATCTCTTCACTGATGAAGTTGTAGTAATTACACCCCTTTGTACAACCTAGCACAGGGTATGTGGCATGCGAACTGAACAGAAATCATAATTAAAAAACGCATTGCAGGCAAAATGTGCGACTTGATGCAGCTTAGGCACGCCCCCCCGCCCTCCGTCCGCACCTCGAGCAGCTCGCACAGCATGCGGCAACAAATATTGGCACGCCCACTAGGCAAAGTTTGACTAACTTAAATGCTGACCACGCCCCACACACACACACACACACCCACAGACAGTGAAGAACGAGCTGGCGACAGACTTTAATGACCAAACGATGTTTGAGGCAGGCCAAGACAGAGAGGGAGAGGGAGTGAGGGAGAGACAGAGAAAGAGAGAGAGGAAGAGGTAGCAGGCGTACATCGAGGCAGACAGGTAGCCTGCCCGTTAACAGGTAACTTGTGTTTCTGGACATTTGAAATTGAAATTCAGCCAAAAAGCAACGAAGCAGGAAACGGAGGGTGGCAGAGGAGAGAGAGACGGAAGACGCTCCAGGCAAAATTGAGGCCAGAACTCATTGGGGAGCAACAGCAACTGACTGGGGATTAATTTTGTAAGCGGCTCAATGCATAATTAACAAAATGAAACAGTTAGACAACACTGGTGCCCCCCTTTTCGCTCGTTGTGGGTGTGGCCTGAGCCCATCAACTGCATTTGGTCAGCAGAAATCAGAAGCTGCCTGAAATTTCATGTTGCACTTGCCACACTCTGCTTATCTTTCTGCTGTGCCTCCTCCTTTGCCCCTTGCTATGCCTCCTGATCTGCCTCCTGCGTTGCCTCCTTTGTCTGTCAGCAAAGTCAACAACAATGCATCGGACTCAATGTCTGTGCCTCAAGCCTCGCGTCGTCGTTGCAATTGTCATGCGAGTAACAGAGAGCGTGCAACACGAGTGAGTCCATGTAAATTCTCGATTATCATAGTTACTTTTGGGCAGGCACAACAACAGTTACAAGAAATCCCTTTTGTGTGTCCATCTCTCAGGCCGACAGATCCGCAAACAGCATTGCCAACATGGCTTCCGATGCGGTGCCCCCTTTGATGATTTCCATATAATACATTTGGTCATTTCTATGGGGGAGATGCCTGTCATCGTCATTGTCTCTGGGCTGCTAATGAAAACTGCCTCTACTTGGTTAGTTTACTTTGGGGGTTTGTCATGATATCCAATTAGATTCAATGTGCTATTGTTCTAGGTGTATAATCAACCTTTTTGCTTTTGTATGGTCACCTTAAGGAGTATTTTCTGGTATATCTATTTGATTTACTAATTTTACTAGTGCAAATGTAATTTCAAGAGAGAGTTTTCTCATGTACTATCATTATCAAGAGACTTCTTGATCTATTTTCACATTAGATATCTCTTCTTAACTGATGGTCACTCTAATAATCAGTTGGAATATCACTAAAATTTTATTTTTACGCATCAGTTTTTAATTTCTTCGTATATTTTCACTCTGAAATACAACTAGATTTATATTGTTTATTGTTTTATATTGTTAACTGATGGTCACCCTTATCATGGACTATGCCAGTAGGTTTATACTGCAACATAATAATGATAATGAATTTATAGAAAGTTCTGGTTTTCTTCTTCAATATTCACTCCCAAATGCTATTGCCTTCTTAACTGATGGTCACCCTGATTATTGTCACTTAAAATAATTAATCTTCCATATATCTCTCTAAGCGAGTTCTCATGCTACCCCCTCTACATCAAGAAACTCATATTGTTACTCTAGATGATGGTCACCCCAATTTACTGCACTTTACTTTAATAATAGGTACTTTACACCACAAGAGTACTTGCCGTTTAGCTTCATCTCGTTGCCCTGCATGGTCCCTTTTAATACTGTTCAACTTTTTCAAACCTTTTATGACCGTACCTCAAATATCAGTTAACTTTGCCCACTTGATAAACTGTTTATATAGTACCTTAACATAGTAGTTCTCAAACTAGTTTGTCTTCTCTTCGTATTCTCCATTTGCACTTTAATCAGCATAAAACTTTTTGTATAAACGATCAAATATAAAACTGAAAAGCTCAACGAAGGTCGGTTAGAAAAATTCGCTTATTTTGTTTGTCCTCCATGGTCACTTGGAGCTCAACAGCTTTAGTTCTTTTAACAAAGTAAATATTCGTTCTCTCTCGCTCATGCAGCGTTGTCTCTCTCTTGCACTCGACAGCTCATGCTGAGTTTCAAGTGAATCAAATTGACTCTTCAACAAAAAGCTCTCCATGGTCACTTGAATGCGGTTGAAGCAAGTTGACGGACGGGTTCGGCTCTCTCAGCTTGATTGTGATTTCCTCTTTCCGCAGTTATCACACACTTGAATCTCTCTCTCTTACTCTCTCTCACTCACACATACTTGAAAGTTTGTCGTATATTTGTGAACTGAAAAATAGATTTCAGCTGCCTCGCAACTTGCAACTTCGGAATGCAGATGGCAGAACGAGAGACAGCTACAAATGCAGCTACTGTTGCAGATACAGCTACACAGATACAGATACACCTTTAGTTGATGTTGTAGAAATAGATACAACTGCAGTTGCAGATAAATATTTGCTGTGGTCGCTGCGGCACCTGTGAAAACTTCTCAGTGTGTTTATTTTGCCTACCATTTACTTTTTTTTTGCCTATTTTTCATTGCAATAGATACACAAGTAGCAGAAGAAGGCAGTGAAGAAGGAGGAGAGGAATAGAATCACAACCACTAAATAAATTCGGCATATATTGTGGGCGATACCCACAAATCAAATCGATGCTGAAATATTTTAATTTCAATTTTCAAATTTGTTTATTTGCAACGTGCAGAGGCGAACTGCAAATTCAAATTCACAAAAGCATATTTACTGCAACCAGCCAGACGGGGAGTATACATACATATATCCCATGGACAGTGCTCGCTAAATGTATGACAACCACGAGAATTTGAAGAGCACGTGCTCGTTTAAAAGTGGTTTCAATTGAAAATGTGAAAGAATTGATGTTTTACTAAAGTACTCATTAAATACTTGTTTAATTACATTACACAAGTAGTTGCACCAACCCTTTATACAGCCCAATTAAATATTAGTTATTTTACTACTTGTTTTACTTGTTAATTAACAGAAGTACTCGTAAAAATACTCACTTAAAAAATAAACGTTGCCCAATTTGCAGAATTTTGCAGAAGTACTCATAAAATACTGACTTATTGATATAACTAGAAATAACTAAATAAAGTCCATATAAGAAATTGAAGAACTGTTGCTCCATTTCTAGCTGTTTTCTAGTGTTAACGAAAGTACTCATAAAATACCTACTTATAACAATGAGAAAATATCTTCAGAAAATGTATTTAAAATGTATAGAACCGGCCTTACAATCAAATGACGATCAAGGTATTTAAAAAGTGAGTTATCTAACAGTTTTGCAGCTAAAGTACTTACAAAATACTCGACAGCTTATTGCCTTAAAGTTGATATTAGTTAACCTTGAACATCTATTGTAATCCACTTGAATTTCCTCCCGATGCTGCACAAATTCTGAGAAGGGTTGCAATTAGCCATAGCTCAAAGCGAGGTACTCAGAAAATACTCGATTTACTTCACAGGAAAGCTTGCGCAATTTGTGATAATTGAACTGATAATTGAGCTGAGATTACGACTAATATGACAGAGAGGAAGAACACCCACTCAGTTACCTCTTTGTGTGCGTCAACTGTGAGTACACTCACAGTGCACTCGTTTACTCGTTAGCCACTCGATGCTGAACTTAAATCCGTAAATCGGTTTAATTATCGCAAAGCAAACGTGAAATTCGACGAGGTTTATCCCAAATCTCAGGCACGTTTCGCATGAATCCTTTCGCTTGTGTGTGTGTGCGATTACTACTGGCATTGACTGTGCCGCACTCTGCGTTTGTTCATCAATTTTATTTAGAGAAATGTGAAGCGATGCGAAACGATGGCCAAGTGTGGGTAGACTGCGCAGCCTCTGTCTCTGTGTGTGTTTGGGTTTGTTTATTTGAGTTATGCATAGATCAAGTTTAAAAGGTAAACATGCCGCTTGTGCTGTTTGCCACTCGCCACATGCCGCATCCCGCATGCCACATGCCAAAAAGCAGCCCCCAAAATTTACATGCAGTTTCAGCTAAACAAATTACAAGGTCCAACATGAGGCATAAAGTCAAGAGTGGCCTAATAATTATAGACACACCCACACACACCCTCACACACCCGCACACACCCTCATACATACGCATACAGCTTGTTGTGCTTAGAAATCAATTTTTGGCGGCGATAAGCGCAGCCCAAATAACAAAAGGCAATGCCAGACAAAAGCCAAGGCCACAAAGGGATTTCAAGGTTACCAGCAGCTGGATAAGCAGGCCATTGGGGTCGCCACAAACCCACAAAGGGATTGGCGGAGGGAGGGGGAGACAAAGTGCAGGCTTATGTGAAAGCTTTATTTCGCATATGTATAACGCAATTCGGGTCGCCTTTTCAAAACTATTTCGAAAAGGGGTCGTATCATTAGCTAATGTTAAGGAACTTTGGGAAAACTTTGGAAAGATCTTTAAATTAAATAAGTTAAACAATTATAAGGAACTGTGATTAGAAATAAGATAATATATAGTGAAATTCTATTTATGATAGAAGAAACAGTTATTGAAAAGAGTTTGTTGTACAAGCTTCACATGTAGAATAATTTAATTTCACAACAAACACCAAAAGATTCATTCTCTCTTTCCTTTCCAAAGAAATGCACAGTTAATTTGACATCCTTCAATTTAAATAGTTAATTCAATGTGGTTAGCATAGGTTTTTGTTGCTTCTGACAAGGGGCAACTTGCGCTGCTTGTTCGGCTTGCTCTTTATCCCCATTTGAGATGTCGTTAGAGTTGGCTGCACTGCACATGATATTGGGGGTGAGGCCAGAGATGACAATGACTTTGTCAATGACGCTGTCAGTGACTCTGTCAGTGGCTCTGGCGATGACTCCGGTGATGACTCTGGCGATGACTCTGGTGACGGCTCTAGTGGATTCGACGGTTTCTGTGACATTTTCTCTTCCCTCAAGGTAATCGTGGCGAGTTGACGCAGTGGAATGACCTCATCGCGGGAATACTTCTCCTGGGGACCAATTGTCCAGCCCAGTTGGGCCAGCTGGCTCTGTATTTCCTCCTGGCTGCGATCCGCCATTATAAAGTCTATTAATCACGAGCTATGAACAGCGTGTAACGTTGCACACTGAGGTTAATTTCGAGAATTGAGTCAGCAAGTATTTCGGAATGAAATAATTCTTTGGCTGTTATGAAACGACGCGTTGTCAATGTTAAAATAGAATGAATTTAATTTGTAAAAATTATTTCAACGTCGTAGTAATTTAAGAGTCAACGAATATTTGATAGAAATAACAATGTAAATGAAAGGTAGCCTTAAGGAACATTTGATTCATGGGTAATTTGATAGCGTTATCGAAAATCAAGTTATCGATTTGCTGTAGAGTTACGTTTGAGGGTTTATTGTTTAAATACAGAGAGCACTTTGACAGCGCTAAGCTTATTTTCAAATATTATATTATATTATCGTATATTTTCAAATATAATATCGAGTAATCGATTGGCGGTCTCAATTATTTAGCTTGTATAGATTATATTAATCGGCAACTTTTACAGCTCTGAGCTCCGCTATATACGTAAATTATCATCTATTTTTACTTCAATTCAAAAGCACAATATTGATTTACAATCCAGTAACTTTTGGAGTTTTATCGATAATCGATAAGTAACTTATTTGAGGTTAGCTGAGAGAGAAATTGTGCTCTAAAGTAAGGCAACAAGAAAAAAATTTAACTCATTTGTCTTTGCCAATAATCAACACACTTTATGCATCTCTTGATATTATATCGATAACCGATAGGCAACATTTGAGGTTACAATTTACCTTGAAATATATACATTATAAACTCCTTTATAAAATATGCCTAATGAGCTCTTTAATAAGATATATAGGCTTTACTTTTTTCACACCTCTCATTCCCCTTAACAGAGCCCTCTTCCTGCAGTGGTTAGGGTATCTCAAAATCACAGAGCACTCGTTCGACGACTTTGGGTAAGCTTGTTTTCTGACCCTTTTTTTTAGGGGAATTGTCTTCGAACTGTTCCTTTTGTGTTCCCCATTTCGGATGAGGCGCAAAAGAAATCATAAAATTAAATATGCGTAGCATACTATTTGGGGCCCGCTGTGTGTAGGAAGGCAGAGTAAAGCTGCGGCCAGGCCTGCCTGCAATTGACTTAATATCCTCGGGGCAAACAATCAAACAACAGAACAGACAACTAACCAGGCAGGCAGGCAAACGCCTACGGTGCAGTTGGAGAGGGGGGCGTGGCAGCTGAAGGCAGGTGAAGCCCGAAAACCGCAAAAGTTACGCGATGTGGCGATGGCGACCAAATCCTAAAAACTGAAACTGCGGCATCATTTGATAGCGGAAAATGGCTAAAGAAAGAGTGAAAAAAGAGAAGGAAAGGGAGGGGGAGGAAGGAGCAGTAAGAGAAAGTGCAGGAAGTGAAGCGCAAAAGGCCAAAGAGGAAGTCGTAGCTGAAGCTGAGGCAAGTTGAAAATGGAAGCCCACAAGCAGATACAAAAAACAGCAACAACAACCAACTTTGACGGAAGAGGAAAGGGTGAGGGGAGAGGAGGGTCTAGTGCGGCAGGGGGGAAGGAAAGGGAAAAGGGTATAGAGATGGTAATGGAAATCGGGCACGATTTGCAACGCTCAGTTGCACGCGCAGTTGAACAGGAAAAGGGAGTGGGAGTGGAAGAGAGGATGAGGTTAATGGGAGGCAGGACTTCGATAGAGCACGGCAGGAGGGCAAGAGAAGTGTGGAGTAGTGGGGGAGTCAAGGGTTCCGAGTGCGAAATAGGGGCTATTGACGCCGACGCTGGGATTCGGACCTGCTGTGTGTGCTTTGCCTTTTTCGCAGTTGGTTTTTGTTGTTGCTTGTTGTGGTTATTGTTGTTGCTGTCGTTGCTTCATTTAATGGCTGCAATTATGGCGTCATTTACATTTTGCCTTGAAGGAAAACGATTGGCCTGCCCCCTCACCCTAGTCCCTCTTGGCCCCACCCTCATTCTACTCATGTTAGCCGTTTTTGGCTAACACACAAAGCATTTGCAGCTGCTGCTGTTGTTGTAGTTGTTGTTGTTGTTATCATTTGTATACCCTGCATGCATTAAATATGAATAAATCACAAGGGTAGTTTCAGTTTCCCATATGTTACCGGTTCCCGGTTCCAGTTCCGCTTCCGTTAGTTGCAGCTGAGAAAAGTTACTGCAATATTTTCAGGGAAATTCGTGCTTCAACTTTGATGCCGGTTCTGGTTCCGAAATCAATCAATCAAATTCATTTATGCACAGTTCCGCTTGCGGTTCCATTATAAAAATTTAATTGCCTTTGGACGAAAACAATCGAAATTTTTATTTTTTTTTTTTTTTTTTTTTTGCGCAATGGAACTGGTTCCGGAACCGTAAATTCCTTGAATATTTCGAGTTCTTTAAACAGCTTACACAAGCTCTCAATATAACATTTAAAAGCTGTGTAATAAGTTTCTGATTGTGGTTAGCTTGATTTTTGTTGCTACTAGTTCCGGAACAAGTTCCGGCTTGAGATATGTTCGTAAATTCATAGTTTTAGTCATTTTGGAGCATAAAATTGGATAAATAATCTTAATATATCATACTTCAACTATCTACAGGGTATGTAATAGTTATGCAGCTTACCTTGTATTGAAACTAGTTCCGAATGAGGCATTGCTTGCTCACAGTCACATATTTCAATGTTGACTAAGAAATTTGAGAGATATTTGTCAAGTGTTAACGCTCTACAGGGTATCTGCAAGTCATGCACTGTCATTCCACAGCACTATGCTCTCTTGTTCCGCTTTGTTATATTGTTATTGTTATTGTAATTTTTATTTCAATGCCACTTTCCCTGCTAAGTATGCTTCACATTTCTTTCAATTTCTTTGTTTTCAACTGAGCGTATCCAAGCAGTAGGTGGGCCAAGGGGGTCGAGGCAGAGGGGCAGAGTGGCAGAAAGCAGAGTGTTTTTTCTAGCTTGCTGCTGCAACTGATGATAAATTTCGCTTGGCCAACAAACCCGACGATTTTGATAGATTGACTTGGTTTCTACTTGGCTTGACAATCGTTAATTGTTTGTTTGCTTGTTTTCTTTATCGTTTTCGATATGCAATTATCGAACTCAACGAGCTAGAAATAAATTGTGATCATATATGAGTATGAAATGAAGTTAAGGAAATGGTTTACAGAATGCAAGGAAATTGGAAATTGAAAGGAAATTGTCAAATTGCAAACAAGTTTTTTCGGGTGGTAAAGAAAACAATTTGAAGGATTAAATTATAGGGTTAGTGAATGATATCGAAGAGTTAGTTAGGGTGGTACAGATCTCTAGGAAATATCATAAAGAAAATGTTATAGCAGTTACAAATCGTTTGATTTTCGAAAGTTATGCATGCTGCAAATTAAGTTTTCAGATTCAAGAAAAATAAAAATGGAAAACTTAAAAAAGAATAAGTTTTTGTAGTTCCATCAAATTTTGACGCCAACTAAATTTGAAAAGGAAATCAGAAGAATAACTATCGAAAGCTGAATCCGTTGAGATATAGGTGAGTTGCGCGTGTGCTGAAATTCAAGATATGATCGTAAAAAAACTCGAGCATAAAAAAAAGAAATATATCGCACCCAGTTGAAGTTTCCGTTCTGCGACGTGGCCAGATTATTGCCAGTTCCTTAAGTGTAATCCGTGCATAAATCACGTTTTTAATATTCTGAAGCCCCTTACTTTGGTTCCGCTGTGCCCTCCACACACCTCCCTCCTCCTTCTTCTTCTCTTTCTCACTCTTCGCACTTGTAGTGGCTCCCCCCTGGTTGGGCATTTTATTGCCGCTTGTCTACGCTTATTTAGCATGCCCTTTCATTATCGTTTACTTATGTATGTTCTTTCTTTCGTTCATATCTGCCTACCATTTCTTCTTCCAGCCTCTCTTGCTCTCTTTTTGTTAGCTTTTTAATTGGCACTTACGCTAGGGCTTAGGTACGAGCTGCGTTGCTTTCTGCGGCCTTGGCTAATTTATTTTTTCGGCAAATGCTTTTTATCCTTTTGTCCTTTGCCACGGCTCCCCCTTCCTTCTGCCTTCCGCCTCCTGTTGTTATCCTCTTTCCCCAGCGTCTTGTGGCGACACTCTGAAATGAAATTCAACTAATTGCGTAACGCATACGCCGCGTGTGCCTTAAGTGGGCTCTGCCTGCAAGACTGCAGACAAGGGTCTTAGACAATGTCAGGCCCCTCTCCCTCACTCGCTCTCCCTCTCTCTCTCTCTATCTGCCCCTCTTCCTGCTAGGAAGTCTTCAATTTATGTGCGTGTCCATGTGGCGTTTTATTATCTCAATTTGCCGTTGCCAGCTAAAATCCAGCGGGATTTGCGGCATGATTTAGTGCTGTGTGCAGTGCCATTAAAATTTAATTAAGCGCCAACTTTATATGACAATGCATGATAAGAAGAGCGAGAGAGGCTGAGAAAGAGAGAGAGAGAGAGCAGGATTCTTCTCAAGAGGCGCCTGAAGAAAGTAACGTGGCGGCAAAAATCTAATTTGCTCTGTGAGTGCGCATACAAAGCAGAGTGTAATAATTTATGATATGATGAACTTGTTTCTTCTCACTAAACACACTCGTACACACACATACACACTCCCACACACACACATACAGAGATATACACAAATGATTTGTTTGCGAAATGTGCTTTGCATATGTCAAGACAGACACAACGTGAAAAGCGCAAAAATCTTCATAATAAAGAATCATGATAAGACAACAACATATACACACACACACATGAAGTTGTTAGTGTGCAGTGAGTGTGGTGTAGGTGTATGCTAGACTAGCACATACTCCGTGGGCTGGTTAGGCACCTGATGTGGTGTCACTGTCAGTTGCAGATTGTGTTTCACAGAAGTGAAGATATGGACAGACAGAGAGATATGTATATGAAAAGAACTGAAAGAGCTGGAAAGTCTATGTTAAGCTGCCATAGATAGCAGTTGCTGTTACCAACAGTTGCATAACAAGTTAAGCAGAACAGGTAGAGATAACAGCATTGTCTCTTTACTGTTGCGATAGTTGCATGACATGTTAAGCTGAAAAGTAAACAGAGATAAAGCTGAGCAGATAATAGATTTGTCTTTCTGCTGTTCCCATAAGGGAGTAAGCAATGTTAAGCTGCTGTTAAGTTCCACTTTACAGCATGTGTTGTTTCTAAAAGGACTTTACAGCTGTTAAAGCCAAAAGATTAAAGCGCAAGCCATGTAAAGTAGGCACAAATTCAAGCCTGGGTCTACCTCTATATGTCTCTCTACATCAGTATTTATGTTTATCTTGTAGATTAAACGTATTATAACCTGAATCTTAACTATTCTCAACATATATTACTTATTTTATATAATTTATACATGTATATCTTCCTCTACATACATTTATAATTTCACTTATTTCTCTTTGTCAATGTTACTTAAGATTCCTTTCAATTACTATTCCCAATTGTATTACAAATCTCTTTCTTACATTTCCCTAGTACAAAATACAATTTTATCTGCAGTTTACCATATCGAATTTCACCGAAACTTGCTACAATTTATTTATAAACCTCTCGAGGTGAGAATTTCGACATAAAGTTGAGCTCTCGCTCTCTCACGCTCATTTGCGGAGTTCCTCGGGCTCGTTTGGCCGGCGCATCTATCCACCCAACTCTTTTATGATGATGAGGAGTAGACCATATAAGGGCAAATAGCAAATTGTTGGATGCTCAAGTGTGGCCACCCTTTAGGTATGGGGGCAAGTGGGCGTGGCAGGTGGTAAGCCGGCATAAAGATTGTTACCATATTTTGCTATCATTTGCACGCAATCAGAGTCAGACGTGAAGTGAGGCATAAGTTCGGCCGGCAGAGGGAAAGGAAGAAGGGGGATGGGAGAGTCCTTGTTGTGTGGGACAGCGTGTAATATATGCATGAGGAAGAGAAGGCGAAGAGGAAAACTCAGGAGGACTCGTCGCCGTCGCCGTCGGCGGAAGCGTGAAAAGGAAATAAAAAGCATTTGATAGCGCGTTGCCAACGTTGATAGCACCAGTAGCGGCTGCGAGTGACGCGTTGCCAACCGCAGACGAGGATGAGCAGCGGATGGGATGGTAGAGAGAGAGAGAAAGAAAGAGGAGGGGGAGAGGGAGAAGATTGGACGTTGTCAATGCTGGCAATGAGGTGCGAAAATTGCAAAATAAAGTGAAAATCAAATTGTAATAAATAGCAAGAAAATCAAATTTCCTTCCCACACTTACAACAAATTGAGTGGGTGACAGAGAGAGAGAGAGAGGAGGGAAAGGGAGCACTTGTTCTCTCTCTCTCTGGGGCTTTAAGCAACTTCAAACTTGCCCTAAAATGCCTATTTCAAGCCTTGCCAAGCGGCAAGTATACCCTCTATTTACTTTTGTGGCCCACACACAACCTTATACACACACATACCCTGACACACACACTCTCTCGCATACTCCCTTGGCCTCACACCTCACGCTTGAATGAGCTGTGATTCAAATGAGTATTGTGCGTATTCGACTGAGGTATACCCTGTGAAACTGTCTGCTATGGCTTCTTTATAATATTACTACACTTTTGATTGTCTGCTGGACTGTGATATACCCTGTCAAACAGTTTACTCATTGCCCTACTGCTTTCTTTCTTTTTTATCTGCAGATTTTTCTACTAAATTACTGCTTGAAAAATAATTATAACATTTGTATGGTTGCTGCACTGAAAGATACCCTTTACATTTATTAAACTATTGCCTATGCATCTTTATCTGCTTTTAATATCCTTTTACTAATTTAAGTTATTTCTTTAGAATAAATAATGTCTTTTTTGAGGTCTGCACGACTGCTGTATACCCTGTACGACTGCAAGACAGTTTTACTTAACTCTTTCTAAACTTCATATTTTTTTTTCTCATTCCACTGTGTCAAACTACCCCACTGTGGTTAACTGATATTTACAGGGTATTGTAAACTCTGAAATTATTTAATGATTAAGTGTTTGTGGTCTATAAATAAAACCACAACACGCAGATGAAAATTGATGAAGCAAAGCGAACAAACTCACAAAGAGTGAGGGGGAAGACAGAGAGAAAGAGGGAGAGTTAGTCACTAAGAGACGGAATGAGAGAGGGAGAAGAATGCGCGAAATTTGGGACCACTTAAGATGCGCGCAATGTGGCAACTCACATAAACTGGCAAACTTTATTTGATTAGCTAATTTGCTCAGGCTCAGCACGGCTTAGCCGCCTGCACGTATGTAATCATTTTGTCTCGCCCCTGTATGCCCCTCTATCTTTCTCTCTCTCCCTTCCTCTCGCTCTATCGTTATTGCCATTAGTAGCGAGGAAAAAAGAGACAGCATTAGTATGGGGCGTGATTCATGTGCCTCGTCTGCATTGCATCAAGGGGCATCAAGTCGGGGCCTAAAAGAGCAAATTGAAAAGTATGCCGGCTGTTTGTCTTCTCCCATACTCACTCTCTCTCTCTCTCTCTCGTCGTTGCCTCTCTGTCTCTCCTCTCTCTTTCTCCACTCATCATCATGCTCTCTCAATCTCATTTGGTTCATGTCGTTGCCCCTCGTTGTTTGCCCTCAACTTTTTGGGGGCAAATCTGAGCAGCTTTGTTCGCCTGGCTTTGCGTGGGCAACTCTGCGCTGTTTGCCCTCTTGTTACATCCTGCTAATACCCTGTCTGCCTGTTTGGCTGCCCTGGGCTCGCTCGATTGCACCCAAGCTACGCTTGAAATCGGTCTGATAAATATTCAATACGCACGCATTACGCATAGCCTCGTCGCGTGTTCAGCTTCTCGCTGGGCTCCTCTGATTAAATCAATCTCTCTCTCTCTCTCTCTCTTCCACTCTCTTCATCTCACTCTTCATCTTTGTCAGCCACTTTTTCTATCAGCTTGCCAGTCTCTTTCCCTCTCGCTTGTTCCTTTCAAATCAATTTTCCAATTATATTTTGTGCTACATTTACAAGGGATTTGCTTTATTTCACTTACAACTGTTCTGCGATTCTTTCTCTCCCTCGTTCTGTCTTTTTTTTCCTATTTCGCTTTTATTTGATATTCTTAAACGTTGCGGTTATGTCTTCTGTAAAGTTTTATTTAATTGACAGTTTAATTTTATTAATATTTTACAGTTATCTCTTTTCCGTTCTCTTTACCATGTTTGCTGAGACTCGTCACCATGCACACAATTTTCTTTTCCACTTTATACACATATTCTTAAACGTTTTACTGACTGCTTAACGTTTATGTCAAGGAACCCTTTTGTTTTGTTTGCCCTTAATATTCTCACTTTTCTTCTTGCAATTTATTAAGCATTTTTAGCTTTTTATGCACTTTCTTAAACGTTTAACTGGCAGCAAAGATAAAACTTAAATATCTTTATAGAGTATCATTTCGATCATGCAGAACTTCCACAAAACTCCTCATTCTTCATCTTATTAGGGTATTCACAGTGCGCATTGTTCGTCTGGTTTCCTCTTCTCTTGCCTGCACGTGCTCGTTTGCCCATTAATCGTTGTACGACATTCGATAAAAACTGTTGTTACTCATACGGCGTGTGGTCGCCTCTGCTTGTCTCGTCTCGTCGCGTCGCATGTTGCAGCCCAAATTAGACTGCCTCAATGTGTCTGTGGTTGTTGCCCCCTCTTCTCATTCTCTCTTCCACCTCTTCTATTCTCTTATGCATGTTTCGGTGTCTGTCTTTCTCACCACAATAATTGCCTATTAGTTTTCATTTGTTGATTTTCGTTTGCCTGCATTGCTGCTTGTGTGGCGGCCTATCGATTTGGCATTTGCGATTGACTTTGCCCCAGGGTAGACAACCTGCGCTCCTCCTCTCTCCTTTGCCCCTCCTTGTGGTATCTAAATAGCGTGTTCGATTAATGCGAGCGATATGAGGCGCGTTTGTAGCTTTGATTTAAGTAGGCCGAGAATTTCGTGTCGTCTCCCCCCACCATACACATACACCCTCGACATCGTTTCGACTTAATTGTTGCTGTGCCTCCTTCTCCTCTCCCCTTGTCCGTCCTTGTCTCCTCCCCATTTCCTGCTGCCTTGTGAACTTGAACCCATTTTTGTTTGGTCAGTTCGGCACGGCGCGGTTCGTTCAACTTGTTGTCAACGAAAGTGTGTTCGGCGCCACAAGTGCCACAAGAATATTTTTCATTGTGGCATTTGCATTATGCTTGAGTATGTGTGTATGTCGTGTGTGTGTTTGTCGCAGGCGTCTGTGGCATTTGCCACTTGGCAGTCTCATAAATCTCTTGGCCCCCATAGCCAGACAAACGTCAACGCAAATTTTCCTCTGAATCTTCTGCGTTTTTTTTTAGGTCTTCCTCTTGTTTCTTTACCTAATGAATGAATTTTCGCGTCTTGTATTTTTTGTTCTGCTCAATCAAAATTTAAATTAAGAGCGACAACTGCAGCCAAAGATTTTAAAGCGAACATCATGAAACTAACGTCTATCAGCGCTTGAGGTGTTCGACAAACAGGTAATAAAAAGAGCGAAATTACAATAAAATTTAAAATAGGCCATAATAAATGAAGGGACGGCAGTGAAAGAAGGTCAAGCAGTCTCTCTTCTATCTGTACATTTTGTTTATTGATCAAAAATTTACAGATCTGATGGGTATCATCGATCGAGGGCGGGTAGGAGATACGTATGCAAAACGTATCCAAATTCGGTGTTGTTTTTCTTCGAAGCGAGCAACGTTTGCTTTCTACGGACAACTGGTTAAGCTACAGTGACAGGTTATGGGAATCGTTGTCGGTTTGTGATGTTTAAGTGTTGGGCTTTCCAGAAAGGAAAATTCTCTAATATGGCTTTAATGCTTTAATGGAAAGTACACTTAATCCTTAGACCTGGAAGATCGACTCTATGTTCTTTGTTTACAATAATTTATATAAATTTGGTTGACTTACGGCTAAAGAAAAAATAAAATAGAACATTTCCTTAAACTCTATCAGTCGTTTTGACAGTTTTCTCTTTTCTAGACTTAGATTGTCAGAATAGTTCAGGTTAAGTGAATTACCTTGCATATAGTTACAGTTCATACTTAAGTTGTTGAAGGTTTCTTTTTTAAGGAGAATTCCTAAAAGAATTCAGTAAATAATTTAAAGAGTTATAGAGACTATAAGACAATCCTAGAGTCTACTAAAGTTTGTACTCCCTGTAACTCTTTTGACGAACTCCTATAAGTATTTAAAAATACATGGCAAAGATTTAGCTTTTCTTTTAGCCATAATTCTTGCCACTATAACCAAGTATAAAGTACATACTCATTATTTGTAGTTGAGTAATATAAAACATATCGTACATAATTCATGATAATAAATGTGTTTAAAGAGTTCTTCAATTCGAATTGAGAAAATTCAATTAAGCAGCAACTTGTGGCAAGGGCACCAACAAAGCGCAATTTGTAAGCCACACATATTGAGACAGTACCCCTAACTTCCCCCATCGCCACCCACAAAATGCCATAAGTGCTTGCCACAATTTGCAGCTACTTGAGCTTTGACTGCAATTTCGCTTCGCTTTTCTTTTTTTTCTCAAGACTTTTCTTCAATTTTGGCCCGCAGCCTTGTTAGGCAGCGAGGCAGTGAAGTTGGCAATGTGATTCGGCGTTGACGCTGATTAATTGACGCATCTGACCCTGCCCCAATTGGATGATTGCGTGAGGGGCGACGACGGAGAGTGGGAGCAATTTCAGTTTGCCAACAACAAAAAAAAGAAAGAATTTTTACTGCATTTATTGGGGCTGCGTCGTTTGGGCGACTAATTGGTCTATTTTCTGCTCGTCAAAGCGTTTGCCGGATCGTATCGTATATCGTATATATCCGGCTAAACAGCCTAGCAAACTATAAGTATATTTTGGCATATATTCTTTGTATTTTTTAGGCGACATTTGCCGATGATTTTCTGTTGGTTTTTGCCGGGTGAAAGTCTTATTTTACTTCTTTTGCTTTATTCAAGGTTGATTGCACGTTGGGTTCATTTCAGCATGATTTTATTTAAAATTTCTAAGAACTAATTTTAGAAATATCTTGTTTATTGATTGACTGCACAGTCTTGCAGGGCTTTGATTGATGGACTGCAATTTCTGTCATTTGATTGATTCAACAGATGAATGATATATTGATTTATTTGAGATCTCTTCTATGTGTCTATGATTTGTTGATCAATTTTTGTTGTTAAAGATTGATTGAGTATTTTTACAGGGCCTTGATTGATTAGTGGAATGATGCACTTATTGATAATTTTATTTTTTAATTTATCTTTATATTAAAATCTTTATAGATTCAAACCTAATTGATATACAATAAAAGCAAGAAGTGTCAACTTATTGATTGACTAGTTATAATACTTTGATTGACTGCTTAATATCAATTCCTAAATTGAAAATGTTTATTTTGATTTGTTTTCATCAACTTATTTGTTATGATTGATCAATCAATATTAAAATAAAAGAAGTTCTCGTAATGTTAGAATGAATTTTATTCAAATAATGAGAAAAAAAATGTTAGTTATACAGTTCGATTTTAAAGCATATCAAGATATAGATATAAGGACGCCGTTTCTCTCTCGCTCGTTCTCTTCTTGTCATCTCACTCTCTGCTACTTCCCCCACTTAAATACGTCTCTCATTGCGTCGTGCATAGTGAAAAGCGCCGTAGTATTCCTCCAGATCGCATAGCTCCTTCTCCAGCTGCGCCTCCAGCTTAGCCTGTGCGGCCTTCTGGCGCGGGGTGAGGCGTCGCACGCTGCCATGATGAGTATTGGGCAGGCGGAAGCTGAGACGTCGCTTCACCTTCATCTCACTCACACCCACACACTCGTACAGGTGCTCCGACTCATCAACCCCATGGGAGGCAGGCACGGGCGGGCAGCGACGTGCATCCGTATGTGAGGGAAAGCCACGGGGCGTGGTCTGACCCGAGAGAGCCTCACTGATGTCGTGTGGTCGATGAGCCGGTGGCATCTTCTGCTTGGCCGAGGAGTGCTCGAACATGCACTTCCACTGAGCATAATTATTGTCCAGCGGCGTGTTCCGTTTGCTTTTGCCATTGCAGCGCCCGTTGGGCGTAAGCAATGTGCCACAGCTACCAAAGGAGGAGCAGCGCGGCATGGGACGCAGCAGTTGGGAACGTCCACTGCCACTTCGCTTGTTCCGACGCAGCTGCAGATGGTGTCGCAATGTGCGTCGCAGCTTGGCGAACAGCATCTTCAGTCCCGGCTGGCGCTGCCGGCAGCAGCCGCAGTTGGCGTTCGTCTTCGTTGCAGCCGATGAGGAGGAAGCGGAAGCAGCGCCCGAGGGGGAGGAGGACGAGGACGGTGAGCTGCCCATGTTGAGATATAGCGAAGAATGCTTTGCTGATGTAGGAATGAAGTCTTCAAAGATGTTTGCTCGCTTGGAGATCCTCAAGATCCTTAAGATATTGATTATTTGGTGATCGTTCTTTACTTAATAAACGCTTCTTTAAAGTATTCGAGATTGATTGATGATGAAGATCTTTATAGTCTTCAAGATCGTCAGAAGGTTGTGTGATCTTTTTGATTTGGAGATCGTCAGTTGATCGTCTAGAGTTTAGCGATGTTTAGCAAAATATTTAGAGTGCAATCTTTAAGTGCTTCAATATTGACTTCGTTATGTGGAATCTTCTATGATCGTTGATCTGCTCTGCTTGGTTGTCGCTGGGATACTGTGATTGCTACTGCTTCAGCAACTGCTACTTATATGCGGTGCTATGACTAGGAACTAGGTACCTGCACATAGTTAGGCACCCTTACACACGCAATCAGGTACCCAATCCCAACCCAATAAAACCCCGGCGCCCTATGCAGGTACCCAATTGCACTACCCGAATTCGCAATCTGGTTTGGGTACGCGCGATATTTTGCGCACCGTTTTATGACATGTCATTTGAATTTGGGTTTTCGTTTTTACAAAATCTTTCGCGGCTTTTGGTTTTTGTCGTTGTCACTTTTGCAGAGAGAGTTTTATGGCACACAAGTGTTCCAGGACCATCGCGACTTGTAGCCTTTTCTAATGGCCATATGTCATATGGTCACTGAGCAGGCTTATGCACGTAGTCCCTCGCAGGCAGGCAGGCAAGAGTGGGGTGGGGAAATCGATATGCAGTTTGATATAGTTTTCAAGCTAGAAATTAGGTACAGTAGGGTAGTTAGCAAACCTTTAACCTTGCAGGCAATTCTCTAGAAGTTGAGAGCAGAGAGAGACACAACCTCAACTTTGACCACCTCAATCTGACCGAAATCACAAGTAATGCTAAGGAAATGTTGCATATTTCTTCCCAAAGGTGGGTCTCCTTTTTAGTTTCCTAAGATTTTGTACGCATACTGCCTGCCACCAGTGTAAGTTATGCAATTAAACCTGAGCCAACCTATTTTAATTTAACCTATTATTATATTTCTGAAAAAAGTAAAAGTAATTGAAGTGAACTGTTAGTTCTACTTTAAAATATACTTGTTTGTGCTCTTTGCCAGCTCAAGCAGCGATTTGCTCCACTGTACAGCAGTCACTCAAGACATGACTGGAAATTGTTAATGAATTGCATCAGATCTAAAGGGGATATGCTCCTCAAGACGATGCTCCTCGTGACGTTGCACTGACAGCGCACCGGATGCGACTGCCAAAATGGAGGGGGGAGGGAGAGGAGAAAGAGCAATGTAGAGAGGGAGCAGAATAAGCAATGTAAGCCATGTCGACACTGGCGTCTTCGTCGTCTCCACTTTGTCGACGGCTTTGTGTGTCAATCAGGCGATGTGAACGTGGCTTTTGCGTGTCAGCAAACGCCCTCATCAACGGCAACAGCAGCATCATTGTTATTATTATTATAGTCATGTATATATATATGTGTGTGTGTGTGTAATATGCACTTTGCGATATGCTTAACCTGATATGCTCAATTAGAGGGAGAAAAATGGGCGCACGGTTAGCATAATTGGCAGCTGATCAAAGTCATCTTTTTGCGACAGGAAAACTTCTCTTTAAGGATGCCAGTGTGCAATGATAATGTTGTAAAGAAAATTTGTGATAGGTGAAAGGTTTATAAAGCATGTAAAGGGCAATGAACAGGCTACATTTCTGTGAGGGAAAGAGTATAAAGGTAAAGGAGTAAGGACAATATCTTTAGTTTCCTTCCATCCTGAACTAACCTCTACTTTGACCAGCTCTATCTGAGTGTAATCACATTCTTTGCTTATATTCTTTATGTATATTCTATATTGTTTCTCGAGATCTTGTAACAATACAGTCCTTACTGCAAGTTATGCACATAAATCGAAGGCAACCATGGATTAACTCCACTAAACTGAACTAGCTCCTACTTTGATAAGCTATAATTAACTGATACCACTCGATAAGCTGAGGAAACACTTAGCTTACTTTAGATGTCTTCTATACAGTTTCTCGAGCGGAGAACTGTAAGTTATACACTAAAATCTGACCCACCCATTAATAGACAACAACTGCAATATTATAACTAATGAGATAGACACAAAAACAAGGTAAAAGCTGAAAACGAACTCATTCCTAGGCTGAATTAAACTTTACTCTCTTCAGCTCTAGCTAATCTTAACTAACTCCAACATTATTCAGCTCTAGCTATAAGAAAAGCTAAGCTACGTTGATAACTCTTAGTATTCTTTAATTTTGATTAAATCTGTTGATCTATGTCCTTTCCATATATTCACATTGTCAGCTTTAAATTGCGCTCCCTCTGCGAGTTACAGATTAAAGTTGAAACACCCTAGTCTATAACTCTATCCGACTTTAACAGCAGTCAGATAATTTAACCTTTACAACACACATTTTTCAACTTCCGCATGAACAAACCGCAAATTTTTGCTATACATTTTATATAAATTCTGAGGTTTTTACACACTCGTCGTAGTTTGTCGGCTCTAATTGAAATGTGCATTTACATTTAACAATAATTAAATGGCAGCTGCATAAATATTGCATTTTAAACACAGAAAAAGAGATTGGGAGAGAGGGAGGGAGAGAGAGGATCTCACATTCACATGGTTGATTAAGGCTACATGGGAAATTTGCGTAGTTAATGCCATTATAATTGGACTCGCTCGGTTTGATTTGTCAGCTACGCAAGGTCTGCGACCATAATTAGGTTCTGCAAGTGAAACCCCCTAAAGAGGGGCGAAAAAGAGAGAGAGGGGGAGGGGGAGGGGGGACTGCGGTCTCGGTCAGTTCTCTGTGGCATGTGTGAAATGGAAAGTTGCCACAACAGGCGGCAACATCATTCAACGTTGCCACAAGTTCAAGCTAAACTTGGTCCCAGCTGAAAATTTCATTTGCAACTCGGGAAAAACATGTGAAAAACTGTGCTGTGGAAAAACTCTTTCTCTCTCTCAACTCTCGATGAGTCTGACAAGCGCATTGTTAAGCAGATACTCCTTAATATGATTTACTAATTGGGCAACTTTCAACTTTGCAACACTGGCAAGTGCCGTGTACATGCATCGTGTATCCGCTCAACTTTCGGGTTTAGTTTTGGCTATAGTAAATTCAATTGTCCAATATTAATTGGCAGCTGAATTGGCGGGTTTTTATAGCGATGCTAAAAGGGTTTCACTTAACTTTTGAAGTTAGTTCTGGTATAATTTTATTAATATTTTTGGCATATCGATACTTAAACATTTCACTCAACTTTCGACGTTAATTTTGGTATAATGTGAATAATGAAATTGAATTTTAATTATTTTTCAATACTTCAACTTTTCACTTATCATTTTAGTTTATTTTTGGAACTATAGCATTAATATTTCAGCTTTAAAATTGCCAGCTAATATTGTCGGTTTTCCATTTCGATAGATTAACTATTCACTAAACTTTCAACGTTAGTTGTGGTAAATTTTGATAAATTAGCTTTAAAATTGCCAGCTAAAGTTGTTGTAGATGTTGTTACTTTAGTCATAAATGTTTATAGCACAAACGCTTTATAGAGCATGCCTTATATCCAAAGCGATATGTGGCATGTGGAATGCAAAATGCATTGTAAAACCGGAGAATGAAGAAGAAGAGTCTTCCTTGTCGAGACTGATGGGCACTTGTGCTGAGTGGATATTAGTGTAAGTATGAGTGGGGACACGAGGGGATTGGGAGGTAACTGGGCGGAGTATGCAAACAATATGTGTGCTTGGCATGCAACAGGAATTCACTTTAATTTGCTGGCGAAAGGCCTGAGCTTGTCCAAAGTTCCGTTTGGACTTGAAAACGGGGAATTCTTTAGTGCATTTTTGACTGAAATTTAAGAGTGATAACTATTAAATTTGACAAGCAGTTAGAGAGAAATAAGTCAAGAAAAGATAAAAGAGAGTCATAGAAAATTTACGAACTAAGCTGATTCTAGGAAATAGTTTAGCTTAATCAAATGTTTCGTTAAACTCTTTCTCTCTTTCTTTACTTTATTTTTATGTGAAATTTCAGACAGATATCTATTAAACTTAATAGACCACTGGAAGAAATGTTTCAAAGAGGGTTTCATATAAACAAGTATAATGGAAAGATGAAGAATTGAGATTCCTTTCCTAGACATTGTCAAACAGTTGTTAAAAAGGTTTCACCATGTACAACTGATCAGCTAAAGAATTAAGATGGTTCCCTTGCATGTCCATTGCATTCATTTCGTGCTCGTGTCACGCTGCCATCTCTAGAGTATCGAACATAATTCCGTTTGAACTTGCTTCCATTGGGCTATCAGAGCTCATCCATCAAACTGTTTTTTGCCTGGCTTCCTTTTTGCTCACTCTTTGAACTTTGAACTTTTTAATTGAGTTGCATGTTGCGCTTGTTGCATGTGGCGTGTGGAATGCGGCATGTATGTACCCGTGTCTGTGTGTGTGTTGGTTTTCCGAGCTTATCAATTGTGAACCTGGGCGAATATTGTGAATATTATTAAATACAATGCGTTGCATTGTCGAGTTGAGAATCACTTTAACAATGATGATGATGATGATGACAAGGATTTCATTGGGTTTATTACTCTATCCCGCTAACCACACAGCGGGACATTTTACTTGCCTATAGATTTTACTTACCCCCCCTTTCATTGCCCCCCTCCCCAGCACTTTACTTGCTGCAAATGTTCTACACGAATGCAAAAAGTTTTTCAATTAAAGTCGAGTAGGCAAAGGCGTCGAAGGGGTCAAGCTGTGCGTTGTTGAGGTGTGTCTGAACAAGCGCACGACATGCCTCGTATTGCAGCAACAACAACTAAAGAAATTACAACTACAAAAACAGGTGGAACTGACGCGTCCATTGTTTTCCATTTTGTTTTATTATTTGCATTTGCCATTGCCATCTTCCCCTTGCTTCCCTCAAGTGAATTCACGACACGCCGCCTGTGACTCAATTTTAAAGCCTGTTGCCACCGACAGTAACCGCCCACAGGCCACGCCCAAGTCGCCTACAACCAGTGACTTCCCTCTCTCTCTTTCTCTCTCCCAAGCAATGTGCATTAGCGATGAGCCTCGATGTGCAGCTTTAAGGGGTGTCTTTAAAGTGCATTTAAAGTTCTCTTTGGCTTTAGGACCAATGAAATTTGGTTTGAAAATTTAATGATATTCATATTTTTAATAATGCATGATATAGGGGAGTATTATGAAAGGACCAGATTGTAGTTTCAGTGTCTCTTTAGGGACATTAATGAACTTTGTATGAAATTTAATTTTATCTTTGATTTACTGGCATAAATTTCAAGTTTTTTTTTAGAAAACTCTGCTCTCCATAGAGCTGCGCTTCTTAAATTTGGCATAAAAGTAGTTTAGAGTATTGCAAACAACATATAAAAGTTTCATTTAAAAGATCTATTCTTACAGTACAAATAAAATACGAATCAAATTTTACATCTATACTAAGTTTAACTTTCTTTGGAGTTGCACCTCTTAAATTTGTCATAAATGTAGTTTAGGGTATTACAAATATCATATACAAGTTTCAGATTCAAGATCTTCAAGCCACTACCAGAAAATCGCGAAGCGAACTGTACAACGATTGTAAAAACAGAAAACTTGGTGAATAAAATATATCTCTGCTTCTGCTATCTTCCTTCATCTCTCTCTCTCTCTCTCGCGATCTTCTTTACCTTCTCTCTTCTTCACACTCTCTCTACTTTCTCGTGCCTGTTTCGTGCCTGCACTAAGTTCCATCTCTAACAATGCGCTTCGTGCAAATTTTCCTGCGAGGCGCAACACTGCGGAATGGAATGTGAAATGGGACTGGGAATGAAATTGGGAAATGGGTATGGAACAAACTGCCGCGACAGCAGCGGAGGCAGCTAAAACGTTTATAACTGTTTGAGCTGTTGTTGGTTTTGTCGCTTTATGACCCATGGCCCACGGGGTAGGGTAGGGCAGGGATGGGCAGTGTAGCAGGGGTAGCCAACATGTGTAGACATAGCCATAAAAAGGCCATGAAAATTTGTTTATGATGTGTGTGCGTTGTACTTTCTCTTTTTTTTGTTCTGTTCCATATATCGCTTAACCCCTTTACACCCCTTTCAATCGCTTTAACCCCTTCCCACAGTCACATAAAAAACGCATCAATATGTTGACCCGGCTAACGTTCCAGGAATATCAAATGTACATTCAAGTGGTAACACCTTCCAGCCTCCCCTCTCCCTTCCACGCACACTTCTAGTTACTCTCCGTCTCTCTTTCTCTCTCCCTCCCTCCCTCTGACTCTGCATAATTCTCGTTTATTGATGCGATGCAGTTTCTCATGCGCAACAATTGGCCAAAAAACAGACACCAAAAACAGTTGCCAAATGTCCACTGTATGTATGTATGTGTATGGTTTGTGTGTGTGTGTGTGTCATCTCCCTTGTGTTGTTCAAGCCACAAAAGGTTCTGGTCGATGCGGCCAAGGCACAAAGCTGACAATGCGGATTTCGGCCAAGTTTTCAAGTTCCTCACACTCTGTAAGCCCCAAGCTCATTTAAAGAGGGGTATATGCTATGCAAATATTTACAGTTATTGTTCTTGAGACTCTTTCAGAGTTGCCCTTTCCACTTAACACAACTTTCTCTAGTGAAACTATTCAAATTTGTACCTCAAGTTATCTTTGGGATCTCTATCTTAAAAGAGTATTGTATTATATGTATTTGCATTTCAATTATTTTGCAGTTTACATTTAACTTCCCTATACATTACAGGATACCTTGTAAACTCATCAAGGTTTTCTTGCACTCGTGTTGAGTTGGAAACCTTAGAACATCGCTTAGTTTCTGTGTTTGCTTCGGCATATTGAGATAAAGTATCGTATGCAGAATCAAAGTTTGCCTGAGAACTACAGGTACACACACACACACACACGTGCTGTCTCTCTCTGTCTCTCTCTTCCCCATTTCTATCGATGTGTGGGTAATTTCTCCCGAGGGAGTGTGTCCCCAAAACTCCAAGATAAAAGAGCAAAGCTAATGCCATGTGGGATTGGCCTTGTAATCTTTAAAGATGCTCAACGATTTTCCAGGAAGTTGTTAAGATTGAGTGGACAGCAAGGGGAGAGGGGAGCAGGTGTAAAGCTGGAGAGGACCCTGGGGAATATGTTTAATGTGAAAAAATGCCCAGGCACACTTGCGATAACTAATCGATAACTATGTGTTGTGGTCCTTGAACTAAACTCAAATTTAATTTCTTAACTTTCTTGCCCTCACTCTCTCTCTCTCTCTAATAATGATAAGTGGCTTCATAACACAAAAGTTTACAAAGCAAAGTCAAGTGTAAGCAAAAGTTAATAATGCATACACACATACACAGACACTTTGGGGCTGGAAAATCGTTCAAGCATCTCTCGCCAGATAACGCAAGAAAAATAAACCAACGACATGTGCCATAATAAACCAATGTATATATAAGTATTGCCATACATTTATATCCGGCACACTCTATCTCTGTGTAGGTGTGTGTGTGTTTGGCTCCTTTTGTGTCAGGGTTCAGGACAAATCACGCTTCAATAGCAATCAATCAATTTGCACGCAGCAGGCAAACAAACAAAACGAAAATCGAAGGGTGGAGAGAGGGAAGAAAAAGAAACCACTGGCTAAAGTTAACAGCATCTAATGTGATTTTGACACACTCGCTGCGAGATAAGCGAGACTCACACACACACACCCGTAGTAAGTCAGATTATCTATCCTAACTTGTCACTGTATACACTGAGCAAAAGGCGGAGGTAGAAGCAGCAGCAACCTTTGAAGGCAGATCAAAAAATATTTGAATTGATTTGGTGACAAAGTTGATGTCTGAATGGGAAGTTGATACCGTAGATACCCTATAGCCGTGAGTGGGGATGGTGGAAGGGTGAAAGAGGCCTATATTAGCTAGCTATAAACAAGTATATACTATTTCTATATACTATATATAGAGCAATAACTTTATACTATATGTTTAAAACTAACTTATCTAGACTCCCTTAAAGAGCTTCTCACTGATTACAATCCTAACTTTGATTCTGATATTACGCTTAATTGTCTTATGGAATTTTATTGAAACTTGCTGCATACATTACTTTTAGCCATAACTTTATGTTCACTGAATTTAAGAGCTGTATCTTTTATTTTACAGATTTTAGGACATTTTAAAGTATAAATACCTTTTTCTCTGCTGCCAATTTACTAAAATTTCCAGCAATCATCATTCGTGTAGTAAACTTGCAACACACTTAATTTAAGAACTGTATCTGCTATTTTATAGGGGATTCTCAGACTTTATTATTCTAATTTACAATGTTAGTGATATTTGTAACATGAATTATATACAAATTAAGATCGAAGTATTGTATATCAAATTAAAGAATGGTATCTTTCAATTTAGAATATTTGTGCAGATTTTAAATAATATAGCCAATGATTTTAAAGGGGTCCTACGATATTATTAACTAAAGTATTAATAATTTATAGTCAATATCTATTGCCTTAATCTGCACAGTTTGTTTACTCTACCTTTTCAAACCCTCTTCTATTTGTTTATCTTTTAAATCTTTCTCGCAGTGTATTTTTGAGGTTTTTTTTCCAACTTCTCCTTCCTTTTTTTGGCTTCTAAATATTTTTGTGTATTTTTCATAATTGAATTTGATTAAACACAAAACGTTTCGGTTTCGGTTTGTTTGGTTTTTGCTTTTGGGTCCTGCAATCAACTGAGCTTCCTTTTCTCCCACTCTCCTTTCTCTCTCTCCCTCTCTCTCGCTCCTTCTGCTTCTCTGTTGTTTACACGCACCGAATTCCAGAGGCTTTCCTTTTGGCTTTGTTTAGCCATTTTTTCTGTGCTGTTGTGCTGTTGTGTTGCTGCTTTGCACCTTCTCCTGCCCGACGGTTGCTAAATGAAGTTTGACATGGCATGAAACGAGGCACAGGCGGCTTTAAGATGGCCATAAATTCATCAGGCCACTAAATGGCTGCCACTTGGTAGAGCGAGAGTGAGCCGTAGAGAGGGAGATAGCAACACACTGTGTACAGCTGCATATAAAACCGCAACATGAGGCTTAATCCTCGTGCCGGATTTCGAGCCCTTACGCCTTATGCGATGAGCGAATTAAACTCAATCCCAGCGACGTTTTTCCATCAAATTTCAAGTGGCAGCTTCAAGTGCTATAAACCCAGCCCAGCACACACACTCACACACACACACACATATACACATGCACATGTGCCTGGCTTGACTGGTTAATCTGTGGCTTTGGGCTCAGTTGCGGTTATCATTGGGCCCGTCCCTAATCTTAGTCCTAAAAATTCGCGCACGCGACATTCAAGTGGGATTTGCACTAAATCCTAGAAAGAAAGGAATAAAGGAAGAGAGAGCGAGAGAGAGGAGAGAAGGAAACTGAGCCCAATTGTGGTGCTCAAGTGTTGCATTTAGTAATTAGAGCAGCTTAGCTATAGCACCAGCAGCAGCACCTCAGCTCAGCTCAGCTCAGCAGGCCAACTAGTCCAATCCCCTGGGCCAAGTCTCGGCTCAGTTGCAACTGTTTGCCACTTGGCCTGCCTCGACCTGCCTCTCCCTACCTTCCCCTCCCTCTCCCTGGTTAAGTGTCGCACCAGCCACATTGTGTTTTTAGCAGTTTTTTGGCTTGTTCTTTTCACTCTCTGCCAGTGGCTGCCATTAGAGCGCTTGAATTATGCATGCCCGACAGCCTAATAGATAGAGCTGCCTGCGAGCCCCAAATCCAACCCAGACCTGACCTGACCTGGGCCAACCACGAGCACGACCACGAGAAAGACTCGGGCCAGCAGCCACTTTAAAGTTCAGGGAGTACATTCCTCTGGCCATGTATTATGTACGAGTCTCTGCAGCGAACCAAACACAAACACAGACAGTAACTGAGCATTCCAATTCACTTACTTATAGATGACATCGGTGGAGCTCTTAAGGGGAGTAGCTCTGAATATTTATACCATGTATAGGTTGACAAATTCCACGGGGAGGACAGGAGCTAAGCGAATGCAGTACACAATGCACTACAATGCCCCATGCATAGTTTATTTCACAATTCTAGCTGATTTCGTATGGATTGACAGGGACAATCAGCATTAAATATACTAAAAGAAGTTTGAGGGAGCCGGTCTATCAAAATTAGTAACTAAAGCAGACATGGTGATTGAGTTCGTATAGATTGATTGGGGTATAGGTGGGATATATACATGCAAATAGTATAAAATACAGTAGGGCAACTGCAGTGGAACCTGTCTACCAAATTTCATAACTATAGCCTCTCTAGCAGTCGAGTTCGCTGAGGCTACCTTGTTGGTATACACTTAAATAAACTCAGTAGTATTAGTGGTACTTCTATTAAGTCTATATAAAGCTACCAAATTTCCTAGCTCTAGTCAGTCTACTTTCCGAGTTCACTGAGGCTACCTTGGTGGCATATACTTAAATAACCTCAGTTGTGTTAGCGGTACTTTTATTAAGTCTATACGGAGCTACACATTAAATTTCCTAACTCAAACTCTGCTAGTTCCCGAGTTACAATGGGCTGGAAAAAGGCAACAAATTTTATATGCAATATACGATGATATTTTTATCATAAACACCTGCATGCCAAGTTTTTCAGCTCTAGATCCCGAGTGACAATGGGCTGGAATTGTTAATAAATGTTCTCTTTCTACCACATAAATCATTTATACTTTATCTAACTGCACTAAAGTACTTTTAATTTAATTTCTTATTCGTTTGTTGTTGGCGACTCTCAGCTAATTTCACTTTTTATTTATCTTTCATCTCTCTCTCTCTTTCTTTTTTGTCTTTATTGCTCGCCGCATTTGGGAGTTGTAATTCATAATTCATTAATTAATTTGCAATTTTTAATTTGTTCTACACAAAAATTTCCCCTAATGAGAAACAGAAAACAGAGAAAAAGTAATTTGTTGCGTTTTATCTTACTCGCCTCTTCGACTCTCTTCCCCTCTCTACTGCTCTCTCTCTCTTTTCTCATTTGTGTTTTTCGAAATTCATAATCGCATTTTTGTATTTATGGCATTTACATAATGCACAGCAGGCGTAAATATTAAAAGCATCGCTCGCATGGGGATTCGATTCTACAATTTATGTCCCACAACAGACTGACACCCCCCCTCCCCCGCACTTCCCTACACTTCCCTTGTGGGACGACCTTTTATTTCAATTCCATTTGACGCATTTTTCGCATAAATTCCATGGAAAATTGCTCGATTTACTATTTATTACTAGGGGCACAACACAGACGGACTATCTCTATAGAGAGACCTTTTACCCCTCTGCACAAAGTGGACACACCCCCTTCTCTCTCTTCCTCTCTCTCTCCCACTTCTCTCGCCTGTGTGTGTGTGTGTGTGCGTCAACAATGAAAGACCTCGGGCAGTTTTTTTTGTTGTTTTTATCGTCCATTTCGAAGCACAAAAAGTTAATAATTCTGCATCATTTTTATGCCTGTGTGTGGGACACACGCAGGCACACTCACTCGTACACACACACACGCACATACTCACTAAAGAATTGGATAAAGTTTTGTCACACTCACATAAACAATTTGCTGTGCAGGACACAAAAAGTTGCCGCGTTCGTACATAAAATTGTTAAATTGTGCGTTGATCAACTGAAAATTATTTCGTATTATTAGCCCCGACTGGACACGCCTCCACCCCCGCCCGCACCTGGCCACCCTGTGCTTGAGGCACCCTGTGTGTGTGTGTGTGTGTGTGTGCACTTTAATAAAAGTTTTGCAATAATTAAGGCTTGGCACAGCCGAATACAGCAGGAACTAAAGTCGCAGGTGCAAATGCTCTGCAATTTGCACACTGGAATTGAAGTGATTGTTTAAGGAGGGGAAGGGAAGAAGAGAGTGATAGAAAGAGAGAGAGAGAGAGAGCAAGGGGAGCAAGTTGAGGAAGGTTTAAGTAGAGAGCTGGTTGGGAGAATTGGTTGGGAAATTTATGAAGCCCTGAGTAACTTTAAGATGTAAAAGTATCTACTTACTTCCAAATCTATTGCTGTTTATATCTCATTCTCGCATGTGCATTCACAAATCATAAGCTGCCTCTCCCCCCCTTTCTCACAGTGTAGACAAGTGGCACGCAATAGCAATTGCATTTGACCCCCACGCAGCAACCTCCAATGCGAGTTTCCACCTGCGTTTGGGTCCGTCGGGTCACAATGGTACAAGGGCAGCTGGCAGGGGCAGGGAGAGGGGGAAGGGGTCATCGCTTCAGGGCGTTCAGTGCGACAGACTTATAGACTGATTGAACAGGCTGAGGCTAGCAGAGGAGGGGGCGTTGCACAATTATGGCCGGCATTGACATTGCACGTCACTCGCTCAGGCAAGGCAAGCGGCTTGCAATGTCAGGGCTGCACAAGGGCAGCGGGAATGGTGAGGGGGGGAGGAAGGAGAGGAAGAGAGAGAGAGGGGACTGAGTGGAATGCCAAACTAGAATGTGAATTCTTAAGCTCGTCTGACCAACCGATAACAACCGCTGACGATGACGACGATGAGTTGAAGGGAGACACTTGATGTACTACGCACCCCACCCTCCTGCCCCCTCTCGTTATCCCCTACGCCTTGCCTTATTCAATGCCAGGGGCGAAACGAATGTTAAAATCAATAAAGCACGCTTTAAATTATGAACTATCAGAGGAATTTACACTGTGCTTCTTCTTGTTGTTGCTGTTGTTGTAAATTGAGTCACCCATTTATAGCCTTGTTTTGTTGTTGTTGTTGTTGTTGGCATGGCTTTTTTCCTGCTACATCCGTGTTTTCATTAATAATTATGATTGCACAATTTGTTGCAGATAATACGAATTTCGAATTAAATATTACACATACGCCCCGTTGCGTGCCTGTAAATGTGTTGTGCCCCCACCCCCTGTGTGTTACCTCTCTATATACCCTGTACAGGGTGTTTGTGATTTGTCATCATTTATAATATATATTCTATGATATTCTCTGAATTATTTAGGGGAAATTTTCCAGACATTTATTGGTTTGGTAACGTGTGAAAACTGCATTTTAAAAGATATATTACTTATTTTCTGTACATAAGAACTTTATTATATACTCTACATGTTTTGTAACATTCATGGCAATCCATTGAGTGAAGCTGCTATAGAAGGTAGATGAACTTGTATCTGCAAATATCGATAGATTTATTCATATTAAAATCAATTTTAGTGAACATTTTCAAGTTTACAATTCCCATAGAATATAGAACTTTATATACCCTCACTACTCCAAGGGTATCGGCTAGTCGTGCATGCCCCATAGAGTACAAATCATTCACATCGGTTATGTATACCGGCATTATTCATAATGCGCATTGATTTTTGTCATTCGGTCAGTTTGTGGTGGAACCACAGTCCCTTTTGGGGCCCCTCTGCTCTCCCTCCTTCTTGCTCTCCTCCCTCGCCTGTGCCATTGCCTCAGCTACCTCACCCATAGTGCTGCCCCTTGTGTGCCTGCAATCAAATCATCAAATTCAAAGTGGAGGCCAAAACACAAAAGACAAAAAAAAACAGAAACCCAACTAGTCTTGTTGTGGTTGCAAGTGGCGGCAACGTTGCACGTAGCAAGTTGTTAACTGGCAACCGCCTTGAACTTTTGCCAGGCCCGATGACAGTTTTTGTTGCTCCTAACGAATCAAATTTGCGGCGAATTACTTTACTTCACTCCACTTTGCTTCAAGAAGAACTTGCAACGAATGTTGCGTGCCGCCGAAACGGGGCACTAATCAGATCAAGCATTTCTGTGGCGTCAATCAAATTCACAAAATGTTGAATTACTTGTAAATGAAAGAGAAGGGTAGAGAGTGGAAAGAAGGAAATGGGAGATTAGGAGCGTTGAAGAGTAAAGAGTGGGGAGAAAAGAGCTGAAGAGTAAGAGAGTAGGGAGCAAAGAGTAGAGGCGTAAGAGAGTAGGAGAGTAGAAGAGTGGGAGAGTAGAAATGTAGGAGAGTATGAAAGTAGAAGAAAAGATAGTAGAAGAGAGAAGAGTAGAAGAGTATAAAATTAGGAGAGTAGCAGAGTAAGAGAGTAGATAGTGGGGAGAAGAGAGTAGTAGAAAGAAGGTTGGAGAGTAAGAGAGTAGTAGGAAGTAGGTGACTAGAAGAGTAAGGGAGTAGGACTAGGAGAGACAAGAAGAGCGATAAGGAGACTCTAGTGGGGGGCTAGGAGAGACCATGAGGGATAAGGAGAGGCAGGAAAAGAAGAATATAATGCTATGAAGCGTAAAGAATGAAAGACATGAATCACAAATGCTGCAGAGAGAGGGAGAGAGAGAGAGAGGAGAGATTGACGAGGCTATACCAAACAGAGAAAGGCTGTGGAAATGAAGTGAAACATTTGATTCCCAGGCAACATGTCAAATGATTCGCGCCAATGGTGGCGTCTCTTTTGTTTCTGGTTCTTCCTTCTCTGGGGTATCACCTTTTCTGGGTTTGAAAACTTTTGCTACTCGAAAAATGTTCTTAGAACTTGACCAAGCGGAAACTCCGAAGCAGATTAAATACGGCTACGACGACGACCTTTGACCCAGCGTGAGATATCAAGCTGAGTTTCACTAGCTGTTGCCGATTATTGTTGTTGTTGCTTTTGTTGATTTGTTTGCTTTAACTAATTAACAAAACCCGTGAACTGTGTCCTGTCGCAGCAAAAAGAAAAGGAAGGGAGAGCGAGAGAGAGGGAGATGGATAGGGAGGGAGGAAGAAACAGAGGAAGAATAAGTCCGCTACGAATAGCTTTAAATCATTTTCCATTTATGAAAAACATGCAAATTCAAAGAAGTTTTGTCTGACTTAAAATGCTGCAAAAACCTCAATTCAAATTAAGTGAAAATCTATGACAAAATATAGAAAACCTTGAAAAGATTTTAGTACTGAAAACACTCAATTTAAATTTAATGAAAATCGATTCTTAAATTAAGAAAACTTTAGCAAGATTTTAATCAACTCAATAGTCTTAAAATAGGTCGACAATATTTGATAAAGAATTGAGATTAAAAGAAAATGGATTCTCTAATATTTTTAAAACTTTTTGTAAAATTTGAAACCGTTTTCAAAAAACTCTCTTAACTTCATATTTATATATACAATATACTTGGACATACAATTATATAAATACAATCTAGAAAACCTTTACCTGCTTTGCTGGTCTTTGAAATTGACAAAATTATTGTATTATAAATCTATAAACATCTCTATAAAATGTTGTAAAATCTTTAACAAAATCAGAAAACTCAAGCAATGTAGTGTTTTATAAATATTTGCATATTTTATTTTATTGGGAATGTTTCTTAATTTGTAATATAAATTAATAAATTCGTCTTAAAATTTGATTTTAAAATTTTGGGAAAAAAAATTTATTAATAAAAAAAAATATGTTTAACTTAAGGAAGTAGATGTTGTTGTTGATCTTGGTGTTGTAGTTGCAGGTGTTGTTGTTGTTTTCGTAGATTGCTTAGCAATTGTTGGACTGACACACCTGTTGCCAGATTGGGCAGCTACATGGAAGCCTTCGTGCTGTTGCTGTGTTGTTGATGCTGCTCTTGTTGCTGCTGTGGTTGCTGCTGCTGTGGTTGCTGCTGCTGTGGTTGCTGCTGCTCCTCGCTCCTGTCCACCTTGAAACGTTTAGCAGCACTTTCCATTTCCTCCAGATCACTGAAGGCAGGAAAATCCGCTGGGCAAAAGTGTCCGGCAATGGCCTCAGGAATGTGGCTGACATTGTACAACATGTGGACCGGGGTGCTCTGCAGATAATTGCGCCACTTGTGGTAAGAACGAGAGTTTGAATCAAAGGTCGCGTCACGTCTTTGACTGATGGGGGATGAGGTCTTTGGCATAATGCGCTGTGCATGATGCATCATGTACATCTCCCACTCCAGATTACCCACAGCTGGTTCCAATTCATCTGCATCACTCTTTGTCTCATTCAATTCCATCTCCTGAGTGCGTCGCAGTTGCATATTCTTGCTGGGCGTCGGGGGCTGCGCTGCTGCATGTGTGGTAGCCGTAAGAACGCTCCAGTTCCGGTGTTGGCGGTTGCTCGGCGAAGTCATCGCAGATGGGACGCACTGTTTGACTGCGACGACTCCAAATGCTGCGATTGCTGCTGCTGCGTTGAGGTGTGCTGCATGCACTGCTGCCAACACCGCTGCTGGTGCTGAGTGTGCGACATTGTGTGGCAGCCGAGTGGGAGCTGCTACTGCTGCTGCGACTGCCGCTGCGACTGCGCTTGGAGCTGCCATAGATGCTGATGTCCAGTGTGCGATTCATATCCAGCTTTAGATTGCTCGAACAGCAGAAGAGTCTTTAAATAGGTCGACAATATATGATACAGAATTGAGATTAAAAGAATATGGATTCTATAATATTTTTTGGAACTTTCTGTAAACTTTGAAACTGTTCAAGAATCAAAAAAAACGTTCATAACTTCAAATTCATATATACAATATACTCGGACATATATAAAAACAATTTAGAAGACCTTTGCCTGCTTTGCTGCTCTTTGAAATTGACAAAACTTGTGTACTATATCAATCTATAATAAAAATCTCTATAATATCTCCATAAAATGTTTTAAAATAAAAACAAAATGAGAAAACTCTAGCAATGTAGTGTTTTATAAATATTTTATTTTATTGGGAATGTTTCTTAATTTGTAATATAAATTAATAAATTCGTCTTAAAATTTGATTTTAAAATTTTGGGAAAAAAAAAATTGAAAAAAAAATAATGTGTTTAGCTTAAGGAAGCAGATGTTGTTGTTTTTGACATTGTTGTTGCAGTTGCAGGTGTTGTTGTTGTTTTTGTAGATTGCTTAGCAATTGTTGGACTGACACACCTGTTGCCAGATTGGGCAGCAACATGGAAGCCTTCGTGCCAAGCGAAGTTTCCCCCTTAGAGATCAGTACTGATGGTGTGCGTCAATTGCTGGAAGGGATAACCCAAATGTGACTGCTGCTGTTGTTGATGCTGCTGTTGTTGCTGCTGCTCCTCGCTTCTGTCCACCTTGAAACGTTTAGCAGCACTTTCCATTTCTTCCAGATCAGTGAAGGCAGGAAAATCCGTTGGGCAAAAGTGCCCGGCAATGGCCTCAGGAATATGGCTAACATTGTGCAACATGTGGGCCGGGGTGCTCTGCAGATAATTGCGCCACTTGTGGTAAGAACGAGAGTTCGAATCGAAGGTCGCGTCACGTCTATGGATGATGGGGGATGAGGTCTTTGGCATAATGCGCTGTGCATGATGCATCATGTACATCTCCCACTCCAGATTACCCACAGCTGGTTCCAATTCATCTGCATCACTCTTCGTCTCATTCAAGTCCATGTCCTGAGTGCGTCGCAGTTGCATATTCTTGCTGGGTGTCGAGGCTGCGCTGCTGCAGGTGTGGTAGCCGTAAGAACGATCCAGTTCCGATGTTGGCGGTTGCTCAGCGAAGTCATCGCAGATGGGACGCACTGTTTGACTGCGACGACTCCAAATGCTGCGATTGCTGCTGCTGCGAGTGCTGCTGCGTTGAGGTGTGCTGCATGCACTGCTGCCAACGCCGCTACTGCTGTTGCTGCTGCTGCTCAGTGTGCCACATTGTGTGGCAGCAGAGTGGGAGCTGCTACTGCTGCTGCGACTGCCGCTGCGACTGCGCTTGGAGCCATAGATGCTGGTGTCCAGTGTGCGATTCATATCCAGCTTTAGATTACTCGAACAGCAGCCCATTTTGTTCAGGAATATATATATATCTACACAGTCTATATCACTCTATAATTCTCGCTGTTTGCTCTACACTTTCTTGCTACAGAACTTGATGAGGTTTCTGTACAATTTTTTCTTGATTTCTTCACTAAATATTCTTGATTTTTCTGACAATTGTTTGCTTGATTTATCAACAATTTCAACTGAAGTTTTATACAATTTCACTTCAATTTTCAATAATTTCGCTTTGAATTTCTTTACGTCGCCTGCTCACGTTGCTGTCTCGTTGTCAACTGTTTTGCCTGTCACGGTGTCCAGTCTTTCTTATATACTCTACGCAGGTAGATTTTCCTTTCCTTTCATTTCGAAGGATTCGCGAATTTCCAGGAATCGTAAAACTCGCGCTGATATACCTGGCCTAATCCGCCTGCCGCGCGTTAAAACCGTTTTATGGCTGCAGATTTTTGGCCAAAAAAGCCTTATCCCGTTTTCCTGGTGCACGTGTGCATCGCCGATCCTGCGCTACCTGCTTGACCTGGTCTCTCTCGCTCTCTCCCTGAAGGTTGACCTTGATTGCAGGCCTGGATTATGCCTGCATACGCGACCTATGCGGAATTCTCTTCGGCGATCTCTACTTAAGCAGAGTGACAACCCTTTGTTGCCTAGTCAGAGCAGTGGCAACTCTGTAAGCTACTTGGACTCGGCTCCCTTTCGATTTTTTCTAAGGTTTCTCTTTCTTTTTTTCGCTTTCTCTCTCTTTATTTCATTTGAAGGCGCACTGCGCTAACCTTGGCCCATTGCCATTTTGTGGTCCATTGTTGTGCAAACGCCGTTGACGCCGACTCGGAGACACACACACACTCGCACACCACACATACACACACTCTCACACACAAGTGCACAATGAGACAACAGCTGCGCTTCGACTTCGCCTTAGATCGGGCAAGTTTATTGAGCATCGTATCGCATCGCGTTGAGTTTTTCCTTTCACATCAATTTCACTTGAATCTCTCAATGGACACAGTTGCTCCTCGTTGCTCGTTCCTTTTTTTGTCCTGCTGCTGCATTGTCTTTATATTCCGATCCTAACTACGCGTAAATACATCTACTTATGACGCGGCACAGCTCAAGGTTGACCCTGCAACAGAATTTGCTCGAAATACACCCAAGAAATTTGCATTCACAGAGTGTGAAAGAGAAAGGGACACAGAAAGGGAGAAGTGCTATGAGAATGATTTAGAAATTCGATTGTTGTGAAGCTCTTAATGGTTAGATATTGGATTCAAATAGAAAAGAAGACTAAAAGAACTTGAGTTGAATCCTTTACTTTATATAATATACATATAATACCATAAGATAATTCTTGGTTTTAATATTTAGTTCAATTCGAAAAAGAACTTGACTAGATTGAATACTTTAATATATACTTACTTTATATATATCTTCACTATTATATAATTTGCAATATATTCATATCATTTCATTTCTTTCTATAATACTTATTAATTTATAGAGCATTTGCTCGATTTGATTGCATTCAATAACTCTGCAGAACTTTGTTGCTTTCTTGGTATTCCAGAAGTTTCTGTATACCACATTCTTTAGGTCTATAGAGATTATTATGAGATCTTAGCAAGGATAATACTTATTGTAGTCGACTACCATTTCCAAGTTATTCTTAAGTAGGAAAAGAGTTGAGTTCCTTTGAAAGAGCTCGACAATGCAAGTTGCCTTATCAGCTAGAACTGCTACTTTCCTCTCTCTCTCTCTCTCTCTCTATCTCTAGTAAAATCATTCCTAGTAAATAGCTCTACGAGTAGCATTACTCAAGGCCCGTCACTATAACATTGCGCTGGTTTCCACCTCCTTCTGCTACTCCTCTCCTCCTCCTTCTGTGGCAAAGGGTTGAGGCGTTGCTTTTCCCAAACTCTCGCTGATGCCTCGGGCCAGCCCCGTTTGTTTTTCCGCCGGTGTCAAAAGGTCTGTCGACTCTGTTGGCCTTTTTGCCGCCAACTGCCATCTCATTTGACTATCGGCCGGAAAAGTGTGCGGAGTGTCGAGCGTGTGGAACGTGCAACGTGTTGCCTTTAGTTGGGTTGCATTTTCACACGCAACGCGCAATTCCCATTTTCCGTGTGGGGTTTTTCCTTCAGTATTCAGTTTGGTTTCACGCTCTCAGCATTTCACAATTTCCTGCCAACTGGCCATGGAAAGTTGAGGCGCAACGCGTCGTTGGTGGTTTTGGCAATTTTCTAAATCCCAAAATGGAATTCAGCACGGGATTTTCTGCTCTCTAACGTTATCTAAAAACCAAACGAGGCGAGCAAAAAAAACCGGATCCGGATTTGAATTCGGAATGTTGCTGAGGAAACCAAAGCTGAGTCGACTCGGCGCCGCACGTTGCCCAAACACATATCTCTTCCAACTGCAGTTGCGCATTTCCGTTTCCGATTTCGATTTTCCTGATATTTCACAATTGTTTGCTTTGTGTGTCGCCTGCACGTGATTTGACTTCAGAGAACGAGAGTGGGAGGCAGAGATAAAGGGGGAAACTGTGGGGAATACAGTACGGAAGCAGCTGCCCCGGCAAAAATAGTTAAAAGTTATACTTGATTTAAAGTCAAACAAATGCGTCTCAAAACTCAGTCAAAGTTTGAAATAGAATAACTTATGCCACATATGCACTGGGCATATATGGTATCTATAAACCCAATTGGGGTCAGTGGAGGCACTTGCAAGTTGAGAAAACTGCATAGTTCATAAAACTAAAGGCACTTAGGGAGTGGTTTATAGTGGAGGCAGCAGTGTATAGCAAAGAAATATCAGAAACCTCTTTAATGCCTTTAACTATTCCATTGATCCATGTAAGTAGACTAGCTAGAGTTAGCAAATTGCAGAAATACCCTACAAGGTGACAGGCAGCACCTTTATAATTTATTCGGAAGAAAGAAAATATATATCTTTAATTATCCCATTGATCTCTGTAAGTAGACTAGCTAGGCTAAAGAAATTTGGTAGCAAAGTAGAGCAATACCCTAACAGTGTATTGCCAGGACCTTTACACTGTATCAGTACAGAAAATAAATTATATATCTTTAATTGTCCCATTGAACTCTGTAAATCTGTAAAAATATCCATGAAATGTATTGCCAGGACCTTTACACTGTATTCAGAACAGGAATGAGTATGGCTTTCAATAAAATGCCTTTAACTATTCGAATGAACAGTGCATTGCCAGAACCTTTATACTGTATCAGTATAGAAAAGAAAATATATATCTTAAATTGTCCAATTGATCTCTGTAAATAGACTAGCTAGACTTAAGTAATTTGGTAGAACATCCTGGAAGTGTATTGCCAGGACCTTTATGATATATTCAGGGCTAGCACTATAATATCTTAACTATTCCATTGATCTCTGTAAGTATGTAGACTAACTACAATTAGCTGATGTGTAGAAATACTTTAGAAGTTTATTGCCAGGACCTTTAAAATAAAGTTGCCATATTAATTTAAATATAAACACATTTTCCTTAATTGCATATTGAGATATCGTTAAAATGATGCCTAGAAGGCTTTTAAGTTCTCTGAGTTAGTTCTACAGTACCTGAGTAAGTAGAAGCTTGTCAGTTAGCAGAAACAAGTTTCTGCAATACCAACTATATATTCCGATACATACGTATCTATATACGAGTATCCTTAATTATTGTACAGGCTTAAAGCTGAAGTTTCAATGGTATCCAAGCTCTACTGGAATTTGAATTCAATCAGCGTTTGAAATTCAATTGTACTACAATTGCAACATAGCAATTCTGGCACCTACCCCCCGCCCGCTTCTGCCCATGGGGTACCCTTCTTCAACATACCCTGTCAATTAGTTACGCCAGCTAGCTCGAATTGTAGACAAACTGACCGAGTTGCCTCCAAAATACCAATTCAGAGTCAGTGCACTGCTTCTGTTTCTATGCTGTTTTCACTTGACAGCCTTGAAGCGGGTTAACAGCTTGGAATGGGGCAGAATTGGCAAAGAAAGCAGATACTGTGCTAGCTAATACCTTGTAGCAGTGAAAGATATTATAACATTCGCACTAAAATTAACTGTACATTGAATAAATTATGAGAGATAAGAATTGAAATAGGAATACGACCGTAAGATACCCTATTAAAATCTAAATAATGACTTTTGTTTGGTTAGATGTGCATAGAAATGCCTGAAGCTGAGTTAAAAGATAACATACCATATGCAAAGTCGTGAAAACAATAAAACAGGCTCAAAATATACCTTGCAAAACTGTCAAACTTATGTATTGCAAAGTTATTTTCTAGTTAAAATACATTTACTGGAATAACCTTAAGACAAATCGAAATTAACATTAGTTTACAAGCATAGTAATACCCTGTAAATGCTTTAAGAAATTGTCGATAAATTTGATTCTACAAGTAATTGAAGTCAAAATCGGAAATCCTCTTTGACCTAACCCCAACAGACGACACTGTGTATACCCTGTAAAAGTTAGGCAATGAGTTGACATAGCTTCTTCAATATTGCAATATTATAAAGACTTTCTTTCAATTTTCTTTCGAGAAATTCTTAGAATATTCTCGGGACAATCATAACAAGCCTCAAACAGCCTCATGCACAGAGTGTCACACCCTTTTCTGCGTAATTATGGCACAGGGGTACACACACACACACACACACAGTGTAGACACTCGAAGGGCCACTTGAGGCAACAACAAGCACAGCAACGAGCAGAACTAGTTCAGGTTTGGAACGTGCCTGGCTACGCTAAGCAGTCGATTGGGAACAAATTTGGAGATTTCTCAGGGATTTTCTCTGTGCAACATTTTGTGGCACAAGTGCAAGCCAAGCGGAATTGTTCTTGCTACACGCAACTCGCTGTGATCCTGCCCAGACATGTCGCCGCAAGGACAAACCTGTCATTCATTCTTGGACACGGCACGATGCACATCTGTTTTTAGCTTCGATTGATTTTTTTCACTTTCTTTATTTGTATTTTTTTTTCGCTTGTTTTTTTTTTTTCCTGCTTGTTATTTTCTTTTTGATTTTCCTCGGAGTTTTTTTTTCGGCTTTTTTTCGGCCAACTCATAAAAGTTTGTTGTGATTTTGCTGGTCGCGCTTTGTTTACGAAATGCATTTGCGGAATGTCGTCATACTCATCCTGGGCCGGGCAACTCCTTGTGCAGTCATAAAATCTAGCGATGTTCTTTGCGACGCAGGTAGTGCCCACTTTCCCTCCCTCTCTCTCTCACTCTCTTGCTATCTCTTTCTACACCATCCTCTCTCTTTCTAGCTCTAATTCTCTCTTCTACTCTCGGCCTGTCTTTCTTTCTCTCTCTGTCTACGCTCTTCCTCGTTCCTCGTTCCTTATCCGCACTTCACTTGTTGATCCGTCGGGCATTCCCGTTTCCGCGCGTTTCCTTGGGGGGCCAAGGGAAATGCCCGACGGTATTTCCTGCTCGGGAAATGCCTGCAGGGAAAAACTGCCGTTAGTAGAGCTCAGTAGAGAAGGAGGAGGAACTGCGAAAGCGAACACATGTGGCCGCATAAGCTGGCTCGTTAGCAGCAGCGAGGCGCAACTATTTAACAGTTAATTTGCCACAGATCTCGACAAGTGCCACAGAAATCAGCGTGACATGTGGCAACCTTCGGGATTTGCCCAGCATTGCAGACCAGGTGCAATGTCGCACGTTGCCACAGAATGCGACACAGTACAGTCAACGAGGCAATGCAAATGCAATATGCGCATCAATTAAAACGTCAAGTCAGACGGCCACACCCACCGCCTCCATTTCCTTTCCATTCTACTGTGGCATCCACAGCACTGTCCGTTTGCTGCATCTTCTTGCAGCAGCTGCTGCAGCTCCTTCTTCTTTTGACTGCACCATTAAAAGCAAATCGGCGAGCCTTTTGGGTATGCAACGTTTTTTTCACAACCAAAAAAAGGCAGTTGACGAAGCATGGGAAAGGGGGGAGAAGAGAGGAAGTAAGAGCGAGGTGGAGTGAGGAAAAGAGAGAGAGATAGAAGGGAGGGAGACAGAGGGGGGAACAGGCAAGTCCGACTAAGCCGGCACTTTCATGCGCCGCCACTCAATACCCTGGGACTTCGGACATGTGCTCGCAGCCACTCGTACAATTTGGCACATGCGAAGCGAATCAAAAAGTCTGCATAGTATGCTTCAGGAAACGGGTATGCTAGACTAGGCAAGCCATATATGACTCCACTTGAAGAGATGATGAAATATCGTATAGAGTGCCAATATGATATGATAATAGACAATGTAAATGCTAATATGTTATTTAGATTACTATACAGTACTATATTTTATATAAGTATCTAATGTTATAATATATTATAAATTAGTCTTAGCAGACGATTCTAGCTGTAAATTTTCAGCTTGATATGATTATTAAGTTTGTTACAAATTCTTCAATTTTTATTAAGATACGTAAAAAGTTAAGAACCACGTTCCAAGCTGTAAGAAATAACTGCATTAACCAAGCAAACTCAGCTTGCTATTGAGCTGACTTACTGCAAATGAACAGAGCTGCTACAAGCAGCATATATCTATTTATGCATATTCAATACTACATAGTCTTAATTATATAGAATTCGTTTGAAGTTCCTAGCTGTAAACATTGAAGAACAGTAAATTTGCTACCAAACATGATATCTCTAGCTTTCACATTATAGTATATAACTAACACATCGTATATGTGCTTCACAGACCTTCTTACTGATCAGGAATATATATATAATTTTAAAAACAAACAGCAATCTAACATATTCAGCTGAATCTACCCAACGAAACCAATTCTGCTTTAACTGTAGACTAAAGCCTTAAGGCTATAAAGTTAATTTATACCACATGAATAGTAGAATTATATATAATATATACATATCATACATGATACATGATGAACATACTATATCCCCTTTTTATAGAGCATCTTCACTTCGATTTGACTCCACTTTGATTTGCTTTTTTCGAATGTTTCTCGTTGGATTTCGTTGTTTTCCCTTCGTTTGTAGCTTTTGCATGTGTCATGTTGTATTAACAACACACAAGTTGTGCGTGGCACTGTACAAGTGTGTGTAAGTGTGTGTAAGTGTGTGTGAGTGTGTGTGACAGTGCGTGTGTGCGCCTGTTATTATTTGTTTCACTTGATGTTGAAAGTAACAGACTGTCAGAGAGAAAGAGTGGGTGTGCGTGCGTGCGTGCGAGTGTGTGCGTTGCAATACATAGAAAATCAATATTATTTCTTACTGTGAGTATTGTTGTTGTTGTAATGCTCTTTATGAATTATTAAACGACATCGGATTCCCCCAGCGCTGTGTCTGTGGAACCCCTCGAGTACTTTTACTCATAATTGACACGACAATCTCTACTCGATACCTTTGTCTATCGATACAAGCTGATTAAAGAGCGCAGCGGGCAGGGAAAGCGGCAGATTAGGGAATAAGGGGGAAGGGGGCAGGCAGAGTTGCCATGTGTTCGTACACGTTGCTCGTTCACGCTGTGCGGCAAATTATGCGGCTCGATTACAATTCAATTTGTTATCTCAATTGTGCGAAAAATGTAATTGTTTTTCTTCACATTGAATACCCTGTACTGTTGCGAAATGAGGTATAATACAAATAATATATAATATGTTTCAAGACTTACGAAGAAACTCGAAATTTAAGAAAGAAACTCGAGTAATTTATTAGAGGTGCCTCAAAGTAGCTCAAAGAGATATCAAGTTGATTCCTTGATAACTTTTGTAATTTGTGGAACTCAGTCTTCATTTTTGAGCAGTGTATTAATAAGGTATATAACTACTTATACTGCAAATTTGATGATATAATCTTGCCTGGCTAAGAAGTTATGCAAGCTGGAAGCGGCATAAAGTAGATGAAAGTGATATCAAATTGATTCCTTGATAACTATTGCAATTTACGGAATTTAGTTCTGATTTTTGCGCAGTGCATAAATAAGATCTACAGGAATGTATACTGCAAATTTGCCAACATGTGCATGTCTGGCTTGTGAGTTACTTACGATAGTTTTGACTTAATCGAATTGGAGTCTTTTGTTTGGTTACTTTGCACTTTCTAAGCCTAGGTAACTTTCCGTTGAGCTATTTACTCCCTCAGCCATTTATTTTATGGCTTGTTTTCCTCCTTCTTCCCATACACGTATTTAGCTGCTCTGCAATTGCGTTAAGTAATTAGAAAGGAGCTCGCGTTCCTTTTGCTGCCACTGCTGTTGCTGGTTTAGCTGCTGTTTCAGCTTCTGGTTTTGACTTAACGAGCATTTAATTGCCAGGCTTACCCTCGATGACACACACAACTAACAACACTCACACACACACACACTCACACAAACACACACATACACTGAATACCTGCACTTCCGTTCCGGTTCACCCTTTTTGACCCAAACTTATCGCAAGGGAACAAATTTCACTTTTACTGCACTTTTAGTTGCTTACTCTTTCTCTCTCTTATTCTCTCTATCTCTCTCTCTCCGACTTCCACTCTCCGTCTCCTTATCGACTCTGTCTCTTGCTGTGTTGTCTCATTTCTTTTATCTATGTATGTTTTTTCCGCCTACACTTTGCATTTTTATGCGCACTTCATTCATAAATTACACGGAATTTTCATTGTGCCTCAAGAGGTTTTTCCACGAAACTATCCAAATGCTTCGCCATGTCTATTTGCGAGTGTGTGTGCCTGTTTGTGTTTGGCAGTATGTGTGTGTGTGTGTCTGATTACGTCTCTACGTGATCTCTCCCTGGCCAGACTCCAGTCTCCTTGTGGGAATTGCGCATAATTTGTACATGTTAATTAACTCATTTTGTGCGTAGATTAAGAAAATTAACCAAATTAACAAAATGGGCAGCAACTAAATAAATAAATTAAACACTCAGTAAAAGGGGGCAAGGACGAATCGTATGGAAGGTGGGGGGAGTGGACGAAGGACGTGGCCTTATTGGGCCAGTTGTCTGTCAAGGTCAGTGGCACAAAGGACTGGCTACATTTGATAAAAGCAAAGGGGTCTAGAGCCTTGGCTACAATTATCTTACCCATACCTCGCATATGAGATATCCCGAGATACCCCTTGATATCAGTAGTGTGACATGCTTTACTTATAGCAGCCTTGGAATATGCTAAACTGTTTTTATCGATAGAATGTCACCAGAAATCAACCACAGATTGAGAGCTCTAACTGATTGTCGCGCTAGTAGTAGAAATAATAGTAGTAGTAGAAATGCTAGTAGTAGTAGAAGAAATAGTAGTAGTAGTCGTAGTAGAAATAGTAATAGTACTAGTAGAAACAGTAGTACTAGTAGTAGTATACCTAGTAGAAGTAATAGTATAAGTAGTAGAAGTAGTAGCTATAGTATATTAAAAGTAGTAGTAGAAGAGGTAGTAGTAGTTATAGTGGGAAGAGTAGTATTAGTAGCAGTAGTAGTGCTGGTATTAGTAGTGGTAGTAGTAGAAGTAAAAGTAGTACAAGTATTAGAAGCATTAGTAGTAGAAGTCGTGGAAGTATAAGCAGTAGAAGTACATTCAGTATTATTAGTAGTTCAAGTATAAGTAGTAGTTTAAGTATAAGTAGTAGTTTAAGTATAAGTAATAGAAATAGTAGTAGGAGTAGTGGTATGTGTAGTAGTAAGAGTAGTAGTTGTATTCTTTTTAATAGCAGTAGTATTAGTATCATTTTATGTGTGTACAAGCTAAATCTCTCCAATAACTATCACTTTGAGTATTGTAACACTAAGCTAGTTTCTTGAAATTAAATCGAATCGTATAGAACACGAATATATGTACATATATCTGTATGTACACAAGAACGTACATATATGTGCTAGCTATTTAATACCCTGTATAAGAACAGAAAGTTGCAGTTTCCAAAAATCGTTCCACATAACCTATCTTCTGCCTAACACCCTCTCTCTCTAGCCCCTAAATATTATATAGTCTACCTATAACTATAAATGTATGTTCATACAGGGTAACTGTTAGTCGAGCTAGTTGCTTGGCTGCTGAACAAAATTTATGGCAATTCCATTTGCAGCTTTTCGCGCTGATGGATCCATAAATCATCATCACAACAAAAACACTAAATAATGTCGTCCCGGGCTTTGCCTCTCTCTCTCTCCACCAGAGACTACCTCCCTACAGCCCTTACACTGCACTCCTACCTCCTTCCTTACCCCCTCTGCATCCCCCGCTCTCACTGTCTGGCTGTCGTGCTTTGTTTTCTTTTACCTAACTGCGTCGTAAGCTTTAATGCACTAACCAAGTGCCAAAAGTTGCGCCTCTAAGTTTGACAACAACAACACAACACCACGAGGTGTGTCTAAGTGTGTGTGTGTGTGAGCGTGTTTGTGTGTGTGTGAGAGGGTTTGTGTTGTCTGTTGTCTGACGCACTTTGCACACTTTGCAAGTTTTACTAGCGCGAGTCACGGCGCAATGTAACTTAAAGTGGCACATGAGAAACGCCAGTTGCAGCCCAAGCCAGCCATGTGGCATGTGTGGCACAGGTTGACAGGGGGGAGGTGTGCGTTGCAGCAAACCTGCACCTGACAACCCCCCGCACCTACCTCCCACCTTTTACTTAGTCTCACTCGCAGGTAATTTTCGTAATTGCAATCAAAAGTTGCATTTGAAGCTAATTGAAACTGAAGTTGCAATTGAATTACTTTGCAAGGAGGTTGCCACATGCCACTTGTTATTGCAAGCGCTACCAGGCGCTTCTTAAGTGCTGAAGTAGTGTTAAGTTGGCTGCGCTGCGATGAGCCTCTCAGTGTTGGGTAGCATGAAAGAGAGATAAGAGATTCCCCTTTGTTTGATTCGCTTTTGATATGATATATAAAAGTACTTTATAGAATATGAACTGATTCTAGTTATACAAATTGTAAGGTACATATACATAGTAACTTTACAATTTGTATAACTAGAATATTCTATAAATACCTTATATATATAATATCAAAAGCGGATCAAACATACAGGGGAATACTTGAATGAAATGTGCAACAATGGAAACTTAAGTTCAATCCATCAATTGAATATCCAACACTCCTCAAGATTGTCTTTCAACTCGTTTATATATTTTGTGTGTTGGTTATTGATCTTAAATTATGAATAACTTGTAATTAAGTTAAACAACATTATATTGTATATACGAAACCTTATAAATCTTAATCTCTTACTCACTGAGTTTTTCGAGTAATTCTTGATATATATCCCTTGATTTATCTCCAAGATTAAGGAGTAACTTGCAAAGTATTTAAGAAAATTAGAAGAAGCAACAATCAAAATTTGAGCTCAATTCCCTAAGTCAATCTGAGTGGCATCCACATGAATTTCACAGCCCACAGTTGACAGAGAATGAGTCTGTTGTGGCAGATAAAAGATAAACGAGTTGTGAGAAGCTGCTGATGAGCAGGATGAGCTGTTGTGGCAGTTGCAGTTGCACCCACACACACACACACAGCTGTTGGTGACTTACAACTTTGCTAGCTTGAAATCAGCGGCAAATCAACATGCCACATGCCACTCGGGGCGAACTTTGTCGCCCCTCTGCTGCCTGTCTATCTGTCTCTCTCTCTTACTCATTTCCTTCCTTTTCTTTCTGTGCTCTTTGCAGTTGCTAAGCTGGCAGCATATGCCGAGGAGGTCAGCACGTCAACCGGCTTTGGATCGGAAGGTGAGTAGAGACGTGCCGCATGCCGCATGCCACGCGATTGATGCCACTCAATCATTGATGACTTGCAGAATGGGGCTCGGGCTGGCGCGGTGGCACCAACTTTCTGGTAGAGGTTGAGGAGACAGCTGCAATGTCGCCACCACCAAGTGCCACCAGACGTGGCAGCAACAACAGCAGCACCAGCAGCAACAACAACAACAACAACGGCACATCCGAGGACTACAACATTGAGCTGGGCAGCCAGGAGCAAGTGCTGCCTGATGCCACAGGCTCAACAATCGCTGGCACAACCAATGGCACAACTATCGAGGCGGGTAAGGCTCCCTTCGCACTCCCCCTCTTCTCCCCGCTCCCCTCTTGCTCTTTCCAAGGGATGACATCATTTCATCTTATTTATTACTTGGCGATTTACGACTGCAGCTTATAGTTCCAGAGAGAGAGAAAGGGACTGTGGGATTATCGATAGTGAAATATGGTCCAATTAAGCGCGAGAAACAATTGTGGGGCAATTAAAAGGAGCTGACTGAGATTAATCCAACGATACATACCCTGTAAGAGTGAGCCAAGCGAGTTGTAGAAGTCCGCATAGCAAATGACTGAGGAAGCTGAAGTTCAATTGAAGTATTAACGATAAAGTATTACAGATGTAGTAACTGCGACTTAGATCTAGACACTAGATATATCTAAGAAGAGTGTGGTGAAATTTCATAGCAATTGCTTTAGCCAGTTTCGAGAAATTTTAGAATCCCTAGAACCCTTGAAAACACGAGCTACGGTTAATTTAGTTAGACTAGCATGAAACTGAATGTTTTCCAATGAAAATATAAACAGAAGATTCAAAATAGATAACAAGACGAGTATCTATATAAATATTTAATCTATCAACATAAAATAAATATAAATATGTAAAACTTGACTAAAATTGTAAATATATTTAATAAATTTGAACATGAAAAGGTTTCCAGCTAAAAATAAATGTATTTGCCAAGGAAATATCGTAAATATCTTGGCATAAGCTGACTTGGATTTATAGGTACACATGTAACTTGGGGAACTCAAGGCACATAATTGAATGTTTATGGTCTCTACACTGTAATCCAATTTTCTCTTCAGCGCTGAGCTGAGAGGGGGGGCATGAGCTGAACGTGTAAAACGTGGCGGTATAATTGAATTCGAATCTTTTTCCACTGATTTATTAATGCCTTCGCGTACGTGCGCGACTTTTCAGCGTGAAAATTGAATGAAAATTTTTGGCAAATGGAGAAATTGACAAATTGTGTAACATTTCCAATTGAATTGCGAATTGCCTCTCTCTCTCTCTCTCTCTCCCTTGTTCTCTCTCTGTCTCTCTTTCTTCATCTCTCTTTCCTCGCTCTCCTTACAGGCCCCAAGATCATAGTACGCACCGAGGAGGTGCTCATCGTGGGACTTGTGCTCATCCTTTGGGTGGGCGCCATTATGCTCTTCTTCAATCGTTGGGGCAAGATACGCATGCTGGAGCCGTATCAGCCCAAGTTTCAGCAGCAACATCGCAGCTCGTGCCCCCTGGTCGATTTGGATGCCGTGCAGGCGCATCAGGTAAGCACAAGCAAATTCAAGTGCTGCTAAGTATAATCGAGCACTAAGAAAACTAGGTTTTTTTTGGAATTTCCATGCTTCCTCAATTGAAATTCAGTTTGTAAATATGAACAGGGACTTGACTTAAGTGCTCAACACAAATTTTAATAGAGTACTCTTTTATAGGGATTTCTATCCGTGAATCAATAATCAAAATGTAGAAGAATTGGGAATTTTGCAGAATTCTTTCTTTAAACTTCCACATCAAATTTACACACAAATTTAAATAGAGAACTCTATTATTCAAATGAATTTTACCAGTAACTGTCACGTAATCTTAACTTTTCTATAAATTACTATAATTAATTATATTATTGTATATTATAATTATATATTCCTATACATATTGTCTCGTATAGTTCAAAGATATGTGGATACAAGATTCTCTTTTCATGCTGTTCATAGAGAAACTATTGTACAACAAACACTCGCTCAGTTCTATGAACTAGTTCTTTATGCCAAGCTTCATAAATATACCCTTTCATTTGCAATACCTAACCTCAAAACAAGCATAATCGTACACAAAAGAAAGACAAAATTGTCAGCAGGTTAAGTCAGCTGAAAATTATGCTATGCGAAATTGAAAAGCCCACACTTTATGCACTATACTCGTATAAACACTCATGAATAAGAATCACTTTCTCTTATATGCTCTCTCTCTCTCTCTTTCTCCTTCTGTCTCTTTTCAGCGCGCCTCTGTCTCTCGCATGTCGATGGGCATGGTCCACCAGCACAATTTGAATATGCCAACGTGTCAATTTGCGGCCTATAATCCCAGTCTATATGCGAAGGGTAAGTTGTATGCGTGTGTGTGTGTCCTTGATATCACTCCCCCTCCTTTATTCCTCCTTCCCTGCCGCTTTAAGTGTCCTTTACGCTCTTGTGCCTTGTTTGTGCGAAATGCAAATGCAATTAAAATGGAAAAATGCTAAAAAGGAATATCGAACAACGTCTTCACGCGCTTGTATCCTGCATGCGTCTGCATGTTCATGCGTGTGTGTGTGTACATGTGTGTGTGTGTGTGTGTGTGTGTCTGTCTGCATGTCTGTGCGTGCACAGTGCTAATGCGAAACTCATGCATTGCATTTTATGCAACAGAAAAAGAGAAAACTCAGCTAACTTTGCGATGAGCATAAAGTTGGCAAGAAATTCGCGTAAATTGCATCACATTGACTTAACAACAAGTAACGCCCCCCAAACAAACTAGATGAGTATACCACTCTCTCTACCCCCCCCTCCTTCCCCCCTACACCCGTCAAGTTGAAGAGAAAAGTTATCAACAATCCTTGGGATTCAATGGGGAGATCTGTGCGAAAGTTAATCGAATTTCCGCATGATGGCAAGGAAAAGTTTTCAGTTTTCTCATTTTGAGGTTAAGTTCCTTACTCAAAAATTCATATTAAAGTTATGTGGCCTTTACGAACTTGAAATTGGGTTTTCTGTATTCTCCTGAGCTAAGATATGAACTGTAAAGGGAATTGTGTATGATTTATTCAGTTATTACAAGTTATGGTTGGGATTAAAACCCTGAAAATGTAATACTTTATGAGATTCTCTATAAAATCTTCAACTAAAAGGGAAAGTTTAAGTAGTTTGAGTTTGCAACTTAATATTTCTACAGGGTATGCACCATTTAAGCAAGTATCTGATGTTGCTTTGAGATTAGAATTTTTTTATTGATGCTAATATTTCCCTATTGAATCTGGAGTTAAATAAATTGTAACTGTGAGGTTTTATCTCTTTACAGGGTATCTGCTATTCGAGCTATTATCTGATCTGATATTCTTTATTGATTTAACTTCTATCTTATTGAATCTTGAGCTGGAAAATGAAGTTAGAAAGTTTAAGAAATGTTTACTTAGTAACTACAATCATTTTACAGGGTATCTGCTATTCAAACTGTTATCAATTGTATCTTTGAAATGTGATATTCTTCATTGATTAATATAGACTCTTAAAAGGGTAAATATAGATTTACAGGGTATCTGCTATTCGAGCACTCGCCTCTCTCCCCATAGTTGGCACATGCCTACACGTTCGTTTTAATGGACTCTGGCTTAATGCCTGGACAGACTTTTCGCATTAACACGACCGTTTTCGTGTACTGCAGATTATCAGGCTGCAGTCGAGTAAAGAGAGAGATGGAGAGAGAGAGAGGGAGAAAGAGAGAGAGAGAGAGATAGAGTGCGAGCAAGAAATGCAGAAGTGCGTTAAAAATATGTTGAATGGGAACTAGTTGAGGCGTGTCTTGGTTTAAGTGCAAGATTTAGTCGGACTTTTAATGAGTTGCCAGACAATTAAACCGCATGACGGCGAAAGCAAGCAAAGAGAAGAGTGAGAGAGGGACAGAAAGAGAGAGTGAGAGAGCGAGAGAGAGGCGGAAAGAGAAGCAGACTGGGGGCAATAGAGACGTCGTCGTCACATGTGAGTGCGACCCCCTGGGGAGATTCGGGGCAAAGGCAGCGAGGCAAATAACAATACAATTTTAATGCCATTTGCTGTTGGCTTCTTTTCTGAGAGGGGTAGGTGGTACGGGGAGGGGACAGGGGGCACGTTGCGGATGCTGACTTTGACTTTGACTGGCTGTGCAATTAAATCTTGTGGAAACGCACGCACACACACACACAGAGATCTAGCTGCAAATATTGCGAAAGAGAGGCATGAGAAGAAAGAGGGTGGGAGAGAGGGGAGGCGGGAAATGGTAATGAAAATGGAAGCACATTTCGCCTACAAAAAAGAATTAAGAGACCTTTTACTCTTGTATGTGTGTGTATGTGTGTGTGTGTGCGTGTTTGCGAGTGTCAACACTTGTTCAACATTTATGCTGTTTGCATGTGCCGATGTCATCTTTCTCTATCTCCCTCTCTGTGGACATGTTTATGCGTACATTCCCATCACGATAAACCAAATGATGTTTGCAAATTAAACAATTAACTGACGGATCAGATAATGCACATATATATGTAGCATATATTTATGTAGAGTCAGAGCAAATGTTAATGGTGCGCACACTAATTGTATTGTAAACATATCACATAACTATAATATGTATACATATCTCTCATAATTCATGATTATATTACTGATATGTGTGTGCCAACACTCAGTGCTTGATGTGCCTGGGAATGTTTAACCAGTGTTGAGTAGGCGTATAAATTGCAGTAGACTTCTTACTAACTAGAAAACAATATTGAACTTTTCTATAGTAAGAGATGAACCTTGCAACATTTTAGATTTTTATAAGTTTCTCAAAATAGTATCAGATATTTTGATATATTGGTTTTATCCAAGGAACTATTAAGATGCTAGACAGCAATCGATTAACTTGAGAACATTTTTACCATTCTAAGAAGTGTTTATTCTTTTCGATATCATAAAGCGCCTATTGAATCTGCCTTAAAGATTTAAGAAAACTATTGATTTACAGAATTCAAACATTCAATTTGGTATTTCTAGATATCTCTTTAACTAACTATTTTCTTAAATATAAAATGTATATAGCAGTATTCTAAAGCCTTTCAACATTGATATTTTAAATTAGGAACTTCAGATGCATTTACACTAAGTGCTAAGGACAAAATTAAAGTGTCGTGATAATCTCAATCAAAATAATCAGTATAGTAAGATAGATTTAGACAACTTAGTATAAATCTATCTTACTGTCTCTTTATCTTGTCTCTTTTATATCATATTCCCCAAGATTTTCCTTCAGCTTCCTAGATTGAAGAGCAACACAATGCACATCATCACCTCAAGCATGTGACGCATAAACCTTATCCCCCAGTTCGCGCTACGTTGACTGCTTGACAGCCCGAATCATTGCAGGGCCAATGATTGCTTCTTACTCACTCTCTCTCCCCCTCTCAATCTTTTACCCTTTCAGGCTACGCCTCACATGTGTCGCACGTGTCGCGTCCGCGTCAGAACTCTGTCTTCGTGGGAGCCACAACGAGTCATTATCTGATGCCGAGGCCGCCACGGAAGACGCGCTCTGCGATGGATCTACACTCGATGGTGCTGGACGAGAGTGCCGAGCAAGTCTAGATAGCTTAAGCTGTGTGAGTGAGTGTGAGTGAGAGAGAATGAGTGTGCGAGTGCGAGAGAAAGAGAGAGAGAGCAAAATGAAAATGCATAGGTAAGTCAGTGAGTAAGTCAGAGTAAGCGAATTAGATGAAAAAGAAGAAGAACCAGAAGAAACCGAATAAAGAAGTAGACCCAAAAACAGAGAGAGCAGATGAAAGAGTAATACAACAACAACAGCAAAACAACAGCAAAAGAAGCTGAAACAGGAGAAGCAGCAAAAAAGCAACACTGTCCAACAAAATTTGCAAACTATTTACAAGTGTTTTTAACTCTCAAGAAAAATCAAAATAACTCAAAAGCCACGCAATGTCTAGATAGCGAGACAGCTATACACGCTACCAAGAAACACTTTCTATGTCTGTCTCTGTCACTCTACATATGTCTCTGTCTATTTATCGATTTATCTATCTTTCTAGTTCTCTTTGACTTAAGTGGCTTTCTATCTATGCATATTATCGATGGGCGCAGCGTGATCTAGTCAGGAGTCTAAGGAGATCTCTGAAAATCCTTCATATTTCAAGTTTAACATATCGATAAAATATCGACAACATATAAACTATAACCTTTCGATAAGCGTATCGATTAAGAATTCTCAATTCCCCGAGCTGATAGCTATGTAACTCCATTTCAACATATTCTCTGCACCTGACAAAGCTGACAGCTACAACACGTCTGCTTCTATCATGCTGCGCCCTCACACACTTTCGAGTATTATTAACTAGTATATCCCCTTTGATCTTTAAACACACATACATATATTATAAACATATAACAGTCTCAAAAGTAAATGAAATTTTAAATGTTTACCAAATATATCAGTTTTATGTAGAACACTTTAGTTTGCAAGGCGCAAGAGCTCAAAATAAATACGATATACATATATAATATGGTATCAATTTATATTCCTTAACTGCAAAAGTAACTATAGCTATAGCTGTATAACTGCAACTGTTATGTAGATGTGTGTTGGTGCATACGAGTTTTCTATGCAAATGTTCAGTCAACTTAGTCAATTCGTTATCCCGTCCTCTCCCCTACACTTCCTACCTCTTCTTCTTCTTTGCCTAGCTTGAGTAGATTTCTTATATACCTTATACTATCCCTCAACTTGTGTAGGTCTGTCTCTTTAAGCTAACGATTTCTTGTTGTTCATTTTCGATAACTACATACATGTATATCTAACTTTATAACTGGAACTCTTGCTCTATCAACAACTACAACTTAATGTATCTTTAACTGTATCTGTAAATGTAACTGTAACTGAATCTGTATCTGTAATTATATGTGACTCTCGACTAACTTTCGACCAAGAACAACAAGCAACAACAACAACAACAACAACTTGAACAACAACTACAACCAAAGTTTAACCAACTAAAAGCTTTAAAATTTTTCGAAAAAAAACAACAAACAACAAGAAGGGAACCCATCCAACTGAATAAACTAACTTATATACTAGATATACATATATATACTATATATATGACTATTTATTTATGTGTACTTTAAGACGATTAACTGTAAAAAGTCAACTATGAAGTCTAGAGCAAACTATGCGGAACAATTAAACTAAAACTGAAACTATAAATGTAAAACTCAGACTAGGAGAAACCCCTGAACCGATTGTTAAACTCATCTCTGAATTATATTCTATATGTAAAGCAGATATATGTAACTGTTACCATACACACATTACAGCTGTATATACACGCCGATATGTATCGATTATCGACGAGGGTAAGACGTTGAGGGTATTCCATAGTAAAAAAAGAAATGGTGAAATAATGTGTGAAAAAAGTAAAAATACAGTTCGATTTTAACTCAATTATGGCTTGAAATGAATTTTAGCAACACCGATATGTTATCGATAAGTTAAGAACACACAAATGCATATGTAACGGTAAATGTTTATTAAATTTGCAACCATGTAAAATTTCGATTCATTTGAAAAGAGGAAATACCCTTATTGAAGCGTGTTCCAAACTCAACGGGGTACTCGGTGCTGTTTGTCTCTCTCAACTCTCTGCGAACAGAGAACAGAGTGCAAACACACACACAGACACAAACACACACATACACATACAATATATATTTACTATAACCGTATTAAGATATATCGATTTCATATTGGTCAAATCGAACGAAAAATTTTAAATACATATGTATTTCTAAAATATTTACAGCGAATTAAAAAGTAAAAGCGAAAAGCCACAAAAAGGAGCGTTATATACAAATGATATAGTATATACTATATACATATACACAGGCATATATATAGATATATATATATATTATGATATAGAACTTAAATACTCGTATACTATATACATATATCAAAACTATAATTATAAACAACAATTATATACAATACATTTCGGAAATTAAATTGAAACAATTATATTGAAACGAAAGATGAGTTGATTGTTTTAATAAGAGGGTTACTGAATTAGGGATAATACTCGTATATAACATATGGAGTATCATACCAGGCAGCTTCTTTCTGTATATATTGCAAGTTAGATCAGAAAAGTTTTTAGTACAATAGAATTGACTTTGACAAACAACTTTAAATGAGTGTAGGGATTGGTCTTGTAATGATATAGCGCATAACTGAAGAGTCTTAGTCTAAGCATAATAAATATCAGAAAATAATAGAAGACCTTCTACTTATTAACAATAGATAGATATTCACAATAGAACATCAATTCAAGCTAACTTAATATACGAAAGAAATCGACAAGGAAGTTGAGCTTCTTTTACAGTTGCCACAGACTTGCCGCATACTTGCCACAGTCCCTTAAAACCCTCTCATGGTATTACCCACATCAGCTCTAGTAGATTGAAAATTGTGCATTAAAAATAATACCCTATAAAAAAGGCAACCACGTAGTGTTGAGTGAATAAAGCTGGCAAAATGATTTGCAACAGAGTCATGTCTCGAGTCTCTCGAGCAATGCGAGATATGGTTATAGGGTCTTTGGCTCCCGACTGTTGGTCGACTTTTGCCCTGTGTTGCCCTGTGACTTGTGCCCTCCCCCTGCCCCTCTGCTCCATCTTTCCTCAGCCTGCTGTGGCCATAAACAATTTGAGAAAATGGCCAAGCGGCGCGTAAACTGCTGACAGCGATGCATAAAGCGTCGGCGAATTGCGCCCGGGGCCCATAAAGCAGCCGACCGATGCTATCGGGGTTCAAGTGCAAGTGCAATTTATGGGCATTGCAAGCAGCCCTAGACAAGGAGCCCCCTCCCTGCCCCATCCTTTGTCACCTAGGCAGCTCCGCCTGTGCGTCGCCTGCCCTTGAAGATGTCTGCACACAAATCAAATGCGGCTCCTCGCATGCCAAGCTGCACTTGCAACGTGCATCGTACAACTGCTGCTGACACTGCAACATTGCCGCATGGGCGTGGCAACAACTGCAGCAGGCCAAAGCTTTAACTACTCCCAGCTCCACTCGAGCAGCCAAGCAAAGCCCCAACTCGTGGCCAAGTCCTTAGCCAAGACAGTGACACATCCCTTCACACCATTTGTTGCCCCAGTTCAAGAACGTTTGGCAATGTTGGTTAAGCAGAAGTTGGTTAAGATTTATACAATTATTTTCCAAAAATCTTCATAACGTTTTTCAAATATAAATCGACATATGTTTGTAATCACGTTTAGTTAATGGATTTATCTGTAGAATTTCATTCTGCATACAAAATCGATTGCATCGATGACTTCAATACTTTTCAACACTATTTTAAAATACTTAATCGATTGTAAATGCCAAAATGAGCAGACCTTCTAACTCCATTGTGAATTATTCGTCACTTTCGAGTATAATAACTTTCTTTAAATATTATCGATTTCAATGCCGAAATTCATGCAGTTATAATCTTAATTTCATTTAGTGTTCTGTCATCTATCTTCTTATTTTCTAAATGTTTCTATATATGTATATTTTCAACCAATTTTCCCCTTTCCCCTTATACAAAATTGTTGAAAGAATGTTTAAATATGCAATATCGATTAGTTGCTTTTAATTAGCATGAAACAATCGAGCAAAACAATTGCTCTGTTTAAAAACATGAAAAAGAGAATTCTTAATAGAGTATTTGACTTGCCACTGTACGTCCCGCCGCCTCTCCCGAACAACTTCCCCTTAGGACCTGCGGTGACTCACTCGCTCGGGGTAGTCTGAACTGGCAGAGCGCGTGGGAGCGCAGAATATGAGTGTGCTAATCCGCATAGCTATGCAAATGATGACCATTCAGATACCCAGTGATATCTCTATGCAAATCTCAGTGCGATGTCAGAAATCAGCACTCAGTTTGATTGACGCGAGGCGCGAGAGGAGAGAGAAAGAGAAACAGGGGGGAGTATTTGCATAAAAATGCATAGCAATTGTAACAGCAGTCAGTCTCTCGCACATGCCACTCTCCCCCATCCCATCTTCCCTCTGCAGGCTTATATTCTTCTTACTCGCTCTCCATCATCTCTCGTTGTCGTCCAGTGGGGGCGCTTAAATCTGCTTAGCCTACTTTTTGGGGCATTTGGAAAATTTATGTACTGCAGTCGGAAAACTTAATTGCTTTCGGCTTTTGGGCTTCCATCATATTTTTGGACCAGCCGCCATTGTTCTTCTTATTGTTGTTACGTGTCCTTCCTTTCGCTCTACGTTGCTGTCCTTGTGTTGTTGCTGATTTTTCAATTTTCCTTGGCGAGTGCGCGCGTTTTCTACGCTTCGTTGCTTTTCTTGTGAGGAGCCTCAGCTTCGTTAACTTTGATTTGTCCACTGAGAGACATTTAAAAGAAATTTCACAGCTTCACAGCAAGCAGGCAAACACTCACGCACACACACAGGAAACAAACACACACACACAAACACACACAACAAACACACTCAGTCACACATTATGGTCGCAAGCATAAGAAAGGCAGTTAAAATACCGCAAAGTTCAGTGGGTTGATGGGTAGATTAGCTTAGTTTGTGCTAAGTAATTTCATTATTTCTTTGTATTATAGAAGCTTAAAGTGCGCTTTATCATTTTCATTCTAAAATGTTGTTCTTTTTCATAGCAAGGAATAGAGGAGAGGCAAGGGGGAGTAACTTTACCATGCGATAGTTTTAACGATAGTAATATAGTTCATTTGCATAGATTTTTCTAAGACTCCACTTCAAACATTATAAACTCTTACATTACAACTCTCAGTCACCAATTCAGCTATTACTTATAACATACACTAAAACTTACAGGGTATTTAAATGTCTAACTCGCCGCAATGGATTCATATTATTGTGCTTGGGGCCATCGTTGGGAAACCTTCGTTTGTCATCGCACTGTGCAAGGACACACTCATAACTGCGCATTTGTAGGTGTGCGTACAGGGCAGAGGGAAGTGTATGTGTGTGTGTGCATGCGTGCGTAGTATCTAGGGTGCCACATAAAAGTTTCAATGCTGCAACGCGCTGCGGCGTCTGCCATCACACAGAGCGATCACTTTAATTGCTGCGCTTTGTTTGACAATCAACGTAAATTCGAAATGTTAAACGACAGTCGATTTATTATATAGATATATATAAATTACACACTCTCACACATACATGTACACACACACATATATCAAGTTAAGACAGCAGCGCAGTGGGAAAAGATGAGCATGAGCTTTGCTCTAATAGTTTGTCCAGCTGATTGATTGCCTCCCACTGGGGATGCACTTCCTCCTGGCTACAAGTGCATATATATGTATGTGTGTGAGTGTGTGTGTGTATGTGTGTTCCTTGTGTGCCTTGTGTCATGTACTCGAGCGACACGTTTGAATTTCAAGTGCAAACAAAACTGAAAGCGAATTTGATTAACAAGCAGCAGCAGATTTCTAAATGTTTACCCACTGATTAATCACCCGAGTTAGCTAGACAACCTGACCTGGAACCCCTTGGTTCGAGCTTCTGTCCCTTCTCTTCTTTCTGCTCCGTTTACCTTATTCATATAAGCATACATGGTCAAGTCTTTATGGCTCATTGCAAGGGCAAAGGCGTCGCCAAAGACGCTATATCATCCTAATCAACCCAATCATACGTAGCTTACTTCAATATGACTTCACATTAAAGTACCTAACCTAAATGTAGCTAACATAACCTAAGTGTAGTTAACACACTAACCAAACTCCAATTGTACCACTCAGTTTCCTAGCAGTCCGTAATAGTTGCACCAAACCCAACCTCAAACATCCCAAACATAGTCTTACAAAGTGTCGTCCAACCACATTCGAAACTACCTTAATTATGTGCACAACGATTATGCACTTATCGATAACAACTCCATCAATACAAATTGCCTCAAATGCTGCAACAATTTAGCCAAATTTCCAGCCAAACAAGGTTGGGGAAACTCCCCCTAGAGACAAGACAATTGTCCCGCTTGCAGTGCATAAATCAGTTGTTAAGCGCTTTCACCTGTTCATAGACAACGATGAGCCGAGGGCGGACAGGCAGGAGTGGAGAAGGGGCACAAAGAGAGAGAGGAGGCATGGCAACAATGTGAACTCAGTAATAATTATGCGGCGAGCGAGCGCGATAAAGAGAGTTGGGTAGGGATGGAAGTGAGAATGAGATGAGAATATGCCAACAGATACGAGGCACAGGCAGACGACAGCCGGAAGGGGGACCAGGAGGAAAAGCAGGGGCAAGGGGAACTTGCTCTGCAACTGTCGCTTTTCCCAAGCAGCCCCAGATTGGTTACGGATGCTGCTGCTGCTGCTGTGTGTTGTTGTTGTTCTTGCTGGTGACAAATGCAATAAAAACCCAAAAGCGACGCGTATCATTCCCATTGTCAGTTACCATGGGCACACAGGGGGAGGGGAGGGGAGCCTGACAGGGGTAAAGGGAACAACAGTGGACAGTGGGCGGGTGTTTTTCGGTGCTGTTTGATTAATGACGGCCATTGCGGCACTGAGTGATGAGCGGCTTCGGCTTTGACAGTGTTACACGGCTTGGCCCGACCCGGCCCGGACAGTCTCCGCCTCCGACTCTGGGCTACGTCTTTGTCTCCTCGGGGCTACTTTCATGCTCATGGATGCCACTTTATTATAGTGCAGGGCGGACAAACTAAGTTGCCGCTTTTACGGTCGTACCGAATGAAGCCATTTTAAATCAAGCCATGTGGCAGGACATGCACGACCGGGCAGATACCCTCAAAGCAGATACCCTGCACTAAGCTCAGTTTAGAGAGCAGCTTCACTTACTTGGAAAGTGTGGCAACGCTGAAAATGAGTTGATTGCATTCTACATTGTTTCACAGCAGTCAGCTAATGTCTAACTCCCTTAACTTACTTAACAGACAATGTGGCAACGCTTGGGGCAAACCGATTACCCTATACGATCACTATTTCAAAGCGGTCAACTATTATCCGTCTCACATTACAGGGTATTGCCATAAAAAGGAACCTAAATGAAATGAAACGAAACAGACGCCCTGCCAAAAAGAAGTTGAAATCAATCAATGTGCGGAATGGGAGATAAGAAGGCGTCACAACCGCCTCGCCCTGGTCAGGCAAAGGCGAGGCGAGAGGGGGCGCGTCCGTTTCGCCCTGAACTGTCATCAATGTTTACGAGGGCTCATAATGACAACATTGCAGGGCGATGAGCGACGCTGCAAGTAAGCTATGGCATAATCAAAAGACACGCAGCCTCATCAAGTTTTTTGTTCAATCTGGCCCCACACACACAAAAGGCAATAGAGAGAGGGCAGGAGGAGCGGTGGTTTTGGTTTCTTCATCTGCGAGTCATAAACAATGCGTGAAAATAAAACGGGCGATAATGAGTGCGTGTTGAACGCTGCTGACCCACCAGCTGGCCCATCCATAACAACAACAATGGCCATGTGCGAGTCCCGAAAGGAGGAACTCAAAAAGGCAACAAGCCGTCGCCGTCGCCTTTGCCTTCGTCGTCATCTTCACGCTTTCCTACCGACCAAATTGAGCTGTCAAGGACAGCACAATAATGCTGCGTTGGACGAGTCCAGAGAGTCGTCGCGACGACCATGAAAACCACACAGACATAAAGCTGGCCCAAAGTCCCGGGGATTCAAGTTGCATTTTGGCCCGCACCATAAGCTCACCCACTTCAAATTGAGTTTTATAAATGCGAAAATGTTTCTTTTCTTTTCATTTTATGCGCTGCGCACACCGTGGACAATAGAAAGAACAGAAATAAACAATGCGAAAATTAAGTCGGAGGGGTTTAGGCGTGGGACAGTGGCAGTGGTGGGGGACGTGCCTAATTCACCAGATATGTACGTTTATGAAGTTTAATATTTTTTTCCTTTTTTGTGAAGAAGCTTAAGGTCAACACAGCTAATATTGAAAGTTTCCAACCTGAATTAAAGGTTTAATAAACAAAAAATCAAAACAAGAAATGAATTCTGCAGAAGAACACACACGACTGTAATATACCCAGTATCCATTTTTTGCCAATCATTTACATATTAACCTTACTAACGATTTCTTAAAAATTAACCGTTTTCTATGCAAACGGCATCGTTTCATTAGAAAGTGCCTGCGAAATACACATTTGTCTGTTGAACAACTATTTGACTGGAATTCATTTTCCATTCCCCATCGTACATATGTATGCAGCAAATAATTATTAAGAAGCCGAAAAGTATGCAACATGTTTTGCTAGACTGCTTGAGATTTTGCAGATTTAGTTGCGAAATCAATTTATACCAGGCGAACAGCAGCAGGCAAAAAATAATTGAGAGTTTGTAAATCAAAGGGAGCGCAAGTAGAGTGGATTAGAAGGCGCGTAATTCTGCTCTCTTTGTTTTCAACAAAATCAGTACAGTACTGTCAGTACTGTCTTTGCTTTGATCGAGTTTGACACGTGTCACCTGCGCCCTCTCTGCGCTCGTCCTCTCTCACTCCCTCTCTCTTTCGTCTGTTCACTTAGTGCTGCCTGTCTGCTGTTTTCTCTGTTCGCCTGGTGTAATTTGCTGTGTTGCACCCAACAAAACAAGCGAGGCTGCCTTCGTTTGCCCCCTCTCTCATTATGTGCTCTTCGTTTGTCTTTCTTTGTGGTCCTCTCTTCCTTACTTCTCTCTCCACTTGCTAAACTACATTCCTCCTGAAATTTATCGGCACCTGGTATTGTTCCGTGTTGAGACATAGTAGTTTTCGATGTCTCTACACGAAACAATACCAGGTGCGCAGAAATTTCAGGAGGAATGTAGTTTAGCAAGAGAAGAGAGGAGTAAAGAAGAGAGGAACACAGAGAAAGACAAACGATTAATCGATTCGAGAATCGATTTAACTTCCAGCTCTACTGCTATGTCCATTCTTCATTTCAAATTGTACGCGCTCTCTGTTAAAGTATACCACAGCGTTGCCAGACATTTTGCGTTCACAGATTTTAACATTTTTGCTCCACACCTAAAAACATCCACACGACTGTTAAGTTTTAAGCATTTGCTCAGAAATTGTCCGCACTGATTCTGCCCCAAGACAAACGTTTTTGTTGATAAAATTGTTGCTCGCACAATTTAATAAAAAAAAATGTATATACATAAATATATATTTATATTAGGTATCTAAGGTTAAATGCAGCGCCATCCGTGGTCCATCCAACAACATGCGCAGGACGGGCTCAGCGATGCCGTTACTACATAAAGTCGTCGGATTCGTTGCCGGCATCGTAGTTGGTGCGCATGTTCTCAGATTTCTGCAACGAGGCATAGCTGCGCAGCTCCGCCTCCAGTTCGCGTTGCTTGGCCGCCTCCTTTTCCTTTTCGCGCTTCTCGCGCTGCAGCCGCTTCTGGTCCTGACGCTCCGCGGCATCGCGTGCCTCACGCTGTCCACGGAAATCGGGATGCTCCTCCTCCGTCTTGGTCTTGTTCAGGCGATTCACAATCTCGTTGACGCGTTTTTCCAAGCGTATCTTGCGCACAGCCTTTTCGTCGTGGTACGCCACCTGGCCTGGTTCCATGCCCGGCGTTTTCTTGAGGTTCTCCCACATGGTGTACACAATTTCCAAATTATTTACCTTGTTGCCCTGAATGCTGTTCGCCTTGCAAAGCTGTGCCGCATCTACCAGGACATCGCTGGGTATGTCGTCGATGGTCTGTCCCTTTCTTAGGCGCAGATAGACGTGCGCCGAGGATAGATCGTGCACATGGAACCATACATCTTCGGGCCAGCCCCATCGGATCAGCTCTTCGTTCTCATGTTTGTCGCGGCCCATGTACAGTATAGCCGCCGGCTGCACTACAGTGCTTTTGAAGTAGAAAACCATTGTTTGGCACAATTAACAATGCAAAATACAACACAACCTTTCGTTTTATGCTGTATAACAAAGACAGTTTGTTAATTATTTTTCTAACTATGCGGCAATTCCACTAAACTGAGCAACATATGATATATTAACAGAGCGCTGTTAAGCTCCTCTGCAGCCAACTTCGCGTTACTCCAAAGTGCGCACTCACGTCATGTTTGTTAAGTTTGCTTACAGAGCACTGTAAAGTTTACTAGTTCGCAGCCAACTTCACGCAAATGTTACGTGAAGTAACATAGCTAACAGCTTTCTGCTGCGCAAGCAGCTCACGCAACTGTTTTTTAAATGCGAGTTATAAGTTAATTTATTACACTACTTAATTGTGTTGCTAAGCCGCAAAATATTTTGGGGTTTTTGACACGAAAAAACCTGTTTATTTTCAGAACCAGACAGACTGCTGTTTTACATATGCAAAATTGTTTGCACAGCTGAGGGCGGCCGACGCCGTCGGCGATTCTTAAGTAAATAAATAAATACTTGCAATAGTTGTGAGTGAATGTGTGTGCGTGTCTGTCTGCTAAAAGAATTGCGATACTTTCAGTGACTTGACAACTGCAAAGTAATTGAGTTTAAATTGTTCCTTTCGCTGCAATTTGCATTGATTTTTCGATTTAATTGATGAAAGCAAAAAGAAGAAGGGGGGAAAAAGAAAGGCAAGGAGAGTTGAAGAGTGGAGCTGGGAGAAAGGTGAACGAATTAATCATATGAATCAGCAAATTTTTTTGTGTTGTGTTCTCGATTTAATTTTGCGAATTTTGACTTGCCCAAAAACATCACATGTGCCCCGATTAAAATTTAAATTTAAATGTCAAAGCGAGCTTAAGCCTCGGCGTGTGCTGTGTAAAATTAGCCATAAATCATTCGCCGCAGAAGTGTTACGCGCTTGTCACAAATAAATCAAATTCAAATTCCCCTGCGCCGGTGACGCTATTTCATATTATCTAGAACTTTGGCCCAGCTCACCGTGAGCGCTTATCGTGGCGCAACCTGTTGCTGATTCTCTTCTTCCTCTTCTTATTATTGCTGTTTTTGTTCTATTTTGTTGTTCAATTAATTTGTTATTTGACGCGATAGTAGTAATTTCATAATTTACTATAAATGCCACACCAATTTGCGGTTAATTTCCTCTCCCTCTCCCTTCCCCTGCCTCAGCCTCGACTTGTCTGCGCTAATTACTCTAATTGGAAGTTGGCGGAGCATGCTGCGTGTCAGTCGCAACTCCAGTTGGACTCCAGTTGGGGTAAACATGTCAGCAACGTGTCTATTATTGATATCGACGCGTGGGTTCTGCCTGATAGTTCTCGCTGGCGAAATGCCACTGATAAATTGATAGCCTGATAAGTGATAAGGAAAATGTTCAAGAGGTAAAACGTTTAACTAACTAAACAACGCACAAGCTGGCGCCGTGTACGCGGCAAACCCAATCAGAGTTTCGACTTTGATATCGATGCCTTTATTTAACATAATTTATGCCGCTCTTCCGCCAAGAGAGAGAGAGAGAGGAATTGAGTGGGACAAAGAGAAAGTGGGTGTGCGAGAGAGTCAACTGATAAGCGACAATGGGAATTCTTCTTGGCCTTTTTGGCTGGCGGCCAGCTGCAACAACAAGCGATTGCAAAGCAAATTGGGAGTCCATAAAAATATTTAAAATTCATAAAAGAAAAAAAGAAATAAAAAGAAAATAAAAACAAAGTTGATTTAGGTGCTAAAAAAAAGGCAAAATTTATGTTTATCAATGCCAAATTTTGTAGTAAAAAACTTGTTCAGTTTTGATTGATAAACAAACCCATAAGCTGCGCTATACTATACCAGGCGTGTTTGTTATTAGAATACATTTAGTATTATATAGTAGAAGGCATTTAATATATGCACATAAAGAAATCGCTTTAGCAGGCAAATTTGATTTAACTTTTCATTTCATTTCATTCATTTCGTTTTCATTGAGAGCTGCTAAAAAAAATTATTTTAAATAATATTAGGTATATACATTTATTATAAGGTATAGAACGCATCCAGAAAACTCCCCCAGCACTTATACAAATTAGTGCCAGACACATTTCGACTGCTAACTTGCCCGCTGTGCGGCGGCGATTTTCGCACTTTGATGAAATTAATTCGCAATCAATTTTAGATCAATTAACAATTACGTATCTAATATTACACACAGACTGTATACCCTGCACATATTTTATGCAACGTAATGCCGCTTGACGTCACCTACCCACGCCATGCACCCTACCCTCCCCCACACTTCGCCGCCCGATACAAGTTTGTTGCCAATGTCGTTCGTTCAATGGCAAGGTTGGGTTGCAAAGACAGGCAGACTGAGACAGAGAGAGAAGAAACAAAGAGAGACAGAGAGAGCTGGGACAAAGAGACAGAGAGACAGAGAGAGAGGGGAAGAGAGCAGTGAGCATCGCGTAGTGGACACTGTCGCGTGGCAACGCAAACTAGGTGCAACTTCCGACAATAAACAAACGGCGACGGCGGCCGCGGCGTATACGTAACACGCAACGTAACCTAGACAAATTGCGCATACGCCGCATTGTACGTGAAATCAATTTTGAAAATATTGTATATATTTTATATGCCAAGTTGATTTAATGACTGCTGCGCCCAACGTCAGAATCTTAACCAGAGCAACTGTTGCTGTTGCTACTGTGGCTGCTGTTGCTGCTGTGGCTGCTGCGGTTTCAGTACGCAAGCAAACGTTGCGCCAAACGGACGCGTCAGTTCGGTGGTGCCTCGAAGTTGTAGAGAATATTAACATACGATTCCGTTTCGTTGCGGTTTGCGGTTGACGGTTGACGGTATGCGTGAAGAGGCTCGTCGGTAGCCAAATCAATAGCACAACGAGCACGCTGTGGACAAATGAACAAGACGCAAAAACAAGAAGAGGAAGAAGCAGACACAGAAACTGTTTCGCTGATAACGCCAGCCAGAATAGACCCCAAAGACCCGCGTCGTGTCGTATGTGTCGTGTCGCATATCGTCGTCGTCGTCGTCGTCGTCGTCAACGTCATCGAGTGGCAGCAGCAGAAGTAGTAGAAGCAGCAACAGCAGCAGCAGCAGCTCAGTTACGCAGAGCAGAGGGAGAGAGAGTACATTGCGTTGCGTATTAATTGGCGTTGAATTTTCGAAGTTTTCGAAGTGCCTTCGTCATGAGGAGGCCAGGCCAAAGGCAGTTATGAAATTGATATGATTGAAATGCGCGGAAATTTCCACTTGTCATTTCAATTAGACAAGAGTGTTGGCCGCGCACAGCTGGCCCAGTTGGGCTGACACCACACACACAGCGAGACACTCAGAGTGAGAGGCTACAAAGCCATCGAGCTGCACGCAACATAGCCACAGTCGCGACACGGACAACCGCCAACAGACAACAGACAACGGACCTAAACGGACCTCAAGGGACCTGAACAGGCAGAGCGGCTTGTCCCCAAATTGTCCTGCAATAAACCGACTCGCATTGAATTGCATTACATCGCATTGAATCGATAGCAGAAAGGACACAGCCTACGCTACCTTCTCCGTCCTCCGTTCCTCCTCTTGTTCATCATGCCTGAACCACAGGAACAGCTTGCGTCGGCGCCTCCGTTGGAGGCTAATGAGCCAATGACACCACCGCCAACTTATGAGTCCGTCAAGGTGCTGGAGAAGTCACAGCTGCTCTTCACCTCCCAAACGACCACCAGCAGCACCAACATCATCATCACGAACAACAACAACACCAACAACAATAAGAGCAACATCAGCAGCAACACAAAGAGCAGCAAAAAGAGCAAACGCAGAGAGAGCTTGTTGCCACTGGGCGAGCGTCATGCGGCCGTGCTGCGCCAACAGCTGATGGTCTTCCTGGGCAACAGCGGGGTCCTTGGCTCCGGTATGGTCGTCAGCATGCCCTCCGTGACCCTCAACCAGCTGCAAGACCAAACCCAGGACTTCTGGCTGAACAAGAGCGAGGCCAGTTGGTTCGGTAAGTTGAGTTCACTAATGGTAGACTCGATCCATCGACATCCCTAAAGTGCATTTACCTTGAAAGTGTCTTACGAGTGAAAAGTTCTTGTTATTTTTTTTGAGGTGTGATTTTATTTTTTTTATTTTTTTTAAGTGGTTTTTGGTACTTGAAAGTGAACTATAAAATGATGTTGTGTCTTTCCAATAAACACGTTTGATAAAGACCCAAGTGGGGAAGAGCGCGTAATAATTCTGTATTGTATGTTTCTATGGCACCCTATAGAACTGAAACTTGTGACGAGGTACTTGAATCGAGTAACTGTTTGTAGTGCGTTCGCGATACTTCAGTTTTTGCTGAACACATGATTGTTCAAGAGAGCTTCAAGGTTCTTAGGGTAATCTCCCATGACGCTTGTTTTTTTTGACGAGACACAAAAGGATTAAGTCATGGGACTAGCTATTTTAATACAGTAAACCTATTGTCAGTTCTTGCTGTGTACAACAAGGAAAAAATACTTAACTTCGTGAAAAACCTAGCAAAGGAAGTACTGGAAAAATCTGACTTAGGAATGGATTAGGCATATCCTTTAACTTCATATATCCTTTACTTTGTTCAAAACAAAACTAAGTGAGCTCTACTGGTGTTTTGAACCTCAAGTTAGTCAGCAAGTCTAAGTCAGTGCTCCAGTTACCACTTACTTACTTTAGTGCTGTAAAGAATCCTTTAAAGAGAGAGTAAGAATCTTTTTTGAGAGCCTACTGAATAAATTGCTAGCAAGATACTTCTTGAAGCTAGTGAGGAAAGCTAAGGATATTCTCCTAGACTCGTTGCTCATTACGTCAGTTCATTTACTCTATAAAGTAGCATGTTTCTTTATGAATCAATTAAAGGAGACAGTCTCTTCGATTTTCTTAGCCAACTCCGTTCATATAAGAACTTCAACAAAGACTCATTTACTTCCTTCTACTTCCTTTATACTTCCTTTGACTTAGTTCGTTGTAGACTAACCATAAACTACTTTGGCATTTAAAGGAGTCCTTTTATCCCTTCGTCTTAGAAGCTTAATTAAAGCTACAAATTACTTTACCTAGATAGAGTAGTATTCATATTAGAACTTCAACAAAAACTCATCTACTTCCTTCTACTTCCTTCATACTTTCTTCGACTTAGTTCGTTGTAGACTAAGCACAAGCTACCTTCGGTGTCCTTTAATCCCCTCATCTTATGGGCTTAATTAAAGCTTCAAGTTACTTTACCTGGATAGATCGCTCATGTTACCAACTACCCTCAACCCCATTTCGTCTGCCTCTCATAGACCCTCTCGATCTGCACAACAACTCAAGCTAATCTTCAGACCTTCCCTATCTTCCCCGCAGCATCCATCAACAACATGGCTTGCCCGCTAGGCGGTTTGCTGGTGAGCTTCCTCCTAGACCGCATTGGGCGCAAGTACACGATTCTGCTAACGAATCTTCTCGGGTTAGTCGGCTGGTTGCTGCTGGCGACGAGTTTCATGCACGAGGATCGCGATTATCGCTACGCACAGATGCTGGTGGGACGAGCGTTTGGTGGCGTCATGATCGGCATGTTTGTCTCGCCCGTGGGTGTCTACTCGGCGGAGATCAGTCTGCCGCGCATCCGGGGTCGCCTTATCTTGGGCACCTCGATTGGACTCGCATCCGGAATTCTGGTGATGTATCTGTTGGGGTACTTCATACGTCACAATGTGCTGCTGATCGCGATCATTAGCTGTGGATACCAACTGGTTGCGACACTGCTGGTGCTGCCCATGCCGGAGTCACCCAGTTGGCTGCTGCAGAAGGGACGCGTCGAGCGGGCAACACGTTCGCTGCGCTACTTCCGCGGACTGCGACGAAGAGGTGAGTGATTAAGTGATTACCTGATCACCCCCCGGAAGTGCTCATCCACCTTCTGAACTATCTACCCTGCAGGTGAATCCATTTATCCCGAGTTCGAGGCGGAACTGTCGCAAATGAAGATGACGGCGGACAACAGTCGCGACACGGCGGCCAGTGAGTCGCTTGGCCAGGCGATACGTCGGCCAGAGGTCTACAAGCCACTCCTAATGATGATCGGCTTCTTTGGCTTCCAGCAGGCTTGCGGCGTTGTCGTGATTATCGTCTATGCCGTGCAGATCGCCCAGCGAGCGGGAGTAAGCATTGATCCTGTGCTGGTTGCTGTCATGCTGGGCGTGGCTCGCATCATTACCACCTTCTTCATGAGCCACATCTTCGAGAAGTGGGGCCGCAAGCCGGCGGGCATCTTCTCTGCCTCCGGCATGGGTTGCTGCATGCTGATACTCGCCGCCGGTGGCTGGTGGCCCGACACCGTGGGCACCTGGTCGTGGCTGCCCGTCTTGTGCATTGTCGCTCACATTGTCTTCTCCACAATGGGCATGCTGACGCTGCCCTTCATCATGATCTCCGAGGTGTTTCCGCAGAGCGTGCGCGGCAGTGCCTCCGGCATTTCCGTCTTCTTCGGCATGATCTTGGCCTTCATCATGCTGAAGATCTACCCCCAACATGGAGGCGCTGCTGGGTGTGGCCAATCTGTTTGCATTCTATGCAGGCGTCTCCTTTCTCGCAGCCGTCTTCATCTGGAGCTTTGTGCCAGAGACGCGTGGTCGCACGCTCATCGAGATCGAGGAGCATTGGCGCATGGGTCGCCGTGCCAGGCGTGAGCAACGCGCCTCCATGGCAGCGGCGGCACTGAGCAATGTCGAACTGCATGAGGTCTTCCTCAAGAAGTGACCCGAAGAGAGACGAGACGAGGGAAGCGCTGGGAAAAGACGTCGTCGTGAGGGAAGACGAACGAGGAACGAGAAACGAGGCAATCTGTGATGTGTTAAGTACTTAAGCCTTAGCCAAATGGAATGCGGCATTTTGAATGGCAAAAACAAAGTAAACAATTAAACAAATACTTGAATAAATAAATAAATACCTAAATAGAAACCTAAACAAGACGTATTTAAGTGAGAGAGGGAAAGAAAAGGTACCATAGAAGAGATGAAGAGCTAATAGGTAGGAAACCTTAATGTGGTTAGGCCAACGCTTCTCCTTCTAGGGGTTAGACAAAGCATTCTTCTTTATAGAGTAAGACCAACCCATCTTGGATGGGATGCTTTAAGAGGAATGTGAGTTAAGCACAAAGGTTTCAACTATAACATGGGGAAAAAGAGGGGAAGAAAGATACTCAACTGACAAGGGATGTTCCAAGCAGAAGACACCTGCGTACGTTTAAGAAGACACACGAATATAGGAAAGAATCGTTAAAGAAGGTGTGCCCAACTGGTAAATTGAAGATCGTTACTTATCAAGCTGAGATATGAACGATTACGAAAGAACACAAATATGACTTAACCGGAATACCAAGTGCACTCAAAAATAATTCAATTCTCAGGGCAAACATCGGGAGAGAAGTGCAAGAACTCTTCAATAGAGAAAACCGTCAATAAGCCCTGCCTTGTCCACTCTTTGATATAGTAGATCTCAAGTCGATTACGGCAATAGGTCGTGGCTAATGTCATTTGAAGTGCATTCAAGGCGCGCGCGACTTCCAGATTCGATCAGCTGATCAATGCTGAGTCAGCTTTGGCCCAATTGCAGTGCGAGTGCAACTACGCAGCGGTCTAAAACGGCTGATAACGTTCAGGGAAACCTGTAAGAGAGAGACAGAGAGGGAAAAACAGAGAAGCAGAGAGGTAGAGAAGCTGAGAGGTATTGAGCTGTAGAGGAAGAGAGGTATAAAAGTAGCTAGACAGTATGTTAGAGCGAAAGAGAGACAGAGAGAGAGATCAGCCCGAAATGAATGACAGCATTTAAAAACGGAGATGAGACTGCGTGACTCGACACAATGTGAAACCGATTCTAGTTGGATTCTCACAGATAGTTCGATCAGCAAATACACACTATATATACATATATATAAATGTCATTATAGTCCGGAGTTAACCGGAGCAGACACATCCGTGGCGAGGGATCGCAAATTAGGGCGCTTCGCACTTGAAGCTTGTCGCGTTTGGCTGTTTTCACATGCTGCTTCCATATCAGACATGCCATTCAATTGGGCGCCTCGACGAGATTAGCCAGCGTGCTTTGCTGCTGCTGACGCGCACAATACCCTAACAACAACAGCAACAACAATTATACCTTGATAGAGCACCAACGAACGGTGAATACCCTGTGTGTGCGCGGGCCCAAAACCGGATTTGGTCATTAGCTAAGCCCGCTCGAATTGGCCAAAATTACTCATTTGTTTAAAAGCAAACTCAGCTGAGTCAGTGGAAGGGGGCTTTACCTGCTATAAATAGCCAACTTATAACATATGTATATACATTATATATGCCAATTGTTAGAATGTAATTGAGCTAGAGTTCTGTCTGTCTGGTCTGCTGTTTCGAACTGTTTGGGGACTGTGAAACTTTTCAAGGTTGCGTCGCTTTTTTTGTTGAAAGAAAAACCGTTTTTATTTTTGCAATTTTTTTTTTTTGCCTGATAACGGGACGCACAGAAGTCGCTACATGCTATAAACGCCAAACAACTATAGCAACAACAGCTACAAGAGCTGCAAAGAGTGCTAATTGAAATTGATTGAAAAACGTGCGACGTTTATCAGTTAATCAATTGAGTATCAGCCACAATGGGGAATGTCACCTGTGAGAGCGAGACGGATAGATGAAAGCAGCAGCAGTGTCACTTGAGCGCTTTGTTTACCACATAGAACAGTTTGAAGGGATTACAGGGAGTGCGTGCGTGTGTGTGTCTACGTGTTTGCTTAGTTCTTGCACTTGTCACACTGAAGAACTACTTGAAATATCACGAATGACAGAATGACTAATTGACGCTGTATGCGAGTGCATTAGGTGTATTTAAAGTGCGCGAAATATTTCGTCAAAACTCGTTCGGGTGCCAACTTCAAAGATGGCGCCTAATTTGCATGCGTGTCATAGCAGCGAGCAGTTGTCGCGTGTGTTAAAAGCTGTAAAGCAGAAAGAATGGCTACAGAGTGGTAATATAGCGTTGCCACCTGGTTTCTGTTAAGTTTGAAATTTAAATATTTTCGTTTATTTGTTTGGTTTAATGTGACTTTTTTAGTACAACAATTATAAGTCGCTATTCATATATATATATATATATATGTGTGTATATATATGTTTGTATAAACGAATTAAAATCCAATTTGTTGATTTCACTTTTGGTATATATATTTATATTTGTATGTATGTATGTATATAATACGCAAAGTAAACTACCAACATTACAAGTTTTGTCCCGATTTATTTGCAATTGTTTATGTGTGTTTTTGTTTTGTGTGTGTGTGTAGAGTGTAGTTTATCGTATTTGTAGTGTTGTTTATCGTATTTGTAGTGTAGTTTTTCGTATTTTTAGTGTAGTTTATCGTATTTCAATATGTCATATTATTTATATTTCTTCAAAAAAAAACTTCTGCCCTCCGTCCTTTATTCACTTAACATTTGTTGCTGTTGCTGTGTATACGTATATTATATATGTATATAGTTACATATATAATTCTCTTTGTTTTTGTTATTTGTTCCTCTATTTTATGAATGTATAGTATATTGCTTATGTAGTTGTTTGTTTGTAGGCATGTTAGCGTTATTCATGATTATATTCACTTTAAATTTACTTGTTTTTTACTTGTTATCCCTAATCATTCCATTACTGTTACTGTTACTGTTATCGTTTTCGTATTCGTTTATTTGGTGTTTCATTTATTTATTTGTAATGTTTGTTTGTTTGTTTTTTGCTTTGTTTTTGCTTTTGTTTTTGTTATTTAAAAATCTTTCAAAGGGCAGTTCATGTTCCGGTAAACAGGGTGTTTCTGTTGCTTTCCACTTCGCATGCACTACATGTAATGTACCGTTACAAGTTCTAAGCAAAAAAAAAATTTGTTCATCGTTTTATTTATAATATAATATAATATATATGTTGTATATATGTGTGTATATAGTTCGATTAATACGTATGCTCTCTAAATATGGTATATATGCGCGTTATGTAAATATTTATGTACTAATGTACTTTATATGATAATATATAAATATGTAGTATATATATAGCGACCGCAATCGGTATGAAGACTTCATATAGTGTATGCCTATAAGTTGGAGAAGAAGAAGAAATGAGCAAAATATTTAAACCCGAAAGTTGGAATAGGAATCGACATTGAAATCGATAATTTTGCAATACAATAAATTTATATGGTCCGAATCGAACAGATTTAGCAATTTTTTCATTGGAAATTTGTTGTGTTATCGTTTTTCTATTAACTCTAAATTTGTCTCAACTATTTTTATTAATTATTATTTTTTTTTTTTGCTTTTGCTTTTGTTTTCCTTCATCTGGATTTCTCTCTCTCTATATATTTTATATTGTTATCATTCAATTTGCTATGCATTTTGACAAAAAAAAATTTTACTTTGTTTACCTGGTTCGATTATATACGTAAGAAACTATTTTCACTAATCAGTTTTTGAGGTTCGATTCGTTAATATAATTTGGTTTTCGCTTTCTTATTGTGTTTTTTTTCTTACTTTCTTTCTTTCGTATGTAAAAAATGTTAGCTTTTGTTTTTTTGGTTTTTTTTGTGGGTTTTTTTTTTCGTTCACAAAAAAATTTATGCGTCTTCGGTATGTTATGCAATATAAAAAGATTTTTACCTCTAAACATTTATCGATATATATATATACTCAAAAAAAATGTATGTCTATATTTTAAGGTATATCCTTGAACAACATTTTGAATGTAAGTTTAGTTTTTGAATTGAGGTTTGCTTGCTATATGTTATATAAATCTGATCTAATTTCCCCTTGTCATTTGTTGTTCGTTTCTTTTTTCTTTCTTTGTTCTAATTGCGCTTTTGTTGCTTTCGAAAAAAAGAAAAAAATTATACAACAAAATTAGCTTGGCTGCTTATGCCTATAAACAAAAACATCTTCATTTCTAGTTAAAAATTAAAAAAAAATATATCGTCGATTCTAAACAAAAAAAAATATAACACATTTAAGTACGTTATAAATACGTTATGTACGCTTCATGTATGAGTATTACACATGCTCAAAAAAAGTCGGTTATTTAGAAAAAAACTCCCTTACGATTCATAATACAAAAATTTGATTCAAGTGTTTTTTTTTATTCTTTGGTTAATTTGTCTTTAGTGTATTTTTTTTTGCCTTTTCTTGTTTTTAATTTTTTTTTTATTTTTTCTGTACGTATTTTTTTTATCTTTCCCTATGCTTTTTTTTTGTTGTTCTTTTTTTCTATACGCAGTTTTTTTTGTTTTGAACTTGGCTTAACTTGAACAATTGTCGAGATTTTCTCCTTTCTAAGCTAGGTTTGTGTTTTCGATTATTGGACAAGAAAAAAATGTTCATTTGCCTTATATGACTAATGAGTAAAACTAATTGCGAATTCGAGACGAGACGCGTCGAGAGGCGCCGTGTGCAATTTATAGATAGTTCCAATACTATTTATTTTTTTTTTATAAGCTAAGGCTACGATTGGTTGAGTATTTCTTTCTGAGATTTTGTCAATTATCGGTTAGTTGCTCCGTGCACACACAGTTACGTATACATGTATGTGCGTGTGTGTCGGTTTGTTGTTATTATTATTATGTGTGTGTGTTTGTGAGGGTGTTGAGTGTATTTGGTGAGCAAGTTGATTGGTCACAGAGTAACAGGAGATGCAAATTGGTAGGTTCTCAGAGCAGAACACCGTCTGACTGTGCCCTAACCTCTCTTATTATTCTTCATCTTATCATCTTCACATCTCGAGTTTCTTAACTCTCTCATTTTCAAGCTGCTTTTAGCATCTCATTTTTTTTTACTTCATTTCTTCTGCGCTCTTCTTCAAAAAAAAACTACTCTCTCTCTTTTCCTCTCCCGCACTCTTTTAGTGTGACCTTTCGTGACCCGCTCACCAACTCAACTGTCTTCATTTTCGTTATATTTAGCAAAAAAATTGTTTATTCCCTTATTCAATTATGGTTCAACTATGTTATGTATGTTACTGCTCGCCCGCTTCGATTTTTTTTTTTTTTTTTTTTTTTTTTAATGAGTTTTTGGTTTGTTTTTTTTTTTTTTTTTTTTTTGTTATTTTCTCTTAAATATGTATGTAAGTATAATGTATTTATGAACTCGGCACAACCAAGTTGCTTGCACAAAAAAATATTTGTATGCTATTCAACAATAAATTTGCATTAATTTCGCTTAAAATCTACAACTCCTTCTGTGTCTCAGCCCCCAACTTCTTTTCCGGGGACTCCCCGTTCTGGGTGACGCGAGTCACCCATAATTAGATAAATAAATAAAAACTCAAAAGAAACACAAAATCAAATGAGAGTTGGTTGCAAAATGTTTATTTAGTTTCCGATTCAATTTGTGATATTTAATAATAAAGATAGAATTTTGATATAATGTGTGTACGTGTACATGTATTTGTGTGTGTTGGTTCACATATTTTTATAAAATCAGGGTCAAAAATCAAAATAAATCATAGGATCAATAATATGTTCTCAAATTTCACTTAAATCTTCCATTAGTTCTCTTCTTACTTGGCTCATGCGCCCATCCAGTGGGAGCTGCGGGGGCGTGGCATGTTCGACAAGACAAAATTAAAATTCATTTTAGAATGTGTGACAGAAAGATCAAAATATATAAAACAAAAACATTAATGAACATTTGCCACACCTCCACGCCCCTTACATTTTCGTGCTTTTTTTTACCGGGTGAAAGAATAATTAAAAAAAATCTGTTCGCTTTTTATCTGTTCCTTCCTTGTCAGGCTTTTATCACGTCCTTCTCTTCGCGTAAGTTTCGTTTGGTTGTGTGTGTGAGGGTTAATGTGTGTATAGTGTATGTGTAGCATGCTCAAGTTGTTTTCAAAAAAAAATATTTTTTATAAATATGAAAATAATATGAAAAAAAATTCTTTTTACAAACTATGCAAAAAAAAATTGATTTAGGTTTGTATTTTTCTGGTAATTTTGTTGTCTGGTGAACAGGTTGCGGGTGGGGGCGCGGGGCCACGCCTCCCACTCGAATAAGCTGCACATTTACACCACAGTGCGGGCAGTGCTGCCCCCATGGCCCCCTTCTTCTCCTACTTCTACTTTTCCATCCCTTCTAACTCTACTTCATGTAATTCTTCTCCATTTTATTCTTTGTTACTTTCTTCTTCATCTTGTTTCAATATCTTTATTCTTCTTCTACTTCTCTTCTCTTCTTCCTTTCTCCTTCATATCGATCTATATAGTTGGTAAGAACAGCCTGAACTTGAGCATGCCAACATTTTATATTATCAAAAAAAAGATTGATTTATAAATTACGAAAAAAAACAGATCTTCAGCTATATAATTTATATATATAATATTAATGAATATATATCTCCAGTTTAGACACAGAAACAGAAAAAAAAACAGAGCTTATGCTGCTATATATAGGTATATATGATTTTAGTTGTATATATGTATGTACGAATAGTTTCTATATAAATATGTTGAAAAAAAAGTGTTTGCCTAAGCTTAAGCAAAAAAAACTCCACCTCGCTATGTTGCGTTCTTTCTAAATATAGAATATATAAATCTATATAGGTAATTGTGTGTGGGTATGCCTAGTTCCTACGATTTTCCTCCCAAAAAAAGCACAAAAAAAAAAAAAAATTACAACATAAAAGTCAGTGAGGAACATTAAGAATAAACAAAAAAAGATGATCCAAAAAAAATTGATTAAGATTAATTATTGATATTGGTATTCGTTGAGAACATATAGTAGATAATGTCGTTTAAATGATTTGCATATACGACCGATATAAATTTATATTATATATATATATATATATATATATATGTATGGGATATATATATTGATAATATGCAATTTCCTTTAATTTTTTTTTACTTTTTCGAAATTTTGTTTCCTTTGTTTTCATTTTTTTTTCTTTTCTTTCTTTTTTTTTTTTTTTTTTTCTGCAATTGTTTTAAGTAATTTTTGAGGTTATGTCTGCCAAAAATGGGCGCCATTTGCTTTTGATGTTGCTGCGGCACTTGAGGCTGTTGCCGTTGACACCGTCGCTGTTTCTGTTGCTGTTGTAATTGTCGGTTCTGCTGCTGCTGCTGCGAAAAAATGCGTTGCTGATGTCGCTGATACTGCTGCTGCTGCTCAGCAGCGATTGCAACTTCTGTGCATGTTGCCGTTGCTGTTTCTGTCGTTCTTGTTGCTGCTGCCGTTCTTGTTGCTGCTGTCGTTCTTGTTGCTGCTGCTGTTGATGTTGCTGTTGTTCAACGTTGAAGTCGTAAAATTGTTGCAGCTGTGATAAGCTCAGGCTATGGTAGCTGTTGTTGCTCGTATTATTATGTTGCTGTTGTTGTTGGTTGTGATTGTTGCTAATGCTGTTGTTGTGTAAAGAGATGCTAAGATTGTGCAAGGTGTCAATGAGGTCGCTGATGTTGCTGATGCTATTGTGTTGCTGCTGCAGCTGTTGCCGTTGATGTTGCTGTCGTTGCTGTTGTCGTGCAAAACTACCCAGCAGCGGCGGCGACTGTTGTTGATTGTTGTAGCTATTGAACTGTTGTTGTTGCTGTTGTTGTTGTTGCTGTTGCTGCTGCTGTCGCAAAGCGTTAGCATTGCCACTGCTGCTGCTGCTGCTGCTACCACCACTTGCAAATGCATCATTGCTGTGGCTGCTGCTGCTAGCGTAGGCATGGTTGCTGCTTTGACGTGACTGCAGCAGATAGTTGCTGCTGCTTGCAAGGTTATTTTGCTGTTGTTGATATGGATGAAATATGTTGCTGTGGCTGTTGCTGTTGAAATGATTGCTGCTGTTAATATGACTGTTGCTGTTTAAGTTGCTGTTTATATTGCTGTTGCTGTTGCTATGGTTGTTGGTGTAATTGTTGCTGTTGCTGTAGTTGTTGCTATTGCTGAAGCCGCACGACTGCTGGTAGGATGGCAGTTGCTGCTGCTGCGGCGACAACGATTATAAGTAGGGATAATGGTACTTCCTATAGTGCAGTCCATCAAGCAACTCCACAAAGTTGTCGGCTACAAATTTAATTAGATTAGATTAGAAACAAAAAGGAAATATGTTAATATATAGTTCGATTCATTATTCATCTTATATCATAGCGTCTATTTGAAAAAGTTGCCTACGATTTTCGATTTAAGAGCTTAAGCTAGTTTCTTTCTTGTTCAAAAACCCTAATCTAACTTAATTAACTTAACTTATTAACTAAAATGAAAATGAAAAATAATAAAACATTCAAGTTTATTTTAAGAGTTTCTTTTTTTTGTTTTTTGTTTTAGCGTGTTAGTGTTGTTTGTTGTTCTTGTTGCTTGATTTTTTGGTTGGTTTCCTTATGGTTTAACGGAGTCTTCGAGTTGATGTGGATTTTAAATTCAGATTTGTTACTTTAAGCGACTTTTAGTTTATCGATTTCGGTTTATCGGTTGTGTCGTGGTTTGTAAAGTTTTCGGTTACACGATCGAGTTTTCGTTTCGATTCTTGCTCGTAATTCTTCTAAAGAAAACGTGCCATGTTTGGTTTTCTTCTCTTCGTCTTCGTTGAAATGTTCTTTTGCTTTGAGACAACGGGACTCGGGATTAAGAGTGAGGTTATGTAAGCGTAACTGAATTGAACTAAATAGGAAATTAAATCGCTCCTATGAGGAGGACATATATGATAAAATGAGAGTGTGTGAAGAGTATAAAGTACGCACAACGAAGAACGTGGCAGGCAAAATACAATTTCATTTATATAGTTGAACATAAATATGAAGAAATGGAATTCTAAAAATGAGAATTTTCAATTTTTTTTTTTTTTCAATTAACTTTTGTTATCATATATGTTGTGATGAGAGTTCAAACCGAACGTAACGGACAGAATATCGAGGGATCGAGGACAGGTTTGTGACTTGAAAATAGATTTTGCTAGGCAACTATACAAAAACGTCAAAAAACACACACAATTTTCATATATGTATATATTTTTTTAAGTCAAACGAAGGTTTTTTTTTTGAAGCGCAGGCAAAACTAATTGAGGATGATATCAAGAAAAGCAGTTCGTTAAGGGTTTTTGCGCAAGTCTAGTACAATTGTCTTTAATATTTATAATATCATTGATGATTATAATTTTTTTTTTGGATTTTTGGTTGGAACTTTTTCAAATAACGCTTTACTACTTTTAATTTTTTTTTTTAATTAATTTTTTTTTTTTGAGAGAGAGAAACAGTCAAATAAGTACAATGGAATGAGGAACTTAAAAAATGTCTGGAAAACATGGCACGTTCTGAAGAGTTTTCGGTTTTCATTTTTTCAGTTCGAGAATTTTTTTTTTTCTTTTCTGCGGCATGAGAACAATTTTGAAACTCGCATTAAGATTGACAAAAGAACAAAACTATTGTATATAGATTGATTACATGTCGAATACATGTGTGTGTGTGTTTGTCAGTTGGGTGTATGTGAGTGTGTATATAGGGCGGACGGAAAAACGTGCTGGAATAAAAGCTATTTTAGAATTATTAAAGCTTTTACTCTTTTATTGAACAGTAGTTAAAAGTGTGGAAAGAGAATAGTTAGTCGTATCCTTCTTTGGTTGATAAGCTTAAGCAAAGTAGTGAAGCAAAAAGAATCGGACAAAGCTCTATAGTGAAAGAAAACTATTCGCTTTAAAAATAAGCAAAAAGAGAAAGAGAAAAGTGCACGCTGTGTGCTTCTTTATCTGGAAAGCTTAGAAAGAGATGTGAATAACAATTCTCATTTCTCATTCTACCCCACTGGCCCACCCATTACACCGCACGCCCATCGACAGCGTTGTATGTGTGTGTGTGTGTGTGTTTACTTTGTAGCTAAACTACTTATAAATTATATATTTATTTAAATTCCAATTAGTAGTTATTTTGCCTTTTTTTACTGTGCTCTCAAAAAAAAAAAAACGAAAGTATTGAATTATGATTATGATTATCATTAGGCATAGAGTAGAGAAATATAAAAGGAATAATTACTCTCGAGACCAAAGATAGCATCGCAAATAGCTTCGAATAATGAGCGTAATTTTTCCATAGCTCCGTCTATAAAAAAAAAAAAAAAAAAAAAAAAAAAAAATAAACAAATTGTACAACTCATTAGTTGATGTTGTTGTAAAGCGCCAACTGATTTTTTTTTTTTTTTCTTTGTTTTGATTTAGTTTTTCTTTTTTGTTTTTATAATAGATAATTTGGTTTTTCTTTTCATATTTTTTTTCAGTTTTCATGTCGTCAAGAAAAATCAAAGGCTGAAAGATTTGATTATTGATTGATAGATTGATGGGACAGAAATGAGAAAACTTTCTGCAGGAAGGGGGGCGGGAATTAGTTGGCTGGCAACGCTCAGCCAGCGGGGGCTAGTACAATTCTGACTATAGCAACAGAGGAATACAAATACAAATTCAGTAATGTATGTATATATTGGTAGAATAGATAAAACACAAACTACTCGAAATACGAAATTCAATAAACTAGATAAACTTTCTCACAATGATACTATAAGATTTATAATAAACTAAGCTCAAAGAAACTATTAGTAAACTATGATAAATTGTAAAAAAGAGACGTAATAAAAAACAAACAACAACAAACTAATGTTGGATTTTTAAAGAAAAAAACAAGAAAAATCAATAAAAATTATCATTTTGCCTCTGTTTGTTCCCTGAAGCTAATGACAAAAGTTTGGGAGGAGAAACTGTATAGTTAGAATGAAGTATGAGAATTTTGAGAATGTTTCCTGGACTTATTTATTTTTTTTGCGTTTTAACGATTAACAACACTGAAACAGCAGGCACAATAAAAAAATATGAATATAAATTATATATATACTACATAAGTATATAGAGGGAACATCATAAAAAGATTGGTCATTTTAGGCTGTAAGCACCAGGAAAAAAATAGAACAGAATATATGTATATATATGCGATCAATACATTTAGAGAAATAGAGCTGTAAGAAGAGCTCAACACTTTTCACGAATAAAAAAAAAATTACAACGTATATTATAGGAAAATGTTTGGTTTCAATGAACTTGTTGATTGCATGATTGAGAAACACACTTGCAAAAAATATGAAAAAAAAGAACAACGTATCTCGTTTATTATTTTTTTTTATGATTGGCACTTGAACCGATAAGGGGGTGTGGCAGCTGCCCTATAGTGATGTATCTCAAATCGATATTTCTTTAAGGATTATATATATGTCACATATCAAAATTACTCTTGATGCAAGAAAAAAATTTAAAAAAAATAACAGCATGTTTTTGTTTTTGTGGGCACATATAAAAAAATAAACAAAAATGATTAGTTATCGGTGATCGTTCATCGATATATGCACCCCGTTATCGCTTCGGAGTGCGAGCATACTTACACATGTCAATTGTCCCTGTATCTCAGACTCTTTCTCTCTCTCTTTCTCATTGTCTCTCTCTTTATAGAGACTTACGCAGGCGCCACATTTCGACTGATCGCAGCGACAAAAAAAATATGGAAAAAAAAGAGAATGCAGCACACATACACACACAATCACTCGCTCACATTCACACTCTCAGGCAGACAGGCACGCAAATAAGCAGTCCATCGCTTTATCGTTATCGTTGTTGTTATCGTCGTCTTCAAACATTATTTAGTTTCTTTTTCAATTTTTGGGTTTTTTTTTGTTGGTAACAAAAAAAAAAAAAAAATTTGTTTTAAGTTTTGTTTTGCTTTCGGCTTTTTTATTTTCTATATATATACACGAGTTCATGCATATATATATATGTATATTTAGTTGTATATATAGATGTATATCTTTTCTTTATATAAAGATTTATATATAGGTATACTATATACTGTATATATATATTAAACATTTCTTATTCATCTTCTTCTTTGTTGTTGTTGCTATGGTTGTTGTTGTTGCCCAGACGTTGTTGCTGTTGTTGTTGCTTTTAGAACGCACTACTAACTTAATAATTTTAGGTATTATCGCTACACATAACAGATATTGATGGGCGGAGCTATTTAATCTGTATGAGTGTGTTTTAAGAGAGATATATATATCTAGTGTTCCCTCATAGTTGCATGTTTCTTTATGAATATGAATAAATATGGTTAGCAAAGTGTGTGTTGGAAAAAAAAACAAGGCAACGCTTCTTTGAAGTTATGTTCGTATTCGAATCAGTTCTGGTTTATTAGCACAGAAAAAAAAAGAAAAAAAATGTTACACGATCCTTTGTATTGTATTTTGTTTAGTCCTTCAGTTATCGCACTCACACTTATCGATTATTTTACTTTATTGTTGTTTTTGTTGTTGTTAAGCACTTCTGTATATAAATGTTATAAAACAAGTCGTATATTGCTCGCTTCTCCGCTTAAGCTTTGCACTCCTCTCCTTTGTCGGTGAATATCGATATGTCTACCGATATGTCGGCTATATGCTGCTGTTTATACATATGTATATATGTATATGTACATTGGTTATTTTATGGCGATTGCAGCGACACGATTGATTGTTGTTTTAGATTACGAAGAACAATTTCAACGGCACTTGGGTAGGATTTTATTATTTTATCGTTAATCGTTATCGAATTATTGTTTCGAATTAAGTGTGAGTGTATGTGTGTGTGTATGTGGGTGTATTAGGATTTCTTGTCTGACTACGCTATCAAAAAAAAGACCTTATTGTTTTCCTGCGTTTCATTCTGTTGTTTCTCCAGTATATTCTCTCTCATTCTTCTCTATTTGTTAGTATGTTTTAAATTTAAAATTATGTTTTAAAAATACACGCAAATTATTTTTTTTTTTTTTTTTCTGATATTTTAAAAATTATTACACTAAAAAAGGGGCAATATACAATTCAATTTGTTATTTCCCGCCCATATATATAATATATATACGAACACTTTCTGGGTGTGTGTGGAGGTGTGTTTGGGTCTGTATGGAGTGGGTGGGGAAGGATGTATGTAAGTGGGGGGGGTGTATGTGTAATTAACGTGGAACTAAATTTAATTTGGGAAACGAAAACAAATTTAGAAATTAAGATTGCAACAATAAATTGTTTAGCTACGATTTCAGATAACGGAAATATAACTATAACTAAGATCTTGTACTTCATATTATATATTGTTTTATAATATTTATGCTTGAGGCTGGTTTTTCTTGTCTTCTTCTTCTATTTCATCATCTTGTTGCTCGCTTGTCAAAAAATATATGTCTTTCATATATCAATATATCTTTCATATATAACTGGTTTGTTGTTGTTGTTGTTTTGTTACGATTGATTGATTTTTGTGGGTTGGTTGATTTTTTTTTTTTTTTTGACTTGATTTTTGGATTTTGTATTTTGTTGTCGTTTTAGATATACTTTTGTGCTTCATTGTAATGATTGTATTGATTGTATTGGTAGGGATGCGTCTTATGGTAGCGCTGTTGTGGTTGTTTAAATGATCTACCTCTGTGAACCATATTATTGAAGCCAGCCTGCATATGTTGGTGTTGGTGTTGGTGGTGGTGGTGGTTGTGGTGGTGTTGTTGTTGTTGCTGTTGTTGTGGTGGTGGTGCCACATGTTGTTGCGGACCATTCATTCCCAGTTGGGCTATGAAATGCACCGCCTTTGCCTTGCCATGCTCCTCAGCCAGACGCACCGACATCGGTTGAGATGCTCCCTCGGGTATAACGTTGTTCAGCGCCGATATTGCCTCCTGTGCTTCCTCGCGTTTGTTGTACCTGCATCGACGAACGGGGCGTACAATGAATGTTGGAGAGTGTGTGTGTGTGGAGAGTGGTGGAATTGAGATCATGTGATGAAAATGAATAAGAGCAGAGAGAATGAACGTATAAGTATGAATTGATTGAATGTGAATTGAATATATGTTGCAATGTGGCGAGATGAGGTTTCGTTGGATCGATTACAATCTTGTATTTATATAAAGACCTTTTTTGATCGTACAAAAATATATATCGAATGATGTCTCTCATCAACTGGCCGTGCATGCTACTTACCGTACAAATGCCACGCCCCTTGGACGACCTGTTAGCTTGTCGCGCAAGATATTCTTTTGCACAATGGAACCGTATTTGCCAAAGATTGTATCCAACTGATCATCGGTTATCGTGCGTGGCAGATTGGTCACATACAGATTGGTATCCTTGATCGATTCACCGCCAGGACGAGCATATGAAACCTAAGCAAGAGAAAGTAAAGGTTATAGTCAGGTTACGTACATTTGGATTAAGTTAGGTACGTTAAAGTGCAGAGAGAGAGAGAAAGACAAGAATATAGAGTATAACGCACCTTAAGCCGCTTGTTACGCACTGTAATACCGTTCAACACTTTGATAGCACGCTGCGAGTCCATTTCCGATGTGAAGTCCACGAAAGCGTAACCAAAACTGTAGCCAGTCTAATGCCAAAAATAAAGATATATAAATAATTTGAACTTGTTTCTTCATACTCTCTCCACTCAGAGTGAACTCACCTTATAGTCTCTCATGATTCTGCACGTATTGATGGGTCCAATTGCTCTAAAGAGCGCATACAGCTCACGATCAGTCATATCCTGGGGCAGATAGTTAACAATCAGGTTGGTATTGCTGGCGCGTTCGGGCATAAAATCATCGCTGCTTATCGATAGGCCGCATAGATTGTTAAGCGAATGGTCACTGCCAATCGGTGGCATTTGGCAGATATGGCCGCCAAGGGAACTGGCACTGCCGCCATTGGCCCCGGGAAAATCATGGTAACCGCGACGGGACGAGGAACTTGGAAATGTAAATTCTGTATCCTGTGGTGAGAACGCATATTGTGACTGTAATCAAATTAACCATACAAAGATATTCTAATGTTGAGAGCAGGCCTCACAGAAAACGCTGGGTTGGTTGTTAGGGATGAGCTCGTTCGACCATTGCTGTTATCAATCAAATGTTAAACACACTCGTTTGCAGCAGCATCAACAACAAAACACACACTCACTCACTCTCACTCACTCACTCTCGCTGTTCAAAGTCTACAAAGCTTGGTTAAGTTGAAGTAGAAAAGTGAAATTAAACTTGCGAAGAAATGGTCTTGTGGTTTATGTTAAGTTTAACAGTTGCTAAGTTAAGTTAACAGTGGCATGTTAAGTGTGTGTGAGAAGGCATTGCGAACTTAACAGTGGCGCTACTTAACAGTAACAGTCGCATGTTAACACGCTGCTAAAAGCGCATAGCTTTAGTGCATCAGCGTGCGTGTATGTGGGTATGTGTAAGTTAACGGCATTCCGCGTGTCAAATTGTGAGCATAAAGAGAGGAGCAAAGAGGGAAAAGCTGCCAAAGAATTCGTAACGAAAACGTAACAACGTAAAAGTTGCTGTAAGCCGCTTAGGGCACAGTTATATGTGTGTGTTAAATACTTGTGGCTGTGTTTGTGTATCAAATCACAGATTATGGGGTGGTTGTGGTGAATAGAGCGAGAGAGAGGGGGTTGTTACAGTTAGGAACACGGCTGCTGCTGCTGCCGCAAAGTATGCAATGAAATTTGATTTTGATTTTAATTTCCATTTCTGACATTATTTTCTTATGAATGTATTTGTGAGTGTGTGTGTTGTTGTTGTTGCTGTTGTATACGTGTTGTTGTTTGCCTGTTTTACTGTTGTTGTTGTTGTTATTGTAGGAATCAAAAATATACGATAGTTTGTGGTTTAAGTTTTCTTTAGTCTTCTCTTGTTTGATGTTTGTTCAAAATGCAAACTTTAATTGGATTATCTCTGTTTATTTATTTGGTATTTTTTGTATTTGTTGTTTTGGTAGTTTACTTCATATTTTAAGATTAAATCAAATATGTTGAGCATCCATTAAAAACGATTTTCAGATCAAAAGCGTGTGCCCCAGAGCGTTCAATGAGACAAACTCAATAACATTCAACTAGAGTAAGGAATAATATATAAAACATACAAGAGAACCGAAAACAGATAACGGATAACCAAAAATATTATCAATTATCAATGCAAAAATTGCAGTATTTTATTTTTTTCTTTTTTTAATTTACTTTTACATTATTTAAAATAAGTTGGTTTTTTTATCATTTTTTCTTTTTGTTTTTTATTAGACATGCAATGACATTTGAAATTGATTTCGATTTGTATGTTGAATATATAATATCAGAGTATTAATACGTACCATTCCTGATGGCAGTGAATGCGACATGCCAACAAAACGCCCTCCGCTGTTGTTCGAACAGTTGGTTAAAAAACAAAAAAATCGATTAACATACATACGCAATGATGGTGTTTAATATAGTTCAAGAATATATATATATATAGTATAAATATTAAAATAAATAGCAATAATAATAATAAGAAATAATCAAAATTGTGTTTTAAAAGCGCAATATAAATTTGGTATTTTTGTTTTTCGAAATGTTAAATGTGGTTGAAATGCGTATGGAATGGAAATATCTTATGGCACTAACTTAACACTTAGGAACAGAGCTAGAAAGCCGAAGCAATGATCGATGTTGTATGCATCTATACAGTGTTACCAGAGCTCGCTGTTAACTCACTTTTAGCGGTTGGATGGCGCGCTGTTACAACTCTATGCAGCATGTTAAGAACATCAACCATTGCCCAAACTTAAACTTGAACTAGAAAAAATTATTCTAAGAGCTTACAAACTAACAAAGAGAACAAGAAAATGCTCCCAAGACGGAGACAAAGCCCCAAAAAGGGAGTGTGGAGAATAATATAAAGCAGAAAACACGTGAAGAATCGTCTTTCCAACACACGACAATAATCGTAAAGTTAGAAATCGATTCAAAGTTGTTTTCTGCAACATTTGGAGACGCGGTAAAAAAAAAACGATTTTCTTCTTGTCTTATTTTAATTTCGCACTTAAAAAAAATTAAGTTATTTCATTTTAAATATATTTGTACACTGAAATAAACATCACAATATTTTTAACCCATTTCGGAAATGTTCATATTTCTATGCACTTGGAAAAAATTAAAAAAAAAATAGTATTTCAATTGATTTCACACTGGAAAAAAATTGAGTGCAAGCTGAAAAGAACCCCGTAGAAAATTCGGACCAAATTTCATTTTTTCTTTATCTCTGATTTGAGCACTTGAAAAAAAAGTTGAAAAAAATTTTGTATTTCATTGCACTGGAAAAAAATTGTTGGGAAATGTGGTGGATAAATAAATAAGAAACCCTTTGATAAAGACACCAAAGTGTCACACATACACTTGATAAAAAAAAAACTTTTTACTGCACTTGAAAAAAATGTAAAAAAAAAGGTGACCATATTTGTTTGGCAGTGGAAAACTCGGACACTATGTAAACTGTTGTCGTTGATGTTGCTGATGTTGATGTTGATTGTAGTGTATTTTTTTAGAGTCTAGTTTAACTTAGGGGGATGCATATTATTTTTTATTATTTTTTTTTGTTTTTAATTGTAAAATGTCGGTAAGGAAAGTCTTTTACTTACAGGCGTTGTCGGCGTCTTCGTTTAAGGAACATTATGTTGTTTGTTGCGCCACAGAGTTGTTATCACACCAGATTCAAAAAAAATATAGTCTTAACCTTACACTACATGCTATCTATACATAATTCTTGTCTCTCGGTTACGTTTCTGAGATCGTCTGAGATAATGTTGCTTCTTCTGTCGTTGCTTCTTCTTCGCTGTGGAAAGAGATCATGTCTATACACAATTAAATTCAACTGTCAAATGAGAGAGAGAGAAGGGGATATCCGCATTCAGTGTGTGGGAATTGGGGTTTTTGGTTGGTGTAATTGTGGGTGTGTGTGGCTGTTTTCATGTTTTTGTCAGTTTCCTTTTATTGTATGATTAGTTTGAGTTTCCTTTTTAGGCACAATAAAAAAATATTAAAAAAATGATACCTTCTTGAAGGCAGTGTATTTACTAAGATTGGTCACTCTAGCACTTGCTGTTAAATTAACAGTGATTACTGATGCTTCTGTTGTTGCTGCTGCTGCTGCTGTTGATTGAAGTTGGTTGATTGAAGTTGGTTGATTGAAGTTTGTTGATTGAAGTTTGTTGATTGTAGACATTGTAGTTATAGTTTGGCCCGTTGTTGTTGCTGCTACAGAAGTAGTAGTAGTGTAGTTGTTGTTGTTAATAGTACTTCTGCTGTTGCGGATTGTTGCGGCCTTAAGAGACCCATTTACTTGTGCTTTTTTAAAGCATATTTGAAATTTGTTTGTTTGTTTTTTGAACAAAAGAAGACGTGTGTGCGCATGCATGTGCATGCACACATATTTTTAGCGGCAAAATCGTCCACTACTGCATTGACATATATGTGAGATACCCCTTTCGTCTGTCCGTCCATGTGAGTTTTACGACTACAACAACAACAGCTGTTCAACTGCGGTTGTTGCTTAACAACTTAACCTTAACATTAACATGGCATGTTAACTGCTATTATACATATACATAGACATAACTTAGAACTAACAGAGAATGCTGCTGTTAAGCTAGGGGGAGGTAACATCGGCGCCATCATGTGTCAAGGTCCTGACACAATTTACGAGACGAGGGCGACCACGTGCTGCGCTATCGCTCTATGCATCTCGCTCTCGCGTTGTTTACATTCTGCATATGCAATAAATCATAGAGAGTAGAGGGGGTGGTGGGGGTAGGGAAAAATGAAGGAAAATAGTTCAATGAAGTGCGGCAACGGCGCCGACTCACACTTCACGAAGTTGCAGGCATCATAAACAATGCGAGTAGGCGCCACCACGAGGCGCCACTTGCCCCAGTTGGCACACTGTAGGAAGGGAGTAGGGGAATATGGGTCAGGTCACTTCAGGTAAGGTCAGATGAGGTCAGGGAATACACAGCAAAAAACAGTCGACTTAAAACTTATCAGAGCCTTAGCTTACTTGAGAAATAGAGAGTGTGTGTAAGAGAGAGAGAGAGAGAGAGACATAGATGAGATTATGTGTGAGCGAGAGAGCGCGCTTACTGTGAGGTGAGAGCAGGAGAGAATGTGTCAAGTTTGAGCAATAAACGCAAAGCAAAAAAGTTATAAACAAAAAACTCAAACAATAAACAAAATTAAAAAAATATTTATGTTTGTTGTGTTTTTGCTTTTTTGATTTTTTAGTGTTTTTTTTGTTCAACAATTACCGGTACATTGTGAGACAGTTTAGGTTGCACAGGCCGCACGAAAACGTTGTTAGGCCGTTTCACTCTCTCGGAGTCCTCGGAAGAAAGAAGTTATGTCACGGGATCTCTCAAGATCCCAATTTGGGGGCTGATCGATCGATCTCAGGCTATTAAGGCGGCGGAAGGGCGGGGCGGGGCCCTCTCTCCCGCTTATATGGCGCGTTTTCTCATATTGCTTTTGTTTGCTTTTGCTCTCTTTTTTTGGTTTTGGATTTGATTTTTAAATGCAGTGTTACAGTGAGAGTGGAAGAGCTGGTGTTACGTTACGTTATGTTGACTTCTTTTTGTTTTTTGTTTTGTTTTTGGTTTTGCGTTTAATGTTAACATTCATGAAATTTTATTTAATATCACATTTTCAAAAACTTTGCAAGACACTGTGGATCGCGACGCGTTACGTGACGTTGCGTTACATTACGCTCTCTGCTATTGCTCTGTTATATGTTACATGACATAAGACACACGCGTTCCGGCGCTGTTGATTGGAAATACATGTGTGTGAGTGAGAGAGACTGATTGATTGATTACTACGGGATGCTTTTTGTTTTTGGACTACAATGTGGCAACTCTGGAACTGCGGGAATGAGAGGCTGCGCTACGTAAACGACTGAACTATGGGTGTATGTGAGGGTATGTTTGTATGTGTTCATATGTATGTATGATTTAACTAAATGCGCTTAATTAAAATGGACTTTACGTGTCTGTATGTATTTTGGTATTTTTATCGTATATTCATGTAGTATATCGATAACTAGTATAGCTCTGAAATCTGACTGCCTTTTGCTGTGACTGTGTGTGTGTATGTGTGTGCTTGTGTCTGTCTCGGTTGCACACTCGCTCAGCTGCTGCGCTGCTTCTGCCTCTGCTTCTGTTTATGTTTCTCTGCTGTGTTTCCTCTTAAGTTACAGTTAGGTTAATTAGTTATTGTACAATCTAGTACATATATCGTATATATAGATTAGCTTAGTATTACATTCATGTTATTGCTGCAGTTGCCTTTGTTGTTGTTATTCTTGCAGCCGTTGTTGATGTTGCTGTTGTTGTTGTTGTTGTTGCGTCGTTATCGATGCTTCTATTGTTGTTGTAGTCGTAGCGAAAGAAAGAAAACTAAACAACAATGTGTTTGTGTGTGAATGTAGGGTATGTGATTGTATCTGTTGGTGGGTGGTATAGAGGTTAAAATTGATGGACGTTCTTGGGTCGATTTTGTTTTGTTTCATTTCTCGTTCTCTTCCTTCTTTTCTCGAGTGCTAGTGACAGCAAAGCAGGAAAGGGAGAATCGATGATGGCAGGAAATTTCTGCTTCTGCATTTCCTCACCATCAATTTCACCTACCCTATCTCACCTCATTGTCACATGCCCCCCACCACTTGCTAACATCCCACTAAATATGCCAATGCTTGGTGTAGGCAGACGACGTTGCCAGATCAATTTTGAGAGCCTAGCAAAAAAAAAACTGTCTTGAAGCTGTTGTTAGTATTTTTCTTGGGGGAAAAGTATGGGAGTAAAAAAGTTTCGTTAAGTTTGTGGGTGTGTGTATATTTATGTGTGTAAGAAGGAAATAGGGAATTTTTTGGGATATATTTACTTAGATTTCTTTTTTCTTGTGTTGCTGTTGTCGTAATTGTTTTTTTGGAGAATGTTTGAGATGAAGAAACTAAACTGAAGTTAAAATTTACCTCGACTTGGTGGTGGTGGTGGTGGTGTCGTTGAACCCGTATGGAGGGTAACCACCGTTATTAGTGTCACTACCCGGAGGTTTAAAGAGGTTGTTGTTGTTGCTGCCGTTGCCGTACATTTCCTCAGAGTTCATTTATAATTGTGTGCGTTCGTGCACGAGTATTTTTCTCGGATCGACGATTAAAATACTCTTTGGTACCTCGCAACTTGACTTATCGATAACTTGTGTTTATCGATCGATCAACAAGCACACAGACACACAGAGAGGTATAAAAGAAAAGAGAGAGGGGGCGTGGGGCCTGGGCGTATGTGGTGAGAACGTCGAGGTGGGTTTGCACAATTTCCCCACAGCTTCTACTGCTCTTCCGTTTTCCTATTCTCTTCTTTTTCTTCTTGCTGTTATTGTTGTTGGCGCACAGCGCTCTCAGCTGCTCAGCTGCTGTTAACTTGTGTATATGTGTTGTTGTCTCTCTCTGTCTTTTCTCTGCTCTCTGCTTCGGGATGCGACCTACTGCTGTTGCTGTTGTTGTTATTGTTGTTGCCTAAGTGGGAGCTTATAAGCTCTCAGGGACAATTCTCAGGCAACTTGAAAGTGTTTTCTGTTGTTGCTTCTTCTTCTGCGGCTTCGTCGGCTGCGTCGTTGTTGTTGTTGTCGTCGGCTTCCCTCGTTAGCAGCCACAGTTAAGCTATATATCTGTCTCTTTTTCTCTCTTGAATTTCATTTAGTATCAAAGCCTTTTGTTGAGTTAAGGTAGGAGTAGCTTCTCTTTCTGTCTCTTTCTTGTAGCAATGTAGAGTTATTTTATTCTTCTTCTGGCTGCAGTAGTTGTTGTTGTTGGCTTTTGGCGCGCTCAGCTGTGTTGTTGTTGTTGTTACTGTCGTAGTAGTTGTTGTTGTTGTAGTAGTAGTTGTTGTTGTTGTTGTTTGGGGGTGAAAGGTGAGAAATTGGTAAGGAAATTAAACATATGATACAAAAGAGACGACGTGCAACGTGCGAACTTTCTTCATTAATGTGTGCAGTTGTATGTGTGTGTGTGTGTGTGTGTGTGTGTGTGTGTGTGTCTGTGAATGTGTGAGTACATTAAGACCGAGAGTAGCTTGATATTTACTAAATAAAATACCAATTAAAAATACCACTTGATTTTTAACGTATTTTGTACATGTGTGTGTGTGTGTGTGGAGGAGGGGGTGGCTAGAATTGCCACCCCTCCATAGGTTGTTACATGAGCGAGAGTGCGACTAGAGTTACCTACCCACTCAGTATGCTTTACTTATGCTAATATTCTGTAGAACTTAAAAGATAATACGATTACTAAGGCAACCAGAGTTGTCACCTCGAAAAAAACCGATATATAAATTGAGAGAGTGTGACTAGAGTTGCACACCCACCCAAGTTTCGAGAATATACGATTCGTAAGGCAACCAAAGTTGTCACCTCGCTATCAAATTGAGAGTGTCTAGAGTTGCCTACCAACTCAGTCTGCTTTCTTATGCTAACTTAAGAGAATACAATATTTTCCTCATAGTTAAGGCATTTAGGGTTGTCACCACACTAATAGATTTCGAAAAAAACCAATTTACAACTTGCGCTTCAAACAATTTTAGATAAGCAACGTAGAATGGAAGCCCACATACCTTGCCATTTGCATATGCCAATTCATTAGGGACGTCAAAGCCGTCGAGGGGCACACAGAATCGAAGTCAAAATCCATTTGCATAGTGGGATATAATACGATTTAAGATAAAAAAAAATATCACACACGATTTTGATTTCGTCGATAACGAAGAAAGTGAACACAGAAATAAAATCACAGTAGGTTGACTTGCCACGAGTAGAACTCAACTGAAGTCTCTTTACCGATCTGCAAACTATTTAAAGGTCCTGCCACGCACACCCACTCACCCACCGGGTGAGAGGGGAGGAGTAAATCTTCTACCTGACCTAGGCTACCTGTTACCCGTAAACGGTACGCGTGCCAGACGCGTGCGTATACCTACCAGGCACGCGCCACCCACTCATGATCCTCCTCCCGAGGATCTACCAGGAAGTCTGCCGTCGGGCGGACATTTCTCCCTCTCTACCTCCTCCTCGCGGGCCCGTCTGCAATCTCTTTAGGTAGGCAGATGTTTTCCCTTCCCAGAAGCTTCACAAGGTGGAAAAATTAGCAAGGTGGAAAGTGGCAAGCTGCAAACTAGCAAATCTACGATTTTACATGGAAGCAAGCTGCAAATTGCTAAAAACTAAATTCGGAAAATATCGAAGATAATTTTAAGTGGAATAGAGCCGAATGAGCTTGAGTCTATAGGATATCTATAGATTATGATATCAAATATACCAATCAAAAATATATTTAATTGCTATAAAAATGATTTTTGATATTAATGATTTTAATATATCAATTTAGAATAAAAAAGAGATAATTTTAAATAAAATAGAATGATTGTTAGAAATTCCAGGGTTCTGGGTTTTCTAGGTTTCCAGGTTCCATATGTTTTCAGAATCTTAAAAGGGTCTTAGCTTCACAATACTCTCCCAAGTCAGTAGATTATAATTTAATATGTGACTACATTAATAATTTCTATCAAAAGTCATATTTTGATTGTTCTTAATCCCCTCGTAGACCCTTTTCTCTCATGGTTATAGTGTCATAAATGGCTCATCAGGGACCTGGCACGCGTCAATCTTGATCTTCGCGATAATATACCTAGAAGCGTGCCGTCGGGCGAACTACCTCCTCCTCCTCCTCCTCTCGGGGCCGGCTGCAATATTCAAGCGGGTACTCCTAGGTAGGCAGATGTATTCTGTTCTAAGAAGCTTCACAAGGTGGAAAACTTGGCAAGGTGCAAAGTGGCAAGCTGAAGACTAGTACCATATATCTGCGATTTTACATGGAAGCAAGCTGCAAATTGCTAAAAACTAATTTCGGAAAATATCCACGACAATTTTAAGTGAAATAGAGTCCAACCGATTAGGGGCACATCAAAAATATCAATTAGTCAGAGCGAAGTAAAGATTATTTAAAGATTTACTGCAGATATAATCGAATAGACATTTATATTTGGAAGAATATCAATTAATTTGTATGCATCTTGCCTGAAATGCCGTTTCACAACACTCAATAGGGGACTAGGTCTATACTATCTCTACAGATCATAAAGTATTTAAATATATCATAGAAATGATTTTCAAGAATCTTAGATAATATTCTAGGATTTTAAGTAAGGTTCCAACCGTTTTTAGACTCATTAAAAGGGTCTTAGCTTTTAAAGACTCTCTCAAATCAGTAGATTATAATTATTTAATGCCTACATTAAATATTTCCATCAAAAGTCATGCTTTGATTGTTCCTAATCTCTTCCGAGACCTTTTTCTCCCATCATAAAAGTGTCATAAATGCCTCATTAGGGACCTGGCACGCGTCACTCTTGATCTTCGCGAGGATATACCTAGAAGTGTGCCGTGGGAGGGCCTTCTAGGTAGGCAGATGTATTCTCTTCTTAGAAGCTTGACAAAGTGGAAAACTTGGCAAGCTGCAAAGTGGCAAGCTGCAAACTAGCATATCTGTGATTTTACATGGAAGCAAGCTGCAAATTGCCAAAAACAAACTTCTGAAAACATATCATATTTTTTTCAGTGAAGTAGAGTCCAACCGAATAGAGGAAATTAAAAAAATAGATCAGTTAGTCCAGAGCGATGTGAAGTGAGTAAGCATTTGTCCCGATCTAATCCGATACAGGAATTGAATCAAGAATTAAACTAATAAAATGGAATTGTTATCGGCATATACCCATAAAAGTCTATTACAGTATACAAAATTAAGATCCATCTGGAGCTAAATCAAATGATTTGAACAATCCTACGTAAAGTACGAGATTCACAGGTTAGGTTTCTATCGTTTAAAGGCCCTTAGTTTCATAATACACTCACATAAAAATGTAATATAATATTGCAATCAAAAATCATTCTTTGATTGATTTGAATCCCCTCATTGACCTCTTCCATTGCAATAGTACCATAAATGCCTCATTAGGGTCAATAAAGAAAAGGTCGAAAGATTTATCATAAATTTTCCTGCGCGAAGGGCTGGTGATGTTTAAACATTACGCTAGCTGCCTGGAAAATAGGGAAATGATTCACAGTACTAAGAAAATCGGTCCAAGGTATTTTAGACAACTGAAAAAACGCGTTTTAGGCGATTTATAGGGAGCAGTCTTTACAAGGAAAGTCGATTCCGAAAAACTCACAAAGGTTAAGTTGTCTCACATGGAAAAAAATTGAGATCACTAAACTATTCAACGTTTTCAGTTATTGAAAATTATATTGAATTTACACATATTCTATTCACTTGTTGAACTCACTTAACCTTGATGCGTCCTTCCTTTCTCAGAGAAAAGTCAAAACTTCACAGCCCATTTTTAAATGTTTTAGGCTTCTTGCGAGTGAACAAAAAGCAATTTACAACTGTAACGAATAGCGGTCTCTGTACTTCTTTGGCACATGTTTCTCTCCAAGAACAAGAACAGAATGAAGAAAAAATCGGAAATTGAGGACAACAAGCCCAACCCCAAAAAGAGGCCAGCTACCCCTAACCAGCACCACCACCACCAAAAAATATCATCAGCAGCAGCACCCCACTCCACTTCAAGCCAAGCAGTGCTGTCAATTTCGCATGTTTTCCCGCCAAATCTAGCTTTTTCCAGCTTTTATTTGGCATAGCAAACATTTTTTATGAATTCTAAATTTGTTTTTAGAATTTAAGTTCGTTTTTTTAGCACTTTTCATATTACTAGCTTGCTATGAATTCTAGAAAATTTTGGAAATAAAGTAAGCATTTCTGCTACTTTCTTTCTTCTTTTTCAGTTTTGGTAATATTTTTCATTGAGTTCTGAATTTTTTTAGACTTCAGCATTTTTCAGTATTACTATACGATTTCAATGTATTCTAGATTGTTTTAGAAATAAAATAACCCTTTTTTTTCAACTACTTTTCAATTAATTCTGTTTATTTTTTAAATTTGAAGTTATCTTTTTTTCGTTATTGAAACCTATAAATTAGTTTTTAGACATAAAGTTAGCATTTTCCACCTTATTTGGTATTGAAAACAGTTCTCTATGAAATTTACATTAATTCATCAATAAATGCCAAAGTCGTCATTAGTTTTAAACATTTCAAGCGCAGAAAAACCTTAGTCGATATTTATTTATTTAACAAAATATTCTTTACTAAACCTAACGCAAAAGTTCTTCAGCTCTAGCTTTTTTCTTAACTTTTAGTTTGGCTTCAACAATAAATTTGATTCTTATTATGTATTCTATTCCTAGCCGTTTTTACGCTGCTTTAATATATGTCTTAACTTTAGAATTTCACTATGTATTTATTATTGTTTTATTAAATATTTAGCTTATTTTTGCTTTACTTGAAAATATTTTAGCTATCTCGCTATTTTTCCAACCTAATTATTTAGCTTTTTTTGTTTACCATTGAAAATCGGCTATTTTAGTTGGCATCACTGATTATACGCACTTTATTCATCTGGCAGTTGTAGGCCGGAAAATAAATGCGTAGTTGCGTGGCCGGCAAAAGGGGAGGGTTCGGCATGCGCAAGGGGGTTGAGCCTAAGCAGGGAGGGAGGGAGGTCAGCGGTTGATGGGGGGTGAAAAGCGACCCCAGGCACATGGACGATTATCAGCAAGTGCCGCGTTGTATACAGAGGGCATGTGCGGCTGTGTGTGAGTCTCTGTGTGGGTGCAGAAGCTCCCTGCTACATAATGCTCTTACAACCCACACACAGACTAACAAAATCATCTGTATACAACGGTATAATTTGGCCGAAAATACATAAAAAGAGAGAGAGCGAGAGAGAAGCAGAAATGGCAGCGAGTAAATGGACCCAAATAATCGGAACGAGAAAAACGTAAAACGGTACAAGAAAAATTCGTATGTATTCTAACAAAGCAAAAGGGCAGAGGGGAGGTTCAGACAACACGCGCAAGAGTTCTCTTCAACTCTCGAGCAGAAAGAGGAGAACAAAGAGAAGCGGCAGATATGTAAAACATCATGTATACATACATATTTTTGTGTATAGTGAAAGCAGCAAACTGAGCAGAGCAAGAAAAAAAACAAAACAAAAAAACCAAAAGCAAAAACAAAAAAAAAAGAAAGTAACATACAAACAGCGCACGTACAAGAGCGAGAGCGAGAGGGAGACAGAAAGAGAGCGACTCAGTCAAAGATCACGAACAGGGAATACAAAAGCAAAATCAAAGAAACTACAACAAATTAACTTTGAGCTTTAAATGCAATGCAATATGTGTGCACGTGCGTCTGCGTGTGTACGTGTGCGTGAGTGTGTAAGCTGCAACTGCTGCTAATTACAGAGCAGCACACACATAGACACATTTGCATTACATTCCAAAGGGAGCTCAGCTGTGAATGAAAACACCAATTGCAGCGTTGCCAGCTGCGAGAGAGCACATCAACCACCGATCAACAGCAAAACAACAACAGTGGCAGAGAGAGAGAGAGAGAGAGATGGACAAGGCCATCGCCACAACAGCTAATTGCTGCTGTTTAACACAGACAGACACACACATTTACTTACGCTGTCACTGTAATTAAAGCATGTTCACAGCTAAATGTTATTGCACTTTTAACTGGTCAAGTGTGCATGAGTGTGTCTGCTTGCTCTCCCTCCTCTCACTCAACCCCACGACAGGTATTATTAACGAACATTGATCGAAGGGGAATGGCCGCCAAAGGAAGTGGGGTCCAAAAGAGACACGAGAAAAATGGTCAAACGGGATTAAGCAACAACAAAAACAACTATGCAGCAGCTGTCAAACGATGCTGCGACTGCGACGGCTACTGCGCGCTGCCGCGTCCCCCGCTGAAGTGAATGCTACGTCTGCTGCTCTATGTCCTCCCTCTGCTCACACACACAAACGATCAGCATCGGCTGACTGAGGCAGCTGCTTGGCGACAGAATGCAGCTGCAGCATGCTGCAAAGGCAGGGTTAGAGAGAGATAGAGACAGTAAACAGTGGGTTAAGTAAGATTCTCTCTCTCTGCTTTGTTTGCGACTTTTTTTCAATGGAAATTCGGAAAATTGTTTTAAATCCGCGCTATTAACGCAGGCGGGCGCGTGTGCAATTTTGTTTATATTGCAACAAAATTTATGATCCGCGAGGTAGGTAAACAGGCAGCGCTGCAACAGCGCAGCGTCAGTCGTGTGTGGTGAGTTGCATTGAACTGAAGTCAACACACGCACTCACTTCACACACACACACAGACGAAGTGCAGATAATAATCATTTAAATCGGCTGACACTGTTTGCACTGCTGTAATTATAGTAATTGTATCTGTTTCTTTATATTATATACAGTAGAACAACAATTCATGTATATCTTATCGACAACAAAATTCAAAACACACACACACACGGCGATAACAAGAGCTGTGCAGTGTGGCTACGATATAGTGGTGGTTTAAAATGTTGATACCTTCAAAAAATGTACATACCCCACTGTGTACGCTTAATTGTGCACGTTGCATGCACGATTTCTATGTGCAGCATTGAAAATTACCATGGGAAAGAGAAATTGAAAGCCGGAAACGAGTAAGCAGGACATGTAAAAAAAAGGTTCACTTAGGTAGACGAAAACTTACAATGCGCACACACATACATAGATAGGTTTCCTTTTTCCTCTTTCATTTTTTTTTGCAATGTGTGCAGCGGAACTAAATGGAAAACAAGACCAGGTAAAATGGCGATCGAGCAACCATTTGCTGGCCTCCACTGTAGACCTTGTAAGTGTTCTTTGCTCTTGTTGCTGTGCCCTCTTTCCCTTTTTCCTCGCGCTATTCGCTTCGCAAAATGGGTAGCAAAGTAAGCCGAAAACAACAACGAAAAACAGACGCAATATGAGAGAGCGACGCATACACAAGTAATTAGCTGTTTGTGTGCGTAAGACATAGTTAAGACTTGTGTTCAATATTTAGGGAACTCACTGTAGTTCTGCATGTACACACACAAATAACTACACGAGTATTTAAGTGTGTGTGTGTGCATTAGCCGCAGGTAAGCCGTGTCTGTGTGTATGTTCAATATTTGGGCAACTCACTGTAGTTTGGACAGCTTTGTTATGAATGTAGTTGTTGTTGCTGTTCTGTTGCGAAGGTTGTAACTACTAACGGGAAATGAATACAAAGTCCCCGATGGAAAAACACACGAAAAACGAAATAAACTAAACGTCGAGACTAGGCTTGACAACGTGCGGGACAGGGGCAGCAAGACAGAGAGGGGTCTCAACGCAGCAAACAGACCCAAAAGCAGCAAAAACACAAGCACACTCACACATACAAAGCACAAGCACGCCTCGTTCACTCACACGCATTCGTCATCGACGCTAACAGCGACTGACGGTGGCGGCAGCGCTGCTGGCGTCGACAGCGGCCTCAGTGAACGAGGACGTTGTGAATGTGTCTGTGTGAGTCTCTCTATACATTTATATACGTGTGCGTGTGTGAGTACGAGCGTACGTTTTCAGCGACGCGTTGCCTTTTCTGCTTTGCTGCTCTTCTGCTGCTACTACGCTGTTGTTGCTGTGCCGTTACAGTACAGTAGAAAAGTATATGCGCAGTATATAAACGGTTAAGCTGGCACAGCAGATGTGCTATGCGGAGTATATATCTGGTACGGACTGTGCCAGAGTCGGTTTGTTTTATGTATGTATGTGCACATACACGTGTACACGCCAAGAAACATACAGAGGGTGAGACACAGAAAGAGAGAGGGGGTGAGCAAGAAATACAAACCCAAAACATACGGAGCACACACAATCATATATACACATAAAAATGTGTGTGTGTATGCGTGTGTTCATATGTTGTTCCGTTGTAAACACCATTGTTGTTGCTGCTGCTGCTGTTATTGTTGTTGTTGCACTTGTTTTATTTTGTTTAATTCTACAACGAATACAAGAAAAAAAAGGTAAAGAAAAACAAATACAGCGAGTAACACACACTGTGCTACAGTTACTCAAAAATGTTGCTGCTGCCCTCTGCTGCTGCTGCTACTCGTTGCCTTCTCGTCGCACTCACCAACATAACAAACACACATATACAAAGTACATGCATACATATACATCCCATACGCAGTAGATGGATGATGTGTGTATGTAATTGTAGTTGTAGTAATACAGGAAAAAAAATAACAACAAATAAATAAAATAAAAAATTCAAGCATTTTTCTTCTTCTATTTTCTTTTTATGAAATGCAAATGCAAACTACGCATGTATTTTTGTATTTTATGTGCAATATTTGTTTGCTTGCGTATATTTCACAATGTCTCTTTTCGTCGATTCATTTTTTTCTTTTCGTTCATTTTTTATATACACTTCACGTCACGCTAAAACCCATTGTGGGCCCTCTGGCACACACACTCACCACACTATATACATGTGTTTGTGTGTATGTGTCTACACGCATGTGCCTGCATACGTGTGTGTATGTATATTATATTGTTTTTAGGCAGGCTCTGCTTTCTTCATCGATATTACACACGTCGTCGAATCTACTATATAGTCTTTTAATCAGCTAGTCGTCGGTTGCTCGCTCGATTGCAATGTGTATTTTGTTGTAAAAAAAAAAAAACAGTAGAATGTGTAGATAAAAAAAGGTTACCAGAAAAAAATGCACTGCGCGCGGCGCTACAAATTTCCTTCACAGTTCACAGCCGACAAAATGATACTGAAAGCGTGACCGACTCGAGTGTGTGCAAGAAATACAGACAGCGGCTTCCTGCAAACGACAGCATATGCCCAACTGAATATTATGCCATGCGGTCACACTGCGCATAATTGTGTCTGTCTGTATCGATAGCATCGATAATCAGCAAAGCTGTAAACTGTTAGAAACTTTGCTGACCATGGGGACCGTTTTAAGAAAGCTTATTAGTCTGTGTAGAATATATAAAAAAATATATAAGAAAACAAAGTGCTTTAAAGCACCGAAATTCGCTTCAATTGAGCATTAACTAAACATTCTAAAATGGTGATCAATCGATAGCCCCATGTTCTGTTAACGCACTGTTGAATTTCTGCTAACACAATGTTGCGGCGCCAAAACCGTTTCCAGATCAACGAAATACACTAAGGTGCTACGCCAAACTGCACACAAACTTTCCATCGATTAGAAAAGCTTTATTTTTATAAAATTAAATGTAAAAAATAGAAGAAAAAATAGTTAAAGCAATGAAGCGTATTACGCCAACTGTATCATCTTAAATTGTACAGTAAATAAACATTCTAAATCGATGATCGATCGATAGCCCCACTCACTGCTAACGCACTGCTGTTAACCCAATATTGCGACCCCAAAAAGTTGCCAGATCAACAAAATAAACTTGTCCGCTGCCCCAAACTGCGCACAAACCGTTAATTTAAAAAAGTTTTATTTTTTTTATAAATTGGAGCATTTTATAATACTTAACATTTGCCTTTTGTTTTATTATGTAAATCTACAAAAATGTTGAGTGTACTCAAAAATTACGGCTAAGCTTACAGTGTATCGAAATAAATGTTGAGTTTTGCTTACAACTACAACTACATTTCATCAGTACGTATCAGTACAAAAAACAATCGGATATATATGCTTATCTCCCTATATATATAAAGTAAACAATTAAGCAATCTCTAGAATACAATATACAATTATTTAGCAGTCCGAATCTGATTTTTAAGTAGCTTTAAGTAGCAAAAAACCGATAAAGCTATTAAAAAAATTGTTAACATTTTCTCTCTTCTTGGAAAAGGGTCGGGTGTGCAAAGGAAAGGGGGGAGGAGGATGGGGCGGTGTCATAGTTATATATAAATATATAAAACATAATGCTACAAGTCTTTTGTGTAAAAGGGGGCGCGCGGGGCTGAGCATTCTCCTTATCATTCTGTTATCCTTTTTCTCTCTCTCCTGATCTCTTTGTCTCATCAAGTTGCCATGCCGATGTTGCCATATCCATTGCGCATTGCGCTCTCTCTGCTTTCATTAGTTTCCGACTTGAGAGTTGCCAGTATCTATGGCGCTTTAGCTCTCTCTCTCCCTCTCTTTAGTTTCGATTTCACTTTCAATCGACATTTCGATTGCACTCTTTCTCTCTCTCAGTTGCGATTTCGACTGCCACCGCCTCCACCACGATTGCGATTGTTGCCACCTCCACCACCACCGCCGCCTCCAACAAAATGCCGTCCTTGTCCTCCCCCGCCGCCGCCATTGTTGCCAAAGTTCTTGAACGGTACATTGGGTCCACCGCCTCCAGCTCCACCTCCATTGAAGGGCATTCCCATGTTGCCCATGTTGCCTCCCATGTTGCCGCCCATGTTGCCTCCCATGTTGCCGCCCATGTTGCCTCCCATGTTGCCGCCCATGTTGCCGCCCATGTTGCCTCCCATGTTGCCTCCCATGTTGCCTCCCATGTTGCCTCCCATGTTGCCTCCCATGTTGCCTCCCATGTTGCCTCCCATGTTGCCCATGTTGCCCATGTTGCCCATGTTGCCCATGTTATTCATGTTTCCTCCTCCCATATTGCCCATGTTGTTCATGTTTCCCATGTTGCCTCCCATGTTTCCAAGGTTTCCCATGTTGCCCATTTGGTTCATGTTGCCTCCCATGTTGCCCATGTTGTTCTGATTGCCTCCTCCACCGCCGCCTCCTCCTCCACCCGCAAAGGGATTGAAGGGATTCGCTGCATTCATCACCCCCAGCACACTCACATTGGGGGGCATTCCCAGGATGCTGTTGTTCCTCTGCGGAGGTGGCTGATTAAAGGGGGTAGACCTCCGCCGCCACCACCCCCACCACCACCACCACCACCGCCGCCTCCGCCAATGTTCATCATGCGCGACACTTGCGGCGGTGGCTGCCTGAGCAACTGCACCAGATTCGGCGGAGGCTGCGACATGTTGGGCAGAATTGGAGGCACTGCAGGTTGCTGCTGCTGTTGCTGGGGAGGATCCTCGGGAAGCTGCACCACCAGCCCATTGTCATCGATGTAGATGCCCAACTTGGCAAAGATCTGTTGCAGCGTCTGATTGTTCACTATGAAGTTCACATCGAAGATCTTGTTCGGCGACTCCTGCTGGTGGAACTTCTTGAGCTCCGTGAAGACCAAGGCCAACTGCTGATTCACCATGATTTTGTTGTTACTGCCGAGATTCTTGTACCAGTTGGAGAACTGCAGTAGATTCCGTATCTCCGAGATTTGCCGGCTGCTGTCGTTGGCCAAGCTGGTGGAACTACCTCCTACTCCTCCCGTGGAGCTACCCATGGAGCTCGGAACATTCAGGTGTGCACGTCGTGGATCTCTGCGTGGATCAGTGCGTCGTGGATCACCCGAGGAGGAGGAGGAGGCATCGGCCACGCCTGGAGGTGGCACATTCAGGGCAGGAAGTTGCACCGCTGACAGCGATGAGGACGAGGCGGGAGGCGGGGAACTGGGCGTGGAGTCATGCGGATGCTGATCCGGTGAGGAGATGCAGTTGCTTGTCTTGCGTTCGCGACCCCGCTCTGTAGCCCCCATGGAAGCGAAGGAGGAGGTTTGGCTTCCGCCCACACTCGCACTAGGATTGTAACCCCCCGTCGTGGTCTCCTCCAACAGGTCCGGCAATCCGAGTATGCGACGCAGGCGAGGATCACGCAGTTCCCGCTGCTCCTTGTGGCTGGCACTGGCACGGAGCTCTCCATAACCAGTTGGTTCCACCAGCACCTCCTGCATCTGCCAGCGTATGGGTATGTGCGAGAATATCGCAGCATCAATCTCAGTGGCGGGCAGGTAATGCTTCATGGGCTCAAAGGGTAACCGCATATCGATGTCCCGATCTCGATTCCGCTTCGCTTCACTCGCACGGGCATCCTCCTGTGCAGCTCGTGCCACATCGTAGTCATACATGGAGCTGCGCGTGTAGATCGACACGTTGCTGATGCTGGAAGGTTCCTCCTCCTGCTCCTGACCCAATCCCAGTGGCGATTGTGATCCTTGTTCCATTGTTGCTGGCGTTGGTGTCAACGAACGCGAGTTGGAATTAGAATTGAGCAGTAGAGAGTGATGTGTGGATCCCAGGAAGTCCCCACTGCTGTCCTCAGCGGGATCTGCGTCGCCAGTTTGCGTCTTGAAGGGATTCCTTATGATGTCGCGGTAAAAGGAGCCGCTACGCTCCTCAGTCTTTGAGAGTTCACTTCCACCGAACAGCCTAAACAGTCCCGGACTTCTGCGGCTCTCCTTCTCCTTCTCCACCTGCTCCTTCTTCTGCTCCTTCTCCTTAGTGGCTTCCTTGGATTCAGTTGCTGGTGCCGCCGTCACCGGTTGCTGGCCAAGCATGTTGCTCATAAATGTGGGCAAATCGAATACAGATGGTAACGGTGGCGTCTCTTCCTCTGCCTCCTGCTGCGCTTTATCGTTCTCCTTGCTTGGTTCCTTCTCCTCACCATCCCGTTTTGCCTTCTTTGCCGACTCGGACTCCTCCTCCTCTTCGTCGTTGCCATCATCGATGACCAACTGCTCTTCATCCTCCTCGTGGTCGTCGTCCACTGTGCGGGGAGAAGGAAAAAGTATTTCAGATCAAGTAAACAAAGCTTAATAGAGCAGTAACAGCTGCGAATCTGGCATTCTTATGTTAATAAACATTGCTATAATGTAAACTAACATTGTCAGCTAACAGTTAGAGCTTAATATGCATAACAGAGTGATGTTATGTTAACAAAGAACAGCATATAGGAGCACTTAACATTGTGGTGAAAACACTGCTAAACCTGTTAGCTCTAACAGGCCTACGTTTAACAGCCCACTGTTAAGTGGTGAACCCTTCTAGAAAACTTACGCGGATCGTTGCCACCAAAACTGACATGGGCATCCTTCAGATATTGCGTGTAGTCCACCATGATGAAGCCATTGTTGCTGTTGCTGTTGCTATTGGAGCTCGTAAGGACGCTCACATCCTGCTCCTGTGACGACTTTGTGGAAGTTCTGAAAGGAGCAAGAAGAAGCAATTAAAGAGAGAGCTGCAGGGATTAAGGAGTAAGGGGTTAACGCACTTGGTCGACTCTGATGCTCCTGCCTGTTGTGACTTGGCCTGCTCTGCCATGCGCTGAATCTCCCCGATCTCCGGCAGCGTCAATCCCGCCTCCGTCAGTTGGCCAAAAGGCACCTCCATCATCTGCTCCAGATTGCTGATCCCCAGCTTGTTAAGCTTAACCATGTGTTCCGCACTGAGCACCTCCGTCAGATTGACCAGATCCAGATGAGCCGGCAGTGACCTTGCCGTTGCAGGCGAAGCGGACGCACCACCAGCAGCTGCTCCTGCAGCAGCACCTGCTGCCAACTTGCCAGCACCAGATTTCTCTGCCCAGCGAGACTTGCGCTTCTTCTCCGGCTTCGTGTCGCCGCCACCGCCACCGCCGCCGCCGCTGCTGCTGCTGGTGTGCAGCAAATTCTTTGGCGGATTGATGACCATGTCCAGCAAGGAGGGTATCGCACTGGGCGAAGCTCCTGCTGCCGCTGCTGCTGCCGAGGCAGCTGCTGCCACCTGCAGTTGTTGCACCATCGCTGCCGCCGCCGCCGCTTGATTGACCTGCGCCTGTGCCTGAGCCTGCGCTGCCTGCGCCGCCTTCATCACCTGCTGCTGCTGCTGCTGTTGTTGTTGTTGATGTTGTTGTTGTTGTTGTTGATGTTGTTGTTGTTGTTGTTGTTGTTGCAGATGCTGCTGCTGATCCTGCAGGCGACTTATCCCGGCACTGGCCAGCGTTGTCCAGTTGTTCTCCATGTTGTACTGCTCGCAAAGCTGCTCATGCCTTCGCGTCATCTGGCAGAGGGCAACATCCCTCGAGATGCGCTTGAAATCCCCCAAGATCTCCTTGGGTGCCGTCTCCATGTGCTTGAGCAGAATGTTACGCAACTGTTCCGTGAGGGGTTCGCCATGATGGAAGAGACACTCCTCCCCCGGCATAGCACTCCATGCCCAGGTAGTAGTACTTGCAGGGGAACTCCTTGTGCATGTAGCTGCACTTGTCCCGCTTGGCACAGCAGTCCTTAAGGTAGAACTTGCACAGCTCCAGCTTGCGTGGATCACGTGGCTTATCATCTCCAGAATCGCGACGATTTCGCTTGTTGCCACCGCCACCGCCACCGCCTCCACCACCGCCACCTCCACCGGCTCCCCCGTCATGACGTCGATCCATGTCCCGATCACGTTCTCTCTCCCTTTCCCTGTCACGATCACGTCGCTTGCGTCCACCACGTTGCTCCTCACGATCACGACGCTGGCGACGACGTTGCGCTCCCGGTGTTGGCCCTCCCAGCTGGCCACCAATGCCTCCGATCTGCTCGTCATCTGAGTAAGAATCGTAATTGCTGCTGTAATTGTCCAGTGGGGAATCGTAGCCACCACCACCACCACCACCACCAGCGCCCACTGCATCCGCCATGTCTGGCCAATCACTGGCATAGCTCCGTCCTCCGCCAGCTCCGCCTCCACTGGCATTGGTAGCGCCACCTGGCGGCGGACTGCCGCCACGCACGTTCATCATTTCGTACTCATCCATTTCCATTTCGTCGCTGTTGATGGCGCCGCCAACGTCCTCCATCGAGTTGCGTCGCGCACGTTTCTGGGGGGGGGGAAGAAGGATAATGGTGTCCATTAGAGGGCGTTATCGATAACAATGTTGATCGATAATTATCAATAAGAGAAGGCGTTAGATTAAGGAGCAATTCTACTTAAGGAGCAACAGGAGCAAACAGTACTATCGATACTTATCGATAACAATTTGGTGACTCAATCTTGATTTAATCATTTCAGGCATTAGCTATCGATAATATTGATATCGATAGATCGTAAAGATCAATAACCTTGGTTTTTAACTAGCAAACTAAGACCGAAACAAAATTGGTACGAAATTACTACGCATAATTTGCTTATCTTAGATCGTATTAAATTATGAATGAAATGCATTGAAATGGAACAGAATACATATGTATGTACATACATATATATAATTTTAGAAATAGAGCAAAAGGTATACTATGACTACAGTGATATATGCGATAAATTATATTATCGAAATGATCAATAATAGTTGTCTTCGCATTCATTTTCAAATTAGAGAGGAACATATAACAGAGCAGGTTAGTTAACAGTGCGTTTAACAGTCATCCTGGAAATGGGTGATTTTATTTTAAAATTCACCACACCTACACAGGATCAATATGGGCAAGAGACGGGGAAGGTCGTGTGTGTGTCCATTACATACATACCTGTTCAATGTCTTTCTTTTGCTCACGCTCGCGTTCCTTTTTGCGCTTGCGTCGCCTGCTGCTGCGACTCGGCGGCTGTTGTTGTTGCTGCCCTGCATTCTGTGTGGCAGCGCTGTCGACGCCGACTGCAGCAGAGTTGCCAACATGACTGCTGTTATCAGCCTCACTGTTAGTGTTGTTGTTATTACTGTTGCTGTTGGCAGTGGCAGCGCTGCCGCTGTTAAGTGCACTGTTATGGTGAATTTTAGGCATAGGCGGCTCGATGCCGCTTCGCTTGAGCGCTTTGGCAATTGCATTCTCAATGCTAACGGCGTGATCGTCTGCGGGGGGGGGGGGTTACAGACAGGGGAGTTACAAACGAGAGAGGGGAGAGAGAAAGAAACTGTGCTTAGAAAGTGTGCCACGGGCAATTAACGGCTCTTAAGTTGTTTTTTACCTTCAAGTGGGCGTGGCTTTTTGGACTTGTTGCTGCTTCCCCCTGTTGCTGGATCCCCCGTTCCCCCTGCTATGCCCAGAAAAACGACATCGTCATCGGGGGGCAGCAACAATTTGTCGGGCTTCCTCTCGATGCCCAAAAACTGCACATCATCTGCGCCTGTGTTATTGGCAGTTGACTTTTGTTGTTGCTGTTGTTGTTGTTGTTGTTCCTCCTCTTCTTCGTCATCGTCGTCGATTTCACCGTCTTCAAGATCCTCAGCTAAATTTATGATCGGCGCTTCGCCCGCCACAATGGATGACATGTTGTTGTTGTTGAGGTTAGGTTACACTGCAAGTAATACGAGTTTCTAAGTCACACACGCAAACATAGTAAATATGCATATAGATTCGCCTGTCTGTGTACCACGGTACGGCTGTAAACATGCTGCCAGCAACATGTTGCTAAGCAGCTGCAACAAAATGAGCCAAAGCAAAAGCAAAACAAACTCGTACACACATACACGCATTCACGTACTCACATCACTCTCACACATGCGTAGTAAAATAGCCGGAAATCAATTTGTTCATTCACTTCCACCTCTTAACAGAGCGCTGTTAACTGTGACTTCAACATGACCTCATAACCATTCTCAGTTAATCAATACATATGCAATGTTTGTGTGTTCATACAACAACAAATTAATTACAACTTAACCCGAGCATAATTAACTGCTATGCAACATACATATGTATGTACGTAATACATGAGCGACTCGGTGTTTGTGTGTTGTGCTTAACAGAGTGCTGTTAACCGACACCCCAATTCGCTGTTATGCTTATACATATGTACATAATTCGATCGTAGATATACATACGCGTACGTAAAATACATGTATATATGTGTGTATAGGCCAATACACTACACGTTTTAGCACAATTTGTTTGGAAAAAGTAAATTTACACATGTATATAATATATATAAATTGAAAATGTTCAAACGCATACAACACACACACACACAGGCAAATACACAGACAAACACACAGTCATACAAGGAAACAGAATGCAACGCTCTCGTGCTCTCATTGTGGCTGCTGACTTGTCATGTTGTCTCGCTTGCGCGCATGAACAAAACATAGAACGCAGTTGCGTGACATACATACATACATACTAGCCTGCGTCTGTGTATGCGTGCGTGTGGTGTGCTCGTGTGTATGTGTGTGTGTGTGTATGCGAATGCGTGTGCGCGTTTGATTGCTAAAATTGTGTTCATGTAAAATGCATATTGGATACGTACATACATACATACATTATGAGAATTATGTTATGTTACGATATTACACTTTGTATTTGCAGTCTCTCTCAGTCTGTTGTTATTGTTGTTGTAGGTTTATAACTGTTTAACTTGCCACAATTCTCAGGGCCACGCTGGGCGAAAGTTTTTTTTTTCTGTTATGTATTTGTGCATGTGTGAGTCAGTAAGCGAGCGAGCAGCGATATTTGTGTGCGTGCGTGGTAGGTTTGTTCTTTCCATGTGTGTGTGTATGTGTGCATGACACACGAAGCGATGACAGCTGCGCGCTGCGTTTACTATGCACATGCAGTGTACACACACACGCACATGAATACATACGTACACACAAACGTTTACAGACGCACGTGTGTGTATGTGTGCGTGTGTGTACAATGTGCACACATGTACATAGAGTAGGGCCTTTGTTGTTGTTGCAGCGCAAAATAAGAAACATTTCTTTAGCTTTGTCTCTCTGCTCTGATGAATGGGAGGACGTAATAGTGGGCGTGGCCCACAACAAACATGTGTGAGGTACATACAGAGCAACAGAACAATAACAGTTCGAAGTTGAATTCCAAGAAATAGATTTGGAAAAATTCGTAATCGTAATTTCTCAAATTTCTCTTACGTTTCAGCGTTATTTTCAGTGGGCGTGGTTTGTGGTTATATACGGAACATTACAATTACAGTTATTAATGATTTATAACATTTCTGTTTCGATTTCGTTGTATTTTGGTTATAATTTGTTATCGTTTGTTTTTGCTTTTGCATTTGAGTTTTTTTTGCTTTTGCTTTTTTTTGGCGTCGTAGAGATCCCGCTGCTTACATAATGAAGAGTGTGGTACAGTAGGTGAATAGATATGCATATACATATGTGTACGTATATATATAGAGTGTATGTATATGCATATGTGAAGGTATATACACATGTACAGGCATACACATCTATGCACATATGGCTCTACTAGGGCGCAGTATGTGCACACACATATAGATATAACATGTATGTAGTATACATATATATATTTATATTTCCATATATATATATATAGATGTTTGCTACATATGTGTATATGAGAAATATAATTTCTTGGTATTGTTCTTTTTTTTTTGGGGTTTTTTTACAATATATGCAAGCTGTCGCTCTCTTTCTCTCTGACTGTGGCCCTGGCCTCTCTGTATATGTCTGTCCCTTTCTCTCTGTTTCGCTCATAGACAGAATAACAAATACATTAAATAATTAAAAACTCGTCAACATGAGCGTTGTTAACAATTCAACAATATCTACTTGAATGATTTGTGTAAAATTGCAACCGTACACCCCGAACATAAACCAGGGATGGGCAGGCAAGTATCTGCTAGCTGGCGGCCGTCTATGTGTGGTGAGTTCACCAGATTTTACCGAGTCCAAAATTAAGCGCGCCAAATCATCTTGACCCAAATTTATCGTATACCCAGTTTCCATAGTTATAAAATGCATAAGCAATTGCAATTGTATTTTTTCCCATTAATGTTAAATCCGAAAGTTATCTAGAATAATGCACGTTTATCTGATAATCAAAAATTTTGCCTACTTGTGAAAGTTGCGCTACGTAACAGTTGCGAAAGGCTGAACGTGAAAGCCACCTTCGCAACATCTGGCAGCAATGCGCACAATTTTTTCGATAGGCAGCAGGGCTGGCGAAATATGCTTATAATTTTGCAATTATTTTAAATAAACCATAAATTAATTTTTTTCCTAATGATTCTCAGCAGATATATGTGCATATTTGTGGAGGTCAAGAAGGTGGTGGTCAGATAATCTTACCTTGGACACAGGCTTAGACCACACTTTAATGGCGTTGGCTGTTCCACAAAGTGGTTGTTGTTGTTCAATGCAAAAATAAAAATAAAATAAATTTTTTGGGTTTTTTTGAAAATCGTTCTGCTGCGATGCATGTAACACAGTAATGAACATATAAAGCAATACAACAAGGTGTTTAAGTTTCTACAGTTTAAACAGTTGTTGAATGAAAAATCAAGGCAAAGTGTTTTTCAAATATGCCCCGTGTATTGTCTATCGATAGACGACACACACACACCTGTGCACAGTGTGACCAGCTGAGCGTGTCTCCACATTCCGATCGCGTGTTGTATTTTTGATACATTTTGTTTATATTACTCATTTCATTGATTTGTTTATTCACATTGGTTTGTTGCTTGGCTCAACTCACTAGTTGCTTATGTTGTTGCGTACCTGCTGCTGCAGCTACTGTAGTTGTTGATGCAGTGGTGGGTTTTGCACAGTGACTAATCGATCGTATCGTCTCCTCTTCGGATCTGTTTATGTTTTTGGACTTCCCCGCTCAGTATCAGCTCGGGCGGCGCAATGAACGAACGTCTGGAGAATATAAAGCTAGAGGATTTGCCCTATCTGGAGCGTGATCTAAATTTTGCCCAAAAGGTGAGTTAACTGCAATTTTGCATGATCTTTCCGTCTCAAGTCTCCTCTCTCCCCCGATTTCCTTATCAGGTCTCGCTGGCGTTTCTGCTCTTTGGCGATCAACACTCCCACGCCGCGTACATCTTGCAAAGGCTTCTGGCACTGGCGCGGGCACCTGCCACAGAGCAGCAGAACAGCGATCTGTTGCGTCAATATGCGCAGACGAATCCCCAGTTCTGGCGGGGTTATCTCGTCGAGGCGCTGTGCATCATCAATGCGCGGCAGGTGCTGCGCAAATTGGGCCTTGTCTGGACAGAGCTGCGCCTCCATTATCTGCCACAGGTGCAGGAGATCACCCTGCATGTGCATCCGCTGCTAAAGGCCCTGTATTTGGTCTGTGAGCAGCTCTCGGTGGTGCAGAGCGGACGCCTCGTGCTGGACATCAATGAGAAGCTGGCGGCACGTCAAGCTGCCGCTGGAGCTGTGCTGGATGAACCGTTGCGCTACTTTGACTACGCCTATTTGGAGATTATTATGCTTGACTGGCTGACACGGCGCCATCTCCGACTGGGCGACATTAATGCCGTGGGCAGCGACCTGCAGCTGCTGATCGAGTACCTCAAGTTCAATGACTTCCATGCGCTGGCGCGGCTGCTCATTCAGACGTACAACAGCAATGCCACAGCAACAACAACAACGGGGCAGACAACAGAGTTGCCACCACTACCACCACCGAAGTTCGAATCGGATGATGCCGGCATAGCAGCAGCTCCCCCAGCGCAGTCCAACCGCAGCGTGGCACGTGCCAATGGATGTCTGGACGAGCTGCATGTGCGGCGTCAGCATGCCGGCTTTTTACTGATAATCAGCCAATACACTTTCCATCAGGATGTTAGCGATGATTTAAAAGTGAGTTGGCTTTACTAATTGTTTTCTTTAATTAATAATTTTTTACAATTTTCACCAATTGCTCAAGTCGTTTATCGATATTGGCATTGATCGTTGCTATTTTTTTTAGAATATTGCGTTATGTGGCAGCCCTGCTAGTATTTTATTAATTTTAAATTTGAATCGATTGCATTTGTGAATCTATCGAAAGAGGCACTGATCGTTGACAATGCATTGGGTAGACACTTAAATTCATTAGTTATCAGCAGAATTTTAAAAATAATTATAAATTTGAAAATTAAATCGATTTGCATTGATCGTTGACAAAGCGCTTGTCGTTTTGGAGCACATTTCAATAGGCACGACAATTGCTTAAGGTGGCAGCACTGCAAGTATTTGAATTCAAAAATCTAAATCTATCGATAAGCATTGATCGTTGCATACCGCTTGCAGTATTTTGCATTAAGTGGCACTGTTTGAATTGAGTAAGGATTAGTTTAAATGTTTATTTTGATTAAAAAAGGAAAAACAACAACTAATTTAATTGGTTAACGCTTTTACAGCCACTGCTGCCGGCAAAGCTAGCAAAGCGTGAGGGCACCAAAGTGGATGAGCAGCGACTGCACGATGTATTCTCTGGCCTGGGCTACAGCGTGGAGGCGCACGTCAATGTGGATCATGTGAAGATGTTGGAGCTAATACGCGATGTCTGCTCGCGTTCGCTGTTGCGTGACTCACTGATAGTGTGCATATTGTCGCATGGCTTCGAGGGCGCCGTCTATGGCTGTGACAGCATTCCCATTAGCATCATCGATATACAGAACGTTCTGTGCGCCAATGAGAATCTGCACGACAAACCCAAGTTGCTCTTCATTCAGGCATGTCAGCAGAATGACAAGAAGAAACAGACGGTGGGTACAGTGGCTTCCTCTTCTTTTCCCCTCAAACTGTTCTAATCTGCCTCCTTCTCCTTGCCCTCTGTAGCGCGAGGTCAACGCCAGCACCAACTCGCCCATCCAACACGCCAACATGGTGACGGCCATGTCCACTGTGCCTGGTCATGTGGCACTGCGGCATAACATTCAGGGCAGTTGGTTCATACAGGCGCTGTGCGACACCATTAAGGAACTCGCGGACAGGTAAGCTACAGTGGAGTTATTGCAAGGAATCTTTCACTAATCTCTTCCTCACCTGCCTTGCAGTGAGCATTTGCTGGACATACTCACCGCCGTCAACAAGAAGGTAAGCGCCAAACGCGGGGATAAGAATGAGCAGATGATGCCAACGGTGAACAGCACCTTGCAACAAAAGGTTTACTTTCCCAACACCTGAAGAGGCACCCGGAAAGGAATCTGAGGAGGAACCCGACTAGACACTGTGCAACATTGGAGGAGGCTTCTTCTTAACTGATAGAATTCTCTTATATATCATATATTTGTCCTACATATTTCAGCTTTCATTATTTGGTTTTTTTTTATTATATATTGTGCTGGTTTTGTGATAAAACATTTAATTAAATTGTAGTTTTTCCAAGTTAACCAATTTTGTCGTAGAGTTTACTTTCTATAAGGCAGCAGAATTTGAGGCTGCCGCTTGTGTGAATATGCGAGAGCAGGAGAGGAGTTGTATTGCCTGCTCTTTCTTTTTTCGCTGGAATGGAAAATAATAATAATAATAGTAATTTTAACATAGTTTTTTTTTAAGGTTCCTCTTTTTTTATTGATCCCCCAGATTCTTCTCTCTCCATTAAAAACTGTTAAAAAACTTTAAACCACTTGATAATAAATTGTAGTTTTAAACCTATAATATAATAATAGAAAATGAAACAACGTTACTTGTTCGCACAATTTCTTTTTATTGTGGCTTGCCAGAACTGACTTCCCCAGCGGAAGCAGTTCCCGATCTGTCCCGTCCTTAGTTATGTATTAAAATGTTCCCCCATTGTGTTCTAAATCTAAAAAAGCTTCCCGAGGAGTTTACTCGCTCTATTCGTCTCCTGTGGGAAACAGTTTGACCAGCAATTTGTTGTAGAGCTTGCGATCCTTGGGCTTCGATGGTTCGTATTGCTTAAGGGAGGCACGGAGCTCCGTTTCGCACTTCTTATCATTAGCCACATGGGCAATGCGATGACTATTTCTGTCGAATAGCTCTGTAAACGTCGACGAGGTAAGCGATGCACTTGAGCCTCACCCCCGCCACATCAGCGCTCACCTTGCGCTGTTGCTGGGTCTGCTGTTTCTCCCCCTTCTTCTTGGGCGGCTGCTCCACATCATCATCGTTCTGTTCCTTATAAACTCCTGATATAAACTCAAGGGCTTCATGAATTACTGTCTTGTCAGCATCCTTCACATCCTTGCCGTAATCGATGCGAATGTGGAGCAACGAAAGGAGAAGCTTCTTGCTGGCATCCGTTAGAGGTTTCATCTTCGTATCTGCACTGGCTACCTTGCATACCTTGTAGACGCTCAACATGGCATTCACCAGAACCTCAATCTTTGGCTGTGCACGCACGAAGAGCTCCACGAGATCGAGGACACGTATGCGGAAGTGCAGCAATGCGGTGCTATCGATGCGCTCCGATTTTGTTTGCTGCTGCGGTTTGCCCCCCTTGGACTTGCCGCCCTTGGGTCTGAAGGCATGGAAAGCGGTCTCGAGTGCCACATTAAGACGTTCCCCTTCGGCCTCATCCACATCATTCCAATCGACGCTGCTGGCATCGTTGTTGGCATCATCGTCTTCATCTTTGCTGAGAGCGACGCGAACCTTCTCGCGTATCAGCTCCAATTGTGTGGCTTCATCTTCATCCTCCTCTCCATCTTCCTCCTCATCACTGTCGTCGTCGTCATCCTCTTCGCTGTTAGGTTCCTCTTCTTCATCTTCCTCATCGTCATCATCGTCCTCTTCGCCCGCCTGCTTCTTACCCAGCGGGTTCTTGCTCATATCTAGCACATCAAGTAACTGTTCCAGATTGTTGATACCCAGTTTTGGCATCAGTGCACCGCCTACAGCATTGACAAAGTCGCGCCAATAGCCACCAGTTTGCAGCAGCAGCTGGATGAGCACATCTGTGAGCACATCCTCCCAGTTCAGTTCGGGTTCCTCTTCCGAAGAAGCTTTCTGTAAAGAAATAAAGGATTTTACTGCAATTGTTCACTTGCATTATTCCCCACCCTGCCCCAACAAATGGTTGTACTGAGATCTCCATCAGAAGTACCTTCTTCCTTCCCTACAAGGGGTTGTACTGGTATTGTCCACTTTAAGTACTCCCAATCTCATCCCATAAAGGGCACTTCCACCTGGAGTACCCTCTACCTTCCCAACACAGGGTTGAATTACCCACTTGGAATACCCCACACCTTCCTCCCCAAATCGTACTCACCTTGGTCTTCTTCTTGTTCTTTTTCTCTAGTTGCAGCGCATTCTGCTTGCAGGTGATCAAATCGTTGAGCAGCTCCACAGAGATGCTGCAACTAGGGGCGAGGCTTGCCAGACCCAGGAAAAGAATCAATGCATCAAAGAGCAGCGGTAGAGCAGGTGCATCTTCCTTAGCTGGCTCTGCCTGCAGCACCTTGTTAACCTGCTTCCAGGCCTGGCGCAGCTCAGGCGTCTGCTTGATGCGCAACTTGGACTCGATCTCAGCTTCTTTCAACTGGTCCACAAGTGGCGCCATGGTGCGACGCAGTAGCTCAACCAAAGAGGCCAACTGATCGCGACTGGATCCGGCCTTGTGCACCAGACAGCTGAGCAAGATCTCCTCGCAACGTGAGGCAGCCTGACGACTGAACTCTGCTGCATCTGCAGCTGGACAGGGCTGCTTCTCTGGGTTAAGATGGAAGAGCGAAGCCTTCAACAGAAAATCTATCTTGTTGCGCTTCAATAGATTCGGATAGAGCTGCAGCATGGAGTGCATCTGTGTGAGGCACTGCTCCCGATCAGCTTTGGTCACCTTCAACTGTTCCCCCTCTGCCTCCACGTTGGTGTGGGTGAAGTGGGACGCATACATTTTGTAGATTTCACGGCGACTGTTCTCTTTCATGGCGACAATCAGTAGGCGCACCAGATGCGGTGTCTGCATCATAACCTCCAGCTGTGGCTGTTTCTTAAGCAGCACCTTGAGAATGTCCAGCTTGACTTCCTCATTCAAATGATGCTGGAAACTGACCAACAGCGAAGACTCAAAATGGTGACAGACTTGCACCAGTTCTAATTGCGAAGGCTTAATCTTTGCCTGCTCCGCGGACTGCTGCTTGTGCTGCTTGGCGTTCAGTTGCTTAGCTGCCGCCAACTCCTGCAGGAGCAGCGAGACCAGCGATGACTCTGCGAACAGCTTCTGCAGTGGTTCCACCTCACCCTTGTAGTTCATCAACAGGAATGCGAGTGTCTGTATAAAGTAAGCCTTGCCAGAGTTGCGCTTTAGTGGCAATTTCTTTACCAAATGCTGATGCCATGCGAGGAGCTCTTGGCCACTACCATGAGCTAGAAAGTGTCCCAAATACTCGTAGATCTGTTGGGTTTGTATGGTGGAATTGTTCAGGTAGAGCTCGAAGAGCTCTTCAAAGTTAGGACCCTTAGGCCAGAGAATCTTCTCCAGCTGCTTCAGTGTAAGCAGCTTGGGATAGTTGAGATTCACAGCCAGAAGGAGATTGCAGCCCTGCAGTTTTAGATCGGTCAGAGGCTTGTGCAGCACAGTCTTCAAAATGGGCCAGATGTGCGCCTGGAAGTGCTTCTGATTGACCTGCAGGTGATTAAAAGAGAAGACGGGTTATGTGAAAGACGGATTAGCTCAAGTGGAAGTAGGGTTATGGATAAACTGGGACGGGAACTAAATCAATTGTTAGAATGGTTAGCTCAAAAGGGAGCAGGGCTAGCTCAAAAGGAAGGAGGATTAACCGAAATGGAAGGAGGATTCTCTGCAAGAGGGCAACAATGGCTACTCACCAATCGAAAAGTGTCGGCAATAATGTCAGCACACAGGGACATGAGATACTCGCGTCCCTTGAGATGTACCACCAACATGGGGTAAATAGTCTGAATGAGCTCCACGCTGGGCTCTTTCATGTACTGGCTGCGTATGATGGACAGCGCAGTCACGATTTGGCCCACGGCGGCCAGTGTGTCATCCTTGGACTGCGGTCCCACTGGCAGTTTAACCTTAACCAGATGCAGCAGCTCAAGGGGCTGCAACTCATCTACCTGGGTCAGTATGGCGTGCATATAGCTAGCGCTGGATGCCACCGCATCCTTGTCATCTGCGCCGGTGCAGCGCACCAGACGCTTTAATGCATACGCACAAGTTGCAGTGCGCTAAAGAGAAAGAGAGGTGAGATGAGTTGTGGTGAGTTCAAGTCAAAAAGAACATGGTGGAAACTTTGCACAGCAATGCCTGATGGCAACTCCTTTTCTACTCACCTTATCAACATCCTCTTCGCCTTTGAGCAGCGCAATCATTTCGTTGACACGTTTAGCGGTTTGTTTCTCTGTTTTTTGTCATACAGTTTGTTGAAGATTTCGAAAATACCTCTATTAATGCCAACTTTCTTCTCCTTCTTGCTGGGCTTCTCCTCTTTTTCCTCTTTCTCCTGCTTTGGTGCTGTCAATTTGGCTTTCTTTGCCAGCACCTCAGCATTCTTGCTGGGCTTCTCCTCTTCCTCTTTCACCTGCTTAGGTGCTGTCAATTTGGCTTTCTTTGCCGGCACCTCAGCATTGTCCTCTTTCTTGGTCTTTTTTACCTTCTTTTGTGGCACATTTGGCTTATTCTCTTCGCCGTCATTTGTGGGTTTGGCGACTTTAGCTTTCTTTGCAGGCAACTCAATATTTTTTTCTGTGCTTTCGGCCTTTTTAGTTTGCTTCAGATTATTTTCATTTGATTCGTCATTTTTCTTGGCCATTTCTCTTACAAATTTATTAAATTTTCAACGAAATTTTGCGAAATTAAACTTGTCTGTCACTTTACAGGAGCACGTTTTAAAAAGTCGGCTGCTGTTCAACAAAGTGGTTGTTGTTGTTCAATGCAAAAATAAAAATAAAATTAATTTTTTGGGTTTTTTTGAAAATCGTTCTGCTGCGATGCATGTAACACAGTAATGAACATATAAAGCAATACAACAAGGTGTTTAAGTTTCTACAGTTTAAACAGTTGTTGAATGAAAAATCAAGGCAAACTGTTTTTTAAATATAACCCGTGTATTGTCTATCGATAGACGACATACACACACCTGTCCACAGTGTGACCAGCTGAGCGTGGCTGCACATTCCGATATTTTGATACATTTTTTGATTTGTTTAATCACATTGGTTTGTTGCTTGGCTTAGCTCACTAGTTGCTTATGTTGTTGCGCACCTGCTGCTGCAGCTACTGTAGTTGTTGATGCAGTGGTGGGTTTTGCACAGTGACTAATCGATCGTATCGTCTCCTCTTCGGATCTGTTTATGTTTTTGGACTTCCCCGCTCAGTATCAGCTCGGGCGGCGCAATGAACGAACGTCTGGAGAATATAAAGCTAGAGGATTTGCCCTATCTGGAGCGTGATCTAAATTTTGCCCAAAAGGTGAGTTAACTGCAATTTTGCATGATCTTTCCGTCTCAAGTCTCCTCTCTCCCCCCGATTTCCTTATCAGGTCTCGCTGGCGTTTCTGCTCTTTGGCGATCAACACTCCCACGCCGCGTACATCTTGCAAAGGCTTCTGGCACTGGCGCGGGCACCTGCCACGGAGCAGCAGAACAGCGATCTGTTGCGTCAATAAGCGCAGACGAATCCCCAGTACTGGCGGGGTTATCTCGTCGAGGCGCTGTGCATCATCAATGCGCGGCAGGTGCTGCGCAAATTGGGACTGGTCTGGACAGAGCTGCGCCTCCATTATCTGCCACAGGTGCAGGAGATCACCCTGCATGTGCATCCGCTGCTAAAGGCCCTGTATTTGGTCTGTGAGCAGCTCTCGGTGGTGCAGAGCGGACGCCTCGTGCTGGACATCAATGAGAAGCTGGCGGCACGTCAAGCTGCCGCTGGAGCTGTGCTGGATGAACCGTTGCGCTACTTTGACTACGCCTATTTGGAGATTATTATGCTTGACTGGCTGACACGGCGCCATCTCCGACTGGGCGACATTAATGCCGTGGGCAGCGACCTGCAGCTGCTGATCGAGTACCTCAAGTTCAATGACTTCCATGCGCTGGCGCGGCTGCTCATTCAGACGTACAACAGCAATGCCACAGCAACAACAACAACGGGGCAGACAACAGAGTTGCCACCACTACCACCACCGAAGTTCGAATCGGATGATGCCGGCATAGCAGCAGCTCCCCCAGCGCAGTCCAACCGCTTGGCACGTGCCAATGGATGCCTGGACGAGCTGCATGTGCGTCGTCAGCATGCCGGCTTTCTACTGATAATCAGCCAATATACTTTCCATCAGGATGTTAGCGATGATTTGAAAGTGAGTTGGCTTTACTAATTGTTTTCTTTAATTAATAATTTTTTAATTTAAAAGTTCACCAATTGCTCAAGTCGTTTATCGATATTGGCATTGATCGTTGCTATTTTTTTTAGAATATTGCGTTATGTGGCAGCCCTGCTAGTATTTTATTAATTTTAAATTTGAATCGATTGCATTTGTGAATCTATCGAAAGAGGCACTGATCGTTGACAATGCATTGGGTAGACACATAAATTCATTAGTTATCAGCAGAATTTTAAAAATAATTATAAATTTGAAAATTAAATCGATTTGCATTGATCGTTGACAAAGCGCTTGTCGTTTTGGAGCACATTTCAATAGGCACGACAATTGCTTAAGGTGGCAGCACTGCAATTATTTGAATTCAAAAATCTAAATCTATCGATAAGCATTGATCGTTGCATACCGCTTGCAGTATTTTTGCATTAAGTGGCACTGTTTGAATTGAGTAAGGATTAGTTTAAATGTTTATTTTGATTAAAAAAGGAAAAACAACAACTAATTTAATTGGTTAACGCTTTTACAGCCACTGCTGCCGGCAAAGCTAGCAAAGCGTGAGGGCACCAAAGTGGATGAGCAGCGACTGCACGATGTATTCTCTGGCCTGGGCTACAGCGTGGAGGCGCACGTCAATGTGGATCATGTGAAGATGTTGGAGCTAATACGCGATGTCTGCTCGCGTTCGCTGTTGCGTGACTCACTGATAGTGTGCATATTGTCGCATGGCTTCGAGGGCGCCGTCTATGGCTGTGACAGCATTCCCATTAGCATCATCGATATACAGAACGTTCTGTGCGCCAATGAGAATCTGCACGACAAACCCAAGTTGCTCTTCTTTCAGGCATGTCAGCAGAATGACAAGAAGAAACAGACGGTGGGTACAGTGGCTTCCTCTTCTTTTCCCCTCAAACTGTTCTAATCTGCCTCCTTCTCCTTGCCCTCTGTAGCGCGAGGTCAACGCCAGCACCAACTCGCCCATCCAACACGCCAACATGGTGACGGCCATGTCCACTGTGCCTGGTCATGTGGCACTGCGGCATAACATTCCGGGCAGTTGGTTCATACAGGCGCTGTGCGACACCATTAAGGAACTCGCGGACAGGTAAGCTACAGTGGAGTTATTGCAAGGAATCTTTCACTAATCTCTTCCTCACCTGCCTTGCAGTGAGCATTTGCTGGACATACTCACCGCCGTCAACAAGAAGGTAAGCGCCAAACGCGGGGATAAGAATGAGCAGATGATGCCAACGGTGAACAGCACCTTGCAACAAAAGGTTTACTTTCCCAACACCTGAAGAGGCACCCGGAAAGGAATCTGAGGAGGAACCCGACTAGACACTGTGCAACATTGGAGGAGGCAGTTTTTATTAAATATTTGTCCTACATATTTCAGCTTTCATTATTTGGTTTTTTTTTATTATATATTGTGCTGGTTTTGTGATAAAACATTTAATTAAATTGTAGTTTTTCCAAGTTAACCAATTTTGTCGTAGAGTTTACTTTCTATAAGGCAGCAGAATTTGAGGCTGCCGCTTGTGTGAATATGCGAGAGCAGGAGAGGAGTTGTATTGCCTGCTCTTTCTTTTTCGCTGGAATGGAAAATAATAATAATAATAGTAATTTTAACATAGTTTTTTTTAAGGTTCCTCTTTTTTTTATTGATCCCCCAGATTCTTCTCTCTCCATTAAAAACTGTTAAAAAACTTTAAACCACTTGATAATAAATTGTAGTTTTAAACCTATAATATAATAATAGAAAATGAAACAACGTTACTTGTTCGCACAATTTCTTTTTATTGTGGCTTGCCAGAACTGACTTCCCCAGCGGAAGCAGTTCCCGATCTGTCCCGTCCTTAGTTATGTATTAAAATGTTCCCCCCATTGTGTTCTAAATCTAAAAAAGCTTCCCGAGGAGTTTACTCGCTCTATTCGTCTCCTGTGGGAAACAGTTTGACCAGCAATTTGTTGTAGAGCTTGCGATCCTTGGGCTTCGATGGTTCGTATTGCTTAAGGGAGGCACGGAGCTCCGTTTCGCACTTCTTATCATTAGCCACATGGGCAATGCGATGACTATTTCTGTCGAATAGCTCTGTAAACGTCGACGAGGTAAGCGATGCACTTGAGCCTCACCCCCGCCACATCAGCGCTCACCTTGCGCTGTTGCTGGGTCTGCTGTTTCTCCCCCTTCTTCTTGGGCGGCTGCTCCACATCATCATCGTTCTGTTCCTTATAAACTCCTGATATAAACTCAAGGGCTTCATGAATTACTGTCTTGTCAGCATCCTTCACATCCTTGCCGTAATCGATGCGAATGTGGAGCAACGAAAGGAGAAGCTTCTTGCTGGCATCCGTTAGAGGTTTCATCTTCGTATCTGCACTGGCTACCTTGCATACCTTGTAGACGCTCAACATGGCATTCACCAGAACCTCAATCTTTGGCTGTGCACGCACGAAGAGCTCCACGAGATCGAGGACACGTATGCGGAAGTGCAGCAATGCGGTGCTATCGATGCGCTCCGATTTTGTTTGCTGCTGCGGTTTGCCCCCCTTGGACTTGCCGCCCTTGGGTCTGAAGGCATGGAAAGCGGTCTCGAGTGCCACATTAAGACGTTCCCCTTCGGCCTCATCCACATCATTCCAATCGACGCTGCTGGCATCGTTGTTGGCATCATCGTCTTCATCTTTGCTGAGAGCGACGCGAACCTTCTCGCGTATCAGCTCCAATTGTGTGGCTTCATCTTCATCCTCCTCTCCATCTTCCTCCTCATCACTGTCGTCGTCGTCATCCTCTTCGCTGTTAGGTTCCTCTTCTTCATCTTCCTCATCGTCATCATCGTCCTCTTCGCCCGCCTGCTTCTTACCCAGCGGGTTCTTGCTCATATCTAGCACATCAAGTAACTGTTCCAGATTGTTGATACCCAGTTTTGGCATCAGTGCACCGCCTACAGCATTGACAAAGTCGCGCCAATAGCCACCAGTTTGCAGCAGCAGCTGGATGAGCACATCTGTGAGCACATCCTCCCAGTTCAGTTCGGGTTCCTCTTCCGAAGAAGCTTTCTGTAAAGAAATAAAGGATTTTACTGCAATTGTTCACTTGCATTATTCCCCACCCTGCCCCAACAAATGGTTGTACTGAGATCTCCATCAGAAGTACCTTCTTCCTTCCCTACAAGGGGTTGTACTGGTATTGTCCACTTTAAGTACTCCCAATCTCATCCCATAAAGGGCACTTCCACCTGGAGTACCCTCTACCTTCCCAACACAGGGTTGAATTACCCACTTGGAATACCCCACACATTCCTCCCCAAATCGTACTCACCTTGGTCTTCTTCTTGTTCTTTTTCTCTAGTTGCAGCGCATTCTGCTTGCAGGTGATCAAATCGTTGAGCAGCTCCACAGAGATGCTGCAACTAGGGGCGAGGCTTGCCAGACCCAGGAAAAGAATCAATGCATCAAAGAGCAGCGGTAGAGCAGGTGCATCTTCCTTAGCTGGCTCTGCCTGCAGCACCTTGTTAACCTGCTTCCAGGCCTGGCGCAGCTCAGGCGTCTGCTTGATGCGCAACTTGGACTCGATCTCAGCTTCTTTCAACTGGTCCACAAGTGGCGCCATGGTGCGACGCAGTAGCTCAACCAAAGAGGCCAACTGATCGCGACTGGATCCGGCCTTGTGCACCAGACAGCTGAGCAAGATCTCCTCGCAACGTGAGGCAGCCTGACGACTGAACTCTGCTGCATCTGCAGCTGGACAGGGCTGCTTCTCTGGGTTAAGATGGAAGAGCGAAGCCTTCAACAGAAAATCTATCTTGTTGCGCTTCAATAGATTCGGATAGAGCTGCAGCATGGAGTGCATCTGTGTGAGGCACTGCTCCCGATCAGCTTTGGTCACCTTCAACTGTTCCCCCTCTGCCTCCACGTTGGTGTGGGTGAAGTGGGACGCATACATTTTGTAGATTTCACGGCGACTGTTCTCTTTCATGGCGACAATCAGTAGGCGCACCAGATGCGGTGTCTGCATCATAACCTCCAGCTGTGGCTGTTTCTTAAGCAGCACCTTGAGAATGTCCAGCTTGACTTCCTCATTCAAATGATGCTGGAAACTGACCAACAGCGAAGACTCAAAATGGTGACAGACTTGCACCAGTTCTAATTGCGAAGGCTTAATCTTTGCCTGCTCCGCGGACTGCTGCTTGTGCTGCTTGGCGTTCAGTTGCTTAGCTGCCGCCAACTCCTGCAGGAGCAGCGAGACCAGCGATGACTCTGCGAACAGCTTCTGCAGTGGTTCCACCTCACCCTTGTAGTTCATCAACAGGAATGCGAGTGTCTGTATAAAGTAAGCCTTGCCAGAGTTGCGCTTTAGTGGCAATTTCTTTACCAAATGCTGATGCCATGCGAGGAGCTCTTGGCCACTACCATGAGCTAGAAAGTGTCCCAAATACTCGTAGATCTGTTGGGTTTGTATGGTGGAATTGTTCAGGTAGAGCTCGAAGAGCTCTTCAAAGTTAGGACCCTTAGGCCAGAGAATCTTCTCCAGCTGCTTCAGTGTAAGCAGCTTGGGATAGTTGAGATTCACAGCCAGAAGGAGATTGCAGCCCTGCAGTTTTAGATCGGTCAGAGGCTTGTGCAGCACAGTCTTCAAAATGGGCCAGATGTGCGCCTGGAAGTGCTTCTGATTGACCTGCAGGTGATTAAAAGAGAAGACGGGTTATGTGAAAGACGGATTAGCTCAAGTGGAAGTAGGGTTATGGATAAACTGGGACGGGAACTAAATCAATTGTTAGAATGGTTAGCTCAAAAGGGAGCAGGGCTAGCTCAAAAGGAAGGAGGATTAACCGAAATGGAAGGGAGGATTCTCTGCAAGAGGGCAACAATGGCTACTCACCAATCGAAAAGTGTCGGCAATAATGTCAGCACACAGGGACATGAGATACTCGCGTCCCTTGAGATGTACCACCAACATGGGGTAAATAGTCTGAATGAGCTCCACGCTGGGCTCTTTCATGTACTGGCTGCGTATGATGGACAGCGCAGTCACGATTTGGCCCACGGCGGCCAGTGTGTCATCCTTGGACTGCGGTCCCACTGGCAGTTTAACCTTAACCAGATGCAGCAGCTCAAGGGGCTGCAACTCATCTACCTGGGTCAGTATGGCGTGCATATAGCTAGCGCTGGATGCCACCGCATCCTTGTCATCTGCGCCGGTGCAGCGCACCAGACGCTTTAATGCATACGCACAAGTTGCAGTGCGCTAAAGAGAAAGAGAGGTGAGATGAGTTGTGGTGAGTTCAAGTCAAAAAGAACATGGTGGAAACTTTGCACAGCAATGCCTGATGGCAACTCCTTTTCTACTCACCTTATCAACATCCTCTTCGCCTTTGAGCAGCGCAATCATTTCGTTGACACGTTTAGCGGTTTGTTTCTCTTTTTTGTCATACAGTTTGTTGAAGATTTCGAAAATACCTCTATTAATGCCAACTTTCTTCTCCTTCTTGCTGGGCTTCTCCTCTTTTTCCTCTTTTTTTGTCATACAGTTTGTTGAAGATTTCGAAAATACCTCTATTAATGCCAACTTTCTTCTCCTTCTTGCTGGGCTTCTCCTCTTTTTCCTCTTTCTCCTGCTTTGGTGCTGTCAATTTGGCTTTCTTTGCCAGCACCTCAGCATTCTTGCTGGGCTTCTCCTCTTCCTCTTTCACCTGCTTAGGTGCTGTCAATTTGGCTTTCTTTGCCGGCACCTCAGCATTGTCCTCTTTCTTGGTCTTTTTTACCTTCTTTTGTGGCACATTTGGCTTATTCTCTTCGCCGTCATTTGTGGGTTTGGCGACTTTAGCTTTCTTTGCAGGCAACTCAATATTTTTTTCTGTGCTTTCGGCCTTTTTAGTTTGCTTCAAATTCTTTTCATTTGATTCGTCAATTTTCTTGGCCATTTCTCTTACAAATTTATTAAATTTTCAACGAAATTTTGCGAAATTAAACTTGTCTGTCACTTTACAGGAGCACGTTTTAAAAAGTCGGCTGCTGTTCAACAAAGTGGTTGTTGTTGTTCAATGCAAAAATAAAAATAAAATTAATTTTTTGGGTTTTTTTGAAAATCGTTCTGCTGCGATGCATGTAACACAGTAATGAACATATAAAGCAATACAACAAGGTGTTTAAGTTTCTACAGTTTAAACAGTTGTTGAATGAAAAATCAAGGCAAACTGTTTTTTAAATATAACCCGTGTATTGTCTATCGATAGACGACATACACACACCTGTCCACAGTGTGACCAGCTGAGCGTGGCTGCACATTCCGATATTTTGATACATTTTTTGATTTGTTTAATCACATTGGTTTGTTGCTTGGCTTAGCTCACTAGTTGCTTATGTTGTTGCGCACCTGCTGCTGCAGCTACTGTAGTTGTTGATGCAGTGGTGGGTTTTGCACAGTGACTAATCGATCGTATCGTCTCCTCTTCGGATCTGTTTATGTTTTTGGACTTCCCCGCTCAGTATCAGCTCGGGCGGCGCAATGAACGAACGTCTGGAGAATATAAAGCTAGAGGATTTGCCCTATCTGGAGCGTGATCTAAATTTTGCCCAAAAGGTGAGTTAACTGCAATTTTGCATGATCTTTCCGTCTCAAGTCTCCTCTCTCCCCCGATTTCCTTATCAGGTCTCGCTGGCGTTTCTGCTCTTTGGCGATCAACACTCCCACGCCGCGTACATCTTGCAAAGGCTTCTGGCACTGGCGCGGGCACCTGCCACGGAGCAGCAGAACAGCGATCTGTTGCGTCAATAAGCGCAGACGAATCCCCAGTACTGGCGGGGTTATCTCGTCGAGGCGCTGTGCATCATCAATGCGCGGCAGGTGCTGCGCAAATTGGGACTGGTCTGGACAGAGCTGCGCCTCCATTATCTGCCACAGGTGCAGGAGATCACCCTGCATGTGCATCCGCTGCTAAAGGCCCTGTATTTGGTCTGTGAGCAGCTCTCGGTGGTGCAGAGCGGACGCCTCGTGCTGGACATCAATGAGAAGCTGGCGGCACGTCAAGCTGCCGCTGGAGCTGTGCTGGATGAACCGTTGCGCTACTTTGACTACGCCTATTTGGAGATTATTATGCTTGACTGGCTGACACGGCGCCATCTCCGACTGGGCGACATTAATGCCGTGGGCAGCGACCTGCAGCTGCTGATCGAGTACCTCAAGTTCAATGACTTCCATGCGCTGGCGCGGCTGCTCATTCAGACGTACAACAGCAATGCCACAGCAACAACAACAACGGGGCAGACAACAGAGTTGCCACCACTACCACCACCGAAGTTCGAATCGGATGATGCCGGCATAGCAACAGCTCCCCCAGCGCAGTCCAACCGGCTTGGCACGTGCCAATGGATGCCTGGACGAGCTGCATGTGCGTCGTCAGCATGCCGGCTTTCTACTGATAATCAGCCAATATACTTTCCATCAGGATGTTAGCGATGATTTGAAAGTGAGTTGGCTTTACTAATTGTTTTCTTTAATTAATAATTTTTTAATTTAAAAGTTCACCAATTGCTCAAGTCGTTTATCGATATTGGCATTGATCGTTGCTATTTTTTTTAGAATATTGCGTTATGTGGCAGCCCTGCTAGTATTTTATTAATTTTAAATTTGAATCGATTGCATTTGTGAATCTATCGAAAGAGGCACTGATCGTTGACAATGCATTGGGTAGACACATAAATTCATTAGTTATCAGCAGAATTTTAAAAATAATTATAAATTTGAAAATTAAATCGATTTGCATTGATCGTTGACAAAGCGCTTGTCGTTTTGGAGCACATTTCAATAGGCACGACAATTGCTTAAGGTGGCAGCACTGCAATTATTTGAATTCAAAAATCTAAATCTATCGATAAGCATTGATCGTTGCATACCGCTTGCAGTATTTTGCATTAAGTGGCACTGTTTGAATTGAGTAAGGATTAGTTTAAATGTTTATTTTGATTAAAAAAGGAAAAACAACAACTAATTTAATTGGTTAACGCTTTTACAGCCACTGCTGCCGGCAAAGCTAGCAAAGCGTGAGGGCACCAAAGTGGATGAGCAGCGACTGCACGATGTATTCTCTGGCCTGGGCTACAGCGTGGAGGCGCACGTCAATGTGGATCATGTGAAGATGTTGGAGCTAATACGCGATGTCTGCTCGCGTTCGCTGTTGCGTGACTCACTGATAGTGTGCATATTGTCGCATGGCTTCGAGGGCGCCGTCTATGGCTGTGACAGCATTCCCATTAGCATCATCGATATACAGAACGTTCTGTGCGCCAATGAGAATCTGCACGACAAACCCAAGTTGCTCTTCTTTCAGGCATGTCAGCAGAATGACAAGAAGAAACAGACGGTGGGTACAGTGGCTTCCTCTTCTTTTCCCCTCAAACTGTTCTAATCTGCCTCCTTCTCCTTGCCCTCTGTAGCGCGAGGTCAACGCCAGCACCAACTCGCCCATCCAACACGCCAACATGGTGACGGCCATGTCCACTGTGCCTGGTCATGTGGCACTGCGGCATAACATTCCGGGCAGTTGGTTCATACAGGCGCTGTGCGACACCATTAAGGAACTCGCGGACAGGTAAGCTACAGTGGAGTTATTGCAAGGAATCTTTCACTAATCTCTTCCTCACCTGCCTTGCAGTGAGCATTTGCTGGACATACTCACCGCCGTCAACAAGAAGGTAAGCGCCAAACGCGGGGATAAGAATGAGCAGATGATGCCAACGGTGAACAGCACCTTGCAACAAAAGGTTTACTTTCCCAACACCTGAAGAGGCACCCGGAAAGGAATCTGAGGAGGAACCCGACTAGACACTGTGCAACATTGGAGGAGGCTTCTTCTTAACTGATAGAATTCTCTTATATATCATATATTTGTCCTACATATTTCAGCTTTCATTATTTGGTTTTTTTTATTATATATTGTGCTGGTTTTGTGATAAAACATTTAATTAAATTGTAGTTTTTCCAAGTTAACCAATTTTGTCGTAGAGTTTACTTTCTATAAGGCAGCAGAATTTGAGGCTGCCGCTTGTGTGAATATGCGAGAGCAGGAGAGGAGTTGTATTGCCTGCTCTTTCTTTTTCGCTGGAATGGAAAATAATAATAATAATAGTAATTTTAACATAGTTTTTTTTAAGGTTCCTCTTTTTTTATTGATCCCCCCAGATTCTTCTCTCTCCATTAAAAACTGTTAAAAAACTTTAAACCACTTGATAATAAATTGTAGTTTTAAACCTATAATATAATAATAGAAAATGAAACAACGTTACTTGTTCGCACAATTTCTTTTTATTGTGGCTTGCCAGAACTGACTTCCCCAGCGGAAGCAGTTCCCGATCTGTCCCGTCCTTAGTTATGTATTAAAATGTTCCCCCATTGTGTTCTAAATCTAAAAAAGCTTCCCGAGGAGTTTACTCGCTCTATTCGTCTCCTGTGGGAAACAGTTTGACCAGCAATTTGTTGTAGAGCTTGCGATCCTTGGGCTTCGATGGTTCGTATTGCTTAAGGGAGGCACGGAGCTCCGTTTCGCACTTCTTATCATTAGCCACATGGGCAATGCGATGACTATTTCTGTCGAATAGCCCAGGTCTGTAAACGTGGCGACGAGGTAAGCGATGCACTTGAGCCTCACCCCGCCACATCAGCGCTCACCTTGCGCTGTTGCTGGGTCTGCTGTTTCTCCCCCTCTTCTTCTTGGGCGGCTGCTCCACATCATCATCGTTCTGTTCCTTAGTAAACTCCTGATATAAACTCTAAGGGCTTCATGAATTACTGTCTTGTCAGCATCCTTCACATCCTTGCCGTAATCGATGCGAATGTGGAGCAACGAAAGGAGAAGCTTCTTGCTGGCATCCGTTAGAGATTTCATCTTCCTATCTGCACTGGCTACCTTGCATACCTGGTAGACGCTCAACATGGCATTCACCAGAACCTCCATCTTTGGCTGTGCACGCACAAAGAGCTCCACGAGATCGAGGACACGTATGCGGAAGTGCAGCAATGCGGTGCTATCGATGCGCTCCGATTTTGTTTGCTGCTGCGGTTTGCCCCCCCTTGGACTTGCCGCCCTTGGGTCTGAAAGCATGGAAAGCGGTCTCGAGTGCCACATTAAGACGTTCCCCTTCGGCCTCATCCACATCATTCCAATCGACGCTGCTGGCATCGTTGTTGGCATCATCGTCTTCATCTTTGCTGAGAGCGACGCGAACCTTCTCGCGTATCACCTCCAATTGTGTGGCTTCATCTTCATCCTCCTCTCCATCTTCCTCCTCATCACTGTCGTCGTCATCATCCTCTCCGCTGCTGGTTTCCTCTTCTTCATCTTCCTCGTCGTCTTCATCCTCCTCTTCGCCCATCTGCTTCTTGCCCAGCGGGTTCTTGCTCATATCTAGCACATCAAGTATCTGTTCCAGATTGTTGACACCCAGTTTTGGCATCAGTGCACCGCCTACAGCATTGACAAAGTCGCGCCAATAGCCACCAGTTTGCAGCAGCAGCTGGATGAGCACATCTGTGAGCACATCCTCCCAGTTCAGTTCGGGTTCCTCTTCCGAAGAAGCTTTCTGTAAAGAAATAAAGGATTTTACTGCAATTGTTCACTTGCATTATTCCCCACCCTGCCCCAACAAATGGTTGTACTGAGATCTCCATCAGAAGTACCTTCTTCCTTCCCTACAAGGGGTTGTACTGGTATTGTCCACTTTAAGTACTCCCAATCTCATCCCATAAAGGGCACTTCCACCTGGAGTACCCTCTACCTTCCCAACACAGGGTTGAATTACCCACTTGGAATACCCCACACCTTCCTCCCCAAATCGTACTCACCTTGGTCTTCTTCTTGTTCTTTTTCTCCAGTTGCAGCGCATTCTGCTTGCAGGTGATCAAATCGTTGAGCAGCTCCACAGAGATGCTGCAACTAGGGGCGAGGCTTGCCAGACCCAGGAAAAGAATCAATGCATCAAAGAGCAGCGGTAGAGCAGGTGCATCTTCCTTAGCTGGCTCTGCCTGCAGCACCTTGTTAACCTGCTTCCAGGCCTGGCGCAGCTCAGGCGTCTGCTTGATGCGCAACTTGGACTCGATCTCAGCTTCTTTCAACTGGTCCACAAGTGGCGCCATGGTGCGACGCAGTAGCTCAACCAAAGAGGCCAACTGATCGCGACTGGATCCGGCCTTGTGCACCAGACAGCTGAGCAAGATCTCCTCGCAACGTGAGGCAGCCTGACGACTGAACTCTGCTGCATCTGCAGCTGGACAGGGCTGCTTCTCTGGGTTAAGATGGAAGAGCGAAGCCTTCAACAGAAAATCTATCTTGTTGCGCTTCAATAGATTCGGATAGAGCTGCAGCATGGAGTGCATCTGTGTGAGGCACTGCTCCCGATCAGCTTTGGTCACCTTCAACTGTTCCCCCTCTGCCTCCACGTTGGTGTGGGTGAAGTGGGACGCATACATTTTGTAGATTTCACGGCGACTGTTCTCTTTCATGGCGACAATCAGTAGGCGCACCAGATGCGGTGTCTGCATCATAACCTCCAGCTGTGGCTGTTTCTTAAGCAGCACCTTGAGAATGTCCAGCTTGAGTTCCTCATTCAAATGATGCTGGAAACTGACCAACAGCGAAGACTCAAAATGGTGACAGACTTGCACCAGTTCTAATTGCGAAGGCTTAATCTTTGCCTGCTCCGCGGACTGCTGCTTGTGCTGCTTGGCGTTCAGTTGCTTAGCTGCCGCCAACTCCTGCAGGAGCAGCGAGACCAGCGATGACTCTGCGAACAGCTTCTGCAGTGGTTCCACCTCACCCTTGTAGTTCATCAACAGGAATGCGAGTGTCTGTATAAAGTAAGCCTTGCCAGAGTTGCGCTTTAGTGGCAATTTCTTTACCAAATGCTGATGCCATGCGAGGAGCTCTTGGCCACTACCATGAGCTAGAAAGTGTCCCAAATACTCGTAGATCTGTTGGGTTTGTATGGTGGAATTGTTCAGGTAGATCTCGAAGAGCTCTTCGAATTTAGGACCCTTTGGCCAGAGAATCTTCTCCAGCTGCTTCAGCGTAAGCAGCTTGGGATAGTTGAGATGCACCGCCAGAAGGAGATTGCAGCCCTGTAGTTTTAGCTCGGTCAGGGGCTTGTGCAGCACAGTCTTTAAAATGGGCCAGATGTGTGCCTGGAAGAGCTTCTGATTGACCTGCAGGTGATTAAAAGAGAAGACGGGTTATGTGAAAGACGGATTAGCTCAAGTGGAAGTAGGGTTATGGATAAACTGGGACGGGAACTAAATCAATTGTTAGAATGGTTAGCTCAAAAGGGAGCAGGGCTAGCTCAAAAGGAAGGAGGATTAACCGAAATGGAAGGAGGATTCTCTGCAAGAGGGCAACAATGGCTACTCACCAATCGAAAAGTGTCGGCAATAATGTCAGCACACAGGGACATGAGATACTCGCGTCCCTTGAGATGTACCACCAACATGGGGTAAATAGTCTCAATGAGCTCTACGCTGGGCTTTTTCATGTACGGACTGCGTATGATGGACAGCGCAGTCACGATTTGGCCCACGGCGGCCAGTGTGTCATCCTTGGACTTGGACTGCGGTCCCACTGGCAGTTCAACCTTAACCAGACGCAGCAGCTCGAGGGGCTGCAAGTCATCTACCTGGGTCAGTATAGCGAGCATATAGCTGGCACTGGATGCCACCGCATCCTTGTCATCTGCGCCGGTGCAGCGCACCAGACGCTTCAATGCATACGCGCAAGTTGCAGTGCGCTAAAAAGAAAGAGAGGTGAGATGAGTTGTGGTGAGTTCAAGTCAAAAAGAACATTGTTGGAATTTTGCCTGGCAATGCCTGGTGGCAACTCCTTTTTTATTCACCTTATCTGCATCCTGTTCGCCATTGAGCAGCGCAATCATTTGATTGACACGTTTTCCGGTTTGTTTCTCCTTTTTTTCATACAGTTTGTTGAATATTTCGAAAATACCTCTATTAATGCCAACTTTCTTCTCCTTCTTGCTGGGCTTCTCCTCTTTTTCCTCTTTCTCCTGCTTTGGTGCTGTCAATTTGGCTTTCTTTGCCGGCACCTCAGCATTCTTGCTGGGCTTCTCCTCTTTTTCCTCTTCCTCTTTCACCTGCTTAGGTGCTGTCAATTTGGCTTTCTTTGCCGGCACCTCAGCATTGTCCTCTTTCTTGGTCTTTTTTACCTTCTTTTGTGGCACATTTGGCTTATTCTCTTCGCCTTCATTTGTGGGTTTGGCGATTTTAGCTTTCTTTGCAGGCAACTCAACATTTTTTTTCTGTGGATTTGGCCTTTTTAGTTAGTTTCCGCTTCTTTTCATTTAATGGCATATTGCCGGCTACTTCGGCCGCAGATTCGGCCTTTTTCTTGCCCATTTTTGTTACAAATTTATTAAATTTTAATCCTTCAAAATTAAACTTGTCTGTCACTCTGTAGGAGCACGTTTTAAAAAGTCGGCTGCTGTTCAATTGTATCGCAACGTGACATCGCCAGTGTTGTCAGTGCGATAACTATCGATATGCGGATAAATCATTCCGTACAGATAGTATGCAGCTCAATCACACGCAGATATTAAATTTGTGAAATAAATAATTAATAATGAATTTATTAATTGAAAGGCAAGTAAAATCAGCCTACTCAATTTTATGATACAATTTAATTAAAATTAAGTATATTTAAAATATTATCTTTATTTATTCATAATTTATATTTATTTTTTAGGTCGATTATGAATTATATATGTATATAGTTGTGTGCAATATATGTCAAAAGAGTTGAAAATGAGAATTGTTGAACTATTATCTTATTATTTTTCGAAATTGTGGCTCATTTATATATTTATTTTCATTATAAAGTATTTCCTTCGCTTTTCATGACACAAAATATATACTTATCGATTATATGCTGCGCAGTATTTATTTATTCATTTAAAGTCAACTAAAATCAGCCCACTTAACTTTATACTAAAATTTAATTAATATTAAGTATATTTAAAATATTATCTTTATTTATTCATTATTTAAATTTATTTTTTAGGTCCATTATAAATTATTTATATAGTTGTATGCAATATATGTCAAAAGAGTTGAAAATCAGAATTGTTGAACTATTATCTTAATAATTTTCGAAATTGTGGTTAATTTATATATTTATTTTCATTATAAAGTATTTCCTTTGCTTTTTTAAGACACATAAAACATATACTTATCGATTATATATACTGCGCAGTATACTCGGCTGCCATGACGTCACAAATACCCACTGCAAGCAACACAGAGAGCAATCTCACTCTCACTGTGCACACCATTTTCAGTGAGCAGCGTACTTGGCGCACTCAGCTGTTGCTTCTCTGGCACGTGTTGGCAGAGCTGCATTACAAACACATATTTACCCATATTTGGTTGTTGTTTTGGTGTTGTTGCGCGGCGGCGTCTCTTTTAACCGGTAATTAAATCGTAGCACTCCTATCGAAAGTGTGCAATAATTCACAATGGGAAAAAATAAACGCAACAACAAACACAAAAACGCCAACGCACAGCAAACAGCGACATCGACGACAAATAAGGAGGAGGCACCAAAAAGCGGCGCCAGCAGCAGCAGCAGCGCCAGCAACAACAGCAACAACAAAAGCAACAACAGCAACACCAAAGTAAATGGCCTAAAGCTGCCCAACATCCCAGAAAGGGATCGCAAAACACTGAATCAATTGGCGCAGAGCATCTTCGATTTGGTGCAGCAGCAGCCGGGAAATGCCAACGATGAGTGGAAGCAATATGTGGAGCTGCAACGTTTGCTCGACCACATGATGCAGCTCGAGAAGCCGTTGCAGCGTGTCGTTTGCCCGCCAGACGACACCAATGTCAGTGAACAGTCGCGTCTGGCCAAGGTGGCCGCCTTCGATGCGTGGGCACGTAAAGGGGGTGTGCATAGCGATGCCGTGGAGATTGCCACATTTCCTGGGTACCAATTGGGGTTGCGTGCCACGCGAGACATTGCCGCGGATGAGCAGGTGCTGAGTGTGCCCCGGGAGCTGATCTTCTCGGAGGAGCATCTGCCCGAGGCGCTGCGTTCGCTATTCATAAATTTCCCGCTGCTCACGAACCTTAATCTCGCCCATGCTCTGGTCATCGAGAAGGTACGTGGTGCCGCCAGCACCTGGCAACCCTACATTGACACGCTGCCTTCGCGCTACAACACGGTGCTGTACTTCACCGTGGAGCATATGCAGCGACTGCGCGGCACCTCCGCCTGCACTGCTGCTCTGCGTCAATGTCGCGTCATTGCCCGCCAGTACGCCTCGATGTACAAGTGCGCCCAGGTGCAGCACGATGATGGAGTGATGTCCTCCATGGGCGTGCTCTTCACCGAATACGGCCTCTGTTACGAGCTTTATAGGTGAGTGCAGCCTGTCTCTCTCTATTTATCTATCTCTTTCTGTTATTTGGTCTCGCATGATGACCACGAAAAAAATATAATCAAATTTGATTTCTCATTGGCATCGCACAAGTTCAATTGGAAAACATTTCTCGTTCTCTCTCTCTCTCTCTCTCTCTCTCTCTCTAATTGGGCCTACTGTACTGCATAGCGACAAATACATACAGTGGTGGTCAAAAAAATAGCACTGCTGCACAAGCCTTTACATTTTGAATGGGAAAATTTATTAATTTAATTTAATTTCTTTATTTTATTTAATTTCTTTATTTTATTTGGTTTATTTATGCAATTTAATTTATTTGTTTTATTTATTTATCTCTCAGTAATTATAAAAATATTCTTAAATGTTTTTTGATTTGAATTCATTGCGAAATCTATTTGTGAGTTTTAGTTTAATTTTGTTTGGGACCATGTATGTATTTACCTTTCTATATTGCATTAGTTGAGTATCACCTTGTGATACCCTGTAGCCATGAAAACAAGTATGCAAAAGGTATATGACATATGCTAAATTGTACGAATATGTATTGCTCTTTTGGTATCAATAGCCATATAAAATAAGTATTCTTTTTCTATCATATAATTAAACTTGGTGATTGTGAGCTAAAGATTTATAGAATGTAACATGGTGTAGCACTTACAATAGATAAATATTCCAGCAAGTCTTGAATGCCACACCTACTACCTAAATAATCTAAATTCAAGCTTAATGGACGCACAAACCTTTTTGAGTTCCTTTCCCCATTATTCAGTCCAGTCCAATCTATATTTGTATAGATTTTGCATGTTGGTTTTTCTGCACATATTGCAGGGTATCTTTTCAGAAGTGTCTCGTACTATTCTCTTGTCTCTGTGCATTTTTCTCTGCATTTATTTTAAAATTGCTGTCAGAAACTGTTTGCACAATTAAATCCATTAAAATAATTAAATTTCATGTGGTATTTTTTTGTTTTTGCTACACTTTATTCTCAATAAAGAAGACAACAAAAAAAGGAGACAAAAAAACATTTATAACTTATTTACATTCTTATAGATTAAGTATATTTATGCATGTATTACATAGCTACACAAATATATATATATTTATAAATGTATGTATATTATATGCATTTATATTCCTATAGATAATTTTCGTATTTTGTGGGCACAAAAAAAAGTCGAAAACTTTATCAAAGGGCAAAACAATCTTGACAATATATCGTTCTAGTATATTTCTATATATAGTATATAGTAAATCTCTAATATATCTAATGTTGAGCAATTGCCGTTTTTTTTCACTGTGCACTGTTGTGTATGAGTTGTTTGAAATTTTGTTTGTAATTTTTAGTTTTTGGTTTTTTTTATTTATTGTCCTCAAAAATGTTTTTTCGAAATTTTAACATAACCTTTAAAATGTTAGCTCTTGTGTGTGTGTGTGTGTGTTTTTGAGTGTTGTTTAGTGCATTTCTACGAAACCCATTTCCAATTCTGTTTTGTGCCCCTGAAACGCAGTTTCCTAAGTATTTCTCTCTCTCTCTCTCTTTCACTTTTTCTGTTTTCTTTTTAGTTTAACTTTGGTTGCTACAGTTCTAGATTTAAGTACTAAGTGTGCCGATAGTTATCGATAGTACGGAATCAGCTGCGTTTAGAGCTTAATATCTATTTATCCTATTTATCTCTGGATCTTCGGGTTTGGGGATTACCTGGAAAAATGGTCTACAAATTGCAGGATGTAAGGGGAGAATATTGTAATTCTGTCTCTCCCACTCTCTATCTTTCGTCGTTTCTTCGAGTTTCATTCAATTTTATTCAATTTGTATCGTTAATCTTTGTTTCATCGACATCTTATTCTCTTTTCTTTTATTTAGACTCTCATTTCATTTTGCGAATCGTTTTTCTGGTGATTTTATTTATTTTTATTCTTTCTATGAACTTGTCATTAGATATATGTTGTATATATATATGCCTTCTCGTATGCTCAACTCATCCTTAACTTATTTTCTTATTCTTAGGTCATTCTTCTTTACTTTTAGTGCGTTCGTTCTTTTATATAAATTTATTTTAGTGATCTCTGATCACTTTATACTTTCCTCATCCATGACTTCGTCCTTTTTCTTTTTTCATATTCATCTTTCAAACAATCCCTCCATTTCTTTACCTTCTCTCCGCCATACTTGGTCTTTCTCCCTTTCTTTTTTCTTTCTCTTTGCCCTTCTTGTGCATTTTACAGACCATTTTCCTACGTTTCTCCCTCAACCAATTTCCAATTTCAATTTCCTCTTCATTTCCTCGAAAACAATGATTCACTTCGACAAAAAAAAATTTGTTTCACTTATGCTAGTTAATGAACTATCGCCTGCGCGCTTTATAGTATATATCTATATATGTATATCGTATAATATATTGTATAATTTATAGCTTTATGTTCGTTACTCTCGTAGTTCTCTATAAAAGTTGGCCTAACGTTGCTATCGATTCCACTACACTTGTTGCTGTCTTCCGTTGTCTGCATTCCTCGCTCTCTCTATCGATATTCTCGTTTATCGTTACTATCGCGCCTAGTTATCGAATGTTTTGCGCAGTGTATCGAAGAGATATTCTTGCACCTCGGGCGAATTTGGATCCATCGTGTTCAGTTTTTGGTGCGTGCTGCGCAACGTGAGTGCCAGCGTGTTGACGCCACCCATGCCACGCCCCCGTGGCAGTTGAAGCAGCAGCTGCAGCAGCTGTTGTTGTTGTAGTTGCTGCCGCTGCTGCTGCTGTTGCTGCCTTGGATGTTGCTGTTGTTGTCAGCGAAGAACTGCAGGTGCTGAGTGTTGCGGAGCCTTCGCGCTTGAACAGCAACTGCTGATGTTGATTATGATGATGATGCACCGGCGTGTTGCACGACACTGTGGCAAGTTTGTGTGAGTTGTGGCAGCTGTTGCTGCCATTGCCATTGCAGTTGCAACTGGTGCCGCCATTGCAAGCAGCAACAGTCGATGGCAATGTCTGCGGCAATTTGCTCTTCATGGCATTGTATGTCTTCAAGTAACTGGACTTGCGTCGCCGATGTTGCCGCCAGCGGCATGCCACAAAGATGACCATCAGTGTGGCCAGCGAGGTGAGCACAATCGCTGCACTCGCCACAATTGCCGAGCGCACGCCGGCGGGCATATTGGCATAGAGACTTCCCTGTTGCTGCTGCTGTGACATGGAGGTGGCTGCAGCCGCGGATGGACTGCGTCGAAAGCCATGACCGGACAGCTCCAGATCGAGCAGATCATGGGCACGTGCCACCTCGTTCTCAATGGTATCGATAACATCGCTATTGTCCATAGCTATAGCTAACTTGGTTGCATTCCCATTGCTACTCAAATCGATATCCATGCTGCTGTTATCGCTATCGTCCTCTTCCCGACGTTGTTGCTGCTGCTGCAGCTTCTCCTCCTCCTGGGAGTCGAGTAGGAGGCGTGGTGGGGGGCAAATAATAAGCATTGCGTTTGTTATCCTCGGCAGCAACAGCGGCAGCAGCGCGTGCTGCCGTAGCAGTTGCCAGTGAGGCCAGAGCCAACGTTTTCCATGACGGAAAGAAGCCGAGAGATTTTTCACCACGTGGTTGTTGTTGCGGGGGTGAAGCGGCTGCGGCGACAGATAAAGAAGTTTGCGCGTAGGCGGGGCCTGTGAAAGGTGGAGAGTTTCGATTAATTGTAATCGATAGCTATCGATACGAATGTGTAATGCATTAAGCTGTGAGCTGAGTGTTCTGTACTACCAATGGTGTTAACTTGCTACGTTACTAATTGTTAATCGATAAATATAGATGGGTGCTCGATAAATATCGATGGGTAATCGATAGCTTATTGGCTTTGTAGATGCAGTTGTTCTATTTTCATCAAAATTTATTACATTTCTGTTATTAGTTATCGATTATGAATATTTATCGATAAGTTGTGTACCTATCAATTTCAATATAAACGATCGTTTACACAACTACCGATATTTATCGACTACTGTCTTATCAATGATTGATCGATAAAAACCAATGCGCAATCGATAGGTTATTGATATTGCAGATTTCATATTTTTTTAAATTAACATTTTCCTGTTGTTTCCGGTTATCGATAATTTGTATTTATCGATAATTATATACAAATTGCAACAGAATTATTAAAAATCCAAATGAATTATTAAAAGTCATAGCAACCATAGCTTATCGATTGCAACACCTATCAATAAATATCGATTTCGTTCTTATCGAACTCATTCCCTATGGAATTTACTTACGTGTACATTTGGCGTGCTGAGCTGCTGCTGCTGTGTGATCGTGCAACGTGCGCGCGCCCAGAAGGAACAGCGACAACAACAACGTAACGGAATTGGAACGAAACGAAACGGAATTGAAACGGAACAACAATATCGATAACAAAACAGAACAGGAGTCCCAACAGCTCAGCACGCAACAAATGCGCCTCTCTTCCGCTCTCTCACCATCTCTCTCTCCCCCTCTCTGTCTATTAATCTTTCACTCTCTCCGTCTCTTTCTTTCTTCACTCTCTCTCTCTCTTTCTTTCTTGCTCTGTCTATATATGTATATCTTTCTCTCTCCCTCTTGCCCTATTCACTGCAACTGTCGACGGCGCTGTTCGCGCTGCCTTTGACGCTGTCGTCGCAGACGTAATGCAGTAATACCTCGATTTCGATTGGGATTACGATTGTTATCGAAATCGCCCGCATCCAATTCAGCATCCATCATCGCTGCTGCCTCCTCATTGGGTTCGATATCAATGATTGAAGTAAAGTAACTGGAACCCTGCGAATCCGTTTTGATCTCATCCGGTTTGACACTCTTCAAATCGATAAGATTGAAATGGGGAAAGTTCTCAAATGCCGTCACTATATCCATGTTATCCTGCAGCACAACCTTCTGTCCAGGATAGAATCTTGAGTGTGCATCACCCGACGAGAGGATCGTCGACAGATGTAACTGACTGGAGCCACGTTTGCGATGTTCGATTAGCTCCTCCAATGTCATGTTGCGTTGCTCCAGCACCTTAAACAAACGATTCCCAGAGCGACGATCCTCAATGAGCTCCAGCAGATCAGTGCGATCATCCACATCGTCTAGCAGAATAGGTTTAACGGGGGTTGCTGAGGGGGCAACTGAAGGAGCAATCGGAAATGGAGCTGCAGGTGAAGGCGGAGCAAGGCGTGTCTGTTGCGTCTGCGGGTCCACCTCATCGAAGAAGTTCTCCAGCTCAGATTCATCATGGTTGCTGCTGCTGTTACTCTGACTGTTGTTGCTGCTGCTGCTGCTGCTGCTGTGTGTTGCTGCCGTGCTTAGCACATTGTCAGTCAGCTCTAATTCCACATCCTCAATACTCTCCACACTGTTTCTATCGTAGGGTTGCCCTATGAAATTGTCACGCAATCTTTTTGTTGTCTCGCTATTGTTGCCCCCGTTGTTGCTGTTGTTGTTGTTGTTGTTGCGCGTGCGATAACGTGTTGCTGGTGAGGGTGACGGCGGCGGCGACTCGCTGTTCTCCTCATTTTCTTCTTCCAGCTCTGGCGGCTCTTGTTCCTCCTGCTCCTCAACCTGCTCCCTTTCTGCACTTTCAGCAACTGTTGCTGCTGCTAGATTTGATGTTGTTGTTGTCTCTAGATCCTCATATGATGATGATGCTGCTGCTGTTGTTATTGTTGCTGCTGCTGTTGTTGTTGTTGCTGCTGCTGCTGTAGTTGTTGTTGTTGTCGTCGATGTTGTTGTTGTTGTTGTTGCTGTTGTTGCCTTGAACAGCAATGGCGGCTTAAGCGTCGATCGCATTTGTTGTCGCTTCTTATAGAGCGGCAAACGTGTTGTTGTTGTCACTGCTGCTGCTGCTGTGCTACTAGCAACAGTTGTTGTTGATGTTGCTACCGAGCTGCGTCTGGTTGAGGCAGCCTCACGCGATGAGCTGCCAAAGAGCTTGAAACGCTGCAATGCCGGCAACTTGTTTAGCTTTGGCTTAAGTGGTTCCTCCAATTGTTGAGACTGCTGCGACAATGGCAACTGTTGCTGTTGTTCCTCTAAGAAGGCAGCAGGTATGCGACGCACACTCTGCTTGTTGTTGTTATTGTTGTTGTTGCTATTAAGCTGCTGCTGCTGCGCTGCTGCTGCTGTCATTCTCAGCTCGTTACCAGCAACAGTTGCTGCTGGCGCCACTGCAGTTGTCTGCAACGCTAGCAATGCATTCTGTTTGCCCTTGATGAGATCATCCAATGAGAGATTCTTCTGCTGCAGTATCTCACTGAGACTGAGACCGCCGGAATTCTTCAAGATGTTCTTCAGATCCACCGCTGGTTGTTGCTGCTGTTGGTGCTGCTGTTGGTGCTGCTGTTGCTGTTGCTGTTGTTCTTGATCCTGTTTCTTTGCCTGCCCATAGGGTCGTCGATAGGCCTTGCTGCCTTGAGCGGAGGCGACCCCAGTTGCTGCCTCCAGGCGCTGACGCTGCCGGTCTCGTTCTCGTTCCAGTGCTGCCATCGGTTCCCTGATGGGCAACTGCTTGCGACGTGTTGCACTTGGTTCATCCTCCACATGACCACGCCAATAGTTGCTGCTGCTGCTGCTGCTGCTGTCGTGCTGCTCCTCGTTGGCGCCCAACGTGGCCAGCGGCAGTTGTGGGCGTCGCTTGCGTTTGCCAGCGGGACGACGTCGCGATGTTTCCGGCGTCGATTTGCCATCGTCCACAATGAGAGAGACGCCTGTTTGCAGCAGCTGCTACAGAGAAAGAGAGAGAGAGAGAGAGAGAAAGAGAACAAATCAGTGCATGAAAATCAGCAAAAGGGAGTAGGAGGTGTCGGGTGGGGGGAGGGCGTGGTCAACTGATTGATGGACTACGCTGATTGATGGGCGCGTTCTGATTCTGATTGAATGCTCTGCAGGCAGTTGGCCCCGAGCCAATCACTTCTGCGTGTTGCCCATCAATTTTATATTACTTTTTGTGCCCTCCTCCCCGCCACTCACGCCTTGTCCTGCCCCGTTTCGCATAGCCGGAAGCGATATTTTTTTATTTGTGGGGGTGGGGCGGCGGGAACGAGGTGTGGCAAAAAAGTTTGCAGGGCATAACAAAATAGATTTCTGTGCGATTTGTTGCGGTCGCTGAACTTTGAACTCTCTAAGCCCGCAGCTATTCGATAATTTATCGATTGTTGTGCATTGTTCTAGTTGTCGACTCTTTAAAAAGAATATTAGTCATATCATAGCTGAATATAATAGATTATCGACAAAGTGACCTAAGCGATTATTATCAATAAAGTGGCTGAGTCGATTATTATCGATAATTGGCTCAATTGAATATTTATATCTCCATTTTTACTTCTAGTTCTAGTTCTAGTTCTGCACTTTATAAAGCATTTCTTTGCTCATTGCATAGTTAAAGTCGATATATTATCGATAACATGTCTTATAGATTGCCAATCAATTAAAGTCTTTAGTTTACTTATGCTTACTATGTGTTTAGTGGCGTATATGGTATAGTACTTGTAATTAATTCACATTTAAATATTGTTATCGATAATTATCATTTTAATATTGCCTGCTTCCTTTTTTTTTAGCCAACTCTCACTTTTATTCCATATATTCCCATTGGTCTCTGTACAAACACTTTAAGTATTATTTCACATCCTCTTCTTGGCCAAGTCAATCAAATGCCACGCCCCCTACCTTCAACAACTGCCCATTGGAGCACCCCATGGCATAATTAACTTGTACATCTTCCATGCGGGTAATAACTGTTGACCAGGGGAATACACACACACACACACACACACACACACACGAGTATTGGCAGACAGAAGCAAAAAGCTGTCTAAACTTCATAAAGCAAAAGAGATAGCACTAGTCTACAGGGTTAAACAGAGAGGCAGACTGAGAGAGAGAGAGAGAGAGAGAGAGAGCGTAGGAGGGCAATCGACTGTCAAACTGTGCCTTCTGGCGCTTTTGTGTTCACGTAATTAATTTTCAATTTAGTGCCTTACCCAGCAGTACCCTCCTCCTACCAGCCACGCCCTTCTCCTGCACAGCACCCCATTATGAGCTTGCATAAGAAGCCCAAAAGGCAGAGCCCATCCAACCGATTGTTTCTCTCGCATCCAGCTGAAGAAATCCCTCGAGTAATTGGCCCGCACCCAAAGCAAACTCTTTGAACTCTTCCCCTGGTACCGGGCTATCCTCTTCCTTAACCCTATACCCCCAGCTAGCACCATTTTTCTCCTCTTTAATGTACAATATCATATTTCTCTCTTACTCGACTCTCACCCCCAACTCTCTCTATCTCCTCTCTAATCTCTCGCCTTGTCCCCCATCGACTCTAATCAGTCTAATGCAAATGTCGATTTATGCATTTATGCAGCTGCTCTCTGTGTATGTTTTGGGTATGTGCGTCTGTGTGTGTATGGGTGTGTGTACGGGTGTGTGTGCAGATTGCGCCTGTCTGCGGTTTGGTTTTCGAACCCACATTAGTGAAATTGATAGGTCGCTTCTCTTTTTCGATAACCCTCGTTGCCATAGCCAATCTCCACAGAGAGTTGTACTAATTGAAAAGCAGTCATCTTACATATACATACGAGTATTGTAAGATCTAGGAGACCACAGCAGTTGGCGTTATTGAATTTGGCTATAAACACGCCAACTGCTATAGCGTAGATAGCTTAAATATTTTAAAGAACTTTGTCACTTTTCCCTATACTCGCAGTTACCATACAGTTAGAAATACATTACAAATGTCTGGAACTCAATAATTCTAGCAGTTATAGTTAATTAATTACATGCTGAATCTACTATAGTATACTAGTATGCTAAGGTTTATTGGAGAATTAACGCCTTAGCTATAAGCACAGAAGATTAGTTTTTTAGATATTCCAAATGGATTATTAGATATAAATAGCTAGATACAGATTTGGTATGCAGTATTCGCTATAGGTTATAAAGCTATGATTTATTTTAGAACTTTGCCACGCCTCTAACGCCTTAGTTATAAGTATGCGCTGGCGATGAGCTTCATAACTATAGAATTAAGCTTGTTTTTTTGTAGATGAAGTGTAAATTGGAGTGTATTTACTAGTGCCATATACTCTGCTTCTCTTGTTTTTCATTAGATGCTGAGGGAAAGAGTGAGAGAGAGAGAGAGAGAGGGGATAGGTGAAATGACCTTAGCAAATTTGCAATTTGCGCGGACTGTGAAAATAATTCAGCCGAAAGTTAATGACAAAACTGAATTGTTGACAAAAAGTTGAGCAAACAATGCGCTTAATTTTAGTTCCTTCTCGCTCTCTGTGTGCCCCTTTGAGGCAAGAGAAACCATTAGACAATACCCTGAAACAAGACAGAGGGAGGGAGGGGGAGAGAGAGAGTGCAAATAGTGAAAGAGGAGGTGGGAAGTGGGGGAGTGAGGGTACTGCAACCAGAGTTGCGACCACTGTGAAATAAACTTTTTGTGCAACAAATACAAACAATGCAAAAAATAATGTCAAATTTAAAACACAAATAGAGAGGAAGAGAGAGGAAAAGATAGGAAGAGTGACAGAGAGAGAGAGGAAGACAGAGCAAGCAATGTTGCTGCATAAGCTCAGGTGCAGTGCAGTAATACCTCGTAAAATTGAAGCTTGACAGGAATTAGGCTGTAACCAATAGATATGGGAACTGCCGTTTATCGATTAATGTCAAAACGTTTCATAGTCTGTCAGAGCCTTCCCTGCACCACACTTACAGGGTATACAGGACACGGAATTTGCTGTGGCTACGTATTAAACGCATTTCTTTGCAAAATCATTTGCCTGCTTGCGACATGTTCTCTTAGTCTCTCTCTCTCTCTTTATCTCTCACTGTGTGTGTGTGTTGTCTGTCCAGCTTTCAATTGCATGTCTAGCTTGCCATACCCCCTTCTTCATTTTCTCTCTCCTCACTCTCTAACGCTTTCCTCAACCCTATTTGGGTTTTTTTCAATTTGTCCAAGTTTTGCCTGGTAAAATTGCATGCATAATGAAGATGGACATCGATGGCAATCGAATTGTTTCGTTCAGGCCAAAATAGAAGACTTTGAGCCAAGAATCCAATGCAAATCTTGTATTTAGGGAAGTAGAAAACAGATGGCAGGAGGGAGAGTGGAGCAGGAGGGGGAAAAAGGGAAGCAAATTAAGGAATGGAGGAATCCAGGAGTGACTTTAAAATGCGCGTTTTGCAAACTCATATGTGTGTGAGAGAGAAGTAGAAAGAGAGAGAGAGAGAGAGAGATGACATTGAGTCTGTGTTACTCTGTGTGTGTTGACAGCTCTGCCAGCACTCTACAACTTGCTCTGTCACCAGCAACACTTACACACACACACACACACACACACACGCACACAAGCAGCCACTTCAGCTCGCTTCGCTTGGCTGTCACATAACCTCACTTTGCACTTCAATTTGTTACTGGCTCTTAGTCGCGGCTAAACTTTTATATCATTTCCATTTCTTCCATTTAACTTTTTATTTTCTTTGTCCATAAATGTCAAGCTAGGAGATAAAAGTTGTCAACGATATATCAATTTATCGATAACTGACAGTGGAAAACACTCTAAACTGAAACGCTTAAGAGAACTCAATACATTTAATTGAGTTTGTCACTTAAAGTGAGGTACAAGTTTACAATTTAGGTATTTAGTTCGATAACAATTGCCAGAGTTGTAGTACTTAAATATCGATAGGTTTTTATGAGGTTATGTTCCCTATTTTTATTTATTTTGAATCGAGTGCCTCGTCAGATGAATTTAAATCGTATCTTTCTCTCCTCAGCCTTCCTTCGCTTTTCTTTGTGCTCAAGCAGCTCAATTACAGTTACCCTCAAAAGTTTGTACAGCTGTTTTAGCGGTTCACTTTGGGGCATAACGGTTAACTGGTACTTGGCTACTTGCGGTATTTTTTCGCCAAGTTATTACCACACAGACGCTTTGATAAGTTTTATGCCACTTTAGATAGAAATAAACGAGCTATAAAGCGCCGTAAAAAAATGCTCATATTAAAAATTCGCATAATTTCACCCCCTTCCCCCTTGCCAAAAAAAGAAGAAGAAGAAAACCACTTTGACTGCGGTTTCAGATTCTCAGTTTTCGCCATAGGTTGGCAACTCTGCAATGGCGGCAAAGACACAATGGCCAATCTGGAGGGCAGAGCAGGAGAGAGAGAGAGAGAGACAGAGACAGAGAAAGGGACATGCTTAAGGCAATGTTCAAAGGGGGAAAGAGATGAGAGAGAGAGAGAGAGAGCAACAGAGGGGGGTGATGAGGTCCAGCAACCGCAGAAATTTGCTTAGCTGCTTGTCGTGATTGTTTTCGTTGTTGCTGTTGCTGTTGTTATTGCTGCTGTTGATTTCTAACAGCACCCTACTCGGTCTCCCCCCTTTTCTTTTTCCCTCTCTCTCTCTCTGTCTCTCCCTCACTCTCTGTGACCATCAGAGGAAACCTTTTTTAACCACTTCAAACAAGTTTCTGCTTTTCATAATTAAATTGAAAAATTTATGCGCAATTAAATGGAAAACTTTGCTTTGTGGTCCAAAGCTATAGCAAAAAAAAAAAAAAAAAAGAATACTAATGAAAGCAGAAGAAGACGTAGAAAGCAAGTTTAAACTTTGCACAAAGTAGGGGAACACAATTGCGCTTTAGAGGGCGGAGGGACCTCAAATACCAACTACCTAGATGGAGGCAGAGTTAAAAACTGTCCAATTTGTATGCCATATCATCAAAGCAATGCAAATGACTCACTTAATCTTAAGTTTAACTTATAAAAAGCTATATTTTTCTATAAAATGGTATATAACAGTTATCTTTATCGATAGATATTGATGATAACCGTGGTCAGTAACTGTACTCTATCTATATAGAGTATTAACTTACTTTCATCTTATTCCCTCTTCAGATGGGCCGTTTCGACAGTGATGACGCGTCAGAACCTTGTGCCACGTGAGCTGCTGCCAGAGAACGAAGAGGCCGCTGCAAAGTTGCGTAATCTACTGATGTCAGCGCTGATACCCTATTGGGATATGGCCAATCATCGCAGTGGCAAGATCACTTCGTTCTACCACAGTGGGGCAAGGCAAATGGACTGCACAGCGCAGGAGGCGTGTCCCAAGGGCGAACAGTTCTTTATATACTACGGCGATCGATCCAATGCAGATCTGTTGGTGCACAATGGGTAAGCTCCCGAAGAGCTCAACACTTTCAAATCTTAACTTAATCTTTGTCTCTTGCAGTTTTTTGGATACACAAAATCAGAAAGATTATGTGCAAATACGTTTGGGTCTCAGTCCCACCGATCCTTTGGTTGAGCAACGTGCTCTGTTGTTGGGCAAATTGAATATCGAACGGAAGGCAGAGCTGCGTGTGCTACCAGCACCGGAGCACATCTCCGGCGAGTTGTTGGCCTTTGTGCGGGTCTTCAATATGAGCGCCGATCAGTTGGAGCATTGGTGCAGTGATCTGGAGCGTGCTGTGGATCTGCTGCATATTGATTGTGCACTGGATACGGATCTGGAGACACGCACCTGGCAGTACTTGTATCAGCGACTCAAGCTGCTGCTAGCCGTGCTTGAGGCAACCTTACATGAGGTGGATGAGGTGCAGCAGCTAGAGGCGTTGCAGCTTAAGGACAAGAATGGAGGAAAGCAGCAGAAGAAAGAGCAGGAACATCATGAAATCGATGTCATGTTGCTGCAGTATCGTCGTCTGGAACGTCGCATCTTGACCGATGCCTTGCAGTACGCACAGGAGCGGCTCAAGGTTTAAGGAGGAAAAACTACAGAAAATATATACCTTATATATATTGCGGCCATCAGCTCAAAGAGGAAACAAAGAGGAAGCAACCTCACTACACTGTCATTTTTCCATTATCATTTCGTCATTTTCTGATTTATCTCTCTTTGTTTTATTGAGGTGCCTCCTCATTAATCCTAAACGAAACCTAAGAAAGCACTCACATAACTAAAATTTCTGTGACTAATTTAATAAATATATTTTTTACAAAGTTTTGATAAAGTTCAAAAAGAGAAAACGATAAATTAATCGAAAGACTTTTGCATTATATTCAAGCATTTTTTTGTTGCTTTTATTATTATAATTAATTTTTATTTTTATTAGTAATTATTAATTTTAATTATGATTATCATTATTATTATTATTATGATTTCTAGATTGTTTTCGATTATGAAATAAAATATGCTTTAACAAAAAAAAAACACACACAAACAAACAAATATTGCAAAATGTATGTTGTATGTAGTAGTATTTACTGTAATCAGATACATATATATTCCATAAATATCCAATGATTCTTGAGTGTTGATAAACGTAAAATTCGAAAATGAATATTTCAGAAATCCTAAATGAAATTGCAAAGGTTTTTTCTTGTTGGAACGAAAGTGCTTTGCAGTTGGAGTTGGAAAAAAAAAACAATAGAACAGTTAAATACTAGAAAAAATACCAACAACAACAAAAGGAGGCACAACAAATTGGGCAACGAATGGAGCAGCAAATGCAAATGAACGTTAGATGGGGCCCAATCGCCTTAAAATTGTATGAAAATGCGCTTAAGTGCTTAAGTGGCACGCACACACACACGCACAGCACAGGCAGACTCACACACGCACGCTCGCACATGCATACAGCACACACACAGACACACACACAGGCAGACAAAACACAGTCACACAGACTCCCATACAGAGCATGGATTAAAACTAGCATCGGTTCCAACCACGTGTCCATGTGGCTACTATTGTCAACGTGCCTGTTGTTGTTGTGTGTGTGTGTGTGTATGTTCAGGATGTTTATGTGTGTGTGTGGCTTGTTCGTGTGGTGCGTGTTGTGGTGTGCGTAGATTTATGGCAATGAAAGTGCTCAGCGGATCACCGACTTTGATGAGAACCAACCAAAAACGCACACAGAAACAACAAAGAGAAGGGGTCAACAAAAACACACACACACACATGCACTTACTGACAGGCTTACACCTCACACACATACGCACACACTCACTTCATACAGAGAGGATGAATTACTCAGCAATTAGAGACTTGCTTAGCAACTAAACTGGATACGTTCTTTGAGACTTTTTATTTTGTTATAGGAATTGTTTCCAGTAGTATCCGAGAGTCGTACAGTCTAGCTAAAAGACTATTTGTGGCTGTAGAAATGCCTAGCAACAACTGAGGGTATCTTTACATAAGTTTATCTCATTAAAAACTCGGGAAAGTACAGAAAAGGATTATGGAAAATTTAAAAAAAAAAAAATTAAAAAGAAAAAAAAATTATTTCCCGTATAAAGCTGTTTATTATTTTAAAACAGGAATTGTTTTAAGGGGTATCTGTATGTCATGCAGTTTAGCTAGCTAATAGTTGAAGTAAAAATTGAGGATAAGTTGAGGTATACCCCTTAGAAAACTTGGGGAAAAACTAAAAATTATTTAAAATTGTTTTTATTTTCTACAAATGGAGTAATGTACAAATGAAAAGAGAGACCCACTTTGGCGCATACACATAGCCTGTATTCTCACAATCATACCCTGCAGTCACACACACATACCCTGTACACACTGCAATCAAAGGCAAAAGCGCATTTCGTGCCCTTTGCTGAATTTTGCTGAGTTTTGTTTGCGGCTTCTGTTGCATAAATGTTAAGCTGCTTAGCTGCTGCTGCTACAGTGTGGATGGGGGCGTGGCATAACACTAATTGCTTGACAGTGCAATTAGCGTGCAAATCAGAGAGGAGTGTGTGCGGTGTATGTGTGTGTGTGTGTGTGTGTGTACAGGCAACTTTGAGTCATGCCAAAAACGCGGGTTGACCGCAGCAATCGATAGGCAAAATTGACAGCGAGGTTAAAAATATGCACAGCCAGCAAACACACATGCACACTACCACTCTCCTCCCCCTCACACACATGCACTACCACTCCTTCACACACACACACAGATGGAAAGTATTTCAATCAGTCGCCTAAACAGTTTTTCAATTTTCAATTGAATTCGCAAGCGCGTAAATTGACTGTCAACTGCTGCTGCTGCTGCTGCTGCTGCTGCAAGGGGGGCGTGTAAGAGTGCATGGGGGCGTGGCAATCGCTGGCTAAAATAGCTATTCAAGTGTCAAATCAAATGTCGCGCGAAACGTGTGAGAGCAAGGGCGGAAAGGGGCAGCAGCAGTGAAGTGGGGCAACTGACTTTGTGCGCGCGCGCCATTTTAATGACATTTCGAAAGTGTTTGCATTCGCAATTTTCCCCTAGTGGTTGTGGTAGAGGGTGGGGGGGCGGTGGGGTGTGCAGGGCATGCCAAAGTGTTGGCTTTACCTCAAATCAAATATACATTCCGCTTTTAGCACTGGTAATCACAGCAACAACAACAGCAATGGTAACCTGGCTTCATAATTAAGCGCACTACAAGTTGCAATTTACAACGCATTGTTCTCATAGCATGCAATACAGCTTAACCACGCACCCCCCCCTAGCGCCTTCCACCTCCCACTAGCATTCAATATGGTACAGCGTGGACAAAATATAACAAATTATAACGAAGAGAACAGACGGAACAGAGTAGGAGAGAGAGACAGATCAGGAGGCGACTGAGGGGACCTTAGTTTTTAGTTCAATGATAATTAAGAGAAGGGAAGGAGGAGGGCAGGAGAAGAGAAGGAGAACAGTGCTCTTGTGTTCAGTTCAACAACAAATGAAGAAGAAGATGTTGAGAAGAAATACATAAAGGAGAAGAACAGAGTGGAATGAAGGGGAGTCTTAGTTCGATGTCAATTGCAGTGATACATGCAGATCAAAAATATTTATTGACAAAGGTAGAGAGAAAAATAGTGAGAGACGAGGTTCAGGCGGGCATGGATCGCCTACTACTTAACAAAGGTGAGTCTAGAGAGAAGATTCTGAACTGGCAGCAGTAATATTATTATTATTTGATTAAGGTTACTATACTTCTCCAGTTTCTCTAGGTTATTCATAATTTATTCTAAACCAATCGACCTAAGCTCATCGATCAGGTTAGTCTGTCACTCTCTGTGCAACTCTCTCTCTGCCTGGAAAAGGCTGGTATATCTCGCACCCACTACCCCTAATTCATTCAGCTCTTGGGTTGAGTACCATATATATTTAATTAATAATACAATAAACTGATTTGTCTTGTTAGCTTCTACACAATTAAAGTTGCTACTTTAGAGAAAAACCCTGTGAAGACTTTAATGTGAAAAATTGCAACTGTTGCGATGAGAAAGCTTGTCAGATGTTTGCGCACAGTCTCACACACACACACACACACACCCTCAAACACGCTTAATACTTTCGTCGATGCGTGGACAACATTTGGCCACGCTGCGTATACGTAACATGCGGCAACGCTTGCGCGAACAAATAACGTATACGCAGCGTCGCCTCGCAAGGGTCATTAAAAGGCATAAATAATGCGGCACACACACACACACACTCATGCGCTGCACTTGAGTGTGCAAGGGTGTGTGTGCGTGTGCGTGTGTGCGTGTGTCTACAATATGATTAAACATATTTTTCAGTCCGCAAGTGCTGCCTGCACTTGAGGTCAGTTGCAAGTCACAGCGTGGAAGAAGAGAGGGAGGTGGGGGGAGGTAGGTTGGGATAGCATGGTGTGTGTGGCAGGTATGCCATAAAAACAGATTGTAATCTGCGTAAGTGGAAGTGGCCACATTTGGTTGCAATACCAACCAGCCAGCAGTATCAGCCAGTGGGGCAGGCACGAGAGAGAGAGAGAGACAGAGAGAGAAACAGAGAGAGTGAAGCATGAAACAAGCTAAGCCAAATACACATAGTTAAATGCACGACTAGTCAATATCCTGTAAAACTGTGAAGACCAACTATAGAAATACATATAGAAATCATATTTGGAATAAGGAAGGGATCCAATAAGTTTATCCCTGTAATCAATATTACTCCAAAAAAGCCTAAGTTGATCTACTTGAGTAGTAAGACAGCAAGAGATTAAAAAAGAGGGAGAGAGAGAGACAGAGAAAGTTTATTGATAGCAGTTGAAAGAGTAACTATATAATGCTATTCCCTTTCTTAATATCTCTTTAAACGCGGTCTTTTTACTCCAGGCACAGTCAATTCTACGATGCACAGATCATTATGTGATCGACTAATCAATTTCCTTAGCTCCTCAAAACTTATTATTTAATTTCTTCTGCTAATTTAGTATTAAATTTTTTATAATTCTATATAATAATTATACGCTTTTTTTATTGTTAAAATTCTGAGTAGACTTTAAACGTGACGGACTAGCAATGCATCAATTCCTTTCCTTTATCTTCAGACTGTTTTTCCTGTATCTTTATACTCTATGGGATCTCCAGTAATATGCACTCTAATTCAATAAACGTCAAGCTACCTGAACTGCTTAACTTACCCATGATCAAGCATGCTCGATTTACAGGGTATATGGCAAGTAAAATAATAGCCCGGCTAAGGTGGCTCCTGTTTTTTGGGGCATATCGAGAGGCAAATGTTTTCATGTTTTGGGCATTTTCATGTGTAACCTCAGTCCCTCTTCCGCGTCTCCTCCCTCCCCCTCCCCCCCCACTCTTCTTTTAAGCTGCTTGAATAGCCTGAAAAATGCATGCAGAGAGGGTCGGAGGTCATTTTCAATATTTCCTATCGGTCAGTTGCAGTTGCAGCTCCAACTTGATGAAATTTCACAAATTCTCGTTATGCAAGTTCATTTTGTTTCCTCTCACTCTCCCTTTCAATTTCTCTCTTTGTCTCTCTCTCTTCCTCTGGCTCTCTGGAGTAAAAAATCTCTGAATTATTGTGTGAATTTTGAAAAGCTCTCGAGTAATACAACCAAAGCTGAAAACTAAATTCTTTGTCAAAAATCTCTGGCTGACAACAAATTTTAGCCAACTCTGAGTGGCGGCTTAGCCAAGGTTTCTCTCTCCAGGTACCTTGTTGTTGGTATACCATAAATACGAAAATACAATAATCTTTAACAAAACGAGGAAGATAGGTTACCTTCGGCATGTTGAAGGTTCTATACCCTTGCAGGTTCTTAGCTGCTCTGATCGTTTAATACTAGTGATATACAATGGTGCAGAATTGAATGGTATTGTGTATATTGAATATTATGTGTTACATTGATTGGAATTCAATTATTTATAATTAATTCATTTTTATATGCATGGGTTTTAAACTCCTGGCCTAAATGAATATAAACTCTGCAAGGGTATCGTATAATAACCCCTGCTGAATGTTCACAGCATGTTTTTATTCTTCCATTGCTTGAATGATGTGAAAGGAATAGATCAATACAAATTCGGGAATGCATTCAATTGTTCCCTTTGCACCTTTAGTGTGTTCCCTGTCTATCCCTTTTATTTTGGTTTTGAACTGTTTTTATAAATTGACTGAATTTTGATTGTTTTTATTGTCATTACTCTTGAATTCTTAATGAATTGCATTGAGTTTTTGATATTGTTCCATTTCTAAGTCTCTCTTGGAGTTTTTTAACTGAGTTTTTTGCTAATGCTGATACGGATTCTTTCACTATATATGATATGTGATTCCATCTTCGAGTTTTTAAGTTGTTGTTCTGATACTGTCAGTTTTTTTATTTTACGGTTTTTCCTTTAATTTTAAACAAATTATAGAATTATTACAAACAATTTGTTGAAATTAAAGATTTTTTTAGACAAACAAATCGAAATTTCTTTCTTATGTTTCATTGGCAAGATGAAAGAATCATTATAAGTTCCGTTATGCAAAAGGTTTTTCTGCTTTCTTGTTTGTGCATTTACTTTTCAATTGTTTTTGTGTTTTTTCGTTCTGTTTTGTCGTAGTCTTCCGCCTCCTTTGCACTCTTTCCACCACTTTTGTTCGCTTGATTGTTATTCAAATCGAATTCGCTTTGTTGTCTTTGGCAAGTTTTGCTTTGCTTTAGCTCAAGATGATTCTATTTAGGCCTATAACACACGCAGTCTATCTCACTTTATTCAGCTTTGCCATTCTCCTTCTCTCTATCCCCACCTTTCTCACCCTACCTCTCTCTTCTTTCCTCTTAATGTTCTTCTTTGCTCTCCATGTTCTTCTTCCTTCTCTCAAGGTCTTTTAGACATTGATAGCACTCAAGTTGTTGCTGAGCCTAGTAGCAACTGTTGTTGCTGATGTTGTTGCTGATGCTGATGTTGCTACTGCTTCTTCATCTTGCTCAGCTGCTAACAAGGTTACCTGGCCAACTAATTTGCATGGGACGTGACTGTACTCGCAGTGTTTGTTAGCAATTAACTAGGCCATTGTTGTTGTCAACGACAGGAGCAGCAGAGACATTGTTGTTGCTGCTGCTGCTGTTGCATGAATTCTTGCACTTCGCAGGGCAAGCGGCAGCTGCTTATTTTATTTGCTAATTGCAACACTCAACGGCAGGCGGACAAAAGCAGCAGCAGCACAAGGCGAGGAATTTCTTCCTAGAGAGAGAGAGAAAGATAGAGAGAGAGAGAAAGAGAGAGAAAGAGAGGGAGAGCAGCCTCTCGACAAGTGCTCGACAAGTTTTCCAGCAGTGGCAGCAGCAACTGTTGTTGTTGTTACTGCCAGCGGGCAGAGAAGCCTTTCTCGCATCCTGCCACCTTCGTCTCGGTCTCCGTCTCCATTTGCGTCTGCCTGGCAAACAAATTAAAAGTGACGCATCTTCTTCTTCTTCTTCTGCCTCTGTTGCTGCTCTCTCTGCGCGCGTCTTCATTCTGCATGCTTACAAAATTATTCTATTTTCCTTTTCACTCTAGCTGCCTTTCTCCTTTCCTCTGCTACTTCATATTTTTTCTCATGTTTTTACACTTTTGCTCAGTTTTGTAAGTTTTTCACAATTCGCTCGCTTACAGGCAACTTGCGAGGAGGCAGAGAGGAGAAGGCAGGGGAAAGGGGGAGAGAGAAGGAGTAAGCAGGTTAGCAACTGTAGCGAAGTAAACAAAGCACGCACTTGACTGCACATTCCACAGCGCCTGCGGCTCGACATTAAGCCAGAAGAAGCACCTCCACTTGTACGACAAAGTTGTGCAGCAGGCAAGGAGACAGAAAAAGAAAAAAGAGAGATAGAGAGAGAGAGAGAGAGAGAGCGAGAAGATGGTGTAGGTTGTCAGGTTTATCGATAAATTAATCAAAGCGTTGAAAGTTCTTCTTCTTTTTCACTAAAAGCTGTTGCATGCCCCGTCTGACAATCTCAAATTAATTTGTAAAGACTTTTTGACTTGAATCGAAGATGGAAGTAGGTAAATTGATAATGAGGGAGGGATTTCTGAATTATATTGTGGAAAATGTACTACATTTTTATCATATTATACTTATAACAATTTTACTTATAATACCTCTAGAATTTCCACTCTAATATTCTTGTTAAATTTATGTGTTATTGGCTTGATATTTCCTTCTATCTAGACTGAGTCGGCAGCAGAAATCGTTTCTTTTCTAGAGACGTAAATAAATTGCAATATTTTTATATCTAGTTATCAAAATATTAATTGATTTTTATAAAATTTCAATACTTTTTCATGGGGTTTTTGTTATAAATTTCTTTTTCTTGGTGATTTTGTCTCTAATTTGTTGAAGACATCAATATTTTATGCAGCTAAGGACTCGAATTTCGAGAGATTTCGCTTGGTACTCTCTAGTTTAAGTATCGACACTCCTAACTCTAAAAATAATCTCTTTAATTCCATCATTCTAGTACTCCTATCCTTTGCTTAAGTCTAATCTCTTCTCAAAGTACTGAAGACATTTTCTAGCCACAATCTTTTAAAAGTACTTAACATTTCTAAACACACTGTCAGATCTTTTAACATATTTATTCAACTGCCATCAACTGCAACATAACCTTAACACTTTAGTGAATCCAATAAAAGGCTTTCAATAGCAACCTTGTTTGCTGTTAGCCTCAGCTAAGCTGCTCCATAAAAGCGGATAACATTTTAAGACAATTTGGCCAGACTGCAAAGCGACATTGCTTTCCCCTCCCCCTCCCCCTGCCATGACTTAGCTATGTCAACACAATAAACATGTGCAATTGGAATTTGAGAGCTGCTCATATCTATTGATTCAGTCGAGGGAGTTGGAATTCGTAAGATAATCCCGAGTTCCTTTTGACTGTCAATTGGTGAAAAGAGAAACGAGAAGAAAGAGCTACAAGCGGCAACTGTTGCTTATGAGAATTGCCCAAGCAATGTCGAACAAGCTAATAACAAGACAGAGCGAGACAGTGTGGGGGAGCGAGAGAGAGAGGGAGAGGGAGGGGAAAGAAACAGTCACACAGCAGGCAGTTTAAGTCAACAGCAGCACGCATACGACATGGTGTACGAGGACGACGACGACGATGACGACGAGGCATGGCTGAGGGTATCCATAATCCATACAAAATACTTGTACATGTGATGCATATTTCATTGCTTGCACTGGACATGTCTGTGCATGCACACACACGCACACACACACACATATACAAGAGCACATGATATATTCATGTTTTGCCATTGCCATCTTTGATGTTATTTGCGTATGCATCGATGGCAAAAGGCAAATTGAATGTTGACTGGACAAAGTGGGGGAATATAAGTGAAAGGGTGAGGGGAGAGGAGTGACGTGTATTGGTTATTTAATATGAATAATACTTATGTAATAAACGCTTGTCCTTGTCCAAAAATAATAATGCGACAGGAAGGAAGGAAGGAAGGAAGAACGGCGCAGGCGGGCAGCACCTGAAGGACTTCATGATGACTTCATAATCTGCTTGATGCTTAAAACTAATGCGATTTTAACGCAGGAGACGAGAGAGGGAAGCTCAAAGAAAGACAGAGAGAGAGAGAGAGAGAGAGAGAGAGCGAGCTAAAGAGTGCGGGAGACCACGAAAGGGGGAACGAGAAAGAGATACTGAGAGTCAGCGGGCCACTGAGAGAGGCTCTTAAATGTTTCATAAATTGTTCATTTATGCACACACACTCACAGCCTGACTTCCCCAAGAGGACACACACACGCACTCTCTCCATGTGTGTGTGTGTGTGTGCATTACGCAATCAGGCAACAGCACAAAGTGTCCACGGGGATGAGCAGCGGCAACAAATTGACAGACAACAGAGTCAAAAGCGTGCAATAAACCTTTACGTGCACTCACAACAATTTCAACAGCAGAGAGCAAAGAGAGCGAGGGAGTGAAAGAGAGAGGAGAAGAGACGAAAGAGAGGGAAAGAGAAAGCACAACATATGCAAAATAAACTATATGAATTCCTTGAAGAAGCCAATTTAAGCTCAATAAGCCAACAATTTACACAGATTATGTCTTTAATCTATTTAAACAGTCAGATCTCTGGGGTTACAAGAGCTAGAGCTACTAAAGTTGATATAGTGACCCAGTAAGTGCCTAGCTAGCATTAGCGTTTTGAAATTTAGTTCAATTTCTAGAGATTATATCGTTTAACTATTTGAACAGTCAGATCTCTGCCGTTATAATAGATAGAGTTACTAAATTTGGTATACTAACTCAGTTAGTGCTAAGCTAGCATTGTATTTTTAAAAGATTCCACTGCACACTCTAACAAACTCATTAAAAGTTAAATATTCTTTGAAAGCACATAAATCGGTTACTACTGAAGCTAGTTTGGTAAAATTTTGTTGGACTGTAGGTAATTATTATAACTAACTATAAACTAAATTTCAAGAGTATCGTATGTAAAGATATATAAATATTTATCGATAAATATATGATATGATATGATATGATATGATGTATGTAGGTATACGCAACTATATAATGCATGAGTTCATGGTTACGAAGCCACATTCCTGTAACCCATAGCTAATTTATGTTAACTTACTATACAAGTACCAACTAATTTCTCGTAGTGTATGCCCTACGTTAAAGGGGCAACATTGTGTGTGGGTGTGTGTGTGTGTGTGTGTGCAGCATGGGTTGGTTGGAGAGTTGTTGGTTCCCAAAAGGCGTCGAGACTTTAGCTTCATCTTTCAACTGAAGTTTGCCCTGTCTGCATGTGTGCATTTGTGTGTCTCTGTGTGTTTTAGGCCTTAATATCTGTCTGTCTCCCTTGCACACTGATAAATTAACATAATTGCTACAATTTTTCACAATGTGACAGCTTCATAAATATTATATTTTAATTAATTGAATGCCGTTAAGAGTTGCAGCAGCTCGCGGGAATAACCAAATATGCTTCCACTCTTCCTCTCTCCCACTCTCCTTTTCCTTCTCTCTTCTCTCTCTCCCCATCTCTCTCCCACTCACTCTGTCTCGAATTTAACACTGGCAATTAGTGGCCGCTCAACAGTTTCATAAATATCAAACAATTAATCAAAGTGCGCCCAAGCCAGCAGCGCGCGCTCAATGCCAGAACTATTCAAAATGGCGGCTGACATTTCCGTTTCCGTTTGGCGCAAACAACAACAGAACGCATAACAAATGTTGCACAACTGTCGGCAGCTTGCAGTGTTGCATATTTTGCTTTTATTTTGAGTTTTTTATATTTTTTGAAAAGGTTTTCAAATTTAATTCCTGTTTTTCGGTAACTTTTTTCCCTCTAAAGTTCTCAATATTTTAAAGTTTTATGTTTTACTTACTTCCCCCTCAATTTGCAGTTTCTTGTGTGTTGCTCTAGTCTATCATACCCAATGCGTACAGGGTATGTAGGTATTAATTAACCATATGGTGTCGCTCGCAGCGTTTTGATTGAATGCGCATTGGATCATCGCCGAAAGCTGCAGGTCATCTGCTCTTTCTCTCTCGCTCGCTCCCTCTCTCTCTCTCTGTCCCTCTTGTTTTCTGTCTCCTTTTAATTCGTTTTCGCTGCCATTAAATCAATTAATTTATGTGCATAACTCTGACAGGGCATGAAATGTGCCATCAATGCGTAAGCGAATGCATTTTTAATGCATTTAAATATTTCTTAATATTTTCATATCATCAATTTTGCAACAAACACAAGCCCAGACGTACACAGACACGCACAGACATGCACATACAGACAGAGGCAAGCAGAGCCAAGCACAGACAACTACCCCACAGAGCAGTACTTATAATAAATGAGCATCATGCAAGCAGTCGAGCGACAAACTATATAAATACTCGTATGTGAGTACTTCCCAATAAGTTATTGCTCTCATACCCTGTAAATTTAGCACTGCAAGAGTACTTGCTAAGCTCAACAATCTACGACGCTGCCTGACTTGATTTGTGGTTTATACTTAACTTGTATTTACCCCCACATAATACCCTATAAGAAGTCTCAAAGTAACTTGTTAACTGGCAAGGTAATTTGGTAACTCGATTACAATTTGAGAAGTCAGTTCCCCCTCAACGAAAGAACAATAAGAAGAAAATCCGACAATTGAAATTGATATGCAGCCATCAAGTCAATTGGCTTCAATTACCATAGACATAAATCAGGTCATTCGTCGGAGCAGGGCGACGAAAGTGCCACCCCCTTCTCACGCCCAGCAGTACATCCCTCTCAGCTGTACTTTTCCCCCAGCAGTACCTGCCTTACAGCAGTACTTCTCTGTCAGCTGTACTTCCCTCACAGCTCTACCTTTCTCCTTTCAGCAGTACCTCTCTCCCAGCAACAATACCTATCGTACCTGCCCTTTCTCTCCTCCCCACTGCGGACAGCGCATAACGCATGCAAATATTTAGTTAAACGAACTAAACAAATATGTAAACAGTCGAGTATCGAGTTACCCCGAACTCGTGTTGGGACTCGTGCCCGTAATGAGTTACGAGTTAATCGTTATTACAGTTAGTTTGCATTGGTAATCAGCGACTCATCTGCATATTAATACCGTTGTTTTCAGAACTCAATACCTCATGTAGCAGAGAAATATTTCCCTAATGGTATATTAGACCATCAGTGTATGTTATCTACAGAAACCACTGGATCTCTGTTATTAATGGAACAAACTACACGAAATTTGGTATGCCGGTTTCTAATATTGTTTTTCTAATCTGATATAATTTATCTAGCTTTTTTGTGCATTAAAAGAAACGTTATCAAGCAAAGATTTTAATAAAAAGTCATGAAATTTGGTTTATGCTAAGTTTATTTAGTTCTGAGTCTGATCTATAAACTTCAAAGATATAGCATATGCAACATATGAGATAAACAGAAATTAAATGAACAATTAAAGAGTATTTCTACGGTATTCTAGAATACACTGCTGCTACTTACAGGGCATTTTTTACGGTCTGCAACTGTTGTTCTACCTTTTGTTATAGTTTAAATATTTAATATTTCAATTATGCAACCGCAAATGACAAATTCAAATACACAAAGCAAACACATACAAAGGCGTCAAATGTGCGGGTTATTGCGTTAAATGTGGGCTACACATACACACATGCACAGCCCGTCACACACACACACATACACACACGTTGGCCCAGTTTCTGTTGGGGAAAACTTGGAAAATTGTCTCAAGCAGGCGCTGTGAATTATTTAAATACATTTTCAAAATGAGAAAACATAAAAAACCGCACGCAAATTACTGAAAATTGACCGCACTTAAAGCGGTCACACACACACAGACACAGACTTGCACACACTGTGGAAAACCTGGAAAACAATTTAAATATTTAATTGCGAGCACAATTTCACAGTTGGTTCGAGCGAAAAGTCATAAAAAACAACAACATCAACAAAATTGTTGTTTGTGCCATAAAAAAAAAAAAAAAAACAAAAATATAAGAAAAATTGCCGCTAAATGTTGTGGCGACGCCATTTTGTTGATTCTGCAACGTTGCCACATTGTGGCAATGCAGTTATAAACTTTTCGAGAGAAGTTTGAAAAGTTAGGAGTATAAAAGAGTGCTTAAATTACTGCATAATTACTTTATAATTATATCAAGTAATTGTATATAATCCATAAAGTAATTGTAATGTATAAATGTGTAATTATATGAGTGTGTGTTGTCCAGCGAATATGTCTCAATTCAGTTGTTATGACTTGTTTGCATATCTTTAATTACTTCAGCACCAATTTTAATTACCTGTCAACAAATTGAGTAATTACGAGACATAAAATATGATTAATACATTTGCAAAGGTTACTTTTAGACTTTTTTGATTGAATTGAAGTGGAATTTCGAATTTTAGCTGTAATTAAGTTGCGTAGCTCTAATAACATAAGTAATTAAGCTGGAAATCTGAACTAATTAAGCACTAATTTGACTTCAAACCGTACTCATCTTATAACAGAGACTTGCATATGTTTGCCTCATTATGTGTGTGTGTGTGTCTGCAACATTTTACCGTCGCTTGAGGTAGTACAAGTAACTGAAATGCAGAGTGCAATGCCTCCGGTTGTGTGTGTGTGCAGTGCAGCACAAAGGCGAAGAAGGTGACCTGATTGACTGAAGAGAACGTGAAAAGGGAGGGGGAGAAGGGTAGGGAACACATACAGGGAATGTTGAAGGCACATACGCCCTACAATACACACACACACACACGCACACACAGAGGTTTACAAGGCGAGCTAAATTTGACTTAGAGGCCTCTCGAGGGCGACGCGCACGCCCTGCAAAGTAGGCAACGAAATTATGTAAGCAAAATAGAGTAAAAAATTGCTGCTTAAAACTGATGACATTGCTCCCCCGGTGTGTGAATGGGGAGTGTGTCAGCGAGTAAGTATGTGTGCCAGTGTGTGTGTGTGTGTATGTGCACCAGTGTGTGTCTATGTGTGTGTTTGTTTGCTGCAAGTTTGTCGCAAACTGCAACGACAAAATTTTTATGATCCCTCAAGTTCACGTGTCGCATATTCATTTAAATTTCAATTTAAGCACTCACACACTGATAGAGTGTCTCTGTGTGAGTGAGTGTGGCACGTGTAAGCCGCAGCTAAGTGGCCGCAACAGTTGCACTCAGCACTCGCCGTGTGTGTCGTGCTGTGAAAACGTGCGCACATCATTTGAATAACTTGCAAATCTTCATAATATAGAGGTGCTTCACAGCAAGAGTGATTCGTTTCGCGCGCAACTGTTACTATTCGCGTAAACTATGATACGGCAGTGAGTAAAGAGCTTTTCGGAAGTTCTCTACATAGTTTATTATAGAGTTGCCCTTAGGTTAAATCAATCAGCACACCAATTGCTTGGGTTAGCTTTTGATACATTTCAACTAGTCAATTGCAGATCTCTACCAAATTTCACTAGTTAAAAATGCCATTGACTTCCATCTACGGTGTCACTAAGACCATTAGCAGTTACTTTATGTATACTTCTACACTATAGTTAAAGTGACATTAAGAACTTTAAAGTTGTATATTTTAGCGTCTACACTATACCAAGTTTCTGAAAACTTTATTATTAATCCAGATATTCCTTCTGTATTCCCCTTTTTCCAGCCTCCCAAGCCTTGCTTATTTTTGCATTCCCAACTAAAATTTCAATAGCATATTTGTAAAACAAGACAACCAAACGTAGGATTGCTGCGCAAATCTGGCATCTATTCTGAAGAAAAAATAAAAATGATTCATGACTTTTTCGAATGGAATTGAAATAGCAATCAAGAAGACTATCGAGTATTCCCAAACGACTCAGAGTGCACAATTTGCGTAATAAAAACTAATTTCATTTTGACTTTTATTAAAATTGCCACAATAAATTTGTAGTATGCGTAAAAGCGACTGCTAAATACCCTGTGAGGTAATGATTGAAGTGGAAATAATGTTTTCATAACAGAAATAACAAACTTAAAAATGGTTTTTGTGATACTGAATGACTATTATAATTATTTCATTATGCAATGCGATAGTTAACAAATTAAAAGGCATAACCCATTCTGCCTTAATCATCTTGCTTGGGTATTAATAACGCTCAAGTCCTTGTGCGTTGTTGTTATTGTTACAAATATTTGGCAAATTTTGTTTTAGCTTGGGCAGAAATAACACAAAGTACTCTAAAAATGCCAATTGGAACACACTAACAACACAAATTGCATGCACACACATGCACACAGACATGCATACATGCATTCAGACTCATTAAATGCCTAGACAGTGCGTATGAGCAATGTGCGCATTGCGTATACGATAAGTGTGACAAGGAAAAGAAAAGAAACTTTACAGAGCTTATATAGCTTAGTCGTCGTGAAGGGTTTAATTTGTAATATGACTCTAGATTCTAAATTAAATATATGATATATATTCTTCTTTCGGATTGATAACTTAAGCCGATTTGGCTTGTAAATTCATTTCTTTGCTTTGAAAACATTATTTCACCTTTCTTCTTTTTGCAGCCAACACAAGCAGACCCAATCCGGATTCTAAGAATATATCATATATTTCAATATAGCAGCGACAAGTTCAGAGATATGTAAGTTCAGTTTTTGCTTTTTCTTTTTAATTAAAAACTGTCGAAAATAGTTGGCTCTGCAAGAAGATGCATACAAAGTTGTGTTAACCCTCTTTCCCTTTCTTTCTCCTCTTCTCTCCTGCCTTGCCGCCTCTCTCTCTCTGACTTGCCTTCGCAAGCTGTGTGGCGACAATTGACAGCGACACACATAAAAGCTTTTAAATCTTAATAAATCTTGCATACAATTTCCAAAAAGTAAAAGCAACAAGGATAGAGGCAAGAGGGTTGGAGAAAAAGATCGAGGAAGAGAAAAGAGAGAGAGAGAGAGAGAGAGGGAGCGAAAGAGAGGGAAGAAGGTGGGACAGCAGCAGCTCACGAAGAAGTTTCGTTTCGCGGGGCGTGACCGAGTGACAATGATGTGGCATAGATTGTGCCACATCAGCAAGAGAAGAGGAGCGAGGGGGTATGCCAGTGTGAAGGGTATGGGGTGAAGGGTGCAGAGTGCAGGGTGCAGGTTGCTTGGGGACTATAGCGACTGCTGCTGGGAACTGGAAGCTGTCTGTGGCTTAAGCTGCTTTCACTTCAGAATTTTTGGCAACTGGCAGCTGTAGCTGACACGCACATCGTGCTGCTTGCTGGGAGAGGGGAAATGAGGGGGGCGGTGGAGAAAACAGGAGGTAGTACCAGGTAGAAGGTACCGTACCCCCACAAGTCAAAGGACCCATCATCTTTGCCTGCATTTCGCGAAAGCATTCACCTTTTGCTCCATTCAACGGTATCTTTTTTCGTCATTCACCTGCTTCCACCTCCCTCTACCCCCCTGTCAACTTTATAATATATTTATCATGCATAGACTTTATATACATATTTCCCGCTTATAGAATATTTGTGTATTACATTTGCTGCCATCCTGGAATTCTTGGCTTATTTATTTATTTTCTTCATTTTTTTCTCTCCTCGAGCTTTGCATAAGTATCTTATGGTATTTCATATTTCATTTTAGTTTGATACTTTATACTTCATGCAAGTCTTATTCTTGATTGAGTGTGGAATAGTTTCTTAGTTTCAAGATTTGTATATTGCATAAGCTCTTTAAAGTAGATTTAAGTCTTTTACAAACTCTTCAAGATTAGTTCACATATTTCGAGCAAGAAAGAAAAGAAAACTATATACAAAGTTCTGAAGTCTGGTGATATAGTCGCGCTATCAGCGTTAACTGAGCTTCTTTTTAGAGCCAGAGAGTCTGGATGAGGAAAGCAGAGGGGATGGAGGGGGGTGGACTGAAATAATACGAAATACACTTTTTTGTATTCCCCGTGACGAGAGGACTTTGCGCATGAAGTTTCTGGAGTGACGACAAAAGTGTTGCCTGCTTTGTAGCGCCTTGGTGTGTCATAAAAGGAAAAGTCTCTCGGGGAAAATGGCAACATGCAGTCCCTGTCTCAGTCTCAGTTTCAGTCTCAGTCCCGTACTCAGTCTCAGTCCCAGTCTCAATTTCATTCCAGTTCTTTCAGTGTAAATCAGACATTGTTATAAAGTTGCTCGCTATCTTTTTCGTGTTGTTGTTGTTGTTGTTCATCTGACAATGTTGCCATACAATCTATTGGTGTGTGTGAGTGTACTTGCTACTTTAACGTGTATAAATTTTGCACAACTAACTGCGTCACATTTTGCATAAGTGATGAGATCGATTTCCGGTGACGGTGCGTGCCGAAGAACACGATGAAAATAAAAACGAAGACGAAGACGAAGCACTGATGGAGGCAGCCCAAAACTGTAGCACGTTGAAAGCAGCAGAGCAGCAATGGGCACAAGTATACGACACTGAAGTAACGAATGTTTTCAGCTGTCAGATACCCTGTAGTAGAATAGAATGTCAAGAAGGAATAGAATGTCAAGAAGGAAACAGTTAGCATGAGGCGCCATATGAGCTAAGCTTATGCCAAGTTGCAAGGCATCACCTTTAAAAATGTGCCAAATTTATAACTTTTACGTTATTAAAGCAATGATGTCTCAAATAAAGAAACCTTGATATCTTTGGTACATATTTTTAAGCCTGTATACCGAATTAAATAACTCTATCTCATAGTTAACTAAATCCAACGATAACCAATTCATTGACAGACGGAAAGCTGGAATAACATAAGAATTCTCAATTGTGACTATTTGCTGCCACTGTTCATCAATATTTATGCTTTATGGACTGACCTTTGAGTCTATTTGCAATACCCTTTTTTCGACAACTTCTCATTAATTACAGGGTATATGTAACAACATACAATAACGACATAAAAATCTTTTGGGCCAACTCAAGTTGCCAAAGATTGTCAACAGTTATTGCTTATGCCGTGTGTGTGTGAGCGTATGCACGTGCATGTGTGTGTGTGTGTCTGTGTGTGTGTATGTGTGTGCATTGAACCGCGCAGCAACTTGCAAGTTGAAGCAGCAACCGAGGCGGCAGCAGCAACAGCAGCTGAACAAAATAAACCAAAAGTGCCATAAAATGTTTGCACAGAGTTTTTGGCGCTTTGGCTTTTGCTACCAGTGCCAGCCACTCCCCCTTTCTCTCCTTGCCCCCCGCTGCCTCTCAGCAGTTTCTCTCTTTGCACTCAGTCTCCTCCCCAGCTGGTACACCTGCCCCTCCGCCCCTTCATTCATTCATTCCATTGGCAGAAATTCGCATCGCACCTTTGCTGCATGTTTTGTTGCTTATTTAAGTTCGTTTTGCCCGTTTTTATACACGCCATTTATTTTCGACTCTTCCTTCCTCTCTTTCTCCTTCTTCCACACTTCTCATGTTCCTTCGCTACCTCATCTCCCTTTGGTGCCTTTCCGGGGGTTTTTCTTTTCCCAGCTTGTTTTTATTTTCTTCAGCTTGTTGTAGTTTCTGCTTTGCTTTTTTTATTTACGTTGAGCTTCAGAAGCTGCAGCAGCACTTATTCTTCATTATACCCTGCCTAAAGCGGGTATTTGCATTTAAAAGGGGAGACCCTTTTTCAGAATTGTGAGAATGTTAAGGCTCTATAACCTATGGAATCTTGGCTATTGTTGGTTTATTTAAGTTCAAATTTGCTGGAGCTGTTTGTTTTTAGTTGAGTATGCCCATTGTTGGGAATCAGGTAGATCGCTACACTATATTATATGAAATATTTATATAATAAAGTTCAGCGATCTATACAATTTACATGTATAATTATTTTGAGGTTAATTAGAAATAAAATGTGTTTCAATGAGAATAAAAGACAGAAGAAGTTTATTGCTTTGATGTTTAGTGTAAGCTAAGAGGTAAAGAATCTATGGCATATCTATCAAGAATAGAACTAAAGTATCATTCACTGAAGAATCTATGATATACGTGTATTCTTTTATTTAAAGAAACTCGCGTGCAATTGGAAAAACTTAAATGAATTTTGTTTTAATTATAAAGATATGAAAGACGCGACGAAGCATATTTAAAGCTTTTACTTAGCTTGTTTTCAGCTAAAACTTAGCCTAATTTCATGTGTAATACTTTATAGAGAATTTTAAGCCAATATTTAGCTTGTTTTTACCTAGTTTTCAGCTAGCTTTTAGCTTGATTTGAACTGAGTTTACATTGTTGGACATTGCAGTGCATTAGATTAAATATTCTAGTTAGGGCGGTTAAGGGGTCAATTTGGAACACTCTCAAAAGTAAAGTTAAAATTTAAATTGATTAAGTCTTAACATTATATTCCTGTCTTTATTCCATTCTATAAAGCAAGTCTGAGAAAGTGGAAATTCTTCGTTTGCTTGGCTAAAAATTGTTCATTTTTGGGCATGTGTTTTAGGCATTTTATGATAAGCATTTTGAATTTTGCATGACAGCAACAACAACAACAACAGCACAAGCAACAATGAGACAGCAACTTGCTGTTGTTGCTGTTGTTATTGTTGTTGTGCAGGTTGAAAGAGAAAAAAGAAGCAACAAGAGAGACGACCACATGACACATAAAAACTGACATGAAACTGCCCTTAACGAGCGCATAAATCTTTAACTGGCCCGAGCCCGAGAGGGAGTAGGGGAGGGAGTGGCAGGTAGGGATTGAAGATGGTAGGTGGGGTGTGGACTGAGGGCATTGCTATGCTGCCTGAGGGCGGCTTTAATTTTGATTGTGCACACATTGCAATTGCCTGAGTGCGAGTGTGTGTGTGTATGTCTGTTGTTGTTGTTGTTGTTGTCCACTCTCTCACTTCCGCTCACTTGACCCCCCTAGCTCTCCTTGCCCCCTCGCCTACTCTGCCTTTTCTGAGTGTGCTTTGTGGCAGTCAGCAGTTTTTGGGGCTCTGCGCTTATTTTGTAGCATACTTTTTGGGGCTGCCATTAATTTAATATGCAGACGAGGCAGAGGCGTGGCAAAGGAGGGGAGGGGGCGAGTATGGAGTTGGAAGTAGAGAGTGTATGCTTGCCTGTGTGTGTGTGTGTGTGTGCCTGTCTGTGTGTGTGTGTGTAATTGCGCGCACAGCACTTAAGTCATTTCGCATGCAAGTGCGTGTGCTTGTGTGTGTCGGTGTGTGTGTGCAACTTTAAATGCTTATTTAATTGTGTTAAGTGTCATTTACACTGCATGCTGTACACACACACCCACACACACGCAAATACTCCTACACCTCCGTCGACGTCGCTTTTGCTTTTGCTTGCGTCATTTTAGCGGCAGAAAACTTTTAGCTAACATTTTAATTTATGTTGTACAGCGTGCAAGCAACGCCACCCCAATCTCTCCTCCTCACACACACACACACAAACATTCAGGCAAACTCTGCCCCTTCTGTCTCTCTCCCTCTCTCACAAGCAATAAACGACAACGCGCGAGTTCAGTTTCAGTTTTCAAAATTAGTTTTCAGTGCAAAAGTTGCAACGTCTTCATTACGCGCAGATAAACGCCAAGGCATAAGCCGCATCCACCTCTTTCCTCTCCCCCCCTCTCTCCACTCCCTACACACACATATGGCGTGTGAGTGTCTGTGTGTGTGTGCGGGAGATATTGTGGCTCACAGACAGCTTGTCAGGCAGTCGCCGTGTCCGTCACTCACTCGTTCGTTCACTGCACTCTCTGTGCAGCGTAGAAGATTTCAATGACAGGGTCGACTTGCGCATACCCTGTGTGTATGCAGGTTGTCATTGGGGTGAGGCCTAGTTTGGCCTAGTTTTACCCTAGTTTTATACTGTTGATTTTATTAGTTCATTTATCAAAAGTAGCTGAATTGTTTTTCTGTTTTCTCCCATCACTTTATGTGCCTTTTGCCGTTCTAAGTACGTCACAGAGTATCTTTGTTTAGTGACTCATTTCTTGCTTCACTCTATTTCACAAAAACATACTCTACAAACTTTACCAAAAGTTCTTAAGTTTTGTACATTTTTTTTATTTTTTTCTTTTACTTTTAGTTTTCAATGTGTATAATATTTTACTGCGTATCTTGTAGTGCAAGCCTCTTCTTGTTCCATTCATCTAACATTATAATAATCCACTGAAATATCCTACAAACTGATGGAGTGGCTTATATTATACATCAACTAAAAGTAGCTGCTTATTTCCCTTGCCCTTTTTTTTTTTTTTACTTTCTACTCTCTTTCTCCTTATACAAATTTTACAGGGTATGCGATAGTGCGTTTCTCTTTCTGTTCTGCCTTGTTGCATTGTTTTTACCCAATTTTCACTTCACTGACAGCAGCTTTGCAGCTTATGCTGAGTCTGCTTACGCGTTTGCTTTTTTTCTTGCCACATTTTGGCTGTTTTGTTCTTGTTGTTCCGCTGGTTTTGTATATTTTTCAAGATACTTTGTAAATTGCATTTGGATAAGCGCCAAATAGATTTTATAATGATATAAGACAGCACTAAGCTCCATAACTTCTTTTTCTTTTTTATGGGATCAATTTAAAGATCGTTTCTTCTCTACAGGGCATACAGATAAATACATTACTTCTACGCTAATTTCATAATCATTGCCAATTATAATATATTATTTACACTATTAATTACTATTATAATTGGCATAATTTTCTAACATTTTTTTGTAGTTTATTTTGCATATATTTGAAGCTTGTGAATAAATGGAGAAATTAATTTATTTTGATCATAAATTTCACTTAGCCAGTGAACCAAAATTAGGCACACACACACAGACAATGAGCTAATGCACACATTTGCCAATACACATACACACACACACACACACACACACACACAGAGAAAGGAGACTGTGGTAAATGTTTAATGATTAGCAACAGTAAAATTTTTTGTTGTTTGCCTGTGGCAGCGATGCGAGTTAGAGTAAGAGAGAGAGAGGGAGAATGAGTGTGAGGCGGTTCTGTAGCAAGGGCAGTTTTAGTTAGCAAAGTGATGCGGGCGGGTGGGGAGGGAGGTACTGCGGGAGGGCCATGGATTGTCTGGCAACGCTTTCAATTTAAAATAACAAATAGTTTAAGCGCTTTCAGGCTGGGCTCGTCTAATTTGTTGCACACATAAATTAAAACGGCAAGCTAATAAATAACGGCTCATTAAGCTCGTACACACACACACACACACACTCACAATTAGAAGCACACACAGGCACATACACTCTCACAGGCACACACACACACACTCGTAGCTTCACTCGCATCTCGCTTTGTTGCTAAAACTGTTTGCAGGCTAGAGGCGCTGGTCCAGGGGGTGAGTGGTGTAGAGAGGAGGGGCGTGGGTAGGGCCAATTGCTTGTACTGGTCACATTAAAATTAACTGCCCTTTGTGACCGTGCTGCCATGTGCCACGCCCAGCCGCGGGCAATGGCAATCGTCCCCCACCTCTTATTGTATTTGCTTATGCAAATTGCATGGGCGTAGCAGGGTTACCCCTCCACCTACCCCCGCTCCTACCATGCCTTCCCTTCTTCCTTCTTCGGGCCGAGCTCAACTTTAAAGCCAGCCCTGGTTGTGGCCAGTGTTGACAAAGGTACAAAAAATGCGTAAATTCGACCGCTAATTATAAATCCAGCGCGGCCTTTGTGTTCACCCGTGTTTGTGGGTGTGTGTGGGTTGCTGTGTTTTTTGTGTATGTGTTTGTGTTTGATGTGTGTGTGCGTGTTGTTTCTTGTGTAAATGTTGCATTAATTAGCAATGAAAATGCATAAATTACTAAAGCAATCAATTTAAAATGCAACGCTAATAAATTTTAGAGTTGCCTTTGCCTTTTGGCGCCTTTGTACCACAGCGGAGTAAATACACACACATACACACACAGGCACATATATACACATGCACGCTCTCCATGTGTACTCTCATCTAAATTTCCAGCACTAGGTAAATACAATTTTGGGCAAATTTTCGACCAACACTTTGGCTAATCAGCTGAAAATGTATTTAAACGCATTGATCGCTCACCGCAGGCAATACATAAAATGTTGTTAATCGATTTTAAATCGATTGCGATGAGCTATTAAGCTGACGGTAGCATATACGGTCGCCCTGGTGGCTAAACATATTTCACAGAACTCTTTCATTGATATAATGCAGCAGGATTATTTCAGTTGAATAAAGCAAGTGTCGATTAATCGAGCAGTGTTGCTAATTTCATGATTTATTTAAAGAGATTGCAGTGTTATAACTTATTTGCTTTTTATTTAGACGTTTTTGACCTATCGAGTTGTTTTAAAAGTTGTTTAGAGTTGCCACTACCAGTTTGACTTAAGAAGAATATATCATTGTCTTCTTTCTGCAGAGTAATTTGGTATTATATTATCGACTTATCAAGTGGTTATGCCATTCTTCAAAAGAGAAGAGCAGCGTATAGTAATTCTTCTATATTCCTCATTCACGTCCCTTTTTTGTATCATGTTATTTCTTCTGTTGCACATCACAAAGTCAATTCAAAATAAGTAGTCAAAAGCAATTTACAAACTGTTCTCCCATCATTTTTAAATAAAAACATTTAAACGTGAAGTAAATATGTTCAACATATGTAAACAGTTTAATCAAATTAAAAATTGAATGTAAACTCAATTTTCTTATTCAGAAATAAAAGGTAAATAAAAATACAAATTTAAAGCCAAAACCGAATTTTGGCTAATTGAAAATGTTGCAATCAAATTGTAACTGGCCACAAAATAGTGGGATGAATTTAATTATTAAATTGCATATTCCGGAATCTGACCTAACGGTATTTGCATAGCTTAAGCAACAACAAAACAAAATGTAGATAAAGCGCAAAAGTTAAGAAACTCTTGGCGACTGCATGAGGCAATTAGAAAGACGACTTTAAATGTTTCTAAGAGAGAGAGAGAGAGAGAGAATTGCAAACACATTGTATGGTGGTGTGACATATGCTGTGTGTGTGTGTGTGCCTGGCATAAATACATACACTATAATTAATCGAGTGTACTAGGTGGTTCTGAACGTAGCTCAATTTCAACTAAATACGCCAAATGGAGTGAAATAATTTGTTCAGCTTGTGAATATGCAATCAAGTAATTTTATGTAACGAGTGTATTTTGAAGCAATCGATAACTAATTAAATAACTGTAGTTTGCACTGTGCATTAGAAGGTCGCATCGAAATAATTGCGCATACGCCGTGTTGGTCGCCACAGTGAAAAGTAAAGTCTGTTTGCGACGTTAGCAACAACAGCAGCTGAGAGTGAGAGAAATAGAAATTGAGAGAGGGGTAGAGGAAGCATTGTCACGTTCATAATTGCATAATGTATTATGCAGATTTTCCATAACAAGTTGGTGAGGAGGAGAGAGGAATGGGAAGGGGGAGAGAGAGTAAAAATCTGGCAATGGTTGTCTTCGGCTTTTGCATTTGCTGTCGACTTTGGCAGACACGAGAATAGAAAGAGAGTGCAGGAGGGACGGGAAAGGGAGAAGCAGAAAGAGAGAGAGAGCAAGAGGAGTAGAGAGAGAGAGAACCAGAGACAAGGAAGGGAAAGAGTGTTGGCAAACAGCTCGCTGGCAAAACAAAGGCCAAAAGTGTAAAAGAACTATGCTAATAGCTTTGGCTCGCCTTGCACTGTGTGAGCACTGGGTCCATTTTCTCTGCTTTCATATTTTATTTTATTCCTTCCACGCTTCCTCTCCCTTACTATGTCTCTGTCTCTCTTTTACTTGCATATAGAACGTATAGTAATTGGATCTTTGCAGCGAGTTAGCTTGAGTGAGTCTCGAGCTTAGCTGCTGCTCTTCTAACTTCCTCTGGACAAAGTCGCAATTAGTTAACCTCAAGTTAAGCTGAAGACTGCACAAATCTTTGCCTAATCTATGCAATTCTCTCGGGTCTCATCGCTTGATGAAGCACCTTGTCTAACACCCGCTCTCTTTCGCTCTCTATCCTTCCATCGCTTTCTGTTTTTTGTGCTCGACACGAGATGAGTTTTAGATGGCACAAGAATGCAAATTTCAGTAGTTTGCATAGTCACAAGTCAAACGGCACTTGCAACATAACCTCATTACGTAAGCGTCTAACGTAAGGTGTCGTAGCCTGTTAACTAGTTGGCTTATGAACTTGAGTTTTAAGTTAAGCAGCCTATTAAAGTTTTAAAGTAAATTTCGAATATTTCATGCGTTACGTATTGAACTTACTTATGTTACGTAACATGTAAGGAAAGTTAACAGACTGATTTAAATTGTTTTCGAGGAAAAGTTATTTATTTTTTAACGTTACGAAATTTGGTTAACAATGTAAGCAAGGTTTTCCTTAAGTTCATAACGTACTCTGTTCTAATTTAACGTAATGAGCTCGCTTACGCAAGAAACTGGCTTACATAACGTAAGAAAAACGTTTGAGGGAGAGTCAAACTATACTTTAAGCTTACAGGTTGAGACACTTAAGTAAATACTCGTATAAACCTGATAGAGAAGTATGTTACGTATATAATATTAACGTAGGTTATTTTACACATAACGAAGCACTTAACGTCACTTTTTAACGTACTGCACAGCAGTCCTTATAAGAGGGAAGGGGCAGCTCCCTATGACATTGCCTAATATGGCGTAATTAACTTACAGTCGCACTCGTTATATCGCAAGCTGCTTACGTTACGTTGTCTCAGTATGTAGCTACGTAATGCATCAAAGTTTTCGTCAAAGCTTTCCATTGAAAAATCGCGAACTCTAAAAATCGTTTGCAGGCAACTGAAAAGCCGCCAAACGAGCACAAAGCGGGAAAGAAGAAGGGGGAGAGGACGGACAAAAAGGAGGGCATAGGAAGGAGGGCAGGGTGGTGGTAGCACTAAAAACGAAAATGAAAACGTGGCAACAGCAAAAACAGATTCATGCAATTTGCATATTTGCAACGCGACGCGACGCGACTCTCTGTGTGCACCAAACGACACTTTTAGCGTCGCAGCGCGTCGCATCGTTTGCCAACACTGGCAGGACGAGGCGAGGCGCGGCGAGACGAGGCAGACAAAGCTGAATCAGAAACCGCAGTCACAGAAGAAGAAGAAGGCGGGAGGAGTAGGGGGCGGGGCAGCAAGTGAAGCAGACAACAAAGTCTTCTTTGCATATGCAAAAAGTGCCGTCGAAAGCGGCCGCCCACGACGTGTCTTTGTTTTATTAAGTACTTCCCTCTACAACCCCCCTCCCCTACCCCTAGTCCTCTTCCTTCTCTTCTTTTATTATTATTTTTATTTTTTTTAATTTTTTAGGCTGTGTGTGTGTGTGTGTTGGCTTTTTTTTTGGCTTTTGTTGCCGAGCAGCAGCCCAAAAGTGAACATACAAAAGACAAAGTAGCACAAATTTTGCACCACATCAGAGAAGGAGGGGACGGGGGAGGCGGGAGAGTGTGGGGGCGTGGCATAGTCTGCTAGTGTCGTGTCTTAGAGACGTGCATGCCAGCAGGCCGTAAAGCAAAAGGCGCCAAAATGAAAGCCTTTTATGCCCTGTTGCAGCCACAGGAAAGCCATAGAGTCGACAACGAGTGAGAAGAACAAGAGGAACAAGAAAGAAGACTGAGCACTGAGAAAAGGAAAAAAGCGAGGAGAAAGGAGAAGAAGAATGAGTACCAGACTCGACACGCCTCGCCTCGCATCGCCTCGACTTGCCTTGTCTCAGCTCGACTCGACTCAACTGCAAGCAAATGCCAAGAACAAAGGAATCAACGCTTAACACAATTTCGCATACCCTGTAAAGATAATTGAGTGGAAAAGGTAGTGCTAAATACTGGCTTCATTTATATGTAGGCTACGTGTGAATTATGAATGCTAAAGAATAATGCGGAGATTTGCAGAGTTGACTATTTTCTAAGCTTAAAAACTAAAAATAAAATCTTTCCTTCAGTTATTGATATTTTTTTAAGTATTAGATATTTATGGTATTTATTAAGTCATACGGGGAAATCCATTAACCCCTTTGTGTCCTTGATAGTTGATATTTTATTATAATTATAATTATTGCCGTTGTCTTCATATGTTTAAAATTTCATCAGCATCGTATAAGGAAGTAAACTAACAAACCCAAAGAAAAACATTATTTAGCCATTTTTGAAGATAAAGCTGAAATTGGATTCATCGCTGCATTGAATGAATTTAAAATTTTTAAAATTTTAAATAACTATTTTTTAATGTATCTATAGCTTCTTCTATAACTTCTATATTCTTCTATAACTGTTTTGAAACTTTGCGAATGATTTCAAAGGTATAGGCTAATGTGTAGTTTAATTTATTTAGATTTTCCCTATGAGGGTTCCATGGTCAACATGGTCAGTCCAGACCCAGCACCTTTTATATGCTGCCGAAACAGGGTATCATGCTAGTTGCACTACCACATATGTCTAAAGCTCATTTTTGTTGTTTTTGTATATTCAAGTGGATTGCGGCACAAGCACACATATACACACACACACCCACAACAAAAGCTCAGTTCTTTAGCTTGGCTTGGCTTCGCTTTGGCTGCAGAATGAGTCCGCAACGGGGGTATTGCTGCTGGTGTCGGTGGTCGTCGTGAGAATAGGCGGCATTCATGTCGTCGTCTGGCACAATGCTTCGTCTGCTTCACATGTAGGACACCACACACACACACTCACACTCAAACTAAGAACGAGTCCCCGCGTTGCAGTCGTTGTTGATAGAATTCATTTAGTTATGCACACCTTCCGTTTTAGAGGCTCTTCACGTGCAGCACGAATCAAGAATTGTGTTCAAACTGTGCCACAATTTGTGTCGTGCCGTGTCGTGTCGTGTCACGCTGTGTTGTAAGTTATTATTGAACTGGGGGCGTGGCGAAAGACGCTAAGCGCTTTATTGACAACCGCCAGACAAATCGAGTCGCGGCGTCTTATTGTGATTACTATTGACACACAGTGGGGGTCGTTGGCCAAGACAAGCCCCAGCGACAGCAACTGAGCCAAGGTCAAGCCAAGCTAAGCCTTACAGCGGGTGGATCTGGACGTAGATTGTGTGCTTCGTAATAAGCTGTAATAATCAGCGTCAACAGCAAAGGCAACACCAACGGCGCCGGCAACAGAAACAGCAACGGCGACATTGCGGCACTTAAGCCGGTTGCGAATTATAAACGCAGTCAATGGGAAAATTACTTAGATTGCCTTTTTCCTCTCTTCTTCTGCTTCCTCTTCTTCTTTCTTTCTTTTGAAGTGAATGCAGCGAAGCCAATGCGACTGGGCGGCTGTAGTAAGCTAATAGGAGGCTGACCTTAAGGCGACGCCAAGTTGGTCGAAGTAAGCCGAGCTAAGTTTTGTGTCTTTCAGATGACCGAATCTAACCTAGTACAAGTTAAGCTAACCTCGTCTTACTTGATTGCACATTAGCTTATTACACTCGGCAGCGAACTTAACCTTATTCAGCCAGACCTTAACTCAATATCGATATGATCTACACTGGGCTAGATGTCCTAGGAACCAGACCTGAATCTAAACCCAATTTAACCTATTGTATAACCAATCTAACATAACATTATTGAATCTTACTTAACCCAATTAAAACATATATGTTTTTAACCTAACTTTATTTGACTCAACTTAACCTATTTAAGCTAAACCTTGTATAACTTTTCCTTAGCTATTCTTATCTTACCAAATTAAACCAACCTCCACCTAATTTAACCTTACCTAAGCTAATTTTAGTTAACCTTCCATAACTTAACTCAACCAAACCTAACCTATGCCATCCTTAAATAAACTATCTTAACCTTTCCAAACCAGCCCTATCCTATTCACACCTGTCATAACATAGCTTAACATATGCAAACCTAGTGCAAACTAACCTAACCTATTCCAAAGTAACCTATCCTAACCTTACCTAACCTAACCGAACCTAATTCAACTTATCATAACCTAACTTAACCTAACCTAGCCTTACCTAACCTAACCTAACCTAACCTAACTTTACCTAACCTAACTAACTTACAAACACTAACTGCGCTTCATCAAAATTGGCATCTGATCAAACATAACCTCAAACAATCATAACAACTTATATCGAAACCCGACGCAGTTGAAATGGGTTGCCAACATGTCGACTAACCAAAATATCTTAACTCAAAGCTGCCGTTCTCATTTCACCGCATCGAAGGTAAATCCAAAAACCCGAAACCATAACTAACCTAACCTTAAACTAACCTCAAAATGCATACAAAACTGATTGAGAATCGGAATTTAGCCTGAGTTGGAGGAATCGTCTCTCATTATCGACAGCCGCAATGCGTTGCTGACGTTGACTTATGGTTGTCATTGGGGGTTAGGTGGATAAAAGGGTTGGTCAACGAAGGGGGGTGTGAGGGGGGGAGTGGAGAAAGCGAGGCCACATGGGTGCAGGCAGCAGTGGGTGCACTTGACTGGCCGTGGCATGCCACAAAATTGGGCGGTAACACGATGGCAAAGAAGATGCGACTGGGGCAACATCAGTTTAGCCCCCAGTGCGCCTACCTCTGCCTCCTGCCCACCACGCCCACAACTGCAATTAGGCAGGCCCAGGCGAACGGCCACAATATGCACTCAATTATGGCGCAAGTTGAATGCAATCGCGTTGCACTCAAGTGGGCACAAGAGAGAGAGAGAGATAGAGAGAAGGAGAACGGGAGAAAGAGAAGGAGAGTAGAAAAAACAGCTGCAGCCTTTAGAGGAGACTTCAAGTTTTGAGGAATGTGCTTTGTTTTAAATATTTGGCACAGGTGTGGGAGAAGGAAAGACAGTAAGAAAAGGAGTAAATACGAAAGAGAGGGAGAGAGAGAGAGAGAGAGAAAGGGGGCACGGTAAATACTTTGCATTGACGTAATTGCTAAAAATGTGTGTCTGTTATGTTGAGTTTGCGGTGACGCGGTCAAAGACACACACCAAAAATACACCCGACAGACAAAGGCTAGTGAATGAGAAAGAAATAAATAGAGAGAGAAAGAGATAGTTAGGTGCTTCTGTGGCCCAGACCAACGGAGTGTTAGTTAGGTTAGTCTGTGGCATTTGCGGTTGACAGTTGTTTTGTCTTTGATTACAGGCAATTCCTTTCTCGCTCTTTGCCCCAGCTCATTATCCCTCATTTTCCCTCTTTCTGTTACTCTCTGCCTCTTCTTTCCTCTCTCCATCATCCTACTCCTTTTCGCACTTAAATTATAGCATCACTTTACATAATAATAATTTTGTTCTTGGCAAATGTCGCGTTCAAAGTTTTTTGTCAGCTTGCGAAATAAGAAAATTGCATTTAAGATTTATAACCTCAAAAGTTGCCCGCACCCCTCTCTGCCTGTCCTCTCCCTCTCTCTTTCTTTCCCTCTTTGCCTTTTTGTCGTTTTCTTTGGATAAACCGAAACACAAATCAAACAAACTTTCAATCACTCAGGTAAAAAGAGACAACAAAAGTTTTTGCGATGCGCAAAACTTTTGCATCGACCCTCCCTCGCTCTCTCGCTCCCTCCCTCTTTCTCTGCTTCACTCTTTTTCCTCCTTTTCGCCCGAGTTCCAAAAAAACCAGCAGCTAAATTTGCTGCCCCTCTCTGACTTTGTCCGCTCCACATTTTTGTGGTTGACTGAATAAATAAACAGCCTGTCAAGGCTGTGACACAGTGACGTCACGCCACGTGGGCGTCGCTGGTGGGATCGGGGCGCGGAGCAGGAGTAGATAGAGTTGAAATGGTCGTGCAGCATTTTGGTATACAGTTTTCACTTTTAAACTGCTTAAAATGGACCCCGAATATGTCAATTAGAATATGCTGTCAGTGACATGACACGATTCACAATTGACAAATCACATTCACAATTTTAGCGAGCTATGATATTCATGCGGTTATTTTGGGCTGTTCCCGACAAGAGTTAGGGTCGTTAGAGGTACAACCGTCACTGTCTCTTTTTAAAGCACACTTTTTTGGGGCTGCGAAGTCATATTTTGTGGAAATTGTTTGAAGAGAATTTTTGATAAAATTCATTTTTTTTTAAGTTCAGAAAGAACTGAACGATTCCTAGTGACTATAATAATAATAAATAATAATTAACACAAAAAAATTCTTTTTAAAAGGTTTGTATGGAATAAAGAAAGAACTTTTAAGAGTCTTTGATAAACTGATTGACAATATTAAGTTTCTCTGCTGTTGAATTTGCTCACGGTTTGGATACTCTTAAATATTTTTTCTACATTATTTTTGATCATCAAACAAAAGATAATTTCATCATTCCAAGATACTTATATGATATGAAATTTAATATTGTATATATGTATGATACCTTCAATATATTGCCCCTAAGAAACTAACTAAAGTAGAGGCACCTAAGTGAAACCCCGAAAATGTTAGACGCTCTGCTGTGGTAAGCCCCAATTGAGAGCCAAGCAATGGAGCCACACAAACACAGCTTGATATAAGGAGACATAAATTTGGGTTCATGCAGACCAGGCCATAATAAAGATATTAGCCCATAACGAGGGTCGATCGTACCTTGAACTCAAGTTTGAGTCGGAGATGGAGATGGAGACAGAGTCAAAGTCGTAGACCGAAATGCGGCACAATTTAGGGCAATAAACTAATTTCCCAGTTGGCACATGAAGCTGTCAGACAAACTGCCAAGCCACATAGAGAGAATTGAGACAGAGCGGGAGGGAGAAAGGTGGTGGGGAAGGGAAGGGAGGGGACGGGATAGATAGTTGAGCACATCTATCATAAATATGCGTTGCAAGTTGCGATTTATAGCACAACTTTAAACCACTAAACTAAAATCTAAATGTTTAGAAAACGAAGCTGCAACTGAAACAAAGAACGTAGACAACAATCACAAAGCGGGGAAGGGAAGAGGGGATGAGGAGGGGAGAGTATCCCGAGGGGAATGCAAAAACTATGCCGGAAATACGTGCTTAGCATGCAAACGCACAAAACAACAACAACAAGAAACGAGAGAAGGCAGGCAGCACAGCGGGACAAGTCAGAGGCACACGGCTAGAGGGGGTGGGGGGGACGGAGGGGTACGCAGAGACAGGTCGTGTACGTAGGCAGAAGCTGTGTACATATATACACACACACACACACACATGCGTGCACACACACACACATAAACCGCTTAACAATGCCACTTCCGTTTTTGGCATGCGGTTTACCCGCTCGGTCGCCGGCTTCATGGTTAGGCATCAGTCCTTGGTCATTGTCGTTGTTGTTATTGCTGCTGGTGCTGCTGCTGTTGTTGTTTACGGTTTTTCACTCACAAATGAACACACGCACACAGTACCACACTCGCATACATACATACACAAAGAGAGAGAGAGACTCGCACACAGTTGTAGGCAACATTTTCACAAGTTGTGCTCCGCCAATGTCTGGCAAAATGTCAGCTGTAGTTAGTTTGGCTCAAAATTTATATACCCTATAGGCATGCCAAGTGCTTGACAGGGCTGGTTGATGAAGCCTTTACAACTAACTTTAGTTTGGCAGTTGCTTAAACGGTTGAAAACGGTTTGCTGTCATGAAATTTCCCAATAATAAAGTATCGCAAAACTATCGTCTGACTATCATTATGCTGGCGTTCTTTTCAATATACTCCCAATCAATCCAAGACCAAATCAAATTGTTGGCTATCTAGCGAGAAAGGAGCTAAATTACTGTCGATAGTTTTCATTTAAATGCTAAAAATTAGCAAATAATGATGTAAAGATAACCTAAATATCGCCAAACTATCGATTTGCTTATTATTATTATATTATTATCAGTCGATTGATCACAGTTAAGCAATATCTGACTCTGAAGAAACATTTTTTTATTGTTGTTGCCTGCATTTAGGCTACAAAGCAGTTTAATATACCATCGATAACGTTACACTATTGATAACTATCGATATCTATCGATTGTTAGCAGCTGCAGTGAATCTCGTTTAACATTTACGCTCATTACATTGACTTAGATATCATTCATTCTACCAGTACCAAGTTAATTTCCTTTCGATAGTTTCGAAACCTTGCAAAACTATCCCTACTTAACAATCAAGAAACTTGCTAGCTAACATTACAGGGTATTTGAGCCTTGTTAAACATGCTGCTGATGTTGTGCTTGCTCATTTATTGTTCGCTCATTGTTGTTGCTTAGAGAGTTTGAGCGAGTCGACTGCATTTTCTGTTGTTGTTGTAACATTCTTGTAAATGTTACTGTTGCTGTTCATGTTGTTGTTGCTTTCGGCTGTTGTCTCGTCTCATAAATAACCGTATCTCGTTTAGACGCTTGATGTCAAAATGAAATTATTTCAATTACATTAGTAACTGAGCCAAAGCAAACGACAACAACAGCAACAGCAGATGCTGCTTGCATTCTCCTTCTCTGTTTCGCTTTCTGTCTTTCTCTCTCTGTCTCTCTTTCAGTAGTTGCTGTTGTCAGTGTTCAAATTATCCTTCAGTTCATCTCTTCGCTTGCCCCACACACACACTTAGCTGGCAATGGCTCTGCTTAATTTGAACACTTCAACATTTGTCTCACAACTGCAGATGTTTCTCCCTCCCTGTCTCCCTCTCTCTCCTTCTCTCTGCCTTTCGCATGCCTTCTCTCTTTTTGTGTGCCCTGCATGTTGATTAGTTGCTCAGCGCCTGGAAGTAGGCTATGAATTCCGTTCCTAAGCAGCTGAAACTGCAACTAGCTACTGAGTCTCCTCAATTATTTGAACACATTCATAATAATTACGCATACGCCAGGTGGCCCACAAATTTATTGCACGATGGCCATGTGACTGCCAGAGAGAAACTTCATTTAAATTCCTCAAATATATTGAACCGTAATAAAGCCAAACTTATTTGCTACATTACTATCCGAAATTAATTCTTGATTTATTACCACAAGTCTACTTCTTCTTCATCTTCTTGATAATTAAACTGCTTGTTAAACTGCTTGTTCATCCAAATGAATTCATTAGATCTCTCAGTTATTAGCAGCTCATGTTACCAAATTTAATATGTTCAGCTACGCAAATCAAGGTACTATAAACAAGAACGTAAGTTTATTCTATCAATGGATATTTAATTTATTCGCCTTTATTAAGATGAGCAAATTAATATTTTAATTTAAATAAACTCAAATCAAGACTGACGGAGCTCAAACAGAATTTATTTATTCGTTCCTTTTGAACTCCGTCAGTCCGTCAGTCCGTCAAGTCAAGCGAATTCAATTGAAATCGCCGATTGGGGGAAACAAGTGGAACAGCTGAAAATCTTTAGCTATTTAGCCTTTTTGGCAGCTGTTGTTTCAGCTCTGTCCACCTGTCAATAACTGTCTCGTTAAGACCAAATGCCATTACCGATAAATCGCAGCTGAAAATAGCAGAGTGAGAGAGAGAGCGCGAAGGAAATAGAAGCAGCTGGGCAAATCTCTAGCTAACTGAATTCTCGCACATTTAACGCCTGCAGCACTGCAGCAAGTCGATTCAATAAAGCGCAGCAGGAGATTAAAAAACACAACCAGAACAAGAAGGAGATAGTAGTAGAAAAAGAGTAAGAGCGACTGCAAAAGAGAGGGAGAGGGGAGAGGGAGGTGGACATATCGTCTATCAGCTGTGATGTGTGCGCTGAAATGCTTTGGCAGCTTTTGGCAAGTGGCAAAAGGCCCCCCGAAAATCCACTCAATTCTCGCCAGTCTTGCCCGAACTCAACTACCACAACCCCTTCATCTCCCCCTCCTTCCCCACTACCGCTTCGAGGCTAGGAAAAAACGAAACAACAAAATTTACAGTCAGCCAAAAGCCAAAACAAAAATAGCCACAAAAAAAACCAAGCAAGACAGTGCTATAGTGGACGGAGAGATGCGCTTAAGAGCTTTATAACCTTTATATGTTTATTTTTGGTTTCCTGCAAAACATCGGTAATTCTTATCGAATATTTATGGAACTTCAACAACATGTAAAAAAGTTTCTTAAATTTGTGTTTATGAAATTTCATAATAATATATTATAAGCTGCATTAGCTGTCCATTCTTAAAGGGTTCGGGCAAAAACATGGTAAGCTGTCTAATATGTAAATAATATATTATATATAACTAAAATACCAAATTTCAAGTCTCGAGATCACTGATTGCAAAACAATTTTACATTTCAATATTATCAATAATCTATTAAGTCAATATATTTACAGAGTATTTACAGGTGCGTTAACTCTTTGAATTCATTTTGAAGTTTTTTCGAGGTTTTCATCGTGCTGCGCGCATTCGATTTTCAGTTTCAGTTATATATCCACTTTTCAGTTTCATCTTCTCCCCCATCTCTCACTCCCCCTCTTTCATGTTATGTGTGTGTGTGTGTGTGTGTGGGCTCTCTCTCTCGCTTTAAATGTGTCATGGCAAGACGATTCCGTTGCCTCGGCCAATGGTGGACCAAGGGCGAAAGTATTTTCACGTGCTTGTCAGGCCCTGTCAGTCGGGCAGTCAATTAGCCAACGCTTTTCAATTACAAGCCAATCGAAGCAATGGACACAAGAATGGGGGTGTGGCATGCAGAGAGGGGAAAGGGAGGGCATGGGAAGTGAAGTAGCAGCTGAAGTAACACGCATCTGCTGTTGGGCTCACGTTCTCCTTATCCCACTCCCACCTTCTGACGGAAATTTACATTTGTCACCTCCTCTAAATGTGGGTCACAAATGGACAATCGAACGAAGACCTCCCATTCCTCCTCCGCATCTTCTTCCTTCTGCCCTTTCATAAAAGTAAAACTGAAATAGAACTGAAATTGAAATGAACCAAAAGAGGAAAACAAAGTGAAAAAGCGTTCGACTGTGTGTTGTTTCTAGATATGCATTATGAAATGAATATATCATTCGGTAGGAGAAGGCGAGACCAACTATGGGCGTGGCTAGATACGGATAGATAGATAGATAGGACGTAAATAACGACCTGCTTTCCTTAAAAATAATGCTAGGAATGTGGCAGCAAAGGTAACTATGTTTTAAGTAAGATATGGATTAGATATAGTATTCCGATATGCTAGGTAGAAGTATTATGTATAAAGGTATTATTTATAAGTATTTTTGTATTTTATATATAAGTATTATAGATATAAAGCTGCATCTATGCTTAGTTCCAGAATGTATTTAAACTTTATTTAAATTATTGTACTTGTTTGAATTTACTTCAGATAATTTGTCATGCTGTTCAGGAATATATAAACAAATTCTATGCCCCAATAAATAAATACTAAAAAAGTGACATTAAGCAAAGTAAAAATACTGCATACCTATTCACATGTAATTGAATTGGGCATATTTAAAAGGCCAAAGAGAAGAGAGAGAGAGGGAGATAGTAAGGGTGTAGGCCCGCAATTTAAATAATTCAATTACAATATAAATCCCTTAATCATATGAATATTCATTATAGTTGGCCAAGCACACACTCACACACACACCCACACACACATACACGCGATAAGAGGATGGTGGTTGTCACGGGGGTGGCGACGGGGGCGTGGCATTCATGTAAATGCATTTACCACAGCATTTCCGCCACAATGAGCGCGGTGCAGTGACAAAAACGGAAGTGCAGATTCTGTCAGGCAAAATGGGTGTCACTATGCGAGTGCTGTGTGTGTTGGGTGTGTGTGTTTGTGTGTATTCACGCCCGGATATCAGGCGACAACGATGCATCTTTCGTCCAGGACAGCAGACGCGCATCGTCGTCTGCTTGTGTCATTTCGAGATAATTTTTCTTTTTATATTTTTTGCATTTTTCAAGCCAAATTAATTGAAAATTGTTTAACGAGTGTGCGTGTGTGTGTGAGCATGTAGATGTGCCTGCATGTGTGTGCGGGCGGATGTGCATTTAAAATACCAGCACACACATTGGCCACATTAATGCGTGTTTTACATTCGAACACGCCGCAGTAATACGAAAATTTCAACTTTCCACACTCCCGTTCTGTCTTCAATTGTTGCAACTGCACTTAATGCACTACCCCATACCACAGCCCCTTAGCCACCCCTTGTCACCTCGGAGAGCTTTCGCCTTAATGCATTTAAAGTTTACGTCATTTAATGGCAATCAATGTCGAACTAAAGGATGACGAATCGAGAGAATGCCCAGCTATGTGAGCAACACCAGACTGAGACGAGCGTCGCACAAGGAGTTGATGAGTTTGTGGTTCTACTAAGCTGAACTTATCATATCTGGTATATATTTATTGCTATGAATTAAAGTAAGACATGAATGTTATTAGGATATCAAGTGAAACTTCTCATAAAAAGTATTTGTTATGTTGTCTAATAGATTTCTTATGTATATGTTTATAAAATATATAGATCTTTACTATATATTTACACTCTACAATCCATAACAATATATATTTAAATATTAAATATCCTTACTTTATATTTATATACAATATGTATTTACAAATTTGTTTCTTCTATATTTCTTTATTAACTTTAAATCTCTATATTTAAATACAGTTACCTAACTAGTTTCTTAACCCAAATCTAGCTTGCAAAAGTAAAGAAATTTCTGCTTACATTTCTCTTTTAGCCACAGAAAACTGTCCAGTCACATTTGAAATTGACTTCTTGTGCTGCGTCATATATATGTCAACAATATGACATATGAAATCATTGCACATGACTTGACAAATATTATTATGACACACAAAAAAATTATTGTCAAATGATAAACATGAGAAACAATTTGTGAATGTCGCATAGATTGCCAGAATGAGACATAAGTTAGTTAGCTAATGGGTTAGGGTTAAAAGAGTCAATTTTATATAGAGCATAGTCTTATAACATATATGTATATGATACTAATAAACATATCTGTCATTAATTTTTGTCTTGTTTTCATAAGTTTACTTGTAACTGAGTTCTCTTAGAGCGAGAAAGTTAAATGTTTAATTTCTCTTCTCTAAAACTTTTTTATAAGTTACCGAGTCAACCCTCGCAGCAGTTTTAGTTCAACTCGAATGCGAATCATCGTTGCAAGTAGGATACTCAAAAAGTTTCATTAAGCATTGCGTTTAATGTGAGATTCAAATAACTATGCGAATGTTTTGCTATTTCTCTCTTCCTTCCTCTTCTCAATTGCAGTTGTTATGGTTCTTGTTAATGTTATGCTTCTTCTTGTTGCTGTTCTTCTTCTACAACTTCTTTTACTTCTTCTTCTTCAGATCGCTTGCATAGGCAATGAAAAAGTTTGCATGCAACATCACGCTGCCCATTAAAACTTGTCACCGTGCGCCGTAATACGCTTATGATGTGCCATCAAGCAAGCTACTTCTCTGCCTTCCCCTCGGTCTGTCTCATTCCCTTCTCCCTCAATCTCCCCCTCGCTCTCTCTCTCTCTTACACCCTCTCGCTATCTCGCTTGGCACGTGTCCTGTGTTAAGTATTTGCTGCAATTGAATTTGAATGCGAAAATCATTTAATTGCTTTAATTAATGTCCGAAACGCAGAGCACTGTTCTCTGTCTTCTGTCTTCAGTTAAGCTGCCCCCCGATTTTTTAATACCCTATAAACAATAAACAAAAAGGGAGAGCAACAAGCAGCACTTCTAAATACAACAGACTGTTTTACTAGTGTATTGGCATTAAAAGCACATAAAAGTTGCTATTTACTTTGCGACTAGTTTTGTGTCGCATTTTTCGCGTTCTCCGAAACAAATTGGAAACGTTTAAATTGCACATTTTTCAAGATTTGATTTTAAATTTCAGCAGGGTTGTCGCTAAGCTTGTTAAGTAACTTTTTGAGAAGTTTTTTGTTAAAATGCGTGACTATCACAGTGGTAACTGCATATTTTGAAGTATTTACAGGGTATTTGATTGCATTTATAGCTGGCAAGTGTTCATGTCATAAAAAGAAACATAAGAGAAATATTCATATTTTAGGTTTCACAGTAATTACAGGGTATTTATCAAAGACAAATAATGTGGCCAGCAGTTCTTAAACTTGAAAAATTTGTATCTTGAAACAAGCCAGAATTTAATATGCTTATTATCACTCTCATCTCTGATTGCCCGCACAGGGTATTTGTTAGTTCAACATACCCATACATTACGTTAACGGTTTTTCGCAATTAGCGATTTTTTAAAAGCTTTTCGCAACGTCAACTGAACGAAACCTGCTGCAAAGTTCTACATGAAAGAAACCACTGAATTTCAATTGAAAATCGATCAGTCAGTCAGCTTTGCATGTGTGTGTGTGTGTGTCTGTGGGTGCACTGTGTATACATATGGGAGTGAATGTGTATGTTCCTGTGGATGTGTGTATTGTGGCTGCTTGGCTGCAACTTCCGGTTGCCGCTTAAAACTGCGCTATGAACTGCAGCTGCCCAGGCAAACCCTCCTCCATCTGGGTATTAAATCGCTCTCTTTCTCTCTCTTTCTTCCTACTCGCTTTTTTGGGCTTATAAACAATGCATACTCATTGCACATGTGTGTGCGTGTGTGTATATTGTTGTGTGTTTGTGTGCCAAATCTGTCTATGCTTGAAATTGTCACGTTTATTGGGTTCGATTCTCTTGGGATTTGCGTTTTAGGGCAATGAATTGCTGCATATTTGAGAGTTGAGTGCAAAACAATGTCAAATGCAGATATCAATTGGGCACGCCCCCTTTAGGCCAGCCCAAGGCCTGCTTTTCATTACACAGACAGAAGACTGTTGCCTGCTGATTCTCAAGCGGGAAGAGTTAAGTTGAAGAGGGGGGCGGAAAGGTCGCAGCAACTGACAACGCTTGAGGCAAATAGATTTTTGGAATTTTTGTAAAAATATTTGAAACGTTTGATGGCAGATTTCTCTGCGTATTATTACCTGAATGCCATTAAAATGGGGAATATAAAAAAGGTGTATAAAATATTTCATTTAATTTTATTTTACTATAATATCAAAAGAAACACATAACATTATTATGTATGTCCAGTAAAAATGCAATACTAATTTACTCAACCTTGATTTTAAATTTAAAATTAATACAGTGTTAAAAATTTTCAGCATATATATTCTTGTAAATGTCAGCTCTCAAAATTAGTGACACATTTATAAAATATATCTCTCTCTGCTCCATCCTTGCCCTCAATAACAATCCAACGTAATGAGACCCAAATTAGTTATACAAAAATCGTTGTTCACTGCCAATTAAAATTACTCAAACTAATTGGGTTAATGATTTGATGCTACAGCTAGACAGATTTACAGCTAATAAAACGTTGACCAACACCCATTTATAGTGTGCTACAAAGCTAAGAGAGACACAGAGAAGTGAATATTGAACGTTTTACGAGTTTGGGTTAAATAACTTTAGTGCTGTTGCCGCTCCGTAGTTTATTGATGACCCACATGACGATGGAGGCAGCCACTGCCCCCAGTTGGTTTCCTCTATCTCTCTCTCTCTTCCATACACACACACACACACATTAACACACACGCAAGCAAACATTCGCAAGACGCAGTCGTTCCTGCTTCAGGTGGCACTTGACTATGAGACGACTCAACCTCAAATAGCTTGGGCACTCAAACTTGCTGCCGTTGCTGCTGTATAAATCTTTGCTTAACCTCGTCTGAACTTTCTGCCACGCCCACACACAAACATACAAACACACATACGTTGTGCACGTCGGGACACTTTCCGAGCCAACACCTTGCAGGTGACATCAACTGTCATGCAGTTTTAAACAGTTTACGAGGCGTATGAGCGATATTTGCACAGGCATTGCTTTTTCCCCCACACACACAAATATATGTACATATATGTATATGTGTGTGTGTGTGTGTGTGTGTGCGGGTTTGCTTTTCTTTCTAGCAATTTTATTTTTTGCAAGCTGAGTTGTTGTTGTTTTTCCTACTTCTTTTTCAGCTGCCTGTCGAAGCACTTAATTCAGCGTAGCGTTTCAACGATTGATTCAATGTGCACTACCTGTGTGTGTGTGGGAATCACTGTTGTATACTGTGTGTGTATGCGTGTGCTTGTGTTTGTCTGTGTGCTTTGCTTGCTTTTCTTCCTGTTGCTTTGTTGCTGCAAATTTAATTACAAGACAAATTGTCGACATATCACGTTATAAATACAAATGAAACCAGACAGACACACACACACATCTACACCTGTCCTGCCCCTCCCCCCTCCCTCCCTGTATTGTGTAAATATTTTTGCAACCTGAAGAAGCATCCCATTTTGCTACAAAATTAACAAGTTTAAAGTGGCCAACAAGGGGAAAATTATAGCAAAAAAGCAAAGGAAATGAATAAATAGTTGAACGATTTGCTGACACCCTGTAGTTGATTTTAATGAGATATGGAGTTCTAATAGAAAGAGGTAAGCAACTAGCATATACCCTGAAGAGTGCAAGGAAGACAAATTATAACTTGTAACGCTCACAAATTTATTTAGCTCAGCTTAGGACTGCTAATCGATCATACTCAAGCACTTAATGCAAACTACTTAAAGCTCAAGCTTACAGCTTTAAGTAGTTTGCATCAAGTGCTTGAGTTCGATCGATTAGCAGATGCTCTTTCAAAGTATTTTTTGCATTATATTTAGTGAATTAAGGAGGTGTTAATGTCACTATAATTACTCGATAGTTCCCAAGTTTTATGAAGTAATGTGCCGATGAATACCCTGCAAATGGTGCTAGAACGATAATAATATATACATATGTAAATATAAATTGATTTCAACTGGACAGTGTAGAACAGTTAAGATAGGAGAGTGTAATAGATACGCAGTAACTGTTTTCTGAAGTTAATATTAAGGTTTTTGACTGCACCTGAATGCGCTTTTCAAGTTATATCTATACGATAGCTCGATAGTTTCATGTTGCGATGGGTTGACAGAACAATGTCGGAGGTCTGATGGAGGTTGACTCAACTCAACTCATTTTGTTTTTATGTGCATTGAGTGCATTCAGGCGTACAATCGCATTTGCACACATACACTACATGCAAATATGCAAAAACACACAGAACCCCTACCTCTCTCTCTCTCTCTTTCTCATTTCTCCCTCTCATTTCTCTGTCTCTTTCTCTCAATTTCCATTGGGTATGCAACATAAACAATGAATTGCAAACATTTAAACATTTATCTGAGCTCTTAACTCGCCAAGTGCTCTTCTACCCCCACTTTCCCTCTTTCTCTCTTTCCCTGTCCCCTGTTCCCAACTTCTTTCGCGTGTGTGCACCACAAAACGCAACACCAAAGTGGTAAATGGGCGTTTATTAGTCACCCCGCTGGGGAGCATCAAATGCAATTTCAAATTTTATTTCGCTAATTATTAAACAGCACATTCATATACCCTGTAAAAAAAGAGATAATGAATTACATCGATAGTTGGAATTATCGTTGACTGTTTTTGCTAACATCTCTTATACACTCACATGCCTTATACTTTTCATGCCTTTCTTTGAATAAAGTTGGAATTTCTTCCTTGAATTTTGGCATAATTTGCGTTTACAGGGTATCCTTTGTCGACTATGGTCATTTCGTAGTTGCCGCCGACTGCTATTGCCGTTTCATTGCAATCTTTTTGCCCAATTGTGAACTATTCACAACCAATTTGCGCCCTTTGTGAACTGCACAATTAGTTGAGGGTAACGCGCAGAAGGTTGTTAGAGATATTGTAGTGTACATGTTTAAGAGAGGGTACCATAATTTTGTAATATATTTAGACTCTTGTTGTTATGGCCTACATACATATATATAAATCATAAATTAATTTATTTTTCTTAACTGTAAACTAATCTTGTTGATAAATAAATAAACAAAATTAGATTGAAATCGAAGATACAATTTTTAAAGTATATCTGTTCAAAGCGGAACTAACGACAAATGAAATGGAAAACCTACAACACTTTATTTCATTCTATATATATGTATATATATATAAATACATTACATATCTATATATCTGAAGGGTATACAACGTTCATTATGCCATAAAAGGCTTTTCTACTTTGAACGTTTTGCGAGCTTCGGTTTGCGTTTTCGACATTAAATTTAATCAATTGTGAACACCAGACAGGGTATCCTATACATGTATATGTTGCATTAGAGGGTATGTGTAAGGGGTGTATGGGCATCAAATTTATTTAGTCAAATATTTGCATTTGCACTTTAATTAGTTGCAATTATTTTGCTGTTTTTTCTTCTCTTCTTTTGCTGCCGTTTCCGTTAAACAAATATTTTACTTCGAAGCCCCAAAAAATGTTTGCAAAATTTTCAACGTTTGTGGGGGTTTAATGTATAAGTGTGTGTGTGAGTATGTATGTGTGTGTGTATGTGTGCTGAGGTATATGCTACACATTTCGTGCTAATGAAGCTGTTCCTCAATGACATATTTACCCAGCACAAAAAGGTGGTTACCCTCTGTGTGTGTATGTGTGTGCATCTGAGTGTGTGCCACAACTGTACATTGCAAAGCATACCGGAAAACTGTTGAAAATATGTAGCATATAATATAAAAATGTGCTTTATTTAAATATGACTTACAACAATGTGTCGAGCTCTTAGAATATCTCTAGAGATTTCGGTTTAAAAAAGGTACGCCTTACTTGCGGGAATGTTCATTTCACATTCACATTTACTTTATATTTACCCTCAGTTGACAAAATGGAATTGCATTTACGGATTTTTGCTTTAATTAAATAAGAAATGTTTTTCATTTATGCAAGAGACGAAAAGGAACAACGTGTGGAATTTTCAATTGTTGTTGAAGCTTTTTCCAGGTATTAGTTTGATGTGAGAATGCTTTATAATTTGTTCGTGCAGCTTAAATACTTAGTCTGGTCATCTAGTAAAGGTTTAACAGCTGGATAACCTAACTGAATGTTTACTATATATTGATGTTTTATTTCAACACAATTTGATCAGTTCATCTGCAAAGTAAATCCCTTAAATATACTTTTATTTTTACTAATGTTAAATATTTAACTTCACAGCAAAGTTAGTTAATTATCACTTTAACAAATGTTTACTTGTTTAATAAAGGGAAAGCGCTTGTTGATAGAGTTTATTAAAGTAAACTTTGCATGTTAACGTTAATCATCACATTGACAGCCACTTCAATTAAGAGTTAAATATTTGATTGTATTCTCTAGTAATATTTTGAGCTTATTGTCATTTTATCTGACAGTTATAACATAGCAAAGTGTCATACAATTGATCTATGCGAATCGCATGTATCGATGGTGACCCAACTCGCATTCCCCACACATCCATTCATTCTTATCTGTCTTTCTTTCTTATCCCTGCTTTGAACTCTTTCTTTCTCTCTGTGAACTGGGTCGATTGCCGTATTACTTTTCCCTTCATTCACGTAGTATTATTTTCATTCTCGATTGTTTTTCATTTGCTTGTGGAACAGTATAAGATTACGGCAATTTGTTCTTGTTGCCGCAGTGATAGTTCCCCCACTTTTCTCCCGTTCCGCACCCATCTTTCATACAGTCTCGTAATACCCTTTCTTTTCCACTCCTTTGCTGCTCTCTTTTGCTCCCGCTCCTCTTCCTGCTGCTTTGGCTTTTGTTAGTGCCAACTTATCCGATTCCTTTATGATTCCTTGTTTGCTCTTCGCTATGCTAGTCGAGTATTCTTTCTGCATTCATCTTAAGCCCTGCACACACACACACAAACACACAGACATTTACAGCAAGTACTTTCGTTGGTTTCTCTCTCTTTGCCCTGCAGCGCCTCCGCTGTGTATCGTGTCATTTTTTGTGTCGCTGTGCGGCAGTTGCGCCTGAAAGCATGCAACAACATTTTGCTACGACTAAAAGAAGCAGAAGACATGACCGAAAATGTCCAGAAACAGCCAAAATGGCTAAAATGGCTAACAAAGCCATCCAATCGTCTCGTTATGGCAACCCAAAAGCACAATAAAAGCTGCTCAATTGCTGCCCCGGCTGCAGCTTTGTCCCAATATCAACGTCAACGTCAACATCAACGACGGCGTCAACTCGAAAGCCACTTCACCGGACATGCCAGACCGCCCTAGACCTCCCAGAGGCGGACAGACAATAGAGTACGAGTGCTAGAGAGAGAGAGAGAGAGAGAGAGAGAGAGAGAGAGGGAGCGATAGTTGACAACTTGAAGTGTGCCTGCAACGGAAATGCGCTAATTATGCGACGCGCATTACAAAAGCAAACTCTCTGGAGGGACCCAAAGTAGATAAAAAGCAAATATGCACTAAGCGAAAGAACAGAACGAACAACTGGCAGATACCCTGTAGTTTAAGGGAAGGAGAGAAAGTCAATTCCCAGCACAGAGAAATAGTTGAGAAGGAGCGTGAAGTCCAAATCTAATGGGTTAGTTGAGTTATGATGGACGTGTTGATACCCTGTAGTTGGAGAAATCTCGAATTCCATCTTTGTGCCGTGAGATGAAGCTCATTTCGAGATATGTAGTGTCAAGCTAATGAGTTAGTAAAATTTAAAACACATAACATATTAGAAATCGACTAGCAGATACCGTTTAGTTAACGAAATATCGAATTTGTTCTTTGTGTAGTGAGATAAACTTATTAAAAAGGTATGAGGCGCAAAGTTTATAAGTTAGCAGAGTTTTAAGCACACATAATATTTAAAAGCTCGACTAACAAATACCCTGTGGTTGGCAAAAACAGAAGTCTCGTTTCTACGCATGGAAACACAGTTCGTAGATGAGTATGAAGTGAAAATATGATAGATTAGTAGAGCTTAAGACTCATATTATAGAATTGCGATCCACTAGCAGATACCCTGTAATTAGAAACATTTATTCATGGAAGGGAAAGGTGGAAAAGAGGCTTTAATTAAAAATCTATTAGAATAGTTGAGTTCTAGGCTCGGTACAGCTCAAAGCACGACTATCAGATACTCTGTGAATCGTAAAGTAAAAATTTGTATTCCATATTATGATTTTTATATAACTAAGCAGCCCTACAATGGTATACCCTCTTAGGACATTTACTCCACTACAGGTTATCTGCTTAGTGAAACTCCTATTAAGCTGTGAAACGACAACGAGATTGCCCTTATAAGGATGTTGAGCAAACCGACTTAAAGCAACCAAACGACGCGTAGCGGTTATTGCGGACAAAGGAGGAGGCTCTGGGGGCTCTGTGGGGTTAAGAGTTAACCCCACAATCGCGCCTGCATTGTCGCTGTCGTTGCTCATTGTTGTTGTTGGTATTGTTGTTACTCAACGGCCGTGATTTTCTGCGGGGCAAATAGTAAAGGTAAATAAAATAAAATAAAAATGGACGACAAAAAAAAAATTGGGAAGCACAAGCGGGAAAAGCGGAAGAAGAGGCAAAGGAGGGGGTGGATAAGAGAGACGGGGGAATAGAGTTGGAAGAGATGGCGAAAAAAAGCATAGAAATTTCTGCATCGTTGACTGACCTCAAAATGAGGCAACAAACAATGCAACTTGTTGTTGTTGTTATTGTTGTTTGTTGCACGTTGTTGTTGTTTTTTGTTACATGTTGGCATACTATGCATTTAGTTGTTGTTATTTGCCTACGTTGTTGATGTTGTTGTTGCACATCCTGTCTGCCTGTTAAAGCAGTCAGCAATGGAGACAGCGCGACAGCGAAAGCGCGAGAGAGAAAGAGAGACAGAGAGATGGAGGAGGAACGAGAGAGACAGCACGACGGGGAAATGACATATTTCTGCATTTGTGTTGCAGCTCCTGAAACAGCAACCTGCACTCCTCTTGTCCCCTTGCAACACTTCCCTTTCCCCCTCCCTTGCTCACTATTTGTGTCGCTTAATCCGCTGCCTACCATTGTTGCTGTTGTTGTTGTTGTTGTTGTAATGCCGTAAGCTTAAAGAGCTTCGCTGTCGCTTATCATTCAGACCCAGCAGCAACATAGCTGGTTTTGCTTGTTATGCTCATTGAAAACAGGCCGCAGGGAAACAGGGTATATTGCAGTCGTGCTTACGTAAAATTTTACTTCATTTTCAAAATCAGTTTTAGAAGTAACGTAAAAACACCCGCAGTGCTTCTCATCATCAGCATAATACTTCAATCTCCAAAACTGTAAGCAGCTGCAGTAAGAAAATTCTGTGTATAGACTATTAAATACTTTTTGTCGAAAGGGTGTACTATAAATCAAGGTGAACTTGCACTCAAATTGAAAAAAAAAATTCTTTTCAAATTTTAAATTTGTTATACGAATTTCAAAAAAAAACATCAAGATAAAGATCTCTATCAATAACATATACATATGCAGTTTTTCCGCTCTCTCAGTTAATAACAGGGTATCTGCACGTTAGTCGACTCTCAGCTAAGAGATTTCTCGCTTGTTTTCATATGCGAAAAACGCAAAGTTTTCGCTGCTTTTGGCAAAGCAAACAAAAAATTGGCAGCGCGTCGCGTGTGTAACCCCCTTCTTGCAGCACCCTTTCGTTCTTTTCCAGACCTCGCCCCATTTTTACGCTCATTTTTACTATTTCCAAGGGCTGCAGTGTAACATTTTTGCAACTATTTTGTGGCAAGTCTATAACGAAATGTTGCAAATTGGTTTGGTTTGGTTTGGTTTCGCTTCGGTTCGGTTTGGTTTGGTTTAACTGCGGATTGGATGGGGGAAGATTCTCTTTTGGGAAGGGGTGATAGAGCTAAGCAAACACACGACGCGACACCCTCGAATATTTGCCTGTGTTTACTTAAGCTGGCTGCAAGTGTAGATTGAAGTCCTGTGTTGTTAGCTTAGGATAGAGAGGAACTTTGGTGACAATCGGGATTAGGCGCAAAGATGATCTCTTTGGCATGCCAACTTTGAGCTCTGCTTATGTGAATTACGGAACGAAGCTTTCAGCTTTAGTTGAAGAAAAAATACAGGCTCGAAATAGTTGAAGGGGAAATAGAGAAAGATCACGAGGGGTTTAGAAATGCAAAAATTAAGTGAAAATATAATGATTTGTTTTGTCAGTATGGATAACCTATCGTTCGATTTTAACCAGCACTAACCAATGAAGTAAACCAGATGTTACTAATTATACAGTACTTTAACATGTTTATAGTCCTAGCAAACAATATGATTAGGTAATTTTCATATTGTTTTTCCATCTATCATTCTAGCTGATCCTTTAACAGCTTGTAATGTATTTAACTGTCAGGTTATAGCTGTAGACTTGCTCTCTGTTAAGTTTAACGTGCTTAATCTAAACGCTGCGTTAAGTCTAACTGACAGTCTACGATTTATGCCTAAAATAGCCTTTTACCAAACATAATTAACTGTAATTTACTATTTGTTTAATGACTTTAACAACTAACTAACCTACAGGTTAAAAAATGAATTCAAATACTGCCACCTAGTTCAATTACTATCACAATATCAAAGCACAAATCCACCCCACCTAACCTTGCACATCTTGCACGACTGTAGTTCAAGTTTAATTGCCATCAAAATGCTGCACACACACTAAATAAACATAAGTTTGGCGCATAATAAACGGACAAACGCAATTTGTCCCGTCAAATATTGTGTGAAAATTCTTAAATTTATTGCTAAAAAATGTTCATCATAGTTTTCTCGGGTTACCAAAGCAATTTAGCTCGATTCCGAGTGCAATTTCAAGCCAAAAACCAAAGAAAAAACAACAACTACAAAAACAACAAAAAAAATGTGGCTCTTACAAATAATAGAAATAATAAAAAAATGAGCTGCCAGCGAGAGTAGTACAAAAAACTTTTGCCGCACGCATGCAAATTGAAATAGTTTCGCAAACTTTCAGGTCAGTGGGAGAAAAAGGCGTTCCCCCAGTAGACAAGGAAAGTGGGGAGAGGGAAGCGTGGCTGGGGGTCGCTGTGTGCGGCCGGAGGTGAAAGCTTTTCAGCAATTATGAGCGTCAAATTGGTACGATTTGAGAGTTTTAGCCCCACGTATATAGTTCATTAATATATCACGACGGGGCCGTCATCTCTGTAATCTCCATATCTCGCCCAGACAGAGACGCGATCATCATCATCCTCATCCTCATCCTCCGCCGTGGCCTAAACAAGCGTAAAACGCTTTTTACCGGAAACTTATAAGCGCAGCGCGCTAATTATTTTTCGGCAGGGCATGTTACGGCGGCTTTCTCCGGGTAACTCTAGGCTTCCTCCTCCCAAACTGTTGGAGGAAAACATTCGTGAGGCAACCGTAAGTATCTCTCTCAGCTGCCAGCCAAAGTATTCGCTCGAGTTTCGGTTACAGCGCGAATCAGAGATTGCACAGTGGGCTGAAAATTCGCAATTGAGGGATGATCAGTCTTTAGTTAAATTACGTATTTTAGCTCTTACTAATTCATAAAGTTATTCATTGTCACCTTCATTTAAGTTCTAGTTATAGATTCCTTTTTTGTTGAATTTGCGTTTCCCATATAATTTAATTATTTCTTGTTTGATTCTGCCGAAATTTGGTGCAACAATAACTAAGATACATTCCTGTATACATACCTAGTTTGAAGGATGTGGCTGACATATATTTCAAGTTGTATGCTTGAGAGTTGACATACTCGTATTTTAATGTCAATATAATAAAATATAATACAATATGCTTAAAATTAAGAAGCACAAAGCTTTTCTTGCTAGTGCTCATTATTTGCATTCGGTTTAGTATTAAAAAATGGCTCTAATTTAGTTAAATAAAACTAAGTAAATTTTAGCTTTAATCAAATCAACTTCGTACCACTGTACCTTTAGCTGCGGCTTATCGTATAAAATTTTCTGCGAGCTGTGCAAGCTGTGAACCAGATGCAAAGTTTTCTGGTAACCGCAAAGGACTGCCCGGACAGAGTAGAGAGTGTGAGGGGGTGAATAGAAAGAGGGAGTACGCCAGAAAGGGACTTGTAGGGCTGATAGTGTGGTATGTGGTGAGAGAGGGGGTGGGGAGGCTGAAGTACCTAGCATATTGGTTGAGGAGTGTCGCCGTATTAGCGCATAGAACATAGATTTCATTTTGGCTTAGCAAGCGAAGCGTTCCTTTTTAATTTCTCTCTCTGGGCAAACAAGGCTGCAACTTTAGTTACGTCGCGACGTCGACTGTGACTGCGACTGCGATAGCGACTGCGACTTTGGCATAGGCGTTGACGTCAGCAGCCGTTGCTGCTGCCATTTCCGTTTCCGTTTCCGCCCTGCACGTACGTGGAGCACTTTGGCCTAACTACTTGCTACATGGCGCTGTTAGTGTGTGTCTGTCTGAGTTTGCCACACACACACACACACACGCACACCACAGTGGCAGCTGCTGCTGCTGCTACTAATGTTGTTGTTGTTGTCAGCTCGTTTTGGCTTGGCTCGCCGCTTATTGTAGTTAAGTTTTATGCCGCCATTTTCTTCCGCTTTGCGTGCTGCACGTATCTCTATCTCTTTCTTTCCCTAACTCTTGCTCCCGTTCTCTCTCTCCCTCTTCCTTCCTTTCTCTTTCTCTGTCTGTCTTCTTCCGGCTTGTTGTTGTTGTTGTTGTTATTGCCCTCTCAGCGCCTTTGCACCTAATTCCATTTTCACTTTCTTTGATGATGCTCAATTTTTTGCATCATTAATCTTAAGCGATTTTCAGTTTTGACGCTGACAGACACACAGAAGGACAGAGAGCGACGGACAGCAGCTCAACTAGCTCAGGCTACTACCTCCTGTTTGTTCTCCTTCCTCACCCCTCGACCAAATCCTTTAGTTCCTTTCGTACCTAGCTTGAAATATGACAAAATTATGCATAAAAATGATTTCATCAACTTTCTTTGTGTAATATTTATAAAATTCGAACTAAGTTTTGAACCTGAACGTGTTGCTTAAGTAACCGTGTCTGTCTAGTGACTATCTGTATGTGTGTGTGTGCTGTGGGTGTGCGAGAAATTTGCATCTATTTTGCATGCAGCTGGTTCAACACCAATTTCCCCTACTTCCTTTTTATTTTAACTCTTTTCCGGCTTGTACCGCAGCTGTTAATAACTTTAACATTGCTGTTAAGTTAACAGTCCGTTGGTTTCTTGGCATCAGTGACATTGCTTTATGTTCTTTTAAACGCTGTTTCATTGATAAATAAAGATCCTTTAGTCAGCTTAAGTAAACAGCCTTTCTTCAATAGTTGTCTTATTACCTTTATCTCTAACATATTGCTTAGTTATGTTAACTTAACAACAGTTAACTGTTAAAGAAACCTTACCCCATAACCATGTCTTTCAAAAGAAACCTGCCAAAACTTTCCTCTCTATGTAACTTACAACTCTTCATAATATTAGCATCCATCTTACAATTACCCTCTTCAGTTACCTTAGCATCCTTATCTTTAACATATTACTCAGCCGTGTTAATTTAACAGCTGTTAAATATCAATAAACCTTCCTTTACAATAAGAAAGTATTTAAAAGGAACCTGGTCAAGATACTTTTCCCCACCTAACAGCGACTCTGCTAACAGCCGCGAATTTATGTTAGTGCGATTTGCGTGTAAATTCAAAATAAAATATTGCGCACTCCCTTACTGCCTTTCTTCTCTTCTCCTATACCCCTTACCCCTTACTCCACTCTCTGGAAATAATTCAGTTGAAATACGTTTCAACATGCAAATTTACAGCACAACTTAAAGCACTTTCTCGCAAATCGCGAAAATGTACATACATATTTGGGTGACCATACCAGATACGGTGCTGTGTATGGTGTGGTAACCCTAATAATTTCACGCTCGATTTGCCGTACAGTTTTGTCAGCTTACGCGGTCGGTCTGTCCAGGCTGTCGCTGTCGTTGACTTTTCATACTGCGAATAGTTTTGTAGCAACAAAACAATTTCTATTCTCTCTCTGGTTTTTCACAGAGAGAAAAATCCCTATTCCAGGGGGTGGTGGTGGGTCACGAAAAGCCAATCCCTGGTAGGGTAGCGTTTTGTAGATTTTAAGTCCCATAAATTTTAAGTGTCAATATATAAAAACCGCATATGTGCGGCCAGAGACGGCGGCGACCTCGGCGTGCGAGTCGAAATTCATAAATTTTGCCATTCAACCAAATGGTAAAATAAAATGCAGCAGCTTTCGCTGTGGCAACACACACACACACATACAGTTACACACACATACTTCATTCATATATTGCCAGTGTGTGTGTGTGTGTGTGTGTGTGTGGAGGATTCGTTGCCATGTCCATGTTCGTTGCATGTAGCCAGAGGGCTCCAGGCTGGGGATCTCGGTCTGTGTGGATTTTATTTTATTGCAAACGTAAAGTAAGACCAGTAAGAATTCGCAGCATCCTGCAGTTGGACTAGCAGATACCCTATAGTGATGGAAACTCTAAGAAATAGCGCGAGAATATTCAAAGATAATATTTTGAGAAGACTTTATAAGAAAGGAGTTTTTTTAAACCTCCTTAAATATGTAAATAAATAAAATATGGTCACCTTAAAGCCAAAAATGAGAAAATTATACCCTGTAAACTGCCAGTTATGAGGGTAAGAACTGTTGATGATTGATATATGCAGTTTAATAATGTATATGGTCACCTTTATTCGGATTATGGTCATCTTTTTGTATAGGCCTCATAAAATGGTCACCCTGTAAAACAGCTTACACTCAAAGAATTCTCCTTTAACTTAATTGCTTGCAATTTTAGAACTTGTTCACCCAACTAGCCTCTTAAAGTACCTCTTTCTTTACAGGGTATAAGCACAGCAGTCAAGCTGTTAAAAGAAATGCCAAAAAAAATATTGCACGAAATAAAACAGCAACCGAAAATGACGAGGACAACGAGCAAAGGAATGAAGAAAACCCCCGATTGTAGTTAACTTTCACGTGAGCTAAAGGAAGCCACTTGAAACTGGCTCAGCTGCTGTTGCTGCTGCCACTGCCGCTGCTACTGCTGCAACGCTGGTTCAGTGGGTCGATGTGGCAATCAAAGTTGCTTTAGTCCTGCATGCAGCAGGGTTGTCAAATACTCGACAAATATCAATTCCAATAAAAAAAGACTTGCCAACGAGTCGAGCTAACCTTCTTCTATCGTCTATCGGCAATCGAGAAAAGTCTCATCTATCGACTCTCTAAAAACCACATGCCGCAAGCAGAAGCTGCCATTTTCCAATAAAGTGAGCTGTCTGCGTGTGTGTGTGTATGCGTGTTTGCGTTGTGGTGTGCCGCAGCTGCAAGAGCGTTAAATTTGCTGCCGACAATTTTGCCAAGAGATTTTTAATAAGTTTTTCTTTAATTATAACGGTAAATCGATACTGTTGCAGCTGCAACAACAGCAAATTGTGGCATATTAAAAGTGGTAAGGAAAATACAGGGAACTAACATGGAAACCGCATGTTAGTAACAGCATTGCAAACGTCGCTGTTAAGCAGCTGTTAAAAGCTATGACATCACTAAGCAGTGAAAATTTATTGCTTAGTGTTGACAGGTTTATAACAGACAGTTAACATTTCATGATTAGCATAATGTTTATAAATTTAAAGTGTTAAATTATAGTTAACAGTAAATTTACTTTAGTAACAGCGTGCTTAAAATTGAGCTATGTTAAGCGGAGCTGTTAAAAGAGACCAATACAGCTGAGGCACGTTCTATTGATAACAGAAAGTTAACATTATACGATTGGTATAATGCTTATAATTTACAATTTTCATTTATTGTTAACATAGTTATTAACTTTATATCAATAAGTATATATGGCACTGGCAAACCAATAGGATGAAAGCCTTATCTAACGTCTTCACTTTGTCAGTTTAAGAGTTTCATCACTCCTAACATTGAGCTGCTTTTAGTAACAGCACAAATGTTAGATACAAGCTCGACCAACAACTTAACTTCAGCCGCTCTACGCGCTTCTCACGAACGTCATCTTCTGTTTTCGAATGCACAAAAACAAATTGTAAATTTACTGAACATTTCTTTTTACTAAGGGAGTAACGAGAGAGAGAGAGAGAGAGAGTCTCTAACTACCTAAAGTTTATGGCAAAGCGCGAAAAGTTAGACGTAATTAAATGTAACTTAAAGTCTATCAAAAACAAATTAATCACTAAAGTGCGGCAAATTAGAGACCCCCCAAGAAAAAACAACGATGCAAAGTTGCGTTTTTTGTGGTGCTTCTTTTTGGTTTCGTCTCTCGATTATTTCACGAGCTGATTTCATTTAGCTAATCAGCTTATTGAACTTGAGGTCGATAGGCAGAGAAGGAGACAGAGAAGCATGGAGAGAAGTGAATGAGAGAGTGAAAAGGAGAGACATAAAATTGGAGTCAAGTGAAGTTGCCCTTTTGGGGCGTGTTTATTTTTTTGTGTTTCCCAGCTGCAAAATCTCAATCGCAAATTCAATTTGGCCAAGGATGAGAAGAAACAGAGGATGAAGCATAGCCAAAAAGAAGAGGTGACAAACTAAGACAGACAGTTAGGGGTGGGGTGGAGGGCTAACTGTGGAGTGTAGACGGAGTTGAAAAGGTACTGCAAACGAAATAATTAGAAAATGAGTTTATCAAGCCCCGAAGCAAAGTTTACGCCACTCAATCAGCACTTCAATCAGCATCAATCTTGTTCAATCTGATCCAATTATATGGACAGTATATATACGTATATTTATCGCAGTGTACGAGTATATCTCACTTACCTGAGTTGGCTGTGTAGCCTGTAAATCGTTATGTTGCTCCGATTCCGACTGCAATGTTGCTGGAGGCAATGCGAGATGTTGCTGCTGTTGATGTTGTTGTTGCTGCTGCTGTTGCTGTTGCTGCTGGAACTGCTGCTGAAAGTGTTGCTGCTGTTGGTATTCATATTGCTGTTGCATTTGATATTGCAATTGCTGATATTTCAATTGCTGCTGCTGGCCGCCAGAGGGTGTCGACTGCTGTTGCTGCTGCTGCTGCTGCTGTCCCTGCACTAGCAACAGCTCAAATTGACAGCAACAATAAAATGCGATTGCCAGCAATTGCAATGTGTTGGCAACTCTGCGAGTTCTTGCTCTTGTGGTGACTGCTGCCGTTGCCGACATGTTGCCGCCTTAAATCCTCCAACAAAGTCAGCAACAACAATTTGTCTAGTTGCAACTTGCCGCTGGCTGTTGTTGCTGCTGCTGTGTTATTCTTGGCCGTTGCGCTTGAGCAACTTCACTTTGCAAATTGCCAGACACACTGTAAGAAAAAGAACCAAACAGAAATGGAAAGATGAGAGATAGAGAAAGGGAAACAGAGCCAAAAGTCACTTCAAGTTCAACACTTACAACAACAATATCAACTTGCTGTCAATTGCCAACTGCATTTTATCAAGAAGAGCAGCAAAAATAGTACAAATAAAACAATACAAAATGAAGAAAGAAAATATGTAAATAACATTTTCAAAGAGTGAAGCGAAACTTTTGTCTCAGCAAAAATAATTATGGGGTAGGCTAATGTTTATGTTAAAGGTACAAAGTGCAACAAGAGATAAGAAAATAGCCGAAAATACATCAAAATACAAATACTATATTGAAAATATATTAAGAAGAAGTAGGACAAGAAAGGCATAGGAACTTATTTAATCATGTAACACTACAAACTTAACACTTTAGGTAAATGTTAATGTTAACTCACATGGTCAATAACATAACAAGCAACTGTTAGTAAAAGAAATTTAAGTAACTGACCATTAAATACCCTGTGTACAATAAAATAAAGCGGTCACTAATTCTTTGTACAACTGTCATTTTACAGCTTTATTATCATTATTGATATAATAATATATAGAGAAAGATAAGCAGCTTGAATATAAATGTACATGATGTATCGTTGATACCATGATGATCAAGAATAAAAATGAATTCTTCTTTCTGCTTTTTCGTACATGAATATACACTAGTTAGCCCACTTCCACCAATTGCAGGGTATACAGGAATCGATCTTTTGCCAGGTCAGACAATAATAACTTAGACCTTCTACCTTCTTCCATTCTCTCCACCCTCCCTCTTTGCAGCCCCATCCTTTTTTCTTTACAAGTTTTATTTGTGATATACGATTCACGCATAATTTAGGCTCAGAGCTTGGAAAATCGTTGAAGAATTCGTTTCATTTTCAATGTTTCATTTGCGTAATTATCGCGCAATTAAAGCGGCAATTCAGCAGAAGACGCTCAAATGGCATCAATTAAGTGAGAGGAGAGAGAGAGAGAGAGAGAGGAGAATGAGAAGAGGGAACAGAAATGGAAAGCAATGCAAAGAAAATAAAAAAAAAGAAGAAGCTCAGCAACAATCGTAAAGAAAGAAAAATGGTAAAAAAAATATAATTTCAAAAATTAATGCACGAGAAAAGCGAAAACGAAAGAAAAGTGAGCAAAAAATAAGCCAAAGATGAAGATGAAGTTGCACAAAAACAACATTCAACAATTTTCAAACAATTTTCAATTTTCATTTGCAATCAAAAGCAGTTGGGAAAATCAATTTCACTTTTCAATTAAACGACGCGGTGTGGAAAATCAAAGTAAAAAACGAAAACTCCAAAAAACAAAACGAAATGAAAAGATGATAAATTTCATAATGATGATGATGGCGATGAGAGCGATAATGATGATGATGATGATGATGGGGATGATGATGCTTGAGTGAGGTTGAGTGAATGCATGATGACGCGATATTTGTTAGATGGGGGCGGCAGCAAGGTGGGCGGGGAGGCGTGGCATGGCAAACGAAACGAAAATAATATGCAATAAAAGTGTCTGTTAAAATCTTCTGCACTTTGATGTTGCTGCAGCAGACAAGGCAAATAGCGATTCAGCGGAACGTGCAACGTACAATATGCCGCACTGCAGCAACTGCAATTTTAATAGCTGCAACAACAACACGATGAAAGAAGTGAAAACGAAAGAAGACGCCGTCAATTGTAGCCAGCATGCAGCTAAGCGATCATTTGCTGCGCCCACCTCTCTGCCTCTCGCTCTTTCTCTTCTCCCTCTATCTAGTTCGCTTTACATGAACTACTCGACTAGCAGATACCCTGTAGAGATCGCAACTGTTGTCATACGTAGTTGTTATTGTTATAGAAAGTTATCCAGCGCAACATATTTAGGCCTATGCAGTTATTCGCTTAGCATGAGTTTCTCGACTAACAGATACCCTACATAGAAGACTCATGTTGGCAGGCATGTAACCCAGACTAAAGAAGCCTTTGGAAGAGCATACACGCTTTCAGAGTATCTATAAGTAGTGTCTACGAAAGTCATATCAAGTAATAACTAGAAATGCTTTTAGATTGCGTTGTTTCATTTACCACAGTAGATCACTTCCCTACGGTGCAGTACACATTCTACAGAGTATCAATGCAGTAAAATAAGAAAATTATACGCTGTTTAAAGAAGAAACACAGCAAATGTTGCAAGTGTGTGTAAATGAAAATTTACAGAGATTTGTACAATTTATTCGCATGCGGCAATGCAAGAAGAATGAAATGTCGGAAATGCTGACAGACAGCCAATTGCATACCCTAGAAAACTAGAAAGAGAGAGAGAGTGAAGAGGGCATATGAGTTGAAGAAAGACTTCATTGTGAGCAAATTAGATTAGGCAGATAGTTTACTTCTAGTTTCAGTATGAATTTAATAAATGTGCCCAGTTAATCAATGTCTTATGATATATGATCATTATTATGGTATATGATCTTATTATTATTATGTTAGTTATATATTCTGCTTATAGATTTTATAATGAAGTTTATCATGTGATATACATGATAAAGTTGAGTAAAAAGCCTTTAAGAACTTCTAAATGTCTGCTTAAATCATGTACACATGTTCTCTCTTGCACTTTACTGTTCCTTATCCTACAATCTATATTAAAGGTCTTATTCTTCAGTATCCTTGAGTATCCATACACTTTCTGATTCAATTTGAATTTCCAACAACACAGTGGACTTTCTCAAGAGTTTTCTAGAAAATTAACATGCAGTTTTCTTTTTAAGTTGGATACCTCAAATCGCTTTCTTTATGTTATCATACCTCAGCCTGTATATCAGTCACATAAGTTAAGACCGCAAATAATGCAGCCTTAGGGTGCTCACTAAGTTTTCTCATTTACATAGTCAGCCCTCTCTCTCTCTCTCTCTCTCTCTGACAACTTTACCTCGCATCCATTTCTACTTTTGAAATAAACTCCCCCATGGCAATGCAAATGCAACGACACCTAATCGAATTACCAAGTCGAGCAGGGTATTTAAATGGCGTATAACAAAAGAATCACAGTTGATTGCCAGCGGCGATGTAAAAGAGCGAACAAATTTTTCGCAACTTTTTGAACTGTGTTAACAACATTTCAGTTCACGTTGTTGTTGCTGTTGTAGTTGATAAGGATGCCCAAGCTGGCTGGCTGCGGCGCTCTTGTTTGGTGTCAATGATAGCGTGAATGATACTTTGTGTACACACACTCACACACACACACATACACAAGGGACTGACTGGCAGGCTGTTGGCTTCGTTTGCATAAGTGGGACGCCTGTTTCCGGCATACGCTGCGTATACACAATATTGCAATACAAATACACAAAAAGTAAATATACATATGTACATATAAGTAATACATATGCAAACACACACACACTCAGCCTTAAAGTTTATGAACAGCAAATGGTCAGCATAGTCAGAGAAAGAGACAGGTAGAGGAAGGGTAAGAGACAGAGAGCGGCACGTGTGAGATTCTGAATTCGAAATCAGTAAACAGAAATGAACAAGTTCAAGCAGACACACACGCACAGAGAGACAGAGAGATGGAGAGAGGGTAACCCTTAGTCGGTGTAACGACAATCGAAAACGTATTTTATTACACACTCATATGGGACTCATCAATGCTTGCTTTGTGCACTCATAAATTCTCTGTTAAAATCGCTTCGACTAGTTCGAATAAGAAATAAAAAAGAAAGAATGATTAAAGCAGAGTAAAGTTGAGTGTAGGAACTCCTCGAATAAGGAATATGTTAACTGGGAATGGGGGGACCCATTTGACAATTCGGCATAAAGTTTTAAGCTAATTAAAACTTTAAAACGGCTCAGTTTTTTCTCAGCTGCAGATAATCCCCACACGATATGTAAAAGTTTTCTTTCATTTCAAAAGACTCGGAGAAAACATATATACTTCTTTTAAGCTGCCAAACTTTAGCGAATTACTATAGGAAGAATAATAATTTTGTCACGAAATTACATAACGACAGTCCCTACTCCTCCTACTCCTCCCACAATGCCTCACATTCTTATTATTTATACTTTATTCTTGTGGAGAACATTGAGACAGTTAACTTTTTACTTGATACTTGATATGGATGCTATATAGAATATATACTTACATATATGTATTCTACAAAATGACTAGATATCTTGTACAGAAACTAACATAAATAGACACCATCAATATATTCTATATCTTGTACAGATACTAACATAAATAGATACCATTAATATATTCTACATCATCGTTTTTTAATAAATTCTGTAAAAAATAAATTAATTCAATTGGTCTTTAGACTAATCTAAACGGAGGCTATCCAAACTCTATGCAGGCACAAACAATATTTATTAGAAACTCACTGCAAGTGCATAAAAATCTTCGAGCCCCGCTTAATGCAGTCGTATTTCTCCACATATATATCTTGTATTTTAGTGTTGATTTTAGCCAGAAATCCTCTGGCCTGACGGCAGAATTTTATGGTAAAATCTCAGTCATAAAATTGATAAACAATAACGAGTTATTGCGAGCTGCGAGAGTCTGAATCAAAATCATCATCATCGTCATGCAGCGTCGTGGTAGAGTGAAGTGTAGATGCCACTGCGCGTATACGTAATATGTGCATAAAGTGACGCTTTATAGGGCATTTTAACGGCCCATTGGCCTTCAGCCGAGCAGACAAACAACTTCACGTTTTATGCCCAACTTTTAGTAAGTTATACGCTCAGCAATATGTATATGTATATATACAGGGTATATACACTTGTATATATGCTCATATTTATGCCTTGTGCAAGTTGCGGCCACAAAAACGAGCGAAAAATTGCAAGCGGAGTGTAAAATTTATGATAAAAACGTGCGACGTTGATAAGAAAAGCGGATGCAGGGCGGGGACGGGGGCGGGGGTGGAGACGGAGAGGGAAGAGTGGGCGTCGGTGAGAGGTTTGTAGAGATGGACAGTTTCATAACAAACAGTAAAAAAAGTAAAAGAAAAAGAAGAACAAGCAAAAACTCTAGAGGGCTTGGCTAGGTCTGGTCTGGCCCAGCCTGGCCTGGCCTGGTGTGGTCTGGGTTGGGCCTAGACTGGGTCTGACTTCAGGCAGCAGGAAGTGCACGCCACGGTCAGACAACTTGCCTTTCCGCGCCAGCACTAGTGGCGCTGGGGGCGTGGCATCTTGTTGCTCGTTAGGCTAATAGCGAACGCCGGCCGCCTGGAGGCGTCGACGCGCCATCCTGCCACACAGCGCCGATGCCACGACGCCACGATGCCACCATCCACGCGCTGCATGCAGATTTACGGGCAATGATACGAGCCCAAAATTGCAATGTACGGCAAAAGTGTTGATAGGCCCGAAGTGATGCAAGTGCAAGTGACTGTTGGAATACCCTGTAGTTGGCGTAACTAAGCAGAGTTGCTTGGCAAAGCAGTTATTGTATATATCTAGTTATACACCAAGTTAATCAAAGGTGTTTGAGATAGAACCTGATAATTAAAGAAAGGGAAAACGCAATTATTTATTTTTTTTCTTTTTTTGCTTTCTATTATTTATTGAATCTTCCCTTTGTTTTAAGAGACTTATGCATGACAATCAAATAATATTCTCATCATATCATATGTAGTTTGATCTCTCACTACTATTTTTGCACTTCTAAACTAGAACAACTCATATGCTATTAACTTTCGCTTTCAAAAGAAGCTGCATATCAAATTTGTTCCCATAGTTGCTGAGCTACCTTGGTAATATTTTGTTGATTTGTACATTTAATGGGAAATCATAAGAGTTTAAACGGTTTCTTCTGCTTGGGACCAAAGGGAAAGATTGATTATTTAATAAACCATTTATGATTTTGAGATGTAATGTCCATCCATACCTAACACATTTCATATTCTATCTTTTATTTAAATGCATATAAATCTCTTAATATCTTTGAAATCTTCCTTTATGTATCCATTAACATATTCTTGTATTCTATCCTATATAACCCTTATTCTATAATCCCAATGAACCCTTCTGTCTAACTTCACAGTCCATCATTCCCCCTCAGCTTCTCTCATTTCTACATCAACTTAGAAGTCTAAATACTTGCTAGGCATACCCCTTGTTACAATTGCCTGCACAGTGGGTATTAACTGACAAACGAGTGAAAGCAGGAGCGGGAGCAGATGCAGGCAGTAGCAAACGGAAGCTGAAGCTGGAACAGGAACTGGCGCCGGTGCTGCAGTTGTAGTTGGTAGGTTCAAAAGAGCAGGTGGCAATTGGCCTCATCACCGTGGGCAATGCAATCATGCACCATGCCAATACTTTGAGGCAGTCACAGTGTCTATGTATGTGTGTCTGTGTCTCTGTGTGTGTGTGTGTGGAGCACGTTTTGGGCAGTCTCTCTATGTGTGTAGCTTTTTTCGGTTGTTGTTAACGGTATGCGGTGCTGCTGCTGCTGCTGTTTGTGCGCTACGGTTTTGATTAAAAGCATCGGCCATTTTGAGTCGTGGCCAAGTTAAACTAGCCAGGGGAGAGGGGGGTAGCAAACGAGGTGTAGAGAGAGGTGAGCGGGTGAAAGGTGCAGCTCTGTAAATTAACCTGGATTTGGGTGGGGCACGGAAGCTGCTATCTAATTTGATTTGCATTTCGTGCCTGTCGGCACTGAAATTCGATCGGACGAATCGGCTTAACTTTAACCCGATGAGCAGTAGGAGCCTCCACCACCTTCCACCTCCCCTTCACCCCTTCTTGCTGTCTTAGTAGCAGCAACCTTGGGGCGTCAGATTAATGCTACGACAATGCTCCCGGAGAATATTTTGTCGGCAATTAACCTTTTTAACCTTTATGGCCAACGAAAGTTAAAGGAACAAATTGCAATCTATTTTGCGTTGCCAAGTTTCGAGGCCAAGTACAAGGGATGGGTGAAGGGCGGGGGGTAAAGCGTCACGGAGGGGGGAGTCAAGCGTCGAAATTCCCAAAACTAATCACCAGCAGAAGTGAGCGAGTGAGCGAGGAACGACGAGCGAACGTGGCATTGCCAACGACATGTGCTAAATGAATCAAACGACACACACACACACACACACATACTTACACAGACACACACACACACACAGACGCACTCGAGCAGGGACTGTCCATCTGTCGAGTAGAGTGTAGACACTTTCTCATGCAGATATAGATTCGTATATCAAATGATATGCCTCGCACATACGACACGGTGGCCGCATGTCAGTCCGGTTATGGTAACACAGAGTGAGAGTTATTTCTACACTGAGAGAAAAGTGCATTGAGTTTATATGTATGTATTATTGCACATATATTTCTTACTTTAATACTGCAGGTGATCGCTTTTAGTTGCAGTTCATCGTGAATTTAAGTAAGTGCAACAAAAAACCTTAATGTAAATCGTACCTAGAGCCTTGATAGTGTGCCTCAAATGGAGTATAACTATTTAGGTATTAGGTTTTAGGTTTCCCTTTTCGATAACAATTCTGATGTCAGTTCTATGCGACGATTTGATTGTTTTCTCGATTTATAAATTATGTTTATTTATATTATATTTGTATAGTTCACTTAACTATTAATTCTAATTCTCAGTGTACTTCGAACTCTGCAATTGTGAATATTTTGCAATAAGGCTTTGAATTTTTTCTGCAATTTCTTCTTCTAATTCAAAAACTAATAATGGTTATACTTCTAGTGTAATTATGCTACCAATTCTCTTCATCTTTGTAGTGCCAACTCAAGTCTCAATGCAGACTGTCCTATAAGTTTTACTTTCATGTTCCATTCTCAAGTTCCAATTTCAGTTTAAAATCCTCTTCTTATGCTGATCACTTTGCTAGACTGATTTCCACGCTCTTACAGCTTAAGCTCATCATCTAATGTACAATATATTTTAATTTCTTTCAGTGTATACTCGACAGCTCAGCTCAGCTCTGTTCCGGGGGTCCCTCGACTCCAGAGCCAAGTAATAACACGCATTTTCGATGGGATTGTTGGTGTTGTAAATTTGTCTCATAAACGGTGCGGAGCGGTACAATGTGGGCGTGGCAGGGGCCCAAAGCAGGCGCTTTGCACAAAAAACCATTAATCAAATGTCCGCCTGTCTGTCCCTCCTTGTTCCACCGTCCGTCCATCCCGCCCATGTCCGTGCCTAAGCCTCATGCCTCATGCCGCTGCTACTGCTGCTGTCGCTTCCAGGAAACGGAAGTGTTACACTAAGCCATTTTGTCTTTACCGTTTGTCATGTCAGAGCGAGCGAACACACACTCAGAATGACAAACTGACAAACCAAATACACTTCAAAAAGGGTAAAAAAAACCAAAATAAAACAAAAAACTGGCCAAATTATATTTAAATTTAGAAGGCAAAAGTGTAGCTTCAGTTCGGTCTCACGTGCTCGGGCAAATAGAAAAGAATTACACACGCACATTTATAAATATTTATTTGCCAAACCGGGTGTGCCTTAGTCTGTGTGTGTGTGTGTGAGTCTGTGTGTAGTGCAGCTGTTGGGCAGCCTTAACTTTTGCCGGCCTGGGGCCACAGTCAAAGCCAAAGCCAAAGTTTTTGTATAGTTTCAGCTCTCGGTCTCAACTTGTCTGGCATGTTTGACACGCACACTAATAGATGCAAATACATACATTAGACATACAAACATACACACGCACACACATTTGAACACACAACTTTATAGGGAAACATGTGTTTGCGCATTTAGTTGGCAATGAGAAAGGGACCAAGTCAATTTGATGAAGTGCGAAAAAAAAGGCAAACTGCATGAGACGAAACGGAAGTGCGAGCAAGACAGAAAGAGAGAGAGAGAGAGAGAGAGAGTCCTGTAGCTAAACGACAAAGTCCAGAGACTTCAGCAAGTCCAGACACAGTCCGAGTTCGAGTCCAGGCTCGGAATCGTACTCGTACTCAAATCAAAGGCCTGACAGGCGTGGCAATCTGTTTTGTTGCTGTCAAGGCTTAAGTGCTGCTGCTGCTGCTGCTTCTTCCTTGGCCAGGTGCTTTTGCCACGCCCCCACTTCTGTCCCTGCTACTGACTAGCTCAACTATGTATATCGCTGGCCAAGTGTTTGAAGTCAATCGTCCTTGGCTTGGCTTATGCCGGCATCGACTTGTTATGACATGAATTATGACTTGACTGCTGCTTAAGCCACGTGGCATCTTAAACCAGTTGCGAATTGTTAGCAAAAACTTCAACAAAAGGAAGCTTAAACCAATTGCGAATTATAAGCAAAAACTTGTAGTTAAGCTTGCTTTATCGTTCGACTAGCTTGAATGACTTCGATAACTCTAAGGAGATAATAAAAACCATTATCTTATGCATGGTATAATAAACATTGAGTTTGCAGAAGTTTGAAGACCCCAAAAGTTACAAAAAATTATCTAAAATACACTCAAAAATGTACACTGCAATTAACAATTATAAGAACTCTCTTTCAACTCTTGCTCAAGACCACAAATGTACATTTAAAACTTTCCGAACTATTCAGACAGTCTATAAAAGGTTCCTATTCAGGCTTGGCATTAAAAAGTTGATGCTACCCAAATGGAAATACGCGAAAAACCACCAGCAACAACAACAAATGGAAAAGCTCTAAGAGTGATTGTGCGTTAGTGTGTGTGTGCGTGTGTGGAATCGAGTTACGCATAGTTAAATGTTGCAGGTTAATTGAGCTATCCCAGGAATGAAATTTAATACAGAAAACATAATTATTCCACTGGTTTTTCAGATGCTATTGCTTTACATCTCTTTCAGTTTGCAATTTACCTCCCCCACAAAGTGTGAAATATATATATAGAATCTATGGCAGTTCATATACTCTATACGAAAGTACTATGATTTAAGTATTTTATTTGATTAATATTATCATAATATTTATTATTAGATGTGATATATGATAATAATTAAAGAAAAATTATGGTCTGAGAATATAAGGATTATATAAGAGTTATCATATAAAGATTATAGTTGCATAAGATGGAACTGAAATGAGATATTGTAATGCATTATGATATGAAGATACTGAGGGGATATGCAGATCAACAGATTCTTTGAAAAAGAACATACCCTAATAATAATATGATATTAATTCTCTATCAACTCCATTGCTTTAACCTCACAAATATAAGAACTCTTCAACAAAAACTTGTTTTGGAAATCGGTTCAACATAACCTCAAAATGATTAAAACTCTATGATAGACAAGAGAATCCCAAGTTCGACCTGCTTCTTCTTCTTTTAATTATGGACAATACCAATAAGAAAAAACACACACACACACACGCATTGAGTAAAAACATTTCACGCAGAGCTGATTTATGTTTTTATTTATTTATTTACGAACTTAAACAAAAAACATTTTTTTTTTTTTTCATTATTTTATTTTATTTTAAATTTTTATTTTGATTTTGATTTCCACCCGTTGTTTTTTTATTTAGCTACAGCTGACGCGTGATAATTGAAAGGCATTTTGAATGCTTCGCTGGTTTTGCTGGCATGATGATGGGCTTTGCGAGAAAAACACGTAGAAGAAGAAGATGGAAAAAACTAAAAACCGAAAATAAAAAGCCGTTGGTGGGCATTGGCTGGTGTTAGGGGAGGCAAGACGGAGGCAGGACCGTTTAGAGAGTGGTTTGCAAAAGCGCGCAGCAAACAAAAAATAATTGACTTACATTAAAATACATATTTATTTATAGTACACATACCCTGTATATATACTCTGTATTAGTATTACAAACCTCACTTTATTCTACAGGGTATTACCATAGTGTACCCCGCAAAACACTATGGCATGTGTTTGTGTTTTTGAACGTTTCATAAATGAAAATTTTATTTGATTTGCTGCAAATTTCACCAGCAAAATTTTACTGATATATTCGAGTTGATGTTGCTGTTGTGGCTACTGTTGTTGTTGATTTCTACACACACACACACACAACAATGTTTTGGCCAAATGTTATTTAATTAAACAAATTATTTAGCTTGGCATTTTCATTAGCATTTGCAGCATTTCCATTTCGATGAGGATTTCCATTCCCATTTCGATTCGTATTTCCATTGGAGCTGCTGCTGCTGCTGCTGCTGACGTTGAAGGCTTTTGCCAATTTGATTTCGATCTGGTTTCACCTCTTTACCAATAAACCAAAAACATTTTGGCCCTTTTAATTCAATTTTCATTACGAATGTGCCACACCCAGGGAGAGACGCAGGTAGACAGTTTTGAATATTGGGCAATTTTATTAGGCATATCAATGTCTTTGCTGAGATTATCCAGCACTTGCTACTAATACTAAGCCGAGTTGCAGTTATTGTTAATGGGGTTTTTCCAATATTGATAACAACCTTATACAACCTTATATACCGTATTATTTGAGTTGGCCAAAAGATAAACGATTTTCTATTGGTTTAAAGCTAATTTTCGGTATATTTTATGAGCCTTTGTGATGCTGCTGAAGTATGTGTTGCCAGTGTGTGCGTGTGCCTCTCTGTTTGTGCACCCGTGCCTGTCCGTGTGTGTGTGTGTGTTGAGTGTGCATTTGTCTGCAGACTACAGCTATCGAGCTCTCTCATGTCAAGTGTCCGAGTTGTCGTTTCGTTTGACAATTAAACGATTCATTTGATTATTATCATTATGCTGGTTTTCCCTGATGTTGTTCTTATTGTTATTGTTGTTGCTATTGTTATTGTTTTTTGAATGCTATTGTTTTTGCAACATTTGCGATTTACGCGTTTAATTCCATACTTGAATCTGCTCGAGCTTTAATTATGAAATTAATAACGATTATAATGCGTCGAGTGTTTACTTAATATAATTACCTCGCCTTAATTAACGCACATTTTAGTTTCGCATTTCAGATTGTTTGCCAGATATACGCGGCTTGTTTTATTCAGTTCTTAAAGCACTCGAGACAGTGCAGTAACAATTGTGCACTGAGAAAAATAAATGAGGGAGAAACTTGTTTTGGATGGAGAAAACATTTTGAGAGTGGAAAGAAGATTCACGGAGAAATTTCTTTATATTCAAAACAATTGGAAGCATTATAGATAGTTGATATATAAAACTTTAGCTATCTCTTTTATTTAAACAAGATATCTAAGATTAGCTTCCTTTTATGGGTTGCGAATATGGAGAATCCTTAATCAATATAGGTACAAAGAAATATAGGTACAAAGAAAGCTTTACTTGATGGTCCTCCTGTTTTCCAATTATAAATTTAGTAAATTCTGATTTACTTTAGTTATTTTTTTTCTTCGATAAGAAGAAAGATTATAGTTGAGATCTTTATATTATTATTACTACATTGTTATTATTATAGTTAGATATTAAACACATCTCCATAGGTGAATCTTGCCTGAATACTGCTTTAATCTCTTCAAATTGAAAATCAATCATAATTGCTTATAATTGTCAACATTCGTAACAATCATAGCTTCCCTCTAACTACTTCCTTTCCTTGGATTTCGAGATTGTATTTTCATTTGACAAACAGAGTAAAAACGAAAGGAAAATGCTCGGAAAACCGAAACCGCAACTGAAAACCGAAACTGTTTATACAAGTCGAGTGTGAAGCAAACAAGCAAAATTTCACTTACCCAAGCGATGCGACCAATTAACACAAATCTCGAGACGGCGACGGTGATGCCGAGCGGTGTTTGGCAAACGCTGCGTATGCGTGATAAATGTTTGCTTTCTTGGATTGTTTTAATGTTGTCGCGTTGCGTTTTGCGTTGCGTTTGGTTTCGATTTCGATTTCAATTGCAAATGTTGTTGTTGCTGTTGTCTTTAAAATGCTGTTGAGCTGTTTTTCGAATTGTTGTTGTTGTTGTTGTTGAAGATGATTTTCAATTTTCGCGACAACAACGACACAGAAAAAAGTCATTACTACTGCTGTTGCTGCTACTGCAATTTGATGATGATGAACGCAATTTCTTATCACATTTCTCTCAATTCATCTTTCTCTGTTGGCGACAGTTTTCTTTTCTTTTGTTGTTGTTGCTGTGTTGTTGTTTTTGTTGTTGTTGGGGGGAGGGCACCAATGGAAATCAAATTAAAATTAAAAATTGCCCTCTAAATAAAACATAAAACAGTCGAAAGATTCTCTGAGGCGACGTCGGCAGCCGATGAAGGTAAACAAAAAAGACCAGCGAAAATTATAACAAGAAGGAGAACGTGGAAGGCGACAAAGCAACAACAACAACATTAACAGCAGCAACAACAGAGACAACAACAGCCAAAATAGGCGGCAAAGAAGGCAGAAGAAAAATGTCGCCAAATTTTAATTTTGCCTACAGAGAAAATTCACTTGTTGTTGCTGTTGTCTGCTGCTGTTGTTGTTGCTGCTGTTGCTGCTGCTGCTGCTGTTGTTATGATTGTTGTCTGCTGCTGCTGCTGCTTAGCTGACAAATGTGCACAGGATGCTCGCATTATGAAATTTTTAATCAAATGAAATGACAATAAGATTTTCCATTGAAGAAAAACGCGATACAATTTCCCTTCCAAAGGGCAACGTAGTTGGTTTTTTTTTCTTTCAAAATGGAATTTACTGAAAAAATTCAGTAGAACTTGGGGGGGGGGGAGAAAACAATTTAAACTCATATAGAACAATTAAACGGAAAATCTTCTTGGAAAATTATGAAAAATATTTAAGATAATCTTACGATTTATAAGTGAGAATCTTAAGTTTATTGTTAAAATAATCCCCTCTTCTATCTTTTAAATAAGCTACCCCTGTTACTGACGCTACTTGCAGGGTATATGCAACTATATAAATACAGTTATTGTCATTAAGGAAAGCCTGGCACACAGTAAAGTCGCTGGCGCTGGTGAAAGGTGCTGAAGAAACTCACAAATGGTTCAACTCAAAACTAACCGACTATGTTGTAATTTACAACTGGTTTCTGAGCGCAGCAGCAGCAGGATATATCACCCGAAATTGTCTGTTATTATTTAGGTATAATTCACAGTAAATGTATCTATAGCTTTTCTCCAATTTTACAAACTATGTCCAAAGTAAACAAGATCATTTTGAATTGCCTTTCTGCACATTGGAAAAAAGGCTTAAAAGTATTTCTTTCATATTTTTTTTAACCAGAATCACTGATCATTTGACATTTGGAATCGAAATACTTACACACATACATTCATACATAAATACATACATACACAACAACATACATACTATATATACATACATATACATACATACATACATACGTATGTACATTTGAAATATTTCTCAAGTGACTGATACAAATTTTAATTACATTTCAAATATTTTTAAAACTTCTCATTAATACGCAGATATTTATTATTTATTTATTATTCATTCAACAAATTAATTTTAATTTAATTTTTGTATTAGGTTAAGTATTAAATACTACAATACTTAACCTAATACAACAAATAATGAGCACTATTAATGAAACTGTTTAAATTATAATACTACAACTAGTTTCAGTTTAAGAGAATTTGAATAAATTTCGCATAGAGCAAATCTATTTCTTTTTAGCTGTGGTTTCAATTATCACAAGTTGAAAACTGTTGAAGCTTTGTTAAAAACTTATACAGAAACCAACTATAAGGAGCAATATTTATACCAAGTTTCATTAAAAAACAAGGTGCGTTCCCATGGCACAGGGAAAAAACTGCAAACAGCAGAAGTTAAAATTTTGAACTCAAATTACGACAAATTCTGCAAGCATATGAAAAGCACAAAGCGCACCAAGTGCCCAAAGTGTCCATACCCCAATCATTACACAGATACACACACACACACGCACACACACAATAGTTGATAGTTGAGCATTTTAAATAAAGAAAATATTTGTCTAAAGTATTCGCCGTAAAAGTTTTAAGTATTTTGTTAACACACATTTTTTATTGCGTTTCTTTTGTTATGGTTTTAATTCTTATTTGGCTGTTTTCCGTCCAAAGAACTAGCTTAAGTTCAGTGCGGAAATGTTTTCTTTTTTTTTCAAAAAACAAACTTTTGCTCAAAATTCCAAACAAGAAATCGACAAGAAGTTATATGGAAAATGCATGCACCACAACAATAACAAGAATAACAACAGCAACACACACACACACACACACAAACACACATGTATACAAAACGCAGCACGTGGTGACATAAAAAACGCGCGCGCGGAAATCACTTGAAAAAATATCAACAAACAAACACAAGAAGCGGCAATGAAGAAGAACATACGCAAAAAAAGCACGCGACATTCACTGAGACTGTGACTAGCGCGTTCACTGTGACTGCGACTGTGACTGTGACAGTGACTGGCACCGTGACTGTGACTCTATCACTCTCTGCTGCTCTGGCAACACTCAACGTTCACACGCCAAGCGCTCGTTTGCGACTGAAGTCGCCGCCTCAGCCAGGCACCTGATAATGCCGTCGCTGGCGCTGCCGCAGCCGATGCCAACGTCACTGTCGACGCGGACGTCGTGTTGGCCGAGCGCAACGCGCAGCCCGATGGAAATTCGGCATCGCATCGTTGTCGTTGTCGTTGTCGGCACAGCAGACTCGTTCGACCGCTTTTCTCCACACATTCGCAGAGGTGTCTGCATTTCCCCTTACCCCTTTCACCCACCCCACCCACAACTGCGTGTGGTGAAAACTAGCGCCAAAATATGGACAATTGCACTTGGCCAATTCAAGTGGCAGCCGGACTGCCTCCCTCCCCCCTGCCCATCCCTCCCCTATTTGGACCCCCTATCGGACAGCCTCTTGAGGCGATGTTGATGTCGCAACTGTTGAGTGCAAGTAAAAGAAATGAGCCTAAAGGTCGACGCAGTTGCGAGGCAGGTACATCATTTGGTATTATAATGTCAGGTGAGTGCAATAATTTACCAACACTAGGAAAGCACCATCTCTATATTGAAGAGATAACGTTAAAAACTGGACTGATATTGATGATCTAAGCTCAGCTGTTGCTCTTATTAAATTATTATTATTATTATTAATACCGATTATGATGAATATGTATATAATACATATATGTATATATAGAAAAATATAATAATAATATATCGATAGTATATCAAAAATACTTAAAGGACATCATTCGATTTTGATGGTCTCGTCGAGGTCCGCGAAGTGTATTCGTGATTCTCTTTTTGTTTGTACACACTTGATACAATTGACGTTTAAGTCACAGTCTATATTTCACTATTTGTCTAAATTTTGAGCAGAAAACGTGCCTTACCCCAAATTGTTCTCTTAGTTTTTTTCCTTTATTTTCAAAACCAATTTTATCGGGTGTCAATTAAACCGTTCAGACTGCCAACTTGTCTCACCTACTCTCGACTAAAGTTGCCAACATGCTGGGCCGAAAATAGAGTTTGACAACTTTGGCACAGACCAAAAGTGCCCAATACGAGTGAGAGAGAGAGAGAGAGAGAAAAGAATGCACTACGTAAAGCTGCTCCCGGCTCAGAAGTTTCTCAACTAAAACGATTTAAATACAGAAAGCTGCTTACTCAGTCTGTCTCCATAGTCTCTTGTCCCTTGGTCCTCTAGTCCGCAACCGAATCCGCGGAAAGCGCAGCCAAACGAGGGTCGGGGCGATGCTATCAAAACACATCCTAGAACAAAATGCAGCTCAGGCCACGATAAGAGTCAGCGGCAGACAGGCAAACGACAGCGGTATACCTCACTCCCCCCACACCCTCTCTCTCTCTCTCTCTTACTCACTCTCTCCTCTTTCTGTTCCGGCACTGACTGCCAGCCACCTTTGGCCAGTGGTATTATTGGCTCTTCTTCTTTCCGCCCTCCCGAGTTAGACAGCGACTCCGACTCCAACCGAACTTTCTACTTCAATTCGGACTCTGACTCTGACTCCTCTATCATCTCCATCCCCATTCTGACTGCAAGCGACCTTTGGCTAGCGGTGTCACTGCCTGTTGGTGCCACATTACATATTTGTCCACAGGCAGACATACATACCTTACCCAGCTAAGGGGTTTGTTAGCTATACTAGTCAAGGAGTCAAGGTATTTTCTTTTCTAATAAATACTTTTGATTATGAAGTAAGTTTTCTTTAGAATATTGTCGCTTATCTTCAACTATTCTAATATAATATATAATATATACTCTAATATATACTCTGAAATTTCTATTACATATTTTCTTATTATATCTTTTATACGAATTATGCACCTTAAGTTGACACTTTCATTAAAATACAACTCATCAGAGCTTAACCCCCTTTCTCTTGCAATAAAGAGTTTACAAATCTTAAATTTGTATCAAGGGAACATTCTATCAAATCTTAAGCACCTTTATTCCATAAAAGGAATACAAAATTTAATTTTTGACTACTCTTCATCCTATTCATTTCCATTAGCTTCCTCTCAACTAAGGGTATTCAAATCCCGCCATATGATCACATATTCTCATTGCATTTCATTCATTCTACATTTTTTGTGCAATGGTCTTCGTTCTTCTCTCTAACGCTCTCTGCAAATCTTTGACAAATGTAAACATTTGGTGTTCTTTTTTTGCCATCTCTTTTTCTCTGCTGCTTCTTCTTGCTCCTCCACCTTCCCTTCCTTTCTTTGCTGAGCTCTGCTTCATTTTGATAGTGTGTGTCTGGCAATGCGGGTTGCGCTTTTCCTCCAAATTTTTCTCCTTCTCTCTGCGTTACTAGCGCCAAATTTATTTTCCTCTGGTTTTTTTCCGTCCAGCGGGAAGCATGACGAGTAGAAGTGGTGGTAGAAGGGGTAGGGGGGATACCTAGGGGATGTCGGGAAAGGTTTCTACTTTAGATTAGAGTTAATCAGCTTAGCGTGTCACTTTGACTATTAAAAACGACGTGTCGCCAAAGGGTTTTTGGGTCGTTATTGCTGGCTTACCCAAAACACACACTCACACACACACACACACACAACAAACACTTTGACACACGCCCACAAGTCGGCAAGGGGACACCGCATTGAAAGTGGACACATGTGAAACGTGGATGTTAATTAGAGTTCCGCATTAGGGTTGACACCGCGACAGCCACTGTCTGCGACAACCCTGTGCAGAGGAGACTCAGCTGAAAGCATTTTCTAATGAAATATGGTAAGCTTGGCAAGCTTTTAGTTCTGTTTTTGACTCATAATTACTTAAGTAATTACAGTATGCAAAATTAATTAATTCTTAGTAATAAGCAGAAAATTGACACATTGTTAAAAATACTTATACAAACATTTCTAAACTATTTAATTCCTATATACTTTCTTCATTAAAGGCAATTACTTAAATAATTTCGCAAGTAATTACAGGTAATTAAGTATGTAAATAATAGATACTATTTTATAGCACCTTAAGCCTTTTAAGGCAAAAACGGAAGTAAGTTCATGAGTTATTTAAGGTAATTAAGTATATAGTACCTTTATGGATGTGTATTATTGAATACCAGATGCATTTTATAGCATCTTAAGCTTCCGTTTAGCTCGCATCTGTTCAATTTCTGTCGCATCTCACCTTTTTTGGGTGGCACAACGCATCTAAACGACGACGATCATCCGTGCAGCAGCCAGATGTGGCAGGCAGACGACTTGTGGCATAGAAAGTGAGCCATGTTCGCTCCACATTGCCACTCGTTGGGCAGCTCTGCCACCGCCGGGACAGCTTGGACCGCTGCTCCACTAAAGCAACGCAGTCGCCACATTTTCACCAAACAAACACTTGACTTTCCATTGACGTCGACGACGACGTCGACGACGACGCCTTCGCCACAGCCGCAGCCACCGTCACAGCCACCATCTCCTCCTCCCCCTCCCCTTGCTCCTCCTTCTCTTCTCTCTGGCTGCGTTTCCACCTGCGCCGCCAACATTTCCACTCGCAGTCCGACTTTGACTTTGCCAAATGAATGCCAAAGCAAACAGGATTTTCAAGTTGTTTGGGAAAGTAACAGTGACGCGCCGACCAGCGCTGTCAGCGTCAACAGCTGTTGCAGCAACAACAAGATAGACAACAAAGCGTGTAACGGGTTAGCAATTGACAAGTATGCTCGACCAGAAGATTCTCTGTAGATAATAATGACAGGAAGATAAAGAAACTAAATATAGTTAGAGTATAACAGAATTCCTTAGTCTACCGTCTTGCTCTTTTTCACTCATTCTTTCTCTACCACATATATCGTTTTTCCTTACATATATAACCGTAGTTCTACCACCTTTAAAGGGGTGTAGCTGAAATGAAATACTAGCTTTAGCTTCATGTGGTCCTCAAGCACATTTATATCAAATTTATTAATTTAAGCAATTTTAGTTCCAGAGATTCCACAAAAAGAATAAATAGACAAATAATTGAAGTAACATAAGAAAATAAGATACTGATACTCATGATTAAAGTAAAAGCTCAATCGGAACAGCAAATTAAGGTAATATAGATAATGTATACTGTATCTACTTATAGATATCGTAAAGCAATATATACCCGCCGTCTCTTTCCCTCTGTGTGCATGGGAATTCACTCCATCAAGTGTGCACCTCATGAAGATCTGTTTTTCTGCCTTTTTTGATATACATATATTCTCTGCACATATACCTATTCTTTTTCTATATAGGACTATGCCAGCAAACGGGAACAGCAATAGCAAGAGCAACACGCGATGACAACAAAGCATTCATTGATTGCCTTTTGGTATTAGTTTCAATTTATTTCACTTTGAGTGTGATGGATGGCAACAGCGACAGTTCCAAGCGTGGCATGCCTCTCCCTCTCCTTACACATACACATGTGTGCACACCCACATACACACACTCACACACTGGCATACAACAATAGGGTCATCAATTTAGAGGCGCTACCCTTAGCCTTTTTGCTGTTTTCAGCTGTTTTTCCTCTGGTTTCTTCCTTCTACTTTTTGCACTATTTCTGGCAATTGGTTGGTGGCATTTTTATTGCACGCTGCTTAATGCCAAAACAATTGTTGGCCCAAATAAATTGCAAACAAAATTCAATTGCAATTGGCATCGTACAGTGTAGGGTTGTCATGCCCTCAGAGCATGCAGGGTTGTTGCATTTAATTGTCCGTTCGCTTGGCAAAACCGAAACCGGTTGGCAGCACACTTAACAAATGGTCGAATGGATCGAAGCGTCACACGCTGCAACGTTGCAATAGTTTCTAATTGACTTATTGCCACGCTGTTGGTGCAACCATTTGTGGCACGCATCGCACGGCACATCACGGATGATGAACTTGTTCCACAAATATTCATGCGTGTGTGTGTGTGTGCATGTACAGAGCGAGTCTACTCGTTTTGTTGCATGCCCCTAAACAGTGCGAAACGCGCATCAATTATTTCCACACCCGATTGACTAACTCAGTCAATTCAATAGCCCCCTCGTTCTCCTCCTTCCCCTCGTTCCTTACCCTTTCTCTGACCCTCTCGAATTTACCGTTAACTGTTGTGTTAGCTATTTATGCACTCATGCTCTGTCTGCCTCGTCGTATGGTTCGTTAACAGCTGTCAGTCAATCGTCACAGATTGTCAAGCGTTTTTCTCCATTGATATGACAACAAAATTGCCGTTATATTCATCGTTCATCGATTACTTTTACTATCGATTAATGGCAGCAGGGGTTTTTCCTAGCTTTCAAGTTGACAGATTAATTGATTTATTTATAATTATTACTTAATTATTTTCCACTGTCGTATGTGATCGATTAATACACAGGGTATTCCTGGCGTGTGAGGTCGTTTAATAAACTCCTGAATCTCGTAATCTATCGAAACTAAATTTAGTGGAAACATTCTTCAAATTTATTTAAATTCTAAATGAATTTGTTTTTATGAAAATTCTTTCTATTTTAAATACAACATTTTATCTGGATTTTATTTGTTACCTTTTTCCCCCCTTCTTTTTACTTTGCTCGAACTCTTCCTAAATATAAGTTCTATTTATATCTACAGTCGTATAAGTCTTAGTAATTGTATCTATTTCTACTATTCCCTCTTCTCATTTCTTTTCTGTTTCTCCCTCTTGCTTGTCCTTTACACTGATCTCTGACTTGTTAGGTACCCTTTCGGCTTATTGCCCTTTCCCCCGCTCCCTCTCTCTCCAACCTATCAAAAAACCTGAAATGCTTCGATTGAGTTTTTTGTCGTTCCGCTTATGAACTGAATTGAACTCTGATTACAGCTGAGAACCCCCCGCACTGAGCTGTCAGAGGTCAGTCAAACAATTTGACAGTAGCGTCACAGCAATCAACCAAATTGAGCAACAATAAGAAGCAGAGAAAACAACAACAACAACAACAGGGTGACTATAAAATACTTCTCAAAGACGTTTATATGCAGTTTAAGAGATTGCAACATCTTTCGTCTATATATAAGACTGCAAGAGTTTTGCACAATTTGTTATATTCGTACACTGAAATTATAATTGAATAGTTGACAGCCTCCTTTTGTAGTTTTTAAGTACAGGGTATGCAAATCAATGCAAATAACAGCTTAGGTGTCAAGTGTCAATCAGCATAAGGCAAGCAGTCAACCACATATGCATTCAATATGAATTGATGCATCATAAATGTTATTTGAATGTCAAATAAACACTTCCAAATTTGCATCCTCTTTAAACACGAGATTACCTCCGCCGTGATGTGGTGAAGCGCTCTGGCAACCTTTATAGTCATGGCCAGATTGAAAATATTGATTAAGGAATGAATATTTTATATATAGAACAGTACTTACAGTAAAGTATAACTATAGATTGAGACAAGGTTATTTCCGTCTAAAATTTCCAGAACTCATTACATTCTTTACTTTATTAAAGTTTATTAAAACATTAATATTAAAAGCCATAAGTACATATAAAATACCTTAAGCTTTCACATTTTTCTCAGGTCTTCCATTCCCCTTGCCCTTAAAATGATTATGGAATCCTATCTCGACTGTAATATATCTAATGATTAAGTACTATAAACTGTGTGCTTAAATATAAATGCGATTTTTTTGCTGAAATTTAAACCACAAAGCGAGTTCAGTTAAGTTCTTAAAGCATTTAATATTGTAGTATTTAATATTTTAATCATCTCTTTCAATCTTTTAATGTATATCAATGCAAATATTTATCATATGTATATCGTACAATATTTTCAATCCTCAGCTGAGTCGAGCATTAGCAGAGTTTTTTTCCTGTTGTTTTTCATACTCTTATTAGTATTTTTGCAAAATAATGTTGTATTAATCTGCAGGTCACATCAATAATATTGATTCCTCTGGAGTAAACAAACCCCCTCCCCTCTTGCGGCCCCCCTTCCCCTGGCTCAGTACCCAGAACCACAAATCTATAACCCCTGAAGCTGAAAATCAAAGCTAAAAAGCTTATCATGTCAAGCCAATAGCTAATTAGATGCATAAGCACAACACAACCCAAACTGATCGACTAGTGGATACCCTGTAACTGAGTAGAGGAAAAATAACTCATTCACATGTCTCAGCAACCCCCAATACCTGCTGGGAAAGTGCAGGGTATTTGGGCACTGCAGCAAAATTGAATAAATAAAGTGGAACGAGGTATATTTATTAAATTTGCACAACATCCGATGCTCTTGTTAACCATTTCCGTGTCCGCGCCAACTGTGAATGCCAAAACAGAAAATGGTCCAAGCCAGCAGCATATGGGCGGCATAAAAGGGGCGCGGCCGGCAGGGGTAGAAGGAAGGGGGAGAGGAGGCATGTGAGTGTTTAACTAGTGTACCCAATACACTCACTTTTTCGATATTGAAAACCCAATAAAAGAAACGATATAACCACGCAATAAATTCATGCAGAAAAAGCTACCGATGCAATAACAACAGCACGCAATGAGTGTATAGTCGACTAGCGGATACCCTGTACATGCAATTAAAAGCAAACAAAGCAATGCATTTCTGCTTTCTTCCCAAATGGAACAAGATAAGCAATCAATACAAACATAGAAACTAAAGTATTCGACTGTCAGATACCCTGTAATCCCTACAAATGTAAGTGTATGTAAAGGGAGCAGCTTATTTCTTCTAAGCTGACACATTGACACAGTCCATACCCTGTAAAATATGAATAACAAATGTTTCACTTTTCTCCGTTCTCTAATTTTTACTGCAATTCTTCTGCTTCTCACATTCAATATACCCCAAACACACTACAAGCTACAGAGTATAAAAACATACCCGAAAACAAAACACAGAAAAAAAATATAGAAAAAAAGTAGGCGTGGCAAAATAAAATCAAATAAAGCACTGGCAAAATATGAATGTGCCCCAGCGTGTGGGGGGGGAGGAGGAAGAAGAGAAGGATGCAGGATGTGCAGCATATAGCGATCCAAAAAGTGCAAACAACTGCAAAAAAGCATATCAATAATGACGATGATGATGTACTGCACTTCGGGGTGTGTGGGCGTGGGAGCAGAAGATTGGAGAGCGGAGGAGAGGAGCAACACTGAAGTGAAGTGGCAGCCAAGAGCGAAAAGGACTGGGGCAGGGAGGGTGGTGTGTAGTGGCATATAACATGTTTGCCATGTATGTAGCCACAACAACAACTCGTGGGGAATATTGTTAAAGTGCAACCGTTTCAGTTGTTGCAGTTGCACGAGTTGTTGTTGTTGTAATTGTTGTTGTTGTTGCTGGCAACTGAATTATTGCCGGTTAAACAACTTTCGCTCCTACATATTTCAATTAAGTGCCAAAAAGTTAAGACATGCTACACAGGGGTAAATATACAAAAAAAAAAAAAAAAACTAAAAAACCATCGAACAGTTTTAATTAAATTAAACCAAAATATGTATGATATATGTGACCCCCACATGACCTGAATAATCTACAAAAATAATACAAAAGCTCTAATTGGCATTCCCTCAATAGAATGCTGATGTTATAGTTTCGATTATTTGCTAAACAAATTGCTATGAAGTGCTCAAGCAAACTAAATTCCAATGAAAAAGTTCTTTTCGACCTATTCGACCAATTTATTTCGATTTTTGATTGAATTTCAGTTTTTAATTGGATTTTAGTTCGAAAATAGAAGCGAGCTTCTGCTAAAAGGAGTATACATCAGGATAGCTTATATATTCAGAGATTTATTTTAATTAAATGATTGATTTGAATGATTGAAACGGATTATTTAAGCAATATATAGTATATAATTTATAATAAAAGATTTGTACAGCAGGAGAATATCACATCCGATTAAATTTGAAAAGATTATATCTATTTGTATGTCTCAATATACATAACCTCTAAAAGATTATTGAAATGAATCATTAATTTTTCGAAAACCATCGGAGTTGTTGCTGGGTGATGATAAAGAAAGAGAGAGAGAGAGAGAAAGAGAAAGAGAGAGCTAAAAAACTGTGAGATATAGAAAGTCAAACATGGAGCAAAGTTTAGAGCATCCTGAACCGAACTGGACAATTTCAAATGTGCACAGATGCACAAAGCGTGGCATAAGGCCAGAGAAGAAACATGAGAATGCAGCAGTGAAGCTAAAGGATAAAGCAGAAAAGAAACAGAGAGAGACAGAGAACGAGACAGGAAGGGTTAACATGGCCAAAGGGGGCCCATTGACCGGCAGCGCCAAAGGCAGCGTGTCGAGTGTCAAGTGTCGATTGCACAGCACAGCCCCGGGGGGTGCGACGAAAAAAGTGTGTCAAGTAAAAATGGAATTAAGCAGCCAGAAGTGCACTACACTAAGCGATACCCTGTTAGCATAAAAAGCACAGAAAATGTCATTAAAAACTGCGAGAGAATATTAGAGAGATCATGTCACTATACGAACTATTTAAACCTATAATAACATCTTTATTTATAGGTCGATCTTTAGAAAACTTTGAGCAGCTTTAGTAAATACACTGAAAGCAAAACAATTGGAAAATGAAAGCTCCAAACCAAAGATTGCAAGTTAAAAAAACAATTTAATATACGGTAAGTTTTGTATTTTATCTGCTAATAGAATAAGTTTAGTAAAGAAGAAGTAAAACATGTTTTTAAGACTTCTATAGCTATAAAGTTCTTTTACAACCCTTAAGACTACCCCTTTGCAGCCACTCCACATTTACAGGGTATACAAACTGGATATGAGGCACAGAAGCCCCGATTGCGACCTGGCATTAATCTTCGAAATTTGTTTTGTGCCTTTGCGAGTAAAAAAAATTGAAGAAATTTTTCAGACCGCGTTGGCATTTTGACCCAAGGTTAATGCGAAAAGGGTACGCAAGGATAGAAAGATATTGGCGAAGAAAGAGGGGAGGAGGTGGGGCACAGGAAAGTGAAGTGTGCTGGGGACAACCCGCTCGCAGTCAACCGCAACTTATGGCGCGCGCGGCAATTTAACGCTTGCGATTTTCGTTAAGGGATTTACCCAGCCCCGCCAGCCTGTTTCTCACCACTCCCTACCCTTCCCCTCCTGCTCCTGCTAGAGCCCCCTGAGGGGGATTGCGCGATTGAATGCCAAAATGCACACAAATTGCGCAAATGCCGCCGCAGTCGACGTCGACGTGCTGCAAAAAAGCGCAGCCAGAGGCGGGAGCATAGTATGGAGAGTGCGAGGAGAAAGAGGAGGGCAGCTAGAGCGGGTCTGCGCTTGGGGGGCACTGCCTTCTCTTGCTGCTCGCTCGTCACGCTCGACGGCGTTTTTGTTTTTCCTGCGGAGCCTGTCGAGAGCTTATAAAATTCACACGCTGCACTTTTCCACCGAGACTCGACGCGGGCCACGCCCCTTGCCAGTCCCTCCGCATCCCCTTTTGGTACTCTTGGGAAAACCTTTTGCCAAATGCAATTTACTTCTGTGTGTTTTATTGCAGCTCTACTAAATGCCTCCCCCTACCCTCCTCACACTCCTTGACCTCACTCCCTGACCTCACTCCGCACGCAGTCGCCTTTTTTCGGTTTTGGCTAATTAAATTTTATGCTTGGTAATTTTAGAAAAAGGCCTTCCACATTTTTTTGGTTGTCGTAGAAGGAAACGGCGCAGATGAGGGCAGGAGGGTGCAGGGAGGGGGGTCTGAGGGTAACCTGCTGCTTTTAAGTACGTTTCTCTTGCGGCGTGTTTTGCTTTTTCCTTGCTAGCAATTTACAAAAATCGTACAAGTTGTGCATAAAAGAAAGCAAGAAAAAAAATGATGGCGAAGAGGGAGTGGGCAGGGGGTGGGTGTGCTAAGAGGCAAGCGGCAAATTGCAGGCAATAAATAAAACATCCACGAAAAATCGCTGCATACTTTCGGGCGCAGCGCAGCGCAACGTACTGCACACTTCCAAAGAAATGTCCAGAGAAATATACAAAACCCAAAGCTAAAACTGCAAACTGTACACTGGGAATGATATGTGAAAAGCATTTCTATATAATGTTCCACTTAAGAGATCAACAACAAATAGAATATAAAATAATTGCATGGCAATTCATGCTATACGATTGCCAAGTTCCAAGTTCTCTCTTATGAGAGAGAAAGACAGATAGAATACTTATATACAATATATAGAGAGAAATCATTTATTGTAATTCTTGTGGCGGGTTCACTATAGCCAGTAATTTGCAATGCATAGAAACTGCTCTATATGTGTGCATATACCTTTTTATTCATATATGTATATATATTCTTAATCATTGCATACACCTGAACTGTCCATTTTAAAGTTGGATCCCTTGGCTGTCTATAAGTAGTTTTTCAAGTTATACTACAACCATCGCAACTAAGCTTACACCTTCTTCCCAAGTTCTTTTTTATATTCAATGACTATAACATTTGAATACCACATAAGAAATATATTTCATATCAAAACATAATGTGCAGTTTTAAACTGTAATAAGTGTGCTAAGCTGTCATTTAAAGGTACTTCATTAAAAACAAGCTACTAAAACATATAGTCATCTTAAAAAAGTATCTTTCTTGGAAAGTAAAGAAGTATTCTCCATACCTAATTCACTTTCAAAGCAGCTTCAAATAACTAAATTTAGTCACATTGTTATTAAATTCAAGCTTCAAGGAACCCTATCAAATAACATCAGAAGCTACTGCTTAAATGCACTTAAAAAATGTATAGATAGAATTTATTTTTTAATATAACAATATAGTTATGTGTGAGTATTTGATCACGCATTGTAACCATACCAAAATAATCTATTGCCCTAGCTCTATGAACTAATTGCACTCGCAATCTACTCTTTTTTTTCTCACAGTACATCCACACAACAGCTGCAACAAGCAATGCGAAATAAGTCTAATTGAAAGGCGAAATAGAAATTGTTTCCAGTGGGTGAAGGAGGAGAATAAAACGAATTGAAAATCGAATAGAATTGAAAACTAAATAGGCGGCACATTAGAAACAAGCTTTGTGACGTCGCGAGGTCGCATTGTGCCTAGTCGTTGGGCTTTGATGCATGCAACATTAGTCAATGTGGGGCAGTGGCAGCGAGGCACGTATCATAACAATACATAATAAATAGCAGCTGATGCGGCAAGGCAACAATGAAATCGATTTTCGAACGACAGCAAAATGCAACAAAAGCCGAGTAGAAAATAAAAAATCGTCTGTGAACTGTGCAACGACTACGTAATGCCCTATAGAAGACACAAATTGAATTGAATGGCAATAAATTTGCAATCACTTGATTGTTACTGTATATATACCTGAAATACTTCTACAAATTACATTTAAGGCTATGGTAAATTATTAAACACCTCTTGCGAATTGGGCGGGCATATCCAAGCAAACACTTGATTGTTCCTAAAACTATAATGATATAAACAAATTGCAAGTTAAGTTGGCTTTCCGTCTTTACTGATGATATAGTAAACCGATTTGAAAGAAATTTAAACAGTTCGGTTTCATTTCTTCTCTAATTATCTGAAAAAATTGTGAAGAATCTACAACAACTGAGTATATTCAAATTTAAAATTGATAATGCTTTGAAATTTCCTTGAAATATCTGTATAAATAAGAAGAAAATGAATAAGGTGATTTATAATTAACCATGTTAACTGATTATATTCAAATTTAGATTTAGAGTTAGATAAATATATTACATCAAATCCATACCAAGTTAAGTTACATATTTTGCATGTTTTCTTGGAGTATCTGAAATTAAATTGATCAATGCAGTTGATCAAAGAATTTCCAACTTTAACACTATTTCAAATAGCGTTGCAAAGTTCACGACACAAGACGATTACCCGCTCCGGCGGCACACTTCATTGGTAATTTATTTGCTTCCCAGCTCCGGCAGTGTATCAATTTATTCGTTTATGCCACACACACACACACAGTGACTGCCCCCTATTCTCCATGGTACGTCGTGGCGCGCATAAAGATTTTTCGATTATGAAGAAAAATGCACAGCTGACGGGCGGACATTTATCACATGCCACAGCGTGTGGCAGCAACAGCAGCAGCAGACGAAGGCAGCCTGCAGCAGGGTTGCCACCGAGTAACTTAATTGAATTCAATATATGTAGATGTATACTCTATATAGGGTTATGTTCTTATACTATATATGCTGATCACTTGAGTGAGCTCCGCTGATCACATTACGCTGAGCCCGTTTAAGACTTAAAACCAAATTCAATTTTCAGCCCGAATAATGGGAATATTGCAACGCAAGTGTGTGTGTGAATGTATGTCTGTGTGTGTGAGACTCTTTCGTTAAAATTTGATGCTATTAAATTTAATTGTGCATAAATTTGCAATCAAAATAGTCACAGGAAGAAGGAGAAGAAGAGAGAGAGAGGAAAAGAGCGAAGTGAGACGAAAATAAAGGAAAATTTTGAAAATTGCGCAGCTTTTCAAGCAGGCAAAAGCTAAAGATACGCAGAGGGCGAGGAAAAGAGAAAGGGAGAGAGAGAGAGACGAAGGTATATGGACTGCCTGTTAAGATGCAGCAAGTGCAGGATAAGGCATGCAAGAAGGATTAAGCAACGAGTGCTTAGCCAATAAAATACCCTGTAATTGAAGCTAACAAACTTATGGAATGAGTCGCATAAATGTTATTGAAATATATATTTAATAGATATAATAGAATATATAAATATATGTATATCTTTTATAGATAAGATAATAAGCTTTATTTAAGAGATCGTAAGATATGTTTTATTGAATATAACATTAAGGAAATATCACAAGTATTTCAATTTTATTTTGAAATATCCTAAGCAAATTACAGAAAATTTGGTTATAAAATATAGTTTGTCTTCAATATATAATATATAACTTTACTGAATATCTATCAGATACATACATTAGTGTTTCAAGCTATAAAATAACTCTACGTGTATATAAAATAAATATTATTATTATTATTTTAAAATATATCAGAGAAAATAGATGAATTTTTCGACTTTGTTTGATTCTTTGTCTACTACAGAATATAATATTATAAGCCAATAATATAATTGCCATTTAATGCTTTTGCACCAGCATACCCTCTCTAAGCACCAGCACAGTTTGCAGGGTATCGAAACAGCGCAAAAATTGTGTGTGCAACTTGAGTTTTTAAGTAAAATAATTCCGAGTCGAGGTGTTAAAAGTCAAGCAAAAATATTTGCCATGAGCAACAACAACAGCAACAGCAACAGTGCAAATATACCCCAAGCTGTGTCTGTGTCTATGTATATCTCTCTCTCCCTCTCTCTCTGTCTGTGTGTGTGTGCGTGGCTGACAATATGTGTTCAGGAAACGGATATTAAAGCAGAAAGAAAAACTTGAAAATGAATTTAAAATGAAACGCTGACAGCAGTTACCCCTAAGACAAGCCACTAACCTCCCCCACCACCCCCTGAGGATTTGCCCTAATCCCCCGACTCACGACTCTGGACTCAGCTTAGAGTTCCAGTTTCAGTTTAAGTACAACTCACCATGATTTATATGCACGAATAACTCATAAGCGGACAATTTCTTTTTTTTTTTGCCTTGCTCTTTTCCTTAGATGATATAATTTCTCGCATTGTTGCCTGGCGTGTGTAGAAATGGGCGATAAAGCACTTAAGCGCCTGCATGTCGGACTAACTGAGTGGACCTGCCCCGCATCAGCTCCTAACCACCGCGTCCACAAAACTTTAACACGGCAAAACTAATAACTGAACTATTCGAGCAGCTGACTCCAATAAAAGTCCTCCCCTTAGACTCCTTACTACCCCTTTCCTTATAGCCCCTCTATGCAAAATATTCTGTCTGACTTTAATCCAGCGATGTGTAGAGGACTCACTCGATTCTGAGCTATGAACACATTTTGTGTAGATATTATCAAGTAGGCCTTTAAGCTCATAGGTTTGTTACTTTCATATATCATATGGCCCCTCCCTCCTTCTCTTTTCTTGCAGTAATCTCAGAGAAACTCAACCAACCTACAGAACTCTTTAAACCAATAAATTTCCTTAACTCCTACTCAATTTAACCAAAATCGCAATACACGAAAAGGCGTCGTTGTAAGGCTTTCACTTTGCTGTCATTCGACTGACGTATTTCTTGCAAATTCCTTGACTAATTGACATGATTCGCATAACAAAAACAACAGCAAGTTAATTAGAATAATCATATTTAATTTGATTAGTAGAAATGGAAGAAATATTTACAGAATATTTAAAGGATAACTGCAGAGACTAAACACTAAACAGATTATGAGAATTTAAAGAGTGGTCAGCGGAGATAGCTTTCAAAATGCTTGGAATGACAGAAATATTGACAAACACACGCACACATGTAACTCAGAGAGACACACACAGATACCCCAACTCAGACAGAGAGAGATAGTGTGACACTCAGCTGGACAGAGAACTCAACTCATTCGCCATAGATGAAATGCATTTGCACTACTATAAACTTGACTTGGGAGTTATATTGTGATGGCTGTGAATGGCAAATGCGAGTTCAACAGTCTACCAACACTGCGAGCCATTTAGGAAGCTAACGTTCACAATAGTTGGACTAACAGATATCCTATACGGGTGCTCTAAAGACGTTTAAAGAGGATTCACAATTAAGTAATAAGGTAATGTTAAAGATTTGCCAATTTTGTGTTTTAATATAATTTACAGTGCTGATTAGCAAGGCGTTTTCGTAAAGAATAAGATACCTTGCGTCAGGTTAAATTATTCTATAAATATAAGTATTGCCTATTTTATTGTTAACACCTTATTCAATTTTACAACATGCCATTTTTTTTTCTTTTACAGGGTATTACCGGTGCAAAATGTCATTTTTAGACTGTTGCATAATTAATTTTGTGCATGTGAACTTTGCACTCTCCATTTAATTGGCTGCCAGTCAAATGTCGAGCCGAGTCGGCATCCGAGCCCGATAACTATTTCTGAAATCGCCATTATCGCGCACTTGCAGAGCACAACGAAAATAAAATAAATGCAAATTAAAACACACAATTTGAGGCACACACACACACGCACTCACACAAACAGATACACACACATACGCACATGCAGACAAGTTGCAAAAACAAACAAGCTGAACAAGTCATCCCAAGCGAATCGCACATCAAAATGTTCTATATGAACAAATTGAGTAAATAAAGTTGGTGAAGAATTTCAAACCAATGTGTGAATACCCTTATGGATACAGTACTTGATTATGAAAGAAAACATATTTATCTAGGTTCGAATATATTGGATATACAGGATATACAATATACAGAACAAGCAAACACATCAGTCTTACTCGATCTACAGTTCAGTAACATATATGTTCAATAAGTTATAATTCTATTTGCTCAGTTATACTTCTTAATTGACATGCAGTACAAGAATCTATACATATGTTAAACACATGACAATTCTCTCTTCTTAGTTGTTACTCGAGCTGCTTAGTTGTCTGTATATTTCTCCACCCATTGTCAAGCTTTATTAGTCAATCCAAGTAACTATGATTAAGCTACTCAATCTATATAGGAAAACAATTTAAATATTTCAGTTTTATGTTAACTTTTATTTATAATATTTGGTTAAAGTTTCTTTTAAATCTCATAAAATATGTTTGACATAAAAATGTACTATTTTTTACCAATGCTTCTAACCATATTTCTATTGGAATCCGCGATATATACGATTTTAGTCATACTAATCTTGCACAAGATCAAGATGCTGTATACCAATTATGGCAACTTGGCGTGGATACATATACTCGAAAGTATCGTCATGTTTATACTGCTGCAAGTGATACTAATATTATGGTGGGAATTCTTTGAATATTTTCCAAATGATGTAATCCAATGCACCATAGTTAATAAGCATCCAAGAGCTTAGAAAACTAGTTATCTTTAGTGGAGCCATTCTCATAATAGACCTCGACTACATAAGCTTTCGTTGGCTATTCGATCTATCGGAGCTCATAATATAACAGAGAATATATATAACAGAGAATGAGTGTGTTTTAAAAATTATTAAGTTATTTAGAAAATGTTTTCATCTTTTTTCTTGGTCTCTTGATCTCTCTTGGTCTAGAGAGCATGTGCAACATACAGGCTGCCTGTCAAATATGCAAGTTTCTGGAATATCTTCGCACACACTCGCACACACCTCGCTGATGGTTTACTCTGGCCGTGTGGGCGGCAGACGATGGCCGGCTGTCAGTTTATTTAATTGAAATGTTCCTGGAAACCTATAAATTACAAACACATGCATAGGAGGAATACAGAGAGTGGGCAATGGTGTGGAGTGGAGGGGGTGGGGAATGTGTAGCAGACAGATTCACAGACACATTAACAGCTGAAATTTTATGCATGCCAAGCTGCAAAACAAACAGAGAGAAGAACTTGCATACTCAATTGATAGATACCCTGTCTATAACTTAATTTGCACCCAACATATATCATATATGTATATCCTTGATGCAAAATATATGTATATAGAAATACAAAACAAGTTGGGAACTATAAGTGATAATCGCAGCAGTGCGTTCTCTTCATTCCCAAAATTCAGATAATCTTCGTTTGTCTCCTGTCTCGACCATTTACAGGGTATCAAAAACAAACACTAACGCTCCACTTAGCTAGCAAAGCGTTGCGCACTTCTTGGCACTATGCAGACAGCAAGCCTGTCGGACAGCCAGACAATCCGCCAGCTTGCGAAGTGGCAAGTGAAAGTCGCAAGTGACAAGCGGCAAGTGGAGCTGCAGTGGCAAAGGCTAAGGCAACTGCAGCTGCAACATGCTCATCGGTAGTCGACAAAAATACTATCTGCCAAAGTGGCAAATATTTATGGCTAAAATGCGAGAGAGAGAAGAGGGGGGTGGAGTGTGGCAACCGCCAAGTTTCCGACAGTTGCAACAGCTCGACCCTTCCCCCGACAACGATTCGGCATCAGTTCGAATTATGCCGAAGTTTGAACGGCCTTTTGGCCCACTTGCCGGCCAGCTGCCAGTTGTCCCGAAAAGTGAATAACGGAAATCAAGAATGAAATATATGTTATATAGCTATGCCTGTATATATATGCATATCGTATATGCGATGGATTCAATCGTGCGATATATTTAGAACGGCAGCTGTTCGGTTAACTCAACTGAGAATCTCTAAGAGAGCCGCATGCGAAACACGTCAATTATTCAGAGCATACTTGATAGCTTTTTATGTAGGTTAGAGATGCCAGTTCAAGTTCTTGACAGATAAGCTAATTGGTAAATGGACTCTAGTCAGAGAGCAAAGGTAGAGATGCATGGATCAGGGAAGAGAATCAGACCAAAGACTGTGTAAGATTTCATAGCATAAAACAGGCTGTAAGATGCAGTTCCGATTTACGATTTAACTACACTATCGTTATAGATCGGAATCTTTTCTGTCAATTACAGTCATTTTTGGGATTCAAATAGTGAAACAAAATTGTTATTCCCCCTTGACAACACTTAACTTTGGCTGTTCTGCTAGTTTCAATCTGTTCCTTGTCATATCATACAATGAAATCGCAGCACTTAAGCAAAGTTGCGGATGAGTGCGTAACAGAGTTGCCACAGTTCATGCAAAAAGTGAGTTTGGCATCATCATTCATAATTGCGGGCTTCTGCCACGAATCGCTTTTGAATCGCTCCGCTTTTCTCGACTTCACTTATCACAGCAAACACACAGACTTGAATCGATAACAGTAATTTATCGTTTAGAAGAGGTGTAATGGCTCCTTAAACACACTTACCTTAGCACACACACACACACACACACACAGTCCACACACTTTACGCACACTCGACAAACGCAGGCACAATTTGCATTCGACACAGGCATAGTTACAGTTATTTAATGCTCAGACACACACACGGGCGAGCGCAGGTAAACACTCACACACTCGCACACACGCACACCCTGTTTAAGTATAAGTGGTTGTGCTTGGCCAAGCAAATGAAGCATTGAAGGACGAGCCGAGTCCTGGCGAGCCACTGAAGCTCCATACCGCACCACACTTGGATCCCAGCCCTCGTCCCCTGCCTTAATGTGCATTCGTGCGAGTTACGCTGCAGCACAGGGGAAAGTGCGAGTTGTGACTAAGAGGCAGAGGGTATGGAGAGAGAGGGATGAGGGGTAACGTTGACTGTGTTCTTCCCGAAATGGTTGTCGTAAAGTGTAAAGTCAACATTTTGTGCTGCAATTAAAGCCAAATTGCAAAGGCAAATAAATTTGCCAAGTAAATCGCTCGAAAGTCACACAAACTGCCAAGTGGAAATGCTTGACCAGTCGGAGCGCCACACTCTAGCTCTATTTGGGCACTCCAAGTGCGAGTGCCGAGAGCTTAAGGGGTTTATCTCACGCCCGTTAGGTATGTGCATAGGTAGAGATCGTTGCACAGAGTGGCAAACGAAAGAGGAACTAACTTTATGGACTCTAAACTGTCATACAAGTTTTTGGGCGCCCAACGTGGGGTACTCAAATATATATGAAGTGGGAACAGAACTGAAACTTCGACGTACTTTATCGATGGACTGACTAAATGCTTCACAAACTATTCGAAATGTTGCCATACAACGTTAAACCAGAAAGAGTTTATTCTATTTTTGAACTACAAGCATATGTGTTCATGCCATTTCTTTCCATACAATTCCATTTTCATGTTAATCCTAAATGATTCGTTGCAACTTCTGCTCGACGCAGAGTTGCCAAGTTGCCCGAAAAAAAGTTAAGATAACACAAGTGCCAAATGCAAACCCCTTTCGCAAAACATAATAAATTATTCATAGTGTATACTCGGTTTCGGTTTGTGTGCCAGCTAAGCACGTGTAAAAGCCAACACGGCAAAGCATTCGTCTTGGGCACGTGTAAGCGCCGAGGCGCCGCGCATGGAAATTTACGATTGGCAAAGTAAAATACTAACCAGGACACTGGCCCAAGCCACCGTGTAGTCCTGGTGTGCACAAAACCAGCCACACTAATTCAAGTCGACAAGCCGTGGCCAAGCCAGAAGCCTTTAAACCATGTTATGAGGCACAAGCAAAGAGCGATAGAGAGGGAGAGAGCGGAACGGACGGGCTGCCGAGCAAGTTAGCCCTGTCAGTTGACGCCATTTTGGGCCGGTGGAAGTCTTGTTTACCGCAAGTTTTGTCTCTGAATCTTGGCTTTTGATTGCGGTTGCCATTGCAGACCCATTTGCCAATTGTCTCGACTCTTGGATCGGTATGCGAGATTTCAGATTAAGTTAGAGTTAGGCAGGTGGAGGTGGAGAGGCCTCCACAGATAACTGTTTCTGGCACGATTTAGCTTGCATCGCAGTACGGCATCTGGCAGTTATTAAACAACGTTTGCGGTCTCAAGTCGAACTCTCTTTATCATTTTTATGCTCTGCCGTTTTGGTCACTTTAAAGATTTATGCATGGCAGCGGCATCAGTTCAAATTGTTTATGGCATCACATGGCGTATGCGCAATTTGTTATAATAAACATGTTGGTCGGCTTTTCAGCTTACTCTCTTCGCTTGCAGTTCGCTCTCTCACTCTCTCTCTCTCTCCCTGCCTCATTTTTTTTCTTTTTTGCTCTTTCTCACATCCTGTCAACTTGTCAAACAATTTATTACGCCTTCCCCGCGTTCCGTTGTTCCATCGCCGTCGTCGTCGTCGTCGTCATCGTCGTTGCGTCGTCGTTTCGCCGCCGTACCATGGCAACCCATCACATCATGATTTATCGCTGCCCGCCTGGTTTAAGTTCTCGCCTCCGGTCACCTGTTTCTTTTGTTTGCATATATCGTATATATATTTTTTCCAAAAAATTAAATTTCGCCTCATTGTTTGCTTGACGCAACACACAGCAATTTCCAGCCGCGTTTCTCGTTTAGGTTTTCAATGTGACGCAACACATAATTGATGACGGAAAGAGTGTCTGAATGGTAGCTCGAACACACACATGACAGAGTACACAACATGCTATATATGAATAAACATTAGCCTTAAGTGTTTGCGATATGTTTCCTTGTTCGGCACTTCTCGCACTTCACACATGGTTGCAGAAAATTGTTGCGGAAGTGAAAAGTCCGTTTGACGTATATAAATTGTTGGCATAAATACAAAAGGATGATATATTTTTGAATTGGGCGCCCAACGTGGGCTGCGCTTTAACGTGCTTGTTTAAAAATATAACAATGCTCGATTGCATATCTATCGATTTGGACCTTTGGCCCACAACGTGGGCTGGCTTACATTCTCCACACATGTTGAATACTTTTAAGCACACAAAGATGGTCTCTCTTCCCTAATACACAATTATAAATTATTTACTTTTTAAAATAAATAAATTAAATTTCTGCTTACCAGCTACGCCCACGTTGAGCGCCAAACACACTTTTGAATTTACTTAAAACATCAAGCACTGGTTTATCGCACGCTAAAGCTTATCTTGACGAAGGTCTCAACAACAAGCAAAGAAGTCATCGTCCCAAGTCGTTGTAATCTATGAAATTGTTTGCCAACATAATCGGAACACGGGATTAGGGTTTTGGGATCCAAGATAAGCGCACGTTAGAGTGCTAGCTTAACCACCTAATTGACAATCGCATTGCCAATGGCCATTGGCCAGACGACGCCACTTGGTCGAGCGTGTCGGATTCCAGTTAACCATTGCCAGTCCCCAGTTGACAGTTGTCTGAGTACCGAAAGTAACCTCATCTCTCTTTCACTCACTCACTGGTAAAACGTTTTTGCACCCGCACTCTGATATCTATTACAATCAAATTGCAAATTAAATCAGAAAACGGAATTAAGCGACTTGCAAAGCGAAACGTAAAAAGGAAATGCAAAGCCAACTGAAACGGAATACGAAAAAGAATACCACCAAGGCGACGAATGACTGTGAGTAGACAGAGAGGAGGAGAAAACAGGCGACAGCTTTGGTCACGATGCTGGGGGAAATAGGATGAAAATCGTTTAAATGCGTTAGTTAAACAAGTCAAGTTATAAGTTCATTTTCCGGCAACCGCACATATCCGTTGAAGGTAAACGCAAATCCAATTCCCACTACCTTCCACCCTCCCTACATTCCCCCATCCTCTGCTCAACCCTCAACCCGAGACCAGCGAAGCAAGTGATTCCATAAAATCTCTGGGCAGATGGAAGAACGAACAGGCTGTAGAGTGGTGGTAACGGTAGGAAGCTGAACGTCCAGGGAATCATTGTCGCTGCAAGCGCTTAGCATCATGGAGTAGCCCGACTGGGAACCAACTAACCATGCAGCAAAGCCAAGTCAAAACTGTCCCCACAGCAGTCACAGTGTAGTCCACGCCTATGAGCAGCAAAAACTGAAGAACCAGTTGGGGGGAAACAGAATCAGGAAAAAAATGCCAAGTAAGTAATGTGTTACACAGGTAAGCTCGCATCGACGATACTACGTACATAGTTAAGAGCTACCTTCAATGATCAAAGAGCTGCCTACACTATTCTTCACTGTACTCTACTCTATAACTACTACTGCCGCTACATATCTACTTCATACACCAGGAAGCAGAGAGGAAGGGAGAAAGTAACGAAAGAAAAGTCTCTCTGAAATTGAACTGCAAACTTGATATGCTTAGAAGGTATGTCTTCTGCATATCCTGTCGCCTGTCTGCCCGCACTCCCCACTCCCTCGCTCCCTCTCTCGCTCTCTGTCTCCCTTTTGGTACAGGGGCGCTAACAAGCACAGCACGGGGGGAGGAAAAAAACGAGTTAACGCTCCCAGTTGTACGCTTTGTAAGGGTCTCCGAGCTCCGTCTCCGCTCGACTGCTCTGCCACTCAACTGGACTAAACTGACGACAGCACAGCTGGGAGCTACCGAACAGGGAGCTGGCGACTGTGCTAGTCGAGGCTACTACTGGTAGCTGCCTGCCAAACCGTTGACTGTCAACTGGCTTTGCTCAATGCAATTCACCAAATTCCTCCTCCTCCTCCTCCTCTATACTCGAGGAAGAAATAAACTTTTTAGTCCGAAAAAGGGTTAGGGCGATATTCGTAGGAAATTCGCGTGCAGGTGCTGCAGCAGTTGCAACTGCAACTGCAACTGCAACAGCAATAGCAACGGCAACGGCAGCTTGCAGCCCCTTGGCTAATGCCGCATATTTGTGTCAGAGTTGTCAAAGTGCCAAAATGACCGCAGGAAAAGCGCGTGAAGTGCCCAGCGAGTAGCAGGGGGAGCGTAGGTTCGTAGCGCATCGCATCGCAGAGTTTAATTAGCGTAAGTAAGTGAGACAGCACTGCCAGTCATTCATTGTGTGACAACAAGCATCAGGACTCGACGGTCAGGCTCTCAATCACCCATACTATGCATCTGTCTCTGTGTGTGTGTCTGTCTGTGTGTGTGTGTGTTTGTCCGCTGTGTAACCAACCGCGATAACAAACACTTCGGTTAGGGCGCTAAGGGCGTGGACCGTTTAAGCGTCAACGAAAATTGCCGAGACGAGGCGACAGCTCGACGTGCCCCGCTGGGCAGTTGAAGTTTAGTTAACACTTGTGGCGGCCTCAAGTGCATTGCGAATGGCAGAGGAAGATAAGGGGCTGGCTGGATTATGCAGCCAATTAACAAACTTTAAAAGCAATCGAATTATAATCAAAGTAAACATTGAAATTGATATCAAACCCAACTTAAAGCTGGGAGCTGTAACTTGTTTTAGTTGAATGTTCAACTTCAAGCAACAACAATTTGCAATTGAATTTTTTAAAAAAAATTTAAAAAAAAAAAAAAATGCCAGCAAAAAGGAAGGATCCTGTAGTGCCGCGGAATCGAATCCCGGTGAGGCAAGTGCGGCTAGGACTGCCGGCTGCCAAGTCTGTGCCAGATCAAAGTAAATCCAATGAGCTGTCACTGCCCACGCAGCCATTACCATTTAAGTTACGTAACTTTCGTGTACGAATCAATCGTAGGCCAGTGAGAATATGGTGTGAATATGGTGAATCAACTGGGACAAGTTCTCAAACCAAAACAGTTCCCGAAATGCTTCAATTGTGTCCATTTTATCCAACAGATAAGCGGCGCACTAAGTTGCAGTCACGTGTGCAGCGCTTTGAAGAGAAGCTGCAAAGGTTAGCTCTGCGTGCTGCCACAATGAGTGTCTCGGAACGGCAAGTTGTCATAGAGAATATTGTCAAAACAAGATCGATGCCGTCCCATGATGTTGCCGTGGGTATAAGGCTGTTGGACAGTTATGACCATCATCTAAATGTGGCGACAAACATGATGGGAAGTGCATCCCAGACAGAAAGTGAAACTGCTATGCTGTCCAAGCCAGGCAATGAAACTGCAACAGTATCGAGTCAGGCTGCCAAGTCTGTGCCAGATCAAAGTAAATCCAATGAGCTGTCACTGCCCACGCAGCCATTACCTTTTAAGTTACGTAACTTTCGTGTACGAATCAATCGTAGGCCAGTGAGAATATGGTGTGAGCAGCAGCAGCAGCAGCGACAGCAAGTTGCAGACGTTACGCTGCCGCAGACACCTGAAGTGGTTCCTCTGCCACTGCCTGTTCCTACGGTTATTGGTTCACCAGCAGCTACAAGCAACCCCCTATGGGCAAACTCTGTCACCAGCTCTACTGGAGTGGCAACTGTTACGCCAACAGCTGTTGCACCAGCAGTTAAAATCGTTGCCAAACCGATGACATTGACTCCGATATTGCCACAGATAAAGCAAGCGAATCTCGCTGAATCAACTGGGACAAGTTCTCAAACCAAAACAGTTCCCGAAATGCGGCAAGTTGTCATAGAGAATATTGTCAAAACAAGCTCGATGCCGTCCCATGATGTTGCCGTGGGTATAAGGCTGTTGGACAGTTATGACCATCATCTAAATGTGGCGACAAACATGATGGGAAGTGCATCCCAGACAGAAAGTGAAACTGCTATGCTGTCCAAGCCAGGCAATGAAACTGCAACAGTATCGCGTCAGGTGCAACAACACCGTGTTGCAGGCGGAGCAACAGGAGGATCAGTGCCAGCAGCAGCAGCAGCAGCGACTGCACACGATCGCAATTCAAAGAGTCACCACATACAACAACGTCACAACAGCAACTGCATTGAGCCACTGCCAAGAGCTCGGGGGGGAAGGAGATGAAATCCCGCGCAATATGGTGTCCGATTAGGGCCCGATCGCTCAGACTGCTGTCTTAGATGCGGAGAGCAAGGCCATAAGGCAAAGGGCTGCAATGCATTGCCTAAATGCCTTATTTGCAGCAACGACGTCGACAGAAACCATATGACGGGCTGCTTTACGTGCCCCACCTACAAGGCGTGTATGAAGGGAGCCAAGAGCCAGCACAATGGATCAAATTAAAGTCATCCAGCTTAATGTGAACCATTGCGCTGCCGCTCAGAGCCTCCTGGCCCAAACAGCGGTGGATCGCGAAACTGATGTAATGCTCCTAAGCGAACCCTACCTCTCGCGTGACAGTAACTCGGCGATGATACTGGATGAGCCGGGCAAGGCGGCCATTAAGTGTTGCAGTACGCTCTATGTACAGGAATGGGCAACCTCGCCGATGCGTGGCATTGCATATGCGAAGGTCAAGGGTGTGCATATGTACTGCTGCTATGCTCCTCCGAGTGACAGTCCGGACCAGTTCGAAGGAATGCTGGACACGCCAGTGAGTCATGCTAGAGGTCGCAGGCCGATAATCATAGCCGGTGACTTCAATGCCTGGGCAACGGAATGTGGAAGTCGAGTCTCCAACCCCAGAGGGCGTGCAGTTATCGACGCCATGATATTGCTTGACCTGGTCCTGCTGAATGACGGACGCAAGCCCACATTCAACAACGACAGGGGCTCGTCCTTCATTGACATCACTTTTGTCAGTAAAGGGCTAGTAGCAAATGCAAGCTGGATGGTGCACGACGAGATAACGCTGAGTGACCATTCTCTGATCACTTTCAGCATCCGTACGTTGGCCACGATACATCACCAGGAGAAAAGACCACCCCGACAAACGTGGGATGTTAAAAAGCTCGACTACGACATGCTAGCGTACCAAACGGAAGCCCTTCAAGTTGCAAACGGACAGGCGGAGACAATGGCGGATGAGCTAACGAAGTTCCTAGTAGCAACGTGCGATGCAACAATGCCAAGAAAGAAGAAGGCCAAACGTAAGCCTCCTATTTACTGGTGGAGTTCATCCCTACACCATCTACGGACAGAATGCTTGAAAGCAAGAAGACGTGCGCAACGAGCCAGAGGAACCCCTCATCATGCAGAGCTATTGGAATCCTTCAAAGATAAACGCACCGAGTTCAAACACGGGATAGCGGCCGCCAAAGCGAGTGCATTTAAGGACCTACTGGAAAGCGTGGACGACGACCCTTGGGGCCTAGCTTACAAGCTCGTAAGCAAAAAACTGAGCAGGAAGGAAAGTTCTCCCCGACGAACCCGACCTAATGTCCAACATTGTGTCTGAACTCTTCCCTAGGCAGACCACCCTATGGCAACCTATAGAAGAATCCTCTGTTTCTCCTTTCCCGGATGTCACCGTGGGCGAAGTCGTGGAGGCAGCTAAGAGGATCAAGCCCAACAAGGCTCCAGGCCTGGATGGTATCCCGGGTGTGATCATCAAGGCAGCGGCGCTGGCTAGACCTGAGATCTTTAGGGACACATTTCAGCAGTGCCTACTAGACGGAGTGTTCCCTAAGCGCTGGAAAGGCCAAAAACTGGTCCTGCTGCCAAAAGGGAAAGGATCAGCCCATCCTGCAGGCAACTACCGCCCTCTTTGCCTCTTGGACATACTGGGTAAACTTTTCGAACGCATTCTGTATGCTCGGATAGAGAGAATAACCGAGAGCACTAACGGTCTAGGTGTAACAACAGTACGGATTCCGAAAGGGAAGAAGCACGCTTGACGCGCTCTCCTCTGTGGTGAACATTGCGAGGGACGCTCTCAAAGGCGACAGATGGTTAGGAGGCAGGAAGGAGTACTGCGCAATAGTCACCCTGGACGTGAAGAACGCCTTCAACACAACAAGATGGCCGGTAATCCTCACCGCAATGAGGAATATGGGCATCCCAGAGTACATAAGGATCGCTGTAGGCAGCTATTTTAGGGACCGTACCCTTTGCTACGATACGGCAGCTGGCCCGAGAAAATACGGAGTCACGGCTGGTGTTCCACAAGGATCGGTGCTTGGTCCGATCCTGTGGAACATTATGTACAACGGGATCTTGGGAATCTGCAAGCCAGAAGGAGCTGAGCTACACTGTTTTGCGGACGAAGTGGCCATCACTGTAGTCGCTAAAACACTGTCGGAACTTCAGGACAAGTGCAATGCAACGATCAGATTGTCCATCGCCTGGCTCGAGAAGGTCGGCCTTAAAATAGCAGCGCACAAGACTGAGGCTGTTCTCTTGAGCAGCAGAAAAGCAGTGGAAAGCATCCAGGTCTCTGTGTGTGGCATACAAGTGGTTTCAGCTGCATCACTGAAATACCTTGGTGTCCAGAAAGACCGCAGACTCTCATTCAAGCAGCATGTTAGGTATGAAGGAAGGAAAGCATCACTCACGACCGCGGCTTTGGCAAGACTCATGCCCAATGTGGGAGGACCCAGAATGCCTGCGAGGAAGCTGCTGGCGGTCGTGTCAAAGTCCACCTTATTATATGCCGCGCTAATCTGGAGCAGTGCCACAAACAAGCGATCATACACCAAAGGTGCACAATCGGTGACAAGAACTATGGCCCTTAGGCTCATTAGAGGTTTCCGGACGATTTCCGAGGACGCAGCACTAGTCCTGGCAGGCATCGCGCCAGTTGACCTGGAGATCAAGGCTCTTGGCATGACATAGCAGGGCATTACCCGGGAAGAGGCTCACGAGTGGCTGATTGGAGAATGGCAGGCCAGATGGCATTCGTCCGAGCGTGGTAGATGGACGTACCAGCTCGTCCCTAACCTATCGGCATGGGCAAAGTGTCAGCATAAAGCTTCTGACTACCACCTGACCCAATTACTCACGGATCATGGCTGTTTCCGAGCCTATCTTTTCCAGTTTAAACACGTAGAGTCAACCCTGTGCCTCTTCTGTTCAGACGCGCTAGAAATAGCAGAACACGTCCTACTGCACTGTTCAAGGTTCCACGCAGAAAGAGAACATCTAGCGGCACTGTCCGCAGACCCTCTCAGTCCAAGAGGCCTGTTGGCAAGCATGCTGGCGGACAAAGGAGCATGGTATATAGGGCATCGCATCATAACTGATATTATGGAGCGGGTACGATCGGACGAGATTGCCCACAGAACTGAAAACTGAACGAGACGGCGTATTCCCGTGGGGTGGCGGGTCGAGAATACTACCTCAGCCAGCTCGGCTTGTCGTAAAAGGCGACTAAAGAGCGGAAGGACGTGCGCCCCATGGCCAACACTTAAGGAAGGGAGTGCGAATGGCTTCACATCCTGCTCACTGAAGTCATACCTTGACTGGCAGTCCCGGTGAGCATGTAAAGGACTGAGGAGCATACGGAGGTTTTTGTTTTAGTACGTAGGCATAACTCTACTTGGAGAGTTATGAATCGTGCATGCCACCTACGGACGGTAGGTGGTATCTTTAGAAGATTTTAATTTTCCTACCGTAATGCGCTACAAAAAGAAAAAAAAAAAAAAAAACTGCCAAGAGCTCAGTGCCAATGGTTGCCCAACAACAACAGGTGCAGCAATCCCGTGTGCCAATGAAACCTGCCACCAATCAAGCCATCAAGATGGTAGTAGGCAACTCTGTGGTAACACCAGCTGGAGCTGGAGGTGTACGTGCAGTGACGTTTAGAAATACTGCCAGCTCAAAGTTGGGCCCAACAACAGCAACATCATCATCATCTCCCTACAATACCAGAAGCACCTCGAAACGTAATTAAAAAAATTACCACAAAAAATATTTATAAATTATATAATAACACACTCAACATGTTATTTTCGTTTTTTTGCGCCTTTGTTGAATAAAATTAAATTAAATACACTCTATAAGAATGTTATATTTAAATTGAAGTTATTGATATATGAAGAAAACGATGTATAACCATTGTAACGATCGTGCATATTGAAGAGGCACGCCCATCTCTAATAAGATAAAATAAAATCATTCTAACTTTCGTCTTGGTTTAGCGCAGCAGCATTTTCTTGAAATACTTTTTATCTCGTCGAAGAGCGAAAACAATCGTTAATTTATTACCTATTAGTTTAAGGCAATCCAAGACGACGGAGCAACACAGGGGATTAAATATTGTAAACTTGTTTTGAGAACTAATCTTGTTGCAATTTTTAAACACGTTTAGGGCAAAGTCAGTTTCGAATTTTCGAATGAATATCGTTGTTTCCATAGTGCATAAGGAAATAAATATACATTTATCTTGTGAACATATATTGTAGTTAAAGCTCCTCCCCTTTCCCCTAGTTATAGATACGTCCCTTAGCTCAGTTATAGATTTTCCCTACCTACCCTGCAAATATTACGTATACGTATGCGTGAACATGTATTGCTGTAGTTAAAGTGTAATAAATTTACACATTTGCTCGCATACGCTGATATTAGCTGTCCCCTGGCTGTCTGCCTGTCTGTGTGACAGTTGTCTATGTATGCGTGTCTCTCTATGTGTGTGTGTGTGTGTGTGTGTGTATGTTTTGGTCCATTTTAGCACCCTTGTGGCATGCATAAATGCAGGCACCGCATACCATTTGCCATTAACATGGCGCACAGTTGGACATTTTGGCCATGTCAAGATGAAAAGCAGTTTGGATAATTTTACCAACCCCTCCCTCCCGCCTTCGCCTCCTCTCCCTTTCCCGCATCTGTCGCTTTCATTGCCGTCTTTGACCAGTGGCAAAATGCAACTGGTAAAAGTTGCACGAATTTCATTTTTCGGACTCCCAACTGTGACCATCAATGTAGATTAAGAGATTTAACGGCCACAAGCTGCCGGCGAAGGTTGGACAAACAGTTGAACGGCAAGAAGGGCTCTCTATTCTAGGGATCCAGCATGACATCCTTCTCTATGTTGTTGCTGCTGCTGCTGCTGGTTGCTGCCTTAACGAGACATTTGCCTGCATTAAAATTAAACTTTAATTTGCTTTGCACAATTGCAAAGTCTCCTCTCAGATCAAATCAAAACAAAAGTTCCACATGTGCGTGCACGCGCGTGCATGCATGTGGCCATGAATACGCGTGTGCATGCCTGTGTGTGTGTGTGTGTGTGTGTCTGCAATGTGCCCGTGAGTGTTGAAATGACACCAAAGCGACTACACTTTATAGTTTTTGAGTAAGTACACAATATGAGCGAGCAAGTGCATAAATGAATGACTCGACACTCTCCGCTGAATGACAGACGAGGACGCTGTGCTCGGTGTGAGAGGGATAGCGCACCAGTGCAAGAGTGAGAAGGGCAGATGTAGCAGAGTGTCAGTGTGTGGGGCACTACACTCCACTCACAGTTCGCGTGTGTATACGTGGCACGTGCCCCGTGCGACTCCCGACCAAAGCTGAGAGAAATCGCAATAAGAGACAACTTGCCAGAGCTGATGCTCTGACTTGGGTAGGATATGACAGGCCAGGAGGGGCACGTTGTAACAACCAACTATGTTAGAAGAAAAGGCAGTAGAATTAAGAACTACGTTCTAAAGAATAAATGTGGTTAGGCTTGGTACTTTTTCTAAATTCAGTTTTTCATTCCATTGTTTCAACATTTAAGTTCGTCAACTTTCTACACGAGATTTTTAATTGCAATACATTATCTGTTCCTTTCTGTAAATCAACTTACGATAATAATGAGAACAAGATTAGTTAATACAAAACACATTAAACTATTTATAGTTCACATTAAACGATTCAAAACGCAATATTGATTTTCAAAATTTTAATTTCAAAGAGTTCCTGATGTATCAGCTTCTATCGGCTTCTATATATTTTCTCTGTCGGCTTACCGCCACAATTTCGATGAAGCATTGATTAAATTTAACAATTAGTGCTGAGTAAGTTACAAATATCGCATAGAAACAAAGTGCGATACTAATTTGCAAGCCAATCAGTTACATTTAATAACTTTAATGTTCAACAAATCAGTGATATATTATTTAATTACTGCTTAGTTATTCCAAAGGGTTTTATGCCACAACTTTCACGTGCTATTCCACTGTTTCCATTAAAATTATAAGTATTTAAAGCTAAAAAAAACAATTCTGCTGTTATACAGGAATTTGCTGTAATCTTCATAAAAATAGTTTCACAACACTTGGACAGACGATGCGCACTCACTCACTAAGAGCATTTCCGCTTCGCATGGCCAAGAATGTTACCATTTCAGGGTACTTTTATTTACACAGTGTTCTGTTCTTCTTGTTTTCTCTGCATTTTCTTCTTCTTCTTGGTCTTTTCGTTTTTTTTTTTCTGTTATTCTTTTCCGCCCCCTTGTAGCATCGTTACTTGGCTTTAGCCGTGTTTTAGTGCACGCTTGATGCTCATATGCTTTATTATACTTGTACTTAACTACATATGCGATGCTTTTTACGGTTTCTACGTGCGTTTTGAACGGTAGCTACAGCACATACTACGAGTAGTAGTACACCAGTTCCTGCACAGGCGGCAAAGGCGGCGACACGAACAGGGATCCTAGGCAACCCCAGAAGCGTTTTGTACGTCAAATATTCGTTACGTTCCTCAAGTCGAGCTAGAGATTTACTGGGATTTATAAGTAGGTTAAGTCGGGTCAGTTGGCATTTGGTTGAGGCAGCACGCAAAGTGAGGTTAAGTTGAGGCTAAGCTTTGTTAGTAATCGACATCAAGTGGAAGATAGAATTCCTACTGGAAAGCAAGTTGAAACAAGGTAAAAATAATAAAGCAGGAATCGGATGAGACTAGGGAAATGTATGATGAGTTACGCCTCTTAAATGAAGAAACAGAAATATAGAAAGCTTATAAGTAAACTTTTAAGAATATAATATAATCGGCTTATAAATAAATTTTCTATTTCATGTTTTTGTTCACTTTTTTCTGGCCAATCTTAATTCCCTTTAGGCGCAGCAAGTGCCCCCTGGAGGCGACGCCACTGACACAGTCCAGTAAGGTCTCCTTCTGTGTCTACCTCCCTCTCTCTCTCCCTCTATCACACTTACGCATGTCTGTAATTATAAGCACTTGCAAACGTATTCATATTCGCATTTTAAAAACATTTCGCTTAAAAAATATTTCAACTGACGTGATTTCAAGCTGGACAAGAGCGTGTGAAAGAGAGAGCACAATAAGTGGATGCCCAAAGGGGTGTGTATGTGTGTGGAAGGGAGATGGTTGCAGAGACAGTTACACGCATACTTCAATTAGCACATAATTTACTTTGGGCTCATCAGAGTTCATCAGAGCGCTAATTGAAGCGCTTTTAGTTGCAGCCATAAAAGCCAACGTAACATACGTACATATGTCTGTGTATATAAGTGAGTGTATAGTTTGTGTTATGTGTCTGTATGTGTGTGGGTGTATGTGTGTGTCTGTCAGTTGGCTTGAAAGTAGCGCAAGTGGCAAATGTTGAGATAAACTCTTGGCACCTTTATGCCGTACATTAAGGATCTCTGCCTCAAGTCTTTATGCGCTACTCCCAGCTGAGTCGACGGTGCCTCTCATTCACTGCTCTCAGTCTCACTCTCACTCTCTCTCCCACACTCATTCCATCTCTCTCTTTTGCTGTCTCTTGCCTGTTTTCCACCTCTATCTCGTACTCAATTATTTTACAGTTTTTGCGGTTTTCGTTGGCTAATTAAAACCAAAACAAATACAATTGTCACCGCTGTCAACGCCACAACATTGTTCCGGGTGTAACCTGTTTGTATTAGTGTGTGAGTGTGTGTGATAGTGTGCGGGTGTGTGTGTGTTTCTGTCATTGCTTAGCCATTGCAACAAACCACAAACAATAAGCAAGGACAATGCAAATGAAGTGGGCATTCAAGCAGCAGGAGGCGACCAGGCAGGGCAAAGGACACCGCAAAAAAACAACAACAACATGAAAGAGAGAGGAAGAAGAGCATGAGGAAATGAAGGAGGAACAACTATTGCAGACATACAATGAATGTCACCAGAGGGCGACTTCCTCTACTCTCTCCTCTCTTTCACTGTCTCTCTCCTGTTCTCCTCCTTTCTCATAGTTTCTGTCTATCGCTCTTGCACTCATCCACTTATTGTTGCTTTGTGCTTGTCCGTCCGCTTTGTTGCTCTGTTTATTTTGAAACATATTCCCGCTGCGTGATGTGGTTTCACTTCTGGCCTTTTGTTGTTGTTGTCTCCATTGTTGTTGCACTTATATCACAGCCAGACAAAGAGGAGTCCAGCCAGCGCCCGCCAGAGCTCAGTTTGCAAGGCGATAGTTCTAATTGTTGGCGGGTTGCTCAAGAAGTTTAGCAAGCACAGTAGCAGTTGGGTTTGTTCAAGAACCGGTTCACTTACTGAACCACTATTTCACAAAACTTAAGATAAAGTATTATTTCAAGTACCAAAGTGAACCTAACTTCCCAGAAAGTGTTTAACCAACCTTCAAAGGATCTATTACTTAAATCTTTAATTAAAACTATTTTTAGGTTGTAAATTAAAAGAAAAACCTTCTTGAACCGGTTCAGCAAAGAAACAAACTTTTCAATATTTTAACCAAAGACTTTTGTGAATCGGCTTAAATTGTTTGAGAATTTTTTTAAAAAGTTGAACTAACTTAAACCATTACTAGACTTTGCTACATCACTGAGATGAGCCAAAACAACCTAAACCGGTTCACTTAACCTCTGCAAATGGTTCACTTAGCCCTAAAAATGGTTCATTACATATTACAAATAGCAAAACCAAATTTAAATTATAATCTAAGTTCAAAGGTTGCCAAAGCCGATGTAGAAATCCCTTCCTAAGTCAACTTTTACTTAAACCTTCCTAAACCGGTTCAACTGGGGTTCTTTAAGTATTTAACACTAAACCATAAAACTTTAAAATCAAAATCTTCATCAATATGTTATTCTCACTCGATTTTCCCCTGAATGTATTCACGAAAAACTGAAGAAACTGCTCCAAACTACACGCTGGCATATGAAGACCAACACTTGGCCATGGCTATTGTGAATAGGTTGCTGATGTTGTTGTCGCTTGTTGTTGGCAAACAAGTGTTGTCTGTGGCAGTTGGCGACCCTTTTCGAAGACCCCTCACTGTCGCCTCCTCTCTGCCGTGTGCGGGTGCATGGCAAACTAATGTCATAGTCACGCCGCATGACGTTGACAACAATAATGTTGATGATGTAGGGCAGGGCGAGCGACAGAGATACATAGAGTGGGATGGAAAAGAGGGAATGCTTTGGGTCTCGAGGCACACACACCCGTTTGCACAAGCCGAGTGTGTGTGTGTGTTGAGGGAAGAGTGGAAGGAGGTCGCGCTGGCCACACGCGGCGTATGTGCAACATTTGCCATTTGCCATTCGGTTGCAACCTGTCGCTGATGTGGCATTTGCATTTCTTTGTGCGGGCACCTTTTATCGGCCATCTCTTTCTATCCCTTTCACAAGCTATACCTCTCTCTCTCTCCCCCTCTCTCACATTTGGTGTTTTGCTCTCGACAGCCGCAAAGCAAAATCAAATTAGGGCTCAATGTTGCAAGCATTGCAAAAGGCCAAAAAAGACTAAGAGGGGGAGGCATGGCACGGCAAGCGAAGCGGGTGAGAGAGAGAGAGAGAGGGAGAGGGAAAAGGGGGGTGGGCAGACACCAATTATGGCAATGAGAGCGCATGATAACTGTACATTGCATTATCCGTAACTGTCGCTGCTCTAATGGCAACAAATTTTCAATGCTTGTCGCTAGTTCCATGAGTGAGGGGGAATGCTGGCGTGTGTGTACGTATGTGTACGTATATACATATGTACTATATGTGTGAGAGTGTGTGTGATGGTGTGTGTCATAGTGTGTGAATTTTTATTTCCCCAGCACAGCTGACATCGCCTTTTGTGTAAAACAAATGGCAAAAGAGGCTCGCTCGGGTCGCACGCTGTCTTCTCTGCTCTGTCTAACATCGCCCTATCCCCTCTCTCGCTCTCTCTCTCTTTCTCTTGCTTACTCTGTCTTTCTCTCTTGCGCCCTGTCGACAGTTGCATATGCTGTAAATGTAATAAGTAATGCATGCATAATAAAAATGCAAGCTTCTCTCTCCCTCTCAGTTTTCTCCCCCTCTCCCTCTCTCTTCCTCTCTATATCCCTCTTACTCTTCTCTGTCTATATATTTTACACTCTCTTCCTACCTCTCTCTCTCTCTGATTCATACTCCCTCTCTACACTCCTCTTCTCACAGTCTGCGTCTGATGTGGCATACTTTTGGGCTGCATAGAAATTTGTTAGCTTGAAACGTTATAAATCAAAGCATGTGCGATGTGTGTGTGTGTACGAGTGGGTGTGCAAGTGGGTGTGCCTTTGTGCGTGCCTCTATTTGTGGCAAATTGAAAAGCAAAGCCGTTTTCTCTATTAAAGACAACATTTGGTTAAAACTCTCTTCAGTTTCCACTTGAAGTCTACTTTAACAACTGTAGGTCAAATTTAAAAAAAGTTGAGCAGCAGGTTACAACTTTAATTGTCAGTGCATTTATAGCTTCATTTAAGGCGCCTTTCTTTTGTACTTCCACTGCACAATAAAGTTGACAAGCACTTTAAAATAGAATTTAGAACTCTCTAAGCCTCTTTACAAATATTTGACATGCAGTTAAATATAATTTGTGACTTTAAGTCAAATTGAAAACACAATTGAACTGCATGTTAAAAATACAATTGTCACTTTAGGTACATGAACTAGACAACACAATTCTTGTTACACAAATTTAACAAACAGTTTAATTAAATTCCTGTCTTCAGGTTAAATTAAAAGCAGAATTTAATTTGATGTTATGCACTTGTACTTCATTTATAGCTATTTTTAAGGCGATATTCTTTTGAATTTCAGCTACACAACAAAGCAAACTTAAACCTCCTAAATCTTCTTACACAAATTTAACATGCAGTTAAATTAAAATGCTGACAATGTTGCCAGATGTGGTTAGAAAAGAATTTGAAGAAGACATTCCTCTTACGCAACGGCTTTAAGTGCCTGTGCTTGTTTTGCAGGCAGCGCAAGCTGAATTAGCTGAAATACAGCTAACAATTTGGCACTTTTGAAGCGTTGGGTCAAACAACAACAGGAACAGCAACTACACGCTAACAAGGCGTACAAGGTCGGCATTCAGTTGTCGAATTGTATGTGTGTGTGTGTCTGAATTGCAGCAACATGAGGCAACATCTCGCAAGTCGCAAACTGCCAACTAACAACGACGCAGCGTGCAACAACGTGCGGCCAGATACAAATGAAGTGCATACAAAGTGTGGCAGTTGCAACTGAAACGGTAAATGCAACAACAACTGCAGCGATGATGGGTGCAACAACTGCTGCAAGTGGCAGCCGACAGCGCCCGCGGTCGCAGAGTGCGGTCGTCAGTTGTTTTCCATGTTGCGTACATACCCTGTAAAGTAAAGCAAGGACAGGTTTGAATTCAGAAATCAATGGATATGCATATTGAAAGAATACTTAAAGGTTGTTTATACCCTGTTAATACATCTGTACGAACAAGATTACAGTGTACTTCAAAATTGCAAATCTGCATATATGATATATTTAAACAGTTTAAGCTGTTAGTACAGCGCACAATTTATGGAGCATACTCATGTCAAAACACATTACAGGGTATCTCACAGTTCATCATTCGTTAGCAGCGTACTTTGTGCCTTGACCCAACGTATGTCTGAGAGCAACTGATTAACTGATACCAGCATTTTGCCTACCAAATGCCCTCATATCGCTAGCCCCTTCCACAGCTCAGGCTACGTATGCGTAATTTATGTTTAAAGACTTTCTAGAAATTCATAAACAACACCAAATAACTTGCAACAGCATGGTCCATGCATAATTATGTAATAAATATAATTTCCAGGGAAAACGAGGACAGGAAATGAGCACAAAGAAGGAAGAGAGAGAGAGAGAGAGAGAGAAGGAAAAGGAGGAGGAGGAAAGGGAATCGAGTTGGAGGCGTATGAGCAACATTTGCCACAGCCGAAAAATGTTTGTTATACTATAAAGTTACTACTGTGTGTGCCTCGGGTCAACACACTGACGTGTTTGTGTGTGTGTGTGTGCGTGTGTGTGTTGTTGGTGTGTGTGAGTTAATGCACAGGCTGCATTATGCGCGCACTACTATATCATTTATTATTAAAACGGCTTAATGACAAAACTTTTTAGCATTTTATACGAAATTGCCAAATGTGCACAAAACATTTTTGGGTTTTCCATGAGGTTAGCGAGAGCGGGGCGGGCGGGGGTTAATATGAAAACCAAGAAAGTGACAATATATCCGGAAAAGTTTTCTTAATTGGAATGTGCATAACAAGTAAGCAACGTGTGAATAATTGAACAGCGCGAGTTCAAAGGTTACATTGCAGCAAATATACGATAACGTTAAGAGAACATTCAACATCAGAACTTAAAGTTGGGCAGGGACTAAGAATCGAATAGAATGTTTAATATCGTATAGTAAATATAATTATATACAATACTGAATAAAACGAATAAATTAATTTAAATTATACTTCAAAGGAGAAACCTTTAAGGAACTAATCGACATACGGAATCATTTAAATTACTTAAGAATTAAGCCACAATCAGGTAAGAAACACACACACACACATGGTCCGGACTCGGGGACTTGATTAACGATCTCTCGTCGGTCTTGCGATGTGCATATGAAGTCTGTGCGTGCAACAACTAATTAACCGAGCAAATTGAAATGCACTCGTTAAGATAGTCGGCTCGCATAATGCAAGCAAATGTGAAGGTCTCCCAGCCCCGACCTCAAGACCCGACTAAGCCCCCGACTAACGCACGCCCGCACACACACGCCCACATTTTGAGCTGAACGCGTGCAATTAGCAGCACAAGCAAGTGCTCTGAACGACAGGAGATGGCGTAGATAGCAAAGCGAAAGCGAAGCGGCAAAGGGAACTGGGGAAATAGAAATGGAAATGGCGACGGAAAATGGAAAATGGAAATAGAATTGCGAGTTTAGCTGCCGCTTGAATGGCAGCTCAACGCTAGAGATGATCGGCTTTGGAATGTTTCAAAGAGCGTGACACGCGCAATGCATCCAACGTAACGGAAGTGAGAGATGGAAGCGAGCTAGAGATGGAAGCGAGCTAGAGATGGGAGGGACATTAAGCTATGCTTTTAGATAATATTAAAGATGGAAGAGCAAAATCCATGAGAGAATTATGGAGACATTTGTTTTACCTTAACAATGGTTTTATGACATGAGCTAGAGATGGGATAGTGTAGTACTTTTGCTGTGGTACGAAATAGAGATGGGAGATCAATGTTTATATCAGCAAGAACGAGTAGCTCCTTAGAATAATTTTGAGATGAGGCAAATTTAGAATTTAGTTAGATGAGCTTAGGGTTGACAAAACTACATATTCGTATCGATAAATATCAAAAAATATCGAATATTGGAAATGGGAGAGTTGTGATAATGAGTATTAGAGAATTCCAATGTTGAAAATGATAGTCAAGTGTCAGAGAAGGACTAAATATTTAAATCGATAAATATCGAAAAGGTAACTAGGCTTGGCAGAATAATGAAGCATTTTTCTTAGACACAAAAATATAAGCATTACACGAATCTAGTCCGAAAAAGTATAAAATCCATTGCCAGAGATGAACTATCAATCGCTATCGTTATGCGTACATATATCGAATAGTTATCTAGACTTCCCCATCAGGCACATCTCTTGCACAATTACAAAACGCACACACTGCAAAGATAAAGAAGAGTGTGTGGAAACAGCGCATGGAGAAAGAAAGAATGCATTGCCAGCGCAGAGCAGTATGGAAGGCTCGGGGAGGGATACGAGGGGGCGTAACAATTACGTCGACGCGTATCATGGCAGCCTTTGCCATTGCGCCGCCATTTTGTCACGTTTATTATTACGATTATTACTCGCAGCCAACGCGCGCCTTATCGCAGTGACTGTTGAAACTAAGATTCACGTGCCACCCACGTCTGTCTCATCTATCTCTCTCTCTCTTTCTCTCTCGGTGTCTATCTGCCTCTCTGTCTTTCTCTGCACTCATGAGTCGAGCGGAAACGGAAATTGCGTTAATAAAGTGCGCACTGCTGCAGCGCCGCCTCCGCCTCTAGTTGAAGAGCTCTCTCAGATTCACCTCCCCCCGCAATTGCATTCAGTTCTGTGAAGTCCTCGAGCTATTTCCTATTACCTCTATGCTCCACCCCCTTCCTCTTATGCACCGTTATAACGGTCTACGCTTGATTGGCTTCATTCAGTTGCAAGTGAATGGAACGTTGGGCGCCCAACGTGACCTGCAGATGACAAAATTATCCAAGCAAATGAATTATTTCTTATTATTGGCCGCAGTCCTCCCTCCGTCGAAACGGAAGTGCAGCGATTAGTCCAAATGCCGCCTCTACCCCGCCCACAATCTACCTCCCATTCGCTCAACCAATTTGTAACGGTATTGTGGCTCTCTTGTTGTTGCTACTGTTGATTTGTTCGCAGCTTGTTATGGCAAATTGCGTGGAATTAGCCCTCATATGGCGCATTACAGTTAATTACTTAATCGACATGCTGTGCGTGTGTGTGTGTGATGGCATTTCTGTACCAGTATGTGTGTGTGTGCGCGAGTTATGTGTGCCTGTATGTGTGTAAATTGAATTTTGGCCACTGTTAAGCAAAGTTTGTGGATTGAAAATGAGTGCAACTTTCTAATCAGCAGATTAGTTTTGCGCTTAACTCGATAGTTACGATAGTTATGGCAACGGGAAACTGAGTTGAAAATGATTTTGCAGGTTTGAGAGGCAGAGAATTGCTGATATAGGAATGTAGTATCCAAATCAAGCGCGAATATCAAAAGATTTTTTATTGAGATAGATAAAATAGAGACTCTTACTAAATAAATAAGAAATTATTATTTTTTTTCTAGTTTAAACATAACTAGAGGGAAACTCAAGTTGATAGCTATGACGTTTTGTAGTAAAACTAAGAAAACTCTAAATTAATTTATAAGGATTTAACGATTATAAACGTAGACATATATCACATAATATTATATATATTTCTCAAGTCATGAAAGTCATATAAGGATGTGCAGCTAAGAACCGTATTTCAATGCAAAAGTTTTCGAAATAAACTTAAATATCTTATGATAATAGTTAAGAAAACTATTAAGTTCTTTGCTGTCATAGAACTTTGGAAATAATATTAATTATATAGCTGAAACCTACAAGAATTCCGTGTTAATTCCAAAATAGTTTTTATAGATCCTTTCTGTACTTTTCGCCAAAGTCTTGGCTAAAGTTTTTGCCAATTTACATTAGTTTTTGTCGGTACTTTGGTGCTGAAAACTTGCTAGCTTTTTTTATGCGGGTGGGGAGGAAATATTATGGCGATAATGTCACAAGGCAGCCGCATATTAACTTGGCCAAAAAAGGCCAAAAGCCCAACAACTATGGTGCTGGTGCAAGTGCGGTAGTTAGTAGCTAACTAATTACCAAAAGCCTTTGGCCTCAACCCTCCTGGGGAATTCTAGACGAAGGCGATGCCGCACTTAAGTGTGGCAACAGCAACAGCAACTTTTTGGCTATCAAAAAGTGGCTCAAAGAAAAAAGAAGAAGATGAAGTAGAAACAGGACAAAAAAAAGAACAAATAGAGAGTAGAAATGGGTGTGTGGAAAAATTGTTGCAACAATAACTGGCAATGAACTGAGCGACGTTGCTAGTGGCAAGTTGCGCGTAGCAAGTTGCAAGTTGCAGCTGCCAACTTGGGACAAAGTGCAAGCGTTTTGGCCATTTTGGGTAGACCCTAAGACGCGAAAACTTTTTGCCAAGTCACCAGGCAGAAGCAGCGAAAGTTCGCTGCCATCCACACACACACACACACACGCACACTCGATACACCCGCACCCACACACACGCATGCAATTGTAAAATGTTTTTTAATTTGACCAAAATACTTTTGCAATAGTCACGAGTCGAGCAAAAACAAAAACTTGCCAGCCAAACATTTTGACGCTCATATCGCAGGGGAGTTCAAAACAGACATGGGCAGTAGCAGTAGCAGATAGTGGGCAGTGGCCAGTGGGCGGGGCAGCCGGGGACAGTGGGTGTGACACTCGCCCGGACACTGGCAAAAAGTACAAAAAGAAAACAGAAAAAAAAGGTAAACAAGCAAGAAAGTTATGTCCGCCGTAAAGAATCCGGAATACCCTGACTTATCGCAAGTAGGATATAGTCAGACCAAGCTTAATATAGAACACATAAGTAAGTCTTATAGCATCCCTCATTGGAATATTGTAACTTCTATAAACAAAGCTGCAACCAAATCTGATTTAGCAGATCATGCTGATCAAGAATATATATACTTAATATACAGCCAAATATTCATTGATTGTTCGACAGTACTCTTTATATGGGTAGCAAACTTGAATACAAAAAGCATTAAATAAATTCTTGCTGAACAAGAACATATTTAGAATATATAGAATATACATACAATAGTTCTATATATACTGAGCATGATACACCTTGAAGGCATCACATATTCATTAACTCACCTAGAATACATATAGAATATAGAATATATAGTTTAAACACTCAACATTCTACACCTGGAAGGCATCACATATTCACTGACTTTACCCATATCACCCTTCGTTAGAGTGGCGCAAAGTTTTGCTGCAAAACTTCAATGCGAAAAGCTGCAACAATGCCGCAACGAAAATCGTTGGACAATGGCCGAGTGGACAGCCTGGACAGCCAACTGGACAGCCAGCAAAGCTGTGTGGGCGTGTGAGCAAGAAGGCGTGCCGGCCACAAAAGCAAGCAAAAGTTAACAACGGTGTCTAGGCAGCATGACATGTACCAAGTTCTGCTATAACAATAAAAATTGCACGTTACGCTAAGCAAGAAGAAGACAAGAGCAGCTGGCATAGGTAAAGGTGGAGGTGGAGGTGGAGGTAGCACCAAAAGGAACTGCACAGCTGGACATGGCATATCAAAAAAATATGTATCCTTGCAATCCAATGGCCTGTTGGGCTAATGTTTATGTATAGCCCAAACCAAGAGGCGAACGGATGTTGAGCTTCTGCTAAAAACGAAACGAAACAAAACGAAACTTTTCGTTGTTATTTCAAGTTAATGAAAGTGTATGATACAACGGAGTGTGCAACCTGGCAGGGGCAGATAAAGTGCAAAACTGTTAGTAAATACAGCTGCTGCAGGTATGGCAAATATTAAGAAAACAAGCCCTAATGAATCATCAGAATGTTTCGAATAAAACTGAAATCAACTGCAAATCGCAATTTAAATTATGTACCCAGCACAAGTCGTATTTGATGGCTCTAGGCATAGTAGTTTGAGAGATCTTATGATGAACATGCAGGGAAGAGCAAAATTAATAAAATTACAACTATTTTCAAAGACAAATCCATAAAAATATATTAGAAAATTCATTTGAATTTAAATCTCTAAAGGGAAGAGCAAAATAAGTCAAATAATAATGAACATCAAAAGCAAATCTGGGAAAAAGTCTTTAAAACATTTATACAAACTTCAAAATATTCTAGGAATTCAACAAACCGAATGAGCTTGAAGTTTAGAGTATAAACTAAAGATAAATAAATATGATGTTCTGCTTTAGTTGCCAAATTTACCGTATAAAAAGTTCCTATTAATTTTTATTTACCATAAATTAATTAAAAACCTAGAAAAATTGTCAAATAAATTCGGCTTTTAATATGGTTCTGCAGCGTATTTATGAAATCGAATAGAACTCGACATCCACATTGCAAACAATTTCTAAACTCATAAATTGGAGAGAGAGAGAAAAAAGGCACTAAAAGCCGCAGTTAAATTCCAAAAAAAACAGCTTATTCACATCAATTCACAACAGGCGAATCGAGTCGAGTAGAACGAACAATAGGCAAATCTAGCTTTAAAATGAACAGGGGAATATAACTAATAAATTGCCAGAATTGCCGTATAAATTGTTAAATAAATAAATCTAAAAGTTATCTAAGCGTGTCTAAATTCGATTTACAGCTGCAATGAACGCCACGACGTCTCCTGAAAAAAATATATGTATATAAACCAAATATTCACACACAGACAAATCGAAAACCTCCAATTGAAACGCAAAGCAATGGCAAAAACGACAACAAACTGAAACGGGGGGTGCAGGGAAAGTATGTAAAGAAATGCCGCTGAGGAAATACCCTTTAATTAAATAGTAAGAGCAAAAGTTGGTTACGTTATGGTTAAAAAATAAACTCATTCAGGTTGTCAGGTTGTAATGATATAAAGAAATCAAGCTCTATACAGTTTCAACTTAAGATCACATGGAACTATTTCGAATGCGATATAAGAATTGAGGAAATTATGTATACTATTTGAACATATAACGCTGGAGAAACAACTTGAACTATTGCAGACTTTTTGAATTGTGTTCAAGTTATTTGAATCTTTGCCAGAATAAAGAATAAGTAGCTTGATTACTAGAGAGCCTCCAAGTTGCTATAATAATGATATAAAGATATAGTCAATCTTTCCAAGAATATTTAAAGTTTTAGATGAGTTCACCTGCGACTATTTTTAAATTGTGCCATTACTTGACATATGTTAGTTAGTTATACCCATTGTTAGAGTATCAAAAATATATACCTACATATATAAATGCACATGTATATCTCGTCTATCTGCGGCTTTGTGTATTTTAATTGCTATTGTCTGCCATTTGTATTTGAGTTCCTTTTTGTATACCCCCTTGCACCTCCTTCACCTCGTCATCCACACATTTTTATTTTCATTTGGATTTTTACTGTCATTTTTTTGCTTAAACGTTCGGCAAATAAACATCAAAGATTTATTTGTCGACTCTTTGTGAGTGTGAGTGTGTGTTTGTGCATGTTTTTTCCTGTCCACTGCTGTCCGATCCGATGTGAATTATTTAAGCCAAGTGCACACATAATATGGCAAATATTCGCATTGTCTCTGTCGGATATTGAAAATTGATGGATGCGACACTTGGCAATGCGAATTACACAATGTTAATTCCCTTACATTGGGAGTGTGGAGATTGTGGGGGATAGTGTCATGTTCTGTTCACACAGATTTTTCATTTCATTTGAATTTCATATTTATTCCTAACCAAACTCGTTGACTATTAGAACAATAGTTGTAAATTTGGAATCCTAAGAAATATTTACATTTCCATTGGTAAACTGTACTAAATGATAAATGATGTTGCCAAGCATTACATGAAATGTTAATATATGTTATTATTACAATCCCAGTAGTGTTAAAAAAATACATAGTGTATGTATGTTATAAAATCTTTCCCGCTCAATTTACAAGTCAATTTATATTTAAAGTTGCTGAATGATCTTGAAAAAAATTAGAAACGTTTATATCTGAATACTAAGAGTTTTTAATGATTTTTAGCAATATAACTCTAGGAACTTCAACCTCAATGTTTCTAAAGTCTAAAAACTTGATACATAAAAGAGATTATGCATTTAAAAATGCTCAAAACTAACGTAATCTTAAGTATTTCAAAATTCAAATTAGAATAGTCAATCTTATAACCGAATAGACGTTGACCGCAGCAGCAGCGCTGCTGGCGAACTGCACGAAATGCCCAAAGAAGGCAGCAAACCAACGAATGCAAACAACGAACTCACCACAGAGCAATGTGCTCGGCTCTGGTGAGTTGCAGGCCAAGGGGGTGTGTAGACGACAGGCAGATGTCGCCTGAGGCGCGACTGCCTGACTCCGACTCCGGTTGCGACTCTGACTCCGGCTGTGGTTGCGGCTCTGTGGCTAGGGGCGGCTGTGTCTGTGTCTGGAACGAGGTTTGTCGCGTTGTTGTTTCTGCCTGTTTGGCGGTGATTGTTTGTCTATTTATATGCTCATTATGTTTTCGCGCTTGTTTTACCAGCCCAAGCAGCGTCACCAACAACAAAAACAAAAACACAAGGAGGCAGAGTACTCTGAATAATGTGCGGTCATACATTGTGGCAAGTGGCAAGAGAAGCAAAAGAAAGAGGTACCACGGGAGGTACAGCACAAGAGAAACTGGCAGGGAGGGCGGTTTTTTGGCAGTCTGCCCAGCTGGCAGGTTGTCCCAACAACAACAACAACAACAACGTTACCTCACAATTTGCCAGCTATCCTTTGGCCAAGGGTCAACCGAGACAGGGAGACGGGGTAGTGAGGGAAAGAGGTTGTTGGTTTTTTGTTCTTCTCAATGTCGCTTACAATCAAACCGCTTGTCAATCAGCTATTTTTTTTTGTGCTTCTTTTTCTTCCCGGTACACTCATCAATTAGGCAAGAACTAATTACACAGTTAGTTTGGGTGAGGAGGGAACCACTAGCTCGTATCGAGTATAGTATTGCAGTTCAGGCAAAAGCCACAATTTAGTGGAGAGAGAAGACACACAAAAATCCTAGATGAAGCTTCGTAATTATCCGTATTGGCAGAAAAAAACCTCTCAGACACACACGAAGCTCTGCAATTAACCGTATTGTTATCGTATTTCAGATAAATACAACAAATACATATACATACATACCAGTATAATTCAAATTCGTATTCTATTTCCAGAAAAGTTTCGAAGATCCTTCAAAAAATTTTTGACTGCTTAATTCTAATGCCAATTAAAGAATTGTATAATTACCAAATAGTAAACTATTGTATATTTAAAGTATGTTAAGTCCTGAAATTCTTTCTGTATTTTCTTTAAAACTCATTAGAAAATGGTTTCAAATATATTTTCATTGAAATATTCTTTAATTAACAACATCATATAACAACATATTTAATTCAATTCTTATATGATTGATATTATGAGGCAGAAATACATCACTTTGTATTATTCATGTAAAAAATAATTTAATTTTGGTTCTTATAGTCACAATAGAATAAGAAATACAGATTTCTATCTTGATCCAATCCAGTCTTAGATCCTATCCACATCCAATATGTTCGCAAATGTAGATTCTGTAAAAATAAATCAAATATCATATCTATCAATGTATTTTCGCAGAAGCCTTGCAAAAACTCATCGCTTTGTCTACGACACTTTATGAACCCTTGCTATAAAAAGCGCTTTTGTGGTTTCCAACCAAAAAAAAGACGGGATTTCGTACTCTTATCGATATGAACTCTGACACAGATGGGAAATATAGTAGAGCAGGAAAAAAGGAAACTCTCGATAAGCTCACCAAGTTAAAATTGAAAATTCCCGATTTTCCATATGAACGCACAAAAAATAAAAACCTCAAAAAACGAGGAGAGAAAAATCGGAAATTCATATGCAATTTTCAGTTAGGTTTTTGCGCTATATTGCGCGGCTTTTTCCCGCTGTTACTGCTCCGCTGAGGCTGCCGTTTTTGCTTTGGCTTGAAGACTTAACGTAGCGAAATGTTTGCGGTTTCGACTTCATAAACAATTTGTGTATATTTCATAAATGTTTTTTAAAATTTTTTCTCCTCCATCTTCTTTCATAATTTTGTTGTCAGTTTTTGTTGTTGCCGTTTAGCTGGAATTACAGTTTCTGATGGGACACATGACGTCGCGACGGCCGCGTTGGCAACGGCGGACAATGTGGTTCCCCAAGGGGGGGGGGACTACCCAACGTTGGTATGGAAATGAACGTTCATGCGTTTGCAAAAAGGATCAACTTTTTCTGTGAATATGGCGGAAAGTCAACGTGTCTGCAAAGGAGGACGAGAAGGAGGGAGAACAGGAAGATGTGTGTGCGTACGTATCTGTGTGTGTAAATGACGTAGAACAGAGCGGGGCGTGAATGAGCATAAGCAAGGCCGCCGCAGTTATATTTGTTGTTTTCTCTGCAATTCCATGTTTCATGCTTTTAAACACGGCCAGCGGCTCTCCCTGTGCGTGTGTGTGTCTGCTTGCTGTATGCGTTTGTTTATTTACACACACACTCGCACACACACACGTGGCAACCATAGTTGACACTGGCAGCGAGAAAGTTGCAGGGCCAAAGCTCCGTCGGGTCGTGTTTGTCTTGCGCTTACACTGGATATTCCCTTAAACTTCGCTTTTACCGTACACTGCACAAAACTGAAGGCACAAGTGGAGGTACAAAGTAATATAAATTAAGGTAATCAAATAACAAATTCTTAAATGACACAAAAAGATTAAATATTTTAATTAAACAAAAAATATAAATTAAAGAGAAGAGTTATTTATAAATATACTTTATAGTAACATAATTAAAATAAATGTAATAAAATATATATTGTAGAAATGAAATATAAATAAATATACACAACTTATAATCAATAATTTATATAATTAATTAAATTCAAAGTAAAGAAAATAAAATAATTGAAGGTTATGCGCTTTACTCTTGTTTCCTCACAGTGCATAGGTATGTATGTTTGTGCGATGATACGGCAATACCCTGTAAAAAGAGGGTAAACACGCCAAGCAACACAGTCCATCAAGGCTTAGCCTCACACAGCAAAAGAAAAAGCAGCTCAACAAGAGTGTTGAAAAATGTCAAAAGTCACAGTTAAATTTACCGTATGTTTTACTCCCTTCATGGGCATTATGTAAGTGCATACGTAAGTCGACGGGACTTAATTTCCCTGCCACTGTTTTTGTTGTTGTTCCTTTTCGTATTTGTTTTATTCGCCATCTTTTTCTGTCATTGTTTTGCCCTGTTGCAGTTTTTCCGCACAGTTTGGCCCAAAGCATTTTATTGCGGCCCTGCACGCGCGTCGTGCAGAGTTTTCATTTTCATGCAATTTGTCTGAAGCTTCGTGGCCACTAGGGGAGAGGGGAAAAGGGGGTGCACTGGCCCGAAGGCCCAATGGTGGAGGCAATGGGACGACAACGATAATAATAACATGACAGCAAGGCGAGGGAGGCGAGGAGAAATCATAGTCCTTATTTGGTCCCAACAGTATTAATAACTCGTTTATCATGTGCTTTGTTTCTCACACACTACTTACGCACACATACACAGCCATACATATGTGTATGTATGTATGAAGTATATAGATATGTGTGTATGTGTGCATGACATGCGAAACTTGCATTGCAGCGACTTTCTCACGATCGTTTCGTCGAGTTGTTGCAACTGATTCATCTTGTGTACAAGAGAGAGCGAGAGGGCAAGAGAGCAAGTTAAGTGCTTCGATAAGTTGCAGTCAAACGAGTACACACATGTGTATAGGAGTGCGTGTGCGTGAACGAATGTACGTGCATGCACATACATATGTATGTATGTATGCCTGTATGTACAAAAAACTATTTAAACATACATTGTATGTGGGTTTTATTTATTTATGTACCTACCCGTTCACTTTATTTGAAGTGTCCTCAATGTGGTGGCTTTTCCAGGGTTCGCGCTTTCGTGTTCGACCATGACGCAGTCGATTTATTTTGCTGTCTCATGACACTTCACTTAAGAGTAACGATATGTAACAATGCCGATATATCCTTATGTTAGCTATCGATACTATAAATATTGAGTTTATCTGCATACGTGATGCACATCGATTCAAATTAGCAAGCTCGGTTATCGCCACTTATCGATGAATTGACAAGCTAAGAAAAGAGAGAGAATGCTAATTAAAAGAAGCCATACAAACAAACATGTGCATATACGTACATCGATATACGTGTAATTGCATATGTGTATGCACGTATGTTAATGAATATGTGACCAACGTTGCCATCCCTGGTTGACCATGGCATGTGGCTGAGTAAAAAGCAATTAAATAAAAAGATTTGACTATGCAGCAGTAACAATGGACCCGCTTGAGGTGTGTGAATGTAAATTGCCGCTCCGATTCTCAAAGCACACACATACACCTATGTATGTTTGTATAAATAGGCCTACCTGATGCAAAGGTGTGCGCGCAGTCGCAGAGCAGCCCTCAGCTGTTCACTCGAGTTGTCGTGTTTATGTTTTCTTTTATGCCTTTACCTGTTGCCGCACACACACACACTCAAATGGCAAGCAGCAACAGTGGCAAGAGAGAAAACGCAAAGCAAAACACACGAGACGTGAGTAAAAGAGCCAAAGCGAAGTTAAAGAATGCCGCACGCTTGTGAGTGTGTGTGACTAGTGTTGTGCAATGTGCGGATGAACAGTCATAGCTGACTTGCTAGTTGGTAAGTAATGCTTTTACGGCTAAATTTGTTACATGTGATACAGTTTGGCGTGTTTGAGGCTAAGTCGTGGCAACACCGCTGCATGTATTTGGCGAACAAGCTAGTTTAGCTACTTTTCGCATAGGTAAGTATGGATAAAACGGCTAAATCGGCTATTTTATAGCTAAAAGCGATGCCAACACTGTTGTAAACTGACTTTTATGGATGTGCACATGTGTGTGTGTACCTGCGAGATGGCCCACAACGGGTTTGTTGGCCCGAACAGCAACGACGCCGCCGTTGCCGTTGCCACTTTTGATTGCTCACAACCTAAGAAGCCAAGAAGTTGCGCAGTCGCAGTCGTCACCGCTGCCGTCGTCGTCGTCGTTCCGCATTTCCGAAAAAAAAGAATTAAATAGAAAATAAGTGTGACAAGTGCCTTCAAAATATAAGCTGCGATTAAAAAGTAAGAGTAAATATACAAGAAGAAGTAGGTGGGGCAGCAACATAACAACAACAGTAACAACAACAATCATCTATGACGCCAGCCGAGGAGGTGCGTCAGAGATGCGGCACTGTGTACACCTGGAACTGTGCCGGGGAGCTCTATGGAATTGAGTGCGAATTGTGCGAGGAGCGCCCACTGTGCGCCCTGGACGAGTTCGCAGAGCACATGGAAATTTGGCACTCGGATTGGCAACAGGCACCAGAGGATGAGCTCATGCTGGAGGTGCTTGCCGAGCAGTCCAGCGGCGGTGAGGTCAATGAACTCAAACAGCAATTGGTACAAGAGCTCAATGCGCTCGACGCGCAGCTACCGACGACGCTGCCGACGTCACCGTCACAGCAGCAGCAGAGGCGCGAGCAGCCTGAGCAGACACCGCTCTTGGACACGCTCTGCCTAACTGATCATGTGAAGTTTGATGCGGATGTAAGTACCACACCAGGCACTGCCTATAACTGCTACCCCTTCCCCTCTTATCATACGCTCAATTGGAGATCAATCAATCAAACAATCTAAACAAATGAAAAAATTGAGTGAATGACGTATAATAAAAGCAGAAGGAAAGGCAACCTTCGGCAACTGTGCAGGTTCTTATACCCTCCGTTCGTTCCTATACTTTTTATATACATATGCGGTGTGTTCAAAAAGTATCGCGAATTTTGAATTTTCGCGGGTTACGTATAATCGAATTTCGATTTTGCTAAACACTTAAAACTTGGTACAGACGTAACAAAACAAAAAAATCGAAATTCGATTATACGTAACCCGCTAAAATTCAAAATTCGCGATACTTTTTGAACACACCTCGTATGTATAATGGTGCATAATAATATTGTATAGTGATATTTATATTTATTATATTGTTTGCAATACAAGCTATAGTACATATAATAGCTCCAATCGCTCCAATCGTTCCCATAAAAACTATTGAATATAGTTATTCGATTTTAATGGAATGAAACAGGCATACGCATATTACTATTTAACTTTGATTGGCACTAATAAGTTAGGTTATTTTGAAAAACAATACTGGTTTTTATACAAAAACCCTTAAACCCGGCCGATTGTTCCTTTGAAATATATATATTAAAAAGTATTGTACAATATATATTGCATATATTAGAACTTCTCGGCACTACTTACCCTATACTAACTCTCCACCTTTTCTCTCTCCCCCCGCACAGAGCACCGTGCCCACTGTGGACAGTCAGAAACTGACCACAGAGCATATACAACACCTCATTGAGCTGTACAGAGCGCAGGCACGTCTGTGGAATCAATCCCATCCAGAGTTCCGAAACGTTGAGCTGGGACGCAAGTCATGGCGACACATAACTGATGCCTGGTCTGCCTATTGTGGACGCGCTATTAGCATGACGGATGTGAGGATTAGAATCTCAACACTCTGTCAGCGCTTCATCAAGCAGCGGGAGCGCATGGCCGCCGAGGGGGAACTGGAGGCAAAGTTCGTACACTACGATCAGTTGAAGTTCTTGTGCGAGCAACAGTCGCTGCTGAAGCGTCAGGAGCACTTCACCCGTGAGAATCGCAAGCTGGTGGAGATCTATGAACATTATCCGATCCTGTGGCACAATGCGCACAAGCGTCTGCGCTGTGTGGACACAATGCGCAAGCGGCACGAAGCACATCGTGGCCTGCAGTTGGCGCTGCGCATGTGCGGCATAAGGTTATCCGGCTTGGCCATACAGCGTCGCCTGCAGTCGCTGCGCAAGCGTTATAGGCTGGAGAAGATTCGCTATTTGCAGAGCGTCGTGGAGGGCAAACAGGCGCAGTTTGTGCCCGGATTTGAGCACTACGGGGAGATGGAATTTCTGCACAAGCATATTGATCCCTATGTGTGTGCCGCATGTGGCAAGATCTTTGATAATCTAGTGAGTCATCAGGCGCATGTGCAGAGCAGCTGTGAGGCGCAGCTGATGTCGCCGGAGCAGACAATGGAGGCTGTGGTGGGGGGAGAGGCCACTGTGGGGGAGTTAATGGTGCAGCAGGAGCAGCTAGACTTGGAGGTGGCGGAGGAGGAAGAGCAGCACGCGGAAGAAGAGGATGAAGAGCAGGAAGAGAAAGAACAGGAGCAGGCACAGTTAGAGGAACAGCAGGAGAATGAGGAGGAACAGCAGGAGGAAGAGGAGCAGCTGCAGCAAGAGCAGGAGAAGGAAGAAGAGGTGCTGCAACAGGAGGTGGAGCTGCGACTGCAAGCTGAAGCTGGGCAACTGCTGCTAGAGCTAACCCACCAGGCGCTGCCCATGCCGGCTGTGCAGCCAGAGATTCCCACATTACTACAGCCAGAGCTGGATGAAGAGATTGCCACCACCCTCCCTTTGCACACCGCGCTGGCTGCGCTGCCCAGTGAGCCAGCAACAGTTCAAGTAGAGCAGCCCGATGTCTCCTGCTGCTCCTCCTCCTCCTCCGCCAGTGAGGACAGTCCCCCCCTAACAGGACTTCTCCCTCATCAGCGTGTGCGTCTGACACTACTCCAAACACTGAAGCTCATTGAGCTCTACCAGGCACAGCCAAATCTCTGGGATCCCAATAATCTCGACTACCATTCGCGCAAGCAGAGACGCGCCTCATGGCATCAGGTCACGGCACAGCTGAATGCCTATGCCGGCGCCAACTATACCTGGAAGATGCTGCACCGCAAGCTGACGGACTATACCAAATACTATCGCAGGGAGCGACAGCGTGAGGCGTTGGCGGAGGAGGGCGAGGGGGAGGGCACACGCTGGAATTACTACGAAGCCTTTAGCTTTCTGGACGATGTGCTGCCCATGAGTTGTGTGCTCCAGAAGACACTCCAGCAACGGTACAGTAATCTGAAGATCATTCAGGTGTATCAGAGCTATGAGCAGCTCTGGAACACCTGCCATCCGGATTACACCAAGCGCAAGCAACGCCAGCGTCAGCTAGAATCACTGTGCACGCAACTGCAGGAGGAATGTAATCTACAGATCACCGTGGAGCGACTAAAGAATCGTTTGATTGAGTTCCGTTGTCAGTATCGGCAGTGCAAGGAGGCGCGACAGGTGGCACAGAAGCGGGGCGAGATGTGGGAATCCACTTATGAATACTACGAGCAGTTGAGATTTCTGGAGCTGCATGTCTCCCCCTTTTGCTGTCCCCATTGCCCGAACAGTTTCAAGCGACGCACGGATTATTTGCGGCATCAGCGGAATGTGCATCTGGAGGAGCTGGAGAAGGAGGAGCCCGGTCAACAGTTGCGCAAGAGACGTGCGCGACGAGGAGCAGCCGGCGCCCCCGCTAATCCTCTCGAGCACATTTGTCATATATGCGCCATGAAGTTCTCATTGCGCACCTCGTTGCTTGCCCATCTGCGACGTCATCTGGGACAGCGCACGCACGCCTGCCCCGAGTGCCCCAAGAAGTTCTTCAATTCGACCTCGTTGCGTGTCCACATGCGCAGTCACACCAAGGAGCTGCCCTATGTGTGTGAGCATTGTGCGAGGGGATTTGTGAATGCCAGCAAACTGAATCAGCATGTGAAACGGCATCAGGGCAGGCGGGATTATCCCTGCAGTCGCTGTGAGAAGGCCTTCTTCACTAGACACGAGAGGGATCGACATATGCGCGCCCATCTCAACATACGCGACAAGGTGTGTCCCTATTGTGGACGCGCCTTTGTTGTGGGCAGTGCCTATTACGCTCATCTTAATCTACATCGGGGGAGAAGCGCTATGGGTGCGTCACTTGCGGCCAGAAGTTTGCCCAGTATGCGGGACTCTACAAGCATCGCAAGCGTTGTGTGTCGGGGGAGAAGTAAAGGAGACTATCGGTAGGACTATCGAAGTGGAAGATGTATTAAGAAATTGCTTCTCCTCCTCACTTGCTCAATAAGCGCAACAAACATTCGTTATATTATTGAGTTCACATTTAAACCGATAGTGCACACGATTACTATCGACACAGGAGAACTATTGAAAGAGGTGTTGTAGTTGGAGGATACTTTATAATTTAAAATTCGTCCTACATCTCAATTTTCACGGCACTGGCGGAATTATGAGCAGGAATTTACTTGCTTGATATGTTTTTGGCGAAGTTTCTAATTTCTATCCATAGTAAATGTAAATACTATCTCTAGAATACAATTACTATCGCTTGAATACATTTACCATAGCTTACCCCATCTCTAGAAGTTCTCAGGCGAATCATTGCTAAGCTGTAAGCCGACAGTACTCGGAATCGTACATTTTGAGCAGCCTTTCACTTTTGAGCCTCTTTAATTTAAATTATTTCCATACAAGTCATGAATTCATGTTTAATAAGACCTGCTTCGATAGTATTCACGATAGTTTTGCTGTTCCATACTCATTTTTAGGGAAATTTTTGTTATGCGCTTGTTTAGACTTTAGTCAATACTCCCACTCATTCTTATTCACATACGTATTCATACTCGTAGTATTATATGTAAGATATTAGTACTATCAACTGTATTATGTGGCATCATTGTATAGCTACTCCTGAGACATTAATATCATTGTTTAATCCATTTATCAACTTATTTACTCATTAACTATGTTTTTGAAAAGGTTTTGGGAGGAAGTTGTAAATTTATATAAGATAAAACTTTATCGCATGAAAAATTACATAAAAACTTTCAAAAATATATTCATGTCGGCATATGTAACTTGTATTATCTGATATTCTATAAATTATTCCAAGATCATATTAGAATATATCTAAGAATGAAATTACAATACCATTCCAATATATATAATATTAATATACATACATACATAACTGTATCTATTATAACGTCAAAGCAACTTGAGGCTATAATCACATTCAAAGTATGCGCTATAAATTCGAATAAAATCGAGTTTCATTGTGTATTTTTCATTATCTCTTTATCGACTACTCTTTGCAATTATACTTAAAATTGTAAAAGGGGTGGTAAGGGATGGGATGGGAGGAGGATGGTTAAATATTTGGTAGGTAATAAGGAAGTGGATTAGGGATTAGGGTTACTACGAGGGTGGGTGGGTTCACAAAAAATTGCTATAAAAATTTATATTCAGCCATTAAAAAGATGAATTAATTGGACTTGGCGAATCGCTTAAGCTGCCGCAGTCGATAAATATCGTTAGTGGGTGGCACCGATGTCTGCAGCTCATCATCACTATCATCGCCACCGGGCAGCAGACGACGGCGACGCGGTGGCATTGCTGTCACACTGTGCTGGACGCCAGTGTACGTGCTCGTGTCCACGATCCAGTGCACCGACTTGGCCAGATCGAAGATCTTCGGTGTCAGATCGTTGTCACCATTTGGCTGAGGTGCTGCTGCAAAAAGGAGAGAAGTATATAAGGTTGATCCTCTGCAGAATTTAATCCACTCACATTCTGGCAAATTGAGACGCATAAAGATGTCGAACAGCAGCTCAACACTGACGAAGGGTCCACGGAAGCTATTGGGCGGCGGCAGTGCGGCGCAAAGCGCTGCCAATGCCGGCGGTTGTGGGAAGACCCCGCCGGCCAGTGGATGAGCGCCAGGATGTGCGCAAGAGCGCGGTTTGAAGGGTATCATCTGTGAGAAGTCTGGTCTCGGTAGTGGCTGGGATGCCTCACCATCTAGCTCTCCGTCGCCACTATTATGGCTATTAGCACCACCACTTACACCACTAACCTTGTTCAGAATGATGCCGACGTTCTAACGGGTAAAAGAGAAAGGAAAGTAGGGATTAGCTCTGGAAATTATAGGGTATACAGCAGCATTTACTTACCTCGGCATAACCAATGGACTTGAGTTCGGTGCTTGTGCAAGGATACAGATCCAGGAACTTGTAACGATCCACCAGCTGTGCCGTCTCCTTGCCCTCGTATTCTTTGAGCTGTTAACAAAATTATATTTTATAAGAATACTCCATTTTCAGTACTTATGCAGCACACCTCGTCAACAAAATTTGGTATATGAATATATATGAGTAAGCATTAACTGCATACCAATTTCAGGAATCATTATTATATCTGTAATACCAACTGAGTTCACTCTGTTATTGTGCATATTTGCGATATAACAAATTCCATGACACTCGCTGAAATAATGATCAAGTTCAATGTGTACCCAACTATAGATGCCACTTACAATTCCCCAATTCTCCCTTCTTCGCTGTACTCACATTTTCAAAGACCGCACTACGACGTCGTTCCACCTTGACAATACTGGACAAATCGCCAATATTGGACTCAAATTCAAGAAAACGATTCCACACCTCGACACTCTTGTGGGGTGATAAACCTCCCGAGCTGAGCACACGCTCGAATAAGACTCGTGTGTTGTTGTCCTCGTTCAGATGGGATAAGTAATCAATGTAGCACATAACGTACTCGGGACTGCCGCCAAAACGTTTCAGACCCAACTCAAAGATGCGGAATGCAATCTCTTTATCCTTGGAACAGTAGTACTCCATGAGAGCCGCAGCCACAAAGATGTGGTAGCGGGAACGCACATCCTCACGCGCCTTCTTGAAGATGCCACGCGCTGATTTAATGCCCTCAGCGCGGCGTGCGAACTTCATGTACTGCACGTAGACCTGGTGGGAACAGAATAAGATGTATAATAATAAAAATATAATAATAATAATAATATATATAATAAGATATACTTAAATGACATAATATAATAAATACATAAGGTAATATGGTACAAAATTGAGTCAATTTTAATTCAATTCTCTTTTCGAGATTGCGGTGAACCAGTTAAGGGAATAATCGGCTATACGAAATCATATTATATCGCATATAGCATAATACAATATTAAGGATCTGCATATTATATATGTGATATTTATATATATTTTATTAAATCCTATATATTTTCCTAAAGATCTGTACAGTGTCAGCAACATGACAATATGGGGATAAGCTATCGATTTTCGTAAAAAAAACCTTTTCATTTTCCTAAAAATCTATACAAAGTTTCAAAAAACATTCAAAGACCGAGTTGAGCTTTAGATTTGCCAGTTATACAATATATTTATTCTTGCAAAAGATGCTTAGGTTGTGGTATGCCTCTTAAGTGGGTGAAAGGTATACGAAAATCTATAGACGAAGTCTTATATGAGCTGATATATTATAGTATTCACTGCCAAGTAGTTCCAAATGATGTGAAGTATGGAATGCGGTGCTGGACTTAAAGAAAATTCATCAGCCCTTTAGTGTATAATTCGGATATCTATAGAACACACCCCTCATGACTGATATACTATAAAAAAATGTACTATAGACCACCGTCAGCCCCCGCAGTTTCTCCTCCTTACCAGCGTTGGATCGATGTCTGGCAGCGTGAGCAACTTGTTGTACATGCTGTGCACCTTCTCATACTTGAGACGTCCTTCCTCGAAGTCGGCATAGGCGAAGTAGAGAAGCGCATTGCGATTGAGAACGCCATTAATGGAACGTTCCAATATATTGGCGCATTCATCCGCAAAGATCTTAGCAGCTTGCACATCCTGCGAGGGAGAGACAGAGAGAGAGAGAGCGATTAGAGTGAGATAGCAGCTTGACTGTGAAAGCATGTTCTGTCTTATGTTTATGGGGGTTATATCAATTAATTTAGGCTGGAGAGTAAAACGCGTGCGGCCCGAGTCGAAGGCAACGCGGCAAGTGGAGAAGAGCTGGAATTCTTCTGCTGATGCATCCTCCTGCTGCTGCCACGTACCGCGTTACCCAAGGGGCGACACTTCACATCAAAGAAGAACAACAAAGAGAGACAAGAATTTTGAGTTTTTTGTTGGCATTGATTGCTTTCTCTATTTGCGAAAGAAGGAAGCAACAACAACAGCTTCAGCTGCCTGTGTTGCCTTTGTGTGTGTGTGAACGACGACTACGCACGCCTTTCTCCGTGAGGACGCGTGCACTGGTGTCCAGGAACTGCGATGCCTGATGCCACACAGCAGGATGATGTGTCAACACCAGCAGACATTGTTCGGTGGCAAACATAACGCGACGTGTGACCAGCGCTGTGTCCTCAGTGCGCAACGGATTCGATTTTTCGTAGGTGATGAAACGTTTCCATAGCTCCACTTGTTTGGTCTCCTCCTTGGTCAGTGTGGGCGGCACAGCGGGCAGATTACGATTCAGTCCCTTTGTATGATACTCCAGCTCTTTGGCCACGCGACGTGCATTCATATAATCCCTGCAAGACATCGTGTGTATAGAACAGAATCCCAAACCATTAACCGTGTTCTCTACTTACTTGGAGCGCTCCAGACTCATCTTCTCAGATATAATCGGGTTGATGTTCTGCTCGAAGGCAATGTAATCCTTCCAGAGTTGTTCAATGCCCACAATGGGCGTCACCACCGCCTTCTGGTAGACACGACGCACAGCGGTGATTTTCTGATTCTCTGCATAGTTGCCCACTGCCTCGACGCCGCGTAGGAAGTATATGTAGTCCTGCCAAATGCTAAACGAGTGCAAATCCATGCCGATCTTCTCCAGTGCAAAGTCATAGGCCTGCGCCATCTTCTCTCTGGAAGGGGAAGCGGGATTAAAGACTTATTTGGCAGGGGATAGGTTCTGTTACTTACTTGTGTGTGCTCAGGCCCGCCTTGGTCTCCTTGACATAGGTCAAATAGAGTTTCCACAGATCAATATTAAGGATTTTGACCAGACAGCGCTGGAAGAGCTTCTCCACGCGCTCATAGTAACGGCTTCGCATCTCCATCTCTATGTAGAGCTTCCAGTAACGCGCCGTGGTGGGGAAGACGTTCACCAGCGACTCGTACAGGCTGCGCACCTCATGAATGGGACGTGTCTGTGCCTCGCGCAGCATCACCGACCACGACTCGATATCGTAGGGTCGCAGCTCGACGACCTGTTGGGCGCGCACGAGACGCTCCATGCCCCATTCCTGTGCAAGGGGGATAAATAGAGAGAGGGAATATTAGCTATACGAACTCTCTGCTCAGGTAATTGCACTTACTATGTCGATCTTTATAAGATCTCGTGCGGATGTCATCGCGCTCATTTGTTATTGCCGGCGTGTTAACTGTGGTAGTTGAATTGCTTTGCTGCTGCTGCTGCCACTTACACACATACGCGCGTACACCGTAGCACTTGCTTGTCACGTAAACAATTGAAACACTTCAAGTTAATATTTCATATTTCATTTGCAGAAATATGATGACAAAAAAAATTATCTACAATAAATAAAATGCGGCTTCAGAATACAACAGTGTTGTATAACTCAATAGAAAGTGAACTAGTTCAGTTTCCAGCTGGTTATCGAAAATTGATTTTAAAAACATTATCGGAATTTCATTAATTACAAATATATTTTTGTATATAAAACTTCGTAATTTAACAGAATGCAATAAACTGATAATACAATAAAATACACACAATGGAACGAATAAAACGTTGAAGTGAACTGTGCTGATTTAAATGAACTATTACGATGAACCAGTTGACGAACACTGCGATGGGTATCGATAGTTTTTACATATTCAAATTGGTGACTGATAAAACCATAAAAAAATGCATTATTTGTGTTTTGCTTAAAAATGTTCTATATTTTATTTCTGAGTACTATTACATTTTACAGTATTTAAGTATACACGATGTATAAACTTTATATTGGTGTGACAGCGCAAGGCTCCCCATGCTTGCAACAGCTTGTTGCGCTGCCGCTGCCGCGTAGCCGTAAAAAACGTCTCAACCTTACAAAGTTGAATGTTGTTGCCACCTTGTGCATTAATACGAATCTATCGATTTGCATAGAAAAAAAAAGAGTGCAAGTATGTGTATCGATTTAAAGCGATACATCGAGACAAAAAAATATCAAATAACAAAACCAAACCAAACGAAACGAAACGAAACAATCAAGCGTGGCAATCAAACGGAACGAAACGCATTTAACGGCAGACATATTGCAAAAAACAAAAAAAAAATTAAAAGAAAAAAAACAAAAATAACAAATTAAACGAACGAAAAACAAATAAATTAATCACAAATAAATAAATATCTGACATCAGTTGAACGAAAGATGCTGAGCTCGTCTGAAGACCTGTGTGTGTGTGTGCGTGTTAATTGCAAGTGACAGTTCTAACTGCCAAAAGGCGAAGGAAGAGAGACAGAGCGAGAGAGAGAGAGTGCGAGAAAAAGTAGACAACACACACAAAGGCACACTCTTACACACATACACGCACGGACAGGACCAGCTGTTGTGTTGAACAACGACAAAAAGGGGTTAACATTAGCGGTACATTTATTCTCGCTCGGGGTAAGCAATCAATACGATTTATTTGCGCTTATTTTGTTTTTGTTTTTGTTGCTGCTTTGCCTGCCTGCTGCAGTTTTCTTTCCATTTCACTAATTTTCTGAGTGACCGCTGTCAGTTGTTGTTTTGTTGACGAATTTCCCCCCAATTGCCATGTTGTTGTTGCTCAGTCGCTTCCTGCGTAGCAGCGATGTCGACGGCGACGTTGGCGGCTATTGACCGTAAGTAGAAAAAATAAATGCGCACAATGTAAAAGTGTGCGTGGGTATCTGTGTGTGTGTGTGTGATAAGGCATAATAAGTGTGTCACACAGACACGGGTTGACAACAATAACAAGAGCAACAACAAGTAAGACACGGCGGCGTTTTGTGTCAAAGTGGAGCAAAAACTTTTTGCTGATTGTGATTGTGTATTTGCCCACAGTGTAGCTATGCGAGTGTGCATGTGCGTGTGCGTGTGAGTGTGTGAAAGGGAAAAGCGCACGTATGCATGTCAAATAGCACACACACACACACGCAGCCTGGACTGCTGTCAGTGTAATTTGACGAAAGTCTCCTTCTCTTTCTCTCGTTCTTTCTCGCTTGCACTCGCACGCTGACAACTTATAACGGTTGTTTTTAATTGTGCATAGTTTTAAAACATATAAGTGACCTCTGCGTGCCTCTGCTGCTGCAAGCGCACAAGGTGGAAGAGGAGAAGGAGATGGAGATGGAGGAGGAGAGGGCATGCGGCGACTGCCTTAGCCTGAAACCGCTTGCCTACATTCAGGCGCACACAATGTACGGCTGTGTGTGTGTGTGCGAGGGTATTTAGGTTGCAGGCCCCTCCTCTGCTCCTTGAGCACTCTACCCCTCCCCCAGCTCATTGACCGTTGTCTTGTTTTGTATGTTGAGTCTCTGCGAGCAAATAAATACTGCAATTACTTGATATGTGGCACTGTTACGCACACTCACACACACACACATTCATATAGAGTACACTTACTCACTCTCTCACTCCCACACACATACAGAGTTGCTTTGTGCACTGTGCATTAAGTGAGGTCGAATTTCTTGTAAAACTTTATTAACCTCACCCATCCGAACTTTGTGGTTATTTTTGCACTTGTGGAAAAGGTTCCCCCTTCCATACATGAATGAACTGTTGCAAGCATATTGGGTATCTTGGCCTTTGTGTTGTTGCCCATAAACACCTGTCTTAATGTTCTGCGCCCTTTTTTATTGTAATACGAAAGCGTAAACATTTAATTAAATTCACCTTCTCACATATTCAGCTTGGGGTTAAGAACCTCCTCACAGGTTCCACATGTATTCATTGGATTCATTTCGATTTCAAGTAAAACTTCATCTACTGAACTAAGTAAAATATTTAATAACGGTTTCGAGCAGAACTTTAGCTTGAAGAACGGGTACAACGTTGAATTAGGATTGTGTTTAATATAAGGTCCATATCAAAAATTCCCATCGATTTCCAATTTGAATTAGATTTTATCATAAAACAGAGATATTTATCAAAGATATTCCTAATTTAAGGCACAATTCAAAATCTTCTTAGTAAATGGAACAAAAATATCATAAAATAACTTTAAACTGGCGAATTCCTTTTGCCATCAACTTTATTTGGATAAGGTTTTGTTCCGGAAGCCTTCCAATATCCTTGTCTTGTACACATTTTTCAGTTTTCGCCTTGAAATCCAATACATATCAAAAGTTTTCTTAAGTACTTTGGGGTTTTACCAAGCAGGGAACGCTGGAAAAGTTAATAGTTCATTAGTTTTCAACATAAACCTAATCCCCTTCAAGACGAAACTTCTTGTACTTGAAACCTGCCGAATTCCCCTTGAAGTCAACTTTGTTTACATTAAGTTTCGCTGTGGAAAACTTCAATTAATACGTACCGCATCGTCACATCGTGTTGTCTGCTACACATTTTCACAATTTGTCGCTTCGTAAGAGCAAAAATAAAGCCACAGACCACAATTAATGCAAACTTCCTGCCAATTTCTAGCCGGGTATTAAAGCAGGTTCTGTTTCATTCACACGCTTTAGCTCTCTCTCCCTCTCTCTCTCTCTCGCACTGCACCAATAACCGCAAATTGCTTGAGTTTTTAATGGGTCGTCTGCAGCAATTACTTATTTAATTGGAACAAAGTAGAACGGCTTTGATTGAGCCCTAACTGACTGTGTGTGTGGTGAGTGGGGCGTGAGTTCCTTTTTTTTTCGGTACGGTTCAGTTGGGTTTTGCCTGCTGATTGATTATCAAATTGCCAACGAAACTTGCCAGCGACAGTTCGAACAACATCCGAGTAAAGAAGAAGAACAAGTAGTAGAAGGAGCAACAACGTCCAATAACGACAACAAAACAGTTCAATTTGGATTTTTTTTTGCTCATTTTACCTTTTACCGTTTCCCTTTTCCCTCGTTTTCCCTGTTTTTTCACCCTGTTAAAGAAGAAGACGAGGCATCGCATGTCTTTGTACAATCAGAATATCCAAATTAATCATTCAATCGCATTAGTGCTCCACATACTGTGTACTCGTGTCAGTGTCTGAGAGTGTGTGTAACTGTGTGTGTAAGTGTGTGTGTGTGTGTTTCAGACATATGCGATGTGCTTATGGAGTGCATATCCATCTCAATAAAATACTTTTATCAATAAACCAACAAAAAGTTCAACGAGTTCTCGTAATGAATACAGTGAAGGTTCATTTTATGGAGAGGTGCTCCCCCTAAAATGTGTCACAGACTGAACGAGCAAAGACTCATTAGGTCGTTGTCGTTGTCGTTGTGTTTATGCTAAGCCCCTTAAAAGAGGCTTTTACCAAAAGCAGCTGTTAATTAACAGTAGTTGACGAATGTGATAAACTAGAATGTTAAACAAAGAAGTTAATTGGAGAGAATGCTAACCTATTCCTATATCATTTCTATATTGTACTATACCAATCAAGCTTACATAACAGCACAAAGTGATTGCAGCGGCGCCAGTTGAGCTGTTAAAAGCGCCGCTGTTAATTTGACTTTCGCCATTGAATCAATTTCAATAGAAAGCCTCACAATAAAAAAGTCTCGTGTAGTCTCGTATATTCTCGTTATATTGTCTCTGAATTCGCCTTCAAAAGTAATTAGAGCGTTTTGTTGCTTCAGAGCTCTATGCTGTGCTCGTCTGCCTCTGTGCTTATCAATTAAGTCGAGGGCAATTCAACTGATCTCTTGCTTCAGATCGAAATCTTTGTATGATCAGTTTCTATTTCAGTCTAGCGAGAGAAATAACTACAGTGAGTGTTGAGTATTGAGAGAGAGAGAGTATTGGAAAGTTTTAAGTAAAAGCCATTAGAAAACATCAGACTACTAATTATACCCTTCGACCATTGAAAATGGTCAAAAAGGGTATACTAACTTTGTGCAAAATGAAAATGTATGTAACAGGCAGAAGGAGGCGTCGGAGACCCCATAAAGTATATATATTCTTGCTCAGGATCACAAGCCGAGTCGATTGAGCCATGTCTGTCTGTCTGTCCGTCTGTCCGTCTGTCCGTCTGTCCGTCTGTATGAACGCACAGATCTCAGCTATTATAAAAGCTAGAGTTACCAAATTTGGCAGGAAGACTCCTGTGTGGATCAAGCAGATCAAGTTTATTTCAAATGTTAAGTGCCACGCCCACCGCCCCCACAAATCAATAATTTAATTTTTGAACTCAATTTTTAAGCGCTGTTTAAAAGATAGAACTTTCTGACTTAACATATACTAAGCTTAATAAAATATCTACGTAGTCTCCAAATTTCAGTCCGATCGGACAATAAACACAAAAGTTATTTAAGAAAGTATGAGCATAAAACCAAGTGCGTCAGCTAACAAGGGAGGCGGGCGAGCGCGTAGCACGAGCGCCATCTGTCGGGATTAATTTCAAAGCATGTGCATATGCATATGTGTATGAATTTAAGAAATTAAACTACACGGGAACATACTAGGTCGAAGGGTATCCCACTGTCGCGTGTTGCGCGACTGTTGCTTTTCTTACTGGTTTTCCACAATATTTGTGAGCACTTTATAGTTAAGGGCACTTTATAAGAATTTCCCGACTCTAATACACTAATAATCCTAAGAACTTTCAAAATTTAACTTCTAATGCGGTTCAGCTGAAGAATATACAAGCTTAACCTTTTGAAACCCGTTGTAGAAATCGCTATTTATCAATTAAATGCACTTTTTAAGGTCTTTCCAAACACCTTCGTTAGAAATATTCTTCAGACCTTTAAGACAAAACTATAGCTATAGCTTTTGCAAGTTTAACCTGCCGAATTTGAAGTTTCTTTCTTTTGTAATTTCGTTATACAAAACTCAATTAATTGATAAGATCTTGCCAGGCGACCCATATACCCTATAGAGAGTGCACACTGTACTCAGTTTTTTATTAGTATTTGTTGACAATATTTGTTTTGTATTTGAATAACAATGTTTGGTTCACATTGTTGCTGACGCGACAGCAACATGCAAATGGGTCTAGCCAGGTAGGAACTGGGAGAGACCCCCTCTCTCTCTCTCCCCCTTCTCTGGGTTGGTAGGGAGGGTAGTGGGAGTGGGTGGGTAGGATGTACCAGTTACAATAGTTAACGACATGAAAACGACTAATTTTGCTATTGGTAAAGCGACTTTCGGATGGTGCTCGTGACTAGCCTAGCAACCTAGCCGAGGACCTTTCCCTTCTGGCCGGGCAGAAGGTAGGGTAGGGTACGGTTAGAGGGTCTGGAGAGCGGCACACAAATCGCTGACTGACGTGATAACAAATAACCGCAAATTTCTGATTTCTTGTGCGCCTCGCTTTGTATTATTATTATTTTTATTATTGTTGCCCAATCAATGTACAAATGTTTGTACAACTACGAGGAGGAGGGTGAGGGCGTTAGGCTCTAGTCTTAAGAGCAAGTCAGGGAAGGGGGCAGGCAGGAAAGCAAGAGGGAGGGGAGTCATGAGGGCGCCGTCTAACAACTCTGACAATGTCTGGAGGCGCTTGCTGTGTAGTTCGCTTTGTTGCCTTCGCTAAAACGGTTGCACCACGCGCGGATGCGAAGCGCTCCTTCTCCAATGTCCGACAACGATGGTCAGCTCTCAATTGTGGGCGTGTCACTGCGCGTGGGCCTCAACTATGCGCCACGTCTGACCATGCGCCGCATCTATAGCAAGAAACATTTTCGCAATGACAAAGACTATCGTCATGAGGTGGCGAATCATTATCGCGACTACAAACTGCAGCAGGCGCTGCTGGGGCTGCCCCACAATAGTAGCAGCAGCAGCAGCAACAACAACACTCACTATTATCATCATCATCGTGGCGGCACGACGACGCAGACGCGACGTCGCCGCATTGGGCATTGCATGCGACTGCGTCCATTGGCGCCGCCCACAGTGGCCTCCACGTATGCCCAGCTCCGTGTCCAGTTGCCCATCCATGTGCACTATTTTCCCAGGTAGGAAGCCAGTTCCAGAGAGTGTCCTGTCTCTGTGTGTGTGTGTGGGAGTGTGTGTGTGTTTTTAGTTGGTGTGACAGTTGGTGTCATAGATGTATATGAGTTGGAACCTCTGCCCCCTCCTTCTCTGCCTCATCCTGCTTTTGCGCTTGACGTGAAATTTCCGCCACATCTTCAGCTCGAGTTTCGTGGCCTTTTGCTCGCTAGCTCGCTTCGTTTTGCGGCTGCGGCGGCGGCGGCTGACGTCAGTGCCAGGCAGGCGGGCAGGCTATATATGCTGCCATATACCCTGCTTGATAAGCCGACGCCCCCGTGCTCGCTCCCCCTCTTTTTCACTGCTGCCTCCCGTCGTACCGCACCTGTTTGTGGCTGTGTCGCTACAATTCACTCACACACACACACACACACACACAGTGTATACTATTTAGTATATATACATATTAGATGTGTATATATTTTGTATATTTCAGGTAGAGAACAGTAACGAGAAGCTAGCAAAATAATTCGCGGTGGCAGCGCGCTCTGCTCTGCTCTGCTCTGCTCTCTGCTCAGCTCAGCTCCAATGGGGCGAAGAGAAGAGACAGCGAAAGGTCGAGAAAGTCTGAAATTATTTTCAAAATGACTCTTAACTTGCAGTTTGTTTTGTGCGTGCACGTGTGCACGTTAAGTCCTGCTGCAGTTCAATTTAATATCTCAACTTTTGCTTTAAAGCATCACGGAGGTTAAGCTGACCTTTAAAATGTAAACTGTTTAATATATCTGTGTATTTTCTAAACTGGATAATAAACTCTACTCACAACTTCGCCTTGACTTATGATTTAATTTCTTAACTTCGTGTTAAATCTAGTAAGAGGAAGAGAAGAGAAGGTTATCTATGTTATAAAGTGTAAATTAATCAGTGTTTCTGTGTATTTTCTTAACTTGATATTAAATTTAACACCCACTTTGTGATGTTTTAATTCGTAACTTTTCGTTAAATAAAACGTACTTTCATCCAAAAAAGATGTCTGCTTGAGCGTGATGTTCCTCACTTGATGTGAAACTTGACTGTCAGTTCAGTATCAAGTTAAGTCTTAAAATAACTTTGTTATCTTCAGATTCAGTTCTAATTCTAAGAACAAAAGGTAATTTCAAGATTCATTTCTAGTTAAGTGAGAAAACATACATTTTACCCTGACTCTAGGTTGATTTTAAAGCATTTCCAATATATATACGTGAGAGAACTCTCAACAAACTCCGTACAGTGCAACTTAACACATTCTTTAACTTAATGTCCATTAAAACTTGAACTTTTAATTGCAGACAACTTTTAATTCTCTCTCAATCATATACATTAAATTTTTAACCTTCAAAACTCTATACTCAAGTTTAATTATTTGATATATGATAAAAATTAATCATCAACTTCGCAGTCATTGCGTTAATTGTGGCTGGGTTTAATCAGTTTATATTATATGTACATAGTGTGTAAATACTTGTGCTGAACCTTCTTCAGTTACTCCCTTAGATATATGTATTTCTACAATTCTTCCTCGTACCAACAAGAACTTTATTGATTGTGCCAAATGGTCAACATGAAGTTTAATGGTCTCGGGGTTAACCTTTGTTCAAGGTAATTCTCTGGGGGAGTCCAGCAAGGTTCATTCGTTCGTTTCGAGTGGCGGCAGCAGCAGGAAGCTACTTCCGTGTCGCACTTAACCTCACTTGTTGACATTTCTCGCCGTAAACGATAACGATAACGATAAGTAAATAGGAGCGTATTGTGGCGCTACGCAAAGGCACGCGCTCGAAATCATTGTTTGATTATATTAGCCAGTCCATTTGCCAGTCTTCTTTCTCCCATTCTCCCCCCACTAGATATACCCTGTTATGCACACAGTGGGTATATTAGTTGTGAGTGCAAGAAGACATTGCAAACTATGCAATTTATTGCACTATTCCTCAGTCTTTTTCTCCTCATTCTTTGTATGCACATACATATGTATAAAGAACGCATACAATGGGTTTTTATTTTGTTTCGCTTAGATCTCTGGAATTCTTTGAAGTATCAATATGAAATTTGCGATGCAGCTTGCTGAGTGCATTATCTAGATGGAAATTATATTGAATTATCCCTAATTTTGATGCTTTTCCTTTTTTAATATTTACAAAAGCACAAAAGGGAAAATTGCAAAATTGAAAACATTGCAATTTATTTTGTACAGGGTCGTTTTGCGGTCGACTCGACTGTGCGACTGTCTTCACCTGCTTTGTAATCACTTTCCCCTCTTCCACTGCTCCTTCTCCCCTCTCTTTGTGCTGTTTTCTTTGCCCGTATTCGCTTCGTTTGCTTGTGTCACTGTGCTTGTAATTAATGTTTGCCTTCTTTTGCGGCCCTTTCCACCTTCTGTGTGCGGTGGGGGGGTCGGGGCTAATTACAGATTCGGCGATACGTATGCGCCCCGTGGACGACGCTGGCAGACGATTTGCTCAGCAGCAGAAGCAACAGCAGAAGCAGCAGAAGAGGAGGAGCAGGAGGCAACCACAACATACAACGATACATTACGGCGCATACACCGTGCGCGCAGCTGCGACCAACTGAAGGCGCTCGTACAGCGCCAGCTCAGCTGACGACAACGACGACGACGACGGCGACGACGACCCCAGAGAACGAAATGGGCACAGTCCGACCCTGAAGCGGGCAGCGTCGACGTCGACAGCAGCAGCAGCAGCAGCAACACCGACAGCAGCAGTTATGAGCAGCAAGTGTTAGATATTAAAACAGAAAACCTACAACGGCAGCAGCAGCAGCAGAAGAAGCGCCAGCAGCACATCGACTTTTACCGTTACCTGCAATTGGCTAACGGGTACTACGAGCGCAACTTGGAGGCGAATGTTAAGTACCTGCAATCGATTGGCCGAGCTAATGCGATAAGGCAGCAGCAGCAGCGACACAAGCAGCAGCGACGGCACTCTTTGGAGGCTTGGCCGCAGCAGCAGAGACAGCAACGAGAGCAGCAGCCAGCAGCAGATGATCCGCAGTCGACGCAGGCAGGCAGTGCTGCAGGCTTGAGCGCCATTTTGCAGCAGAGTTGCCAGACCGCTGGCATACGTGTTCACATAGCGCCGGTGCAACAGCAGCAGCAGCAGAGCATGTGTGCTTACAAAAACAAGCATAACAACATCAAATATAATAAGAACAGCGATAACAGAAAGAGTGCAACAGCCGAAATAATCGATCAAGCGCAACAGCAGCGCAAACTATACGAAATAATCGATAACCTAAGTGAACTGAGTGTATGCGATAGTCGCAGTAGCGATAAACGTTTGATTCATTTGAGCCAGTTAAGTTTGTGCGATAGTCGCAATAGTTTGCCGCGCATTACATTTACCGACTATACGCAACAGGTGGCGCTATATGGCGCCAATTTTGAATACCCAACGACGACGAAGCCGGACCACCAAACAAACTGAATACATATAAAATACAACAAAAGAAAACAAACAAACAATAACAACAACAATAACTAAAAAAACAATACGGAACACGTAATACTCGAAGAAGAGGAAGACGAAGGGCAATTAAAAAGGCGCAGTACAAGCAGAGCACGAGAGAACAAACAAAAAACACAAAACGAAAACAAACAAACACAGCGAGCGAGCGGGCCAGCGAACAAAGCAAATTGCGCGCGCGTCATCGGAAATCGTTTTTATATGCAAAACGACACAAAAGCAGAGCAACAACAACAACAACAACAACAGCAGCAACAAAGCTAATAACGGGCCCGAAGAAACTATAAAAAACGGCTTTTTTTGAGCCGACAGCTTTGCTCGTACAATGGTTGCGGCTGCTGCCGACGTACAAATCGCAGCAACAACAACAGCAACAGTCGTCGCCGAGCCAATAGCAGCAACAGCAGCAGCAGCAGCAGCGACGCCAGCAGCAACGACGACGACGGCGCTGGCCAAGAGCAGCAGCAGCAGCAGCAGCTTAGTAACTGCCGCAAGCGACAGCAGCGCGCAACAAGCAGCGATCTCAAATCAAGGCAACAATAACAACAGCAGCAACGACAGCAGCAATCACACTGATAACGACAGCAACATTAACAACAACAACAACAACAACATGTCGGACTCAAGCATTGCCAGCGGCTCAGCGGCAACATCAACAACAGCAGCAGCAGTAGCAGCAGCAACATCAGAAACATCAGCGCCGGCAGCAGCAGCAACTGCATCTGCAGCAGCAACAACACCGCCAGCAGCAGCAGCAGCAACTGTTGTCGCTGTGCCCAGCAAAAGCGCCGTCAGTCAACGCAATGTGGACATTAAAATCGAGAAGACCGGACAAATGGAGCTGGCCACACAGCAGCTCTCCAAGAAGGTGCTAAAGCTCGATCTGGGCGGCAAGAATCTGGATGAATATTCCCTCAAGTCACCAAAGTCGCCCATAGCAGGTAAGAGAATACTATACTATATATATATCACTATATATGGTATATAGTATAGTGGCAAAGATAATGTGTGTGCGGCATTGTAAATCGATCGTTTATTTGCGCTGTGTATATACGAGATATACGATATATGGTGTATGGTATATGGTGTATGCTATGGTATATGGGTATTATATTTGAATAGAATTGAGACCCAGCCCAACCCACAAACCACACATGGGAAAGGCAGACAAGGCAGGTAGAGCTACAGTGGAATAACGAAATAATGAGAGGAAGTGGAAGTGTTCAATTAAATTCAGACTAAGGTTTTATAAGGCTGTATGGGAAGGGAAACTATAGCGAAGAGAACTTAATATATATATTTATTTACAGCTAACAATATAAAATTTATAGTTCTTATATATATAAATTCAATATTAGGCATATAAATTCCTGGTGAATAAAAGATTTTATATATCAAGTATAAGTTGAAAATAAAACTGAATATATATAGCAAAAGTAATCTCAGAGTTGAATTAGTTGAAAGATAGATATAGATAAAGTTGAATGTTAGGTAAATCATTGCAAGACATTATCTATATAATAAAATGTAAATTCATTTACATATTATATATCTGAATGATCGGAAAAAGTAAGAAAAGATAGTAAAGATTAGATTTAAGAACAAGAATAGATAATATGGAATACTTATTGATTATTATATTAACTCTTATACAGCAAACAGATTTATAAAGCATATTTATCACAATTGATAAGTAAAAACAAAACAAGTAAAAAGTCTCTTGGAATTCAATATAATAAAATACGGATATTTTTAGTTTGTTGAGGTTTAACAGATAAATAAATATTTGTGTATAATTCCATTTAACAATTTTTGAGTTTCCCAATTGAAAATGTTCTTTAAAACGCGTTTTTACTGTAAGAATTTTAAAGATTTAATTTCAACTTGCTCGCAGACTAAGTTTTTTCACGAAAAACCGACAAAGCACACACACATACACTTCCCTACACATACACACACTCTATACTACACACATATACATATATATATGTATATATAGCCGCACTCCGAGCTGAACAAACAAGGCTCTTCGACAGAAAACAGGCGGAAATCAAATCACGCAGATTGTTTTTCTCCTATAGGCAGTTGAACTTAAGAAGGTATAGAGAGAGAGGTCTTAGCTAGAGAGGAGGGATAAGGTGGAGTAAAGAGAGATACAGTGAGGTAAGGTAAATAGGGGGGCGAGGAGAGGAAGCACCCTCAAACGCGCATACACCAAAGACATAGGCTGTGGTAACTATAGATGGAAGTAAGCTAAAGGGGGAAGACTCTCTCAATCGCGCATACACCATAATCGAACATAGATAGAGCGCTGGCGATCATAAACGATCTAGTCTGCCTTCCTTATCGCATGTTTACTTTGCATTGTTTATAATTTGTTGTTGTTGTTGTTGTTGTTATTAATTAGATTCCCACTAACGATTTTGAATTTCGATTCCGATTCATAGCACGCTTGCCGCATCAAACATCATTGACGTCATCGGTGGACGTTGAGGATCGGAAAACATTACGCGAGGCCTTATACCAGGGTATATTCCATCGGCATCGTCGCACCATCTTTGCTGTGGGAAGCTTTCTGCGCATGCTGCGCAGTCGCAATTCGCAGTATAATACGATCAGGAGCTCGTCGGAGGGCGAGGATATCGATGAGGTTAGATAAGAGTACATTATGATATATGTGCATGCATATATACACTCGCATATTGTGTGTATCTGTGTGTGCTAGACATATATATGTATGTGCCATGTGCTAGTAGATGCAACAACAACAACAACAACAACAGCAACAACAAGAACACCACAGCAACAACAACAACAACAACAACGACAATCTGGATAAGGAAAGCGACCACTAAATTGATGACTGACTGTTGTTTTTGTTACACGCACACACACACACACACACCAACAGACACTAGGACACACACATACATAGACACCGTGTATAGTTCATCTATATAGTTGGTATTATATAGCATTGTATCATTGTGTAATCATGTGGCATGTAAAACGATTGTAATTGTAACTTGTATCATTCTCAGAGAGAGAGAGAAAGAAAAGGAGAGGGCACTTTGTATCCCAATCTGGAGTAAGAGAGAGAGAGAGAGAGCACTCTGCATCCCTTTCTATAGTAAAAAAGAGCACACTGTGTTCGCTCTCTAGACAAAGAGAGGGAGAGAGATTACTATGCATCTCTCACTCTAGAAAGAGAGAGAGTACTTTTTGTTCCTCACTCTAGAGAAAGAATAATACTTTGTATATCCCCTCTCTCTCTCTCTGTACCGTATACATGCAACTATGTCTCTGTTTTTCCCCATCTTTATATTGCTGTCTCTTTCTGTACTGTGTTCTCGCCACAAAAATGTTGTGTTTAGCATTTAGAAACGAATCGAGAAGAACAGAAACTGCTGTGACTGTTTCCCTCTGTTGCATTCCAAGATAGATCATAGACTTAGTTCCCACTATATCGCTCGCTCTCTCTCTTTCTCTCTCTCCTCCTTTATCCTGCCTCTCGCCAATGAATCTGAAAGACGCCTTATCTAAAAAACAAACACCCTAGTCCTTAATGCCTTCTTTTCGATACACACGTTAAGCTAACAAAAACAAATATACATACATACTATAAAATACACTACTATATACCATATATACTGTATACTCCAACCCCCTCAACCCCCCTGTAACTATGTAAGTGTATGTAATACTGTCATAACTGTACAACAAATTGTTAAAAACGTAACTCTGTAAACTTTGTAAAAGCGCCAACCGAACATTGTTTTGTCATTCCCGCCCTCCCCACTCTCCTTATATCGTACATTATACGCACCTTGCAGACAGAACCACCTACGCGACTCTGTTAAAGCTTGTACTAGTTTTGTAAGTTTTGTACCACAACAACCAATTGTACCGTACTGTGTATTATCGCCTGGTTTCCTGGTTAAGCTGAACATTTTTCACTCTCTTGTTTTTTTGGAGAGTTTTCTGTGTTTTTGTATAGTTAAGCTAGCGGTTTTTTTTGTATAATTCAATTTTTATTTTATTCGATGCGTTTTTGTACATTTCCAGAGTTAAGAGATAAATGATGTTTAATATTTATATAGGATATATATGCTTAGTACTCTTTCTGTAACGACATTTTGATATGATAAACCTTATGTAGTGTTTTTTATATGTAGATTATAGAAACTAAGTGAGATTTCATTTCGTGTGTGTGTTCTTGGCACATTATACATACATACATATGTATATTCCCTTATGGGGTAACTAATAGTAGTGCGTATTTAGCCTGCCATATAGAAGACCATCAGTCTCCGGTACTTTCACAGACCAGTTATCAAAATTCTCCTCTGCCTTATACTATATATATAACATACATATATATATATATATATATTACTATATAAATGAACCTATATTGGACCATAATGAACTTTTGATAGATTTTGCTTGGGAGGAAGATAGAATATTTGAGGTTAAGTTCGGCACGTCTGCAAGCTGCTATAGTGTTTTTCCTTCTCTCTTTTTTATTTAATTGTTCTATTGTTATTATTACTATTATTATTATTGTTATTGTCGGTTTTCATTGCTAAAAGGGAACAAAGAATAAAGAAAAAACGAAAACAAATATAAGCCGCATTCGATGAAAATGTTATAGCGCAACTTATACAGTTATAAATATATATATAATATATATAGAGTATCTATAGCTAGTTATATGTATTATATTATATTACATGTTTGTATGTATACCAGAGAAATGCCTAGTTCTAAGTAGCCCAATACACACACACTCACACACACACACACACACACACACAGACACCGACTATTGTATACCCTTTCGACACACACAATATGATATATGCTGATACCATATACTATACTACGAGTATATATAGATATGTGTGTGCATTTTAGAGCATTTTTGTTTAGAGCTAGAGCAGGATAATTTTAAAAGATTTTATACAGCGACACCCACACACTCTCACACACACCCACACACACACACACACACTATATAGAGCGAGCTAACTGTATATGTGTAAACGGCTACATTCATGACAAATCTGTTGGCATATATGTACGATATATTTCATTATTATTACATACATATTACAATACGATTATGTTACAATATTCTGTTTTTTTTTTTTGTCGAAATAATAAAACCATGTGAAATTCCAGTTATGTCAAGAAACTCTTCACTCTCTCTGCCTCATTCTCTCTCATCTATATACTTTTTCTCTCTTTCTTTTGCAGTTTCTCAAGTCGCGTAAGATGCTCAAGTTTCCGCATCTGTTCGATCGCTAAGACAACATGAGAAATCTTTCAATTTATATATATATATATCCTACATGTTTATACGATTATACGATATATATCCGACTTATATACGATATGCATATTTGTATTGATTGTAAAACACACACTGAACATGGAATAAATCTCACACGATCTTAGGCTAGCAACGGCGCGTTATCCTCTTCCTGCCCCTAACCCCACCACATGGTTGCATTTGGCAACTTGTAGGCGGCGGGCCATAGTGGCCGCATCGGAGCAAGGGGCATGCCCCCGTTGGTAGGATTTGCTTGGCCCAGCATAGTAACGAACTGCAAAATTGGATAGAGAAAAAAGGTAGTTAGATATGAGTTTAAAAATGTATCTTAAAATTATCGAAATCCGATACAATTAAGGGACTGAAAAAAAATAATATATTAAATAAGTAGAATCTGTCTAATAAGAGTCATATTCCTCCGCTATCATTGGCAGCAACTGTACTATACACTGATATTGCTAGAGAATACAGTTAAAACATAAAGACATTGTTGCTTATAGAACAAAGAGAGCTTGTCGAAGATCTATTTTAGTTTCAATAGGAAACAGATGAGAATATTATTTAATTATTTCATCACATACCGAACTCTGTGAGATAAGTCCAGAAAAAATAATACATTTCATAAGGCAAACTGAACTAGAAAAGGAGTTCTAGGCTTGGCAGGGAGTACATTCCTGTTCTAAGGTCAAATAGTATCTAAACTGTATTACATCAATCTTTTGTTATACTCGATTGGTGATTTAATGGACTTGGAAAGAGATTTGTAAGTAAATAACATATTTTAACCTACAAAATGAAACCTTAATAAAGAAGGTTAGAGAACAATGGATGTGCAAACCTTTACAACATTATAAGCTCTACATGATTGTGATGTTGTCTTACAAGAACGCTTTGCTGAGGCATCTATCCTGGCGTAATGTGGGAAATCTTCTACAAGTAGTTGAAGAATTCATATCCACAAATGGAAACTATCTTTGCTATAATATGTGGGTAATGTGTGTGCCATTCAAAAGCTCTACAAGATGATCAAAGCTTAAGTTCATAAATTTAAAATATCCTTCGATTTTAGATATATATTTCTTTTTTGTGTGGGTTTGATCTGCTCCACAATGAACTCTGCAAGCAAATTAAAAGTTTAGACATAAGTGTGCAGGCACAACTAAAGTGGAACTTCACTAGTAATGACTATTAACTGTTACGCAGAGTCGTCTCCATATGATAACTGTGCATATATTAGCACAATGTCCAGAAGAGTCGAGTCGTCTTCATCAGATATTTATTATATACTATAATATACAAATCTCCTTTTTCTTCCACTTCCTCTCACTATTGTGTGTATAGTTCCACTGTAGTTGCCTGCTTTACTATCCATAGTACAGTATTTCCTCACCTGTTGTGGACTGGCCGCGACCACATAGGTGCCATCGTTGACGGCCTTCTGTATCTGAGACCTTATCGCCGCCGCTTCCATCAGATTGAGCGGGGTCACCTTCACCGGAGGAGCCTGCACTGTGGGCCTCCGGCTGTGTTGCTGCAGCCAAGTGGGTGCAACCACCTGGCACCATCCGACAGCGATGAAGCCAAGCAGCAGCAGCAGCAACAGGCAGAGACGGAGACAGACGCAGACATGTTCGTTCATGTTGAGCAACGTAGAATGAATGCATTCAATCATGCACTCACATCTCACAAAACGAGATTCGCTTCCGCTGGAAATTTCGTGCAGATTTGCAGAATATAAAAAAAACTGAGTCGTGTTGTTGTTGTTGTATTATTATTATTATAATATTATGGTTGTATTTGTATTTTTATTGTTGTTGGCAGTTGTCAGACACGCACAAACGTGTTCACAGTAAACAGCAGAACAGCACTTCTACATATGTATGTGTGAGTGTACAAATGAGTGTGACTGTTTCGAATGAATGAGTGTTTCATTGACCTAAAACTGACCTAAACAACCAGAGAAATAAGGATAGGTTTAGGTGAATGAATGAATGCCTTCATCAACAAATGCATGAAGCATGAATATGGAATAAAAGTTTCAACTTGCAACAATCAAGTGTGGATAAAATATTGCATGCACAATGAGTGCTTCAAATGAATGCGACGAAGCAAAAGTAAAAACAATAACAGCAAACTGAATAAGTGTCACTGAGTGTTTGAATATTAAGCGAGTGTATAAAATATTTGAATGTACTCGTAAATATCCTCACAGGAAGCAACTGCGAAACAAACAAGTAAACAAAACGTACAAAATAGTAAATAAGTCTGGGTAAATGTAAATGAGTGTATGTATGAATACCCGACTAAATAGTTGTAAATAAGTCTGATTAAATGTGAATACCTGACTGAGTGTATTCATACGTGTTCACACGAATACCTGACTGCCTTACTGAATAAGTGCCTGTGTGAATAGTTTGAATGCACTGCGCGTTGCGCATCTGTGTGTGTGTGTGTGCGAGTGTGAAGGGAATTGAGCAGCTAGTGTGTGCGAGTGTGAATAAGTATCTGAATACATGAGTACTGAATGAATGTGTGTGAGTGTGTATAGAGAGCGAGCAAGTGTGAACGTTTCGCTTCTATTGTCCAAATGGTTAATTGGCTTCGTTTTTCAACGTGTGTGAAGTGAATGGAATTGAATGAACTCATTCTGGTTTGGTCGGCCGTCCTACTTCTCATTCCCCACCACTTTCTCCTTCTGATCATGTGCAATACTCTCTCCCCTATTCGCTTTTCTGCCTCATGCCACCGCCTGCTCTCCACCCGGCGCCGAAGCAGGAGGTCCACTATCACGATCCTTGGGCTCCTCCTTGATCACCACATCATCATCGTCCGCATCGTCCTTGCTGTGCTCATGCAACAGCACATACTCCCTGGAGCTGAAGCCAAACTTGATCACATCCTTCTCAATGAGTTCGTAGTACTTGCGCGAATCGATCTTCTTGCTGTTGAGGAAGGTCCCGTTCGAGGAGTCCAGATCGATGAGGTAGAGACGTACCCGCTTCCCCTGACTGCCATCCTCACGCTCGAACGGCACCAGGCGATATTGCAGCGCAGCATGTTGCTTGGAGCAACTGGGATGATCCACTGCCAGGTCGCAGACCTTACGATCTCGTCCGACCAGGAAACTGCTCTGACGATGGATGTGCAGTGTGGGCAACGCCATCTCCCCCTTGAAGGGATACAGACGCCAATGACGCTTCGGCTTACGCGCCTCTGGTGGCTCCGAATACTTCACCACAACGCCATTGACCGTGTTGGTGTCCTCTGTCAAGGCGCCGCTCAAGCCGAAATTCGGTTTCTCCTTCTCCACCACGGGTTCTTCGGGTTTCTCCAGATCCCTCACTGATTTACCCCATTCAAAGTGTTCATCATCCACGTCGCGTAGGCGTCGCTGCTGCGGCTCCTGTTGCTGCTGGCGTTGGCAACGACGTGGACTGCGACTGCGACTGCGACTACAAGATAAATTTCAAGGTAAAGATTAAGTGAAGGATAAAGATACAGATAAATTGAAAGAGATAAAGAAAATATCGAAAGATATGGATAAATTTAAAAAGAAAGATAAAGATAAATTTAGAGATAACGATAAACTTTATGATATAGATTTAGATTTGCAGTTGATCTGCAGAGACTTACCGGCGTCCACCTCCCTCGGGGGAACGACGAAAGTTACGCTCCCAGCGCTCGTTGCTGCGACGCCGACCGCGACTGCGATCGCGTTCCCTTTCTCGCTCCCGTTCCCTGTCACGTCCACGACGCTCGAAATCACGTTCGCGTTCACGTTCTCTGTCACGCTCACGCACACGCTCGCCACGGTCTCCTCGATCTCTTTCTCTGTCTCTGTCTCGCTCACGCTCTCGACTGCGCTCGCGCGTTCTGCTTGTGTTGTTGTTCTCGTACTGATACTTCTGCTGCTGTCGCTGCTGCGCCCCGTTGCCACTGCTGCGTTCGGGACTGTCCCATTTGGAGCGCTGTTCAAGCTGTTGCTTGGGCGACGCATCCTTGGCTGATGCCGACGTCGACTTTGTCTTGGCTTCGACGCTGCTATAGCTACTGCGACTGCTGCTGCGGCTATTGCGGCGCCTCAGATAATATTGATCTTCACCGCCGCCGTTGCTGCTGGCATTGCTAGCGCTGCTACTGCTGCTGCTGCTGCTGGAACTGCTGCTGGAATACGAGCTGGAGCTGGAAGTGTCGCGCTGGGGTTTGCGTTCCCCGCCACCCCCCGAATTTGTATGTTTCCCATCATCACTTGTGGCGGCTTCTCTTTTGTTCGCCTTCTTTGCTTTCGCTTTCGATTTTGTTTCGTGGTCGCCATCGTGGGTCGAAGCTGCCGCCGGCACATCATCGTCACTGCGTGCCTTGTTTTGTTTTACCATTTTTCATTAAGAAAAAAATTTTGAATATAAACCCAATTTTGGCTAAACCGAATTGAAATATAAAACACTTCTGAATATAATTCTACTGACGTCCGGCTTTGACTTGAACAGCTGTTGAAGCAACGATAGTTTTCGATATTTTTTTCGCCGCATATTGATAAAATTGCAGTGCTGTAAAACGCTTATCAATATGTTGAATTAAATAGTCGTTAGGTGTCTTATTTATTTTGACGATACTCTATCGATATTTTTCTTAGCATACCGATATTATTACAGTGCTGTACAACGCTTATCCAAACTGTTAGCAACGTTCCCGTGAAAGTTAACAGTTATAGTAAAAATTTATTTAAAATAAATTAAAATAAAATTAATAATATTTAAAATTTGCATTTCTAATAGTTTAACTAACTTCTTATTTAGACACATTAAAATACACTTAAAAACATTCAGAACAAAAAAAAATACACATTATTTACTGAAGAATGCCTTCGCCATCTTGATAAGATCTAAAGCCAGCTTTAGTTCCTTAGCGCCACGCACTCCCAGACTCTCGAGATCTTCCAATGTCATCTGGAGTAGTACGCCAATATCGATTTCCTGCCGAGTGAACATCTCGGTCAGGTGCTGATTCCCAGTGCGATTCAACACGGAACGCACGCGGGGACTCAGTGTGGGCTGCTGCACTGGAGAGCCCCGTAGAAATGACCGACCCTCTGTCTTGAAGGTGATCTGAGAGCGCGACATTGATCTAGAGGTGCTCTGAGAGCGCGACACTGATCTCAAGGTGCTCAAGCCCGACGTCGATGATCTAGAGGTGCTCAAGCCCGATGTCGATGATCTTGAGGTGCCCAAGCCCAACGTCGTTGATCTGGTGGTGCCCAAGCCCGACGATGATGATCTCGAGGTGCCCAAGCCCGACGACGATGATCTCGAGGTACCCAAGCCCGATGATCTCGAGGTGCTTAAGAACGATGACCTCGAGGTGTTTGATGACTTCGATGTGCTGCATTGGTTGTCGGCAAAAGTAAAGACTTGAGAGGTGCGAGGGGTCAAGGGGGTCAGCGGCGAACGGGGATCTAATTGAAAACCAAATTTATTAATTGCCAATTGAGAAAATCCATTTACCTCTCCAGACACGATTGTAACGCTCCATTTCAGTTCGGAATATCAAATAAATTGCACAATTGGACAATACAATATAAAATTCTTTATTAATAGTAGATAACACACGACTAAGTCTTACCTCAAACTGCAAATGACTGCAAAGTTATCTCTCTTCTTTTAACCTCCCATTCGCATATCTCTATTAATTAGTTGGCAACTCTGTCAATTTTACTATGTCGATCCTTGCCTATTTTTGCAATATCAATTTCAGTATTTTGCATAGTATATTGTATTTTGGCCATTTCACATGCAAACATAGTTCGTTTGTGTTAATAAAACATAAATAATAATAAAAATAAAAACAAATAAATAATTATCAAAAAAATTTAGTATTTTAAAAATAAATTTATAATTTGAAATTAACAGTATAACGGTGCCGCGCTCTCACTTAATCGTCTCTGTTTCTGTTACACGCGCTCTCACCCACTGTCTGTCCTTCGCTGTTAATTTTACATTTGAGCACAAAAGCTGAGCCCGGCTGTAGTTTTGTTTATGTTGAGGTGCAGTTAAATGCTAACAGCTCTATAAATGTGTAGAAACAAAATGAAAAAGAATTTGTATACTTATTGTTAAAAATAAAAAGTATTTTTTGCAATGCGAATTGGTAATTTAAATTCAACAGTATAACGGTGATGGCGCTCTCCCTTAATCACGCTCTCTCTTTCTGTTAGGCGCTCTCATTCGCTGTTAATTAACATTTGAGCCTAAAAGCTGAGCGCGGCTGCAGTTTTGTTTTTGTTGCAGCACTGTTAACTGTTAACAGCGCCATGAATGTTCAGAGAGTTGTGAATTTTTGAGTTGTGAAGTATTTATTTTCTTTTCGTGTGTCTGATAAACTACACTGCACTTTTCGGTGTGCCAGCGCCATGTTGCTATTGTTGTTGTGCCTGTGCAAGGAATAAACGGTAAAACCAAAGAAGGCAGCAGCGCAGTAGCAACGGCAGCAGCAACGGCACAAGGCGACATTTGCTATAAGAAAAGGAAAAGAAACGGGAAAAAGGAAAGAAAGCGCTGCCAAGCTGCAAAATGATGACACCGTTTGAAGATTTTGTATATTTAATTAATCACGTGCTGCTCGGTGAGGAACCGGTAAGAAATAAGAATGTGCATAAAATACCAAGGCACACACACATTCTCACACACACTGTGATTGATTTTATTACATTAATAATACTTATGCAGACAATTGAGGATTTCATACTGCTGGTGGGCACCTTGGTGGCATTTATCGCATTCATCCTGTGGTGCTGCTTCCCCATACAGCCCAAGGTAGGTAAGCCTGCAGGCAAATATTCGGATCCACATCGTTCGAAGTAGCCCCCTCACACACACAAACACACACGTGCACAAGTGTGCAACGCATGCAAATACACATAACACCTACAGACACACACATGCATGACTTGCACAAACACACACACACTTAACATGTAGGTACAGAAGGAGTGAGTAAGATAGCCTCATGCTATAATTGCATTTCGATAATCGTTTATAGGAACCCGGACAACATCGTCAGTTCACGTGCAAAATCATTCCGACTCGCATAAAGACGTTCGATGCTGCTGCTGCCGCTGCCGCTGCCAACAACAAGAACAACGCAGCGGACAAAGGCAGCGCTGCAACGGCAGCAAAGAGTGGCAGCGCGAGCAGCAGCAACAACAACGCTGGCAGTGGTTTAGCAAATGGTAGCGGCAGCGGCGCCAACAACAGCAGCAGCAACGCAAGCAGCGCCGCCGGCAATAACAGCAACAGTATGAGCAGCGGCTTGGGTGCGCTATATAACGGTGCTAACGGTAGCTATAGCAAAAACGGTACTGTCGCCATGCACAATTATTACGTTAAGAACGGACATCATTGCTGCACCTAGAACTTGACAAGGCTAAAGGCAGCGACATCATAAGCTGTTATAATTTTTTTAAGTGTAAAAAAAACTAAAACTCACTTCGGAATTTTGGTAACTTAAACTTGGTGGCAAAATGAGCTTAATTTATTTTTAGAGAGAGAGTGAGAGAGTAAGAGAGAGAAATAGAGATAGAGATAGAGATGTAAAGAGAGAGGCGTGGCTTGCCCGTTTTAGGTGTAATAAGTGAACTGTGAGACTTTCTACGCGCTACACTCAAAGAAATTTGTGGACTGATATGCAATACACGCATTTGATGCGCAGTTTTATGTTCAAATATTATATAATTCAGTATAAACTAGTTAAGTCTTCCTATACTGTACAATATAATATATTTTATTTTAGCCTTATACTATATATATTTTATAGCTTTAATTCTGTTTTTTATTTTAACATACTGACAATTTTTATTTTAATTTTCATCGCGAAGAAAATCAAAATCAAAGATTTGCGAAAGTATGAAGAAAAAACAGATACGCGATTAAGAGACTTGCAGAAATCACTTTTTACGCCTAAAGTGGGATTTTTGCCACTTTTAAATTAATTCAGAATTGCCAGAGGTCAAATGTTAAGTTACCAAGTTAATTCTAGTTAAACTGTTTAGCCCTTTTGTCTTTTGAAAATTGTGCCAATTAATAGTTTGAAAACGCAGCTGCAAGCTAAATGTGAATGTTAAATCCCCCTAAATCTCCTGACTACTATAGCCCCCCAACCCGGCCGAATTTCATAGTATTTGTAAGCACTTTGAATTGCAATTGCTCAGACTGATTTGTTAAAAGACAAGACCATGCTCCGTGGGACGGATAAGGGTGATGATCAAGAGAAGAGAGAAATTAAGAGAGATAGATAAAAGAAGAGAGAACCAAGAGAAAGAAAAAGAGAGATAGATAGATAAAGATAGATAAAGACCCATAATGAAGAAAAGTTTCTTACTAAAAGATAAAAGAGAAAAGAGAAAGATGAAACAGAAAGACATATTCATTGAGAGAGAAATAAATTAAAAGAGAGTATATTGAGAGAGAGAGAGAGAGAAGAGAGAGAGAGAGAGAAAGAGAGAGAATAATTGAAAAATGGAGAATAATTATGAGAGAGATTATTCGACAGAAAAAATGAGAAATTCATTGAGAGAGAGAGAGAAGAGTAACTGAGAGTGAATAGAGAGGAATAGAGAGAGAGAGAGAGAGAGATTAATTAAAGAAAAAAGAGAAGTTGAAACAAAAAATATTTAAAGAGAAGTTAATTGTGAGAGAAGTTATTTAGAGAGTATAACTAAGAGAAAGAGCGATTAACTTACGGAGGTACCCCAAAAAAGATAGAGGTTACTTAAAAAAAAAAGAATTATTAAGACAACTTTTAATAAAGGGAGAGAGAACTCTTAATTAAGAGAGAAAGAAAACTTTTAATTAAGAGAAAGAGAGAGAACTCTTGATTAAGAGCAGGAAATCTTTTAATTAAGAGAGAGAGAGAGAGCTGAATAAAGAGAGAGAGATAGAGAGAAATACTAATTGAGAGGGAAATTAATTGAAAGAGAGAGAGAGAGAGAGAAAGAAAATATTTAAAAAACAGATTAATTATGAGAAAGATTAATTGAGAAATGATGATTAATTAAAAGAAAGATTAATCAGAAGAGAGAGAGAGAGAGAGAAATATTTATATATTGACAGAGAGAGAAAGATATATATAGATAGCAAGAGAGATATTGGTAGTATAACAATGAGAGAGTGAGAGATATTGATGATATATATAGATGTATGACAGAGGCAGAGAGAGAGAGAATTGAGGACATATGTAGAAGTATGATGATGATAATGCTGATGGTAATGATGATGATGATGATATTTATATAAGTAGATGATTGAGAGAGAGAGAGAGTAAGCATGTTTGAGGTAAACCGATAAAATGGCACAAGTTTTTAAAACTTCCTTAAATAGCATGTATATGTATTGTAATTGAAGTTGTAAGTGTAACTGTAATTGTAACTATAAAACTCTTAACTGTAATTGTAATTGGTATACCAAAATTATAAATTATTATAAAACACCGATACTACACAAGACACAAGACAACTAGGTATAAGTCAAACTAAAGACACAAACTTATTACACATAATACAACAACAATCTCAAAGAAGAGAGCAGAAGAAAAGAGAGAGAGAGAGAGGGGTGAAAAGAAATACAAGAAAAACAAACTCAAGACAATTATGCAGCGCAGCTGTGCCGTGTCAGCGCTACGATAGCTCCGATATTAATGCATGTATAAAATATTTATGCTGAAGTTAAGCACGTCTCGAATGATTCGTACCGTATTCACACAACATTCATAATTAATTTGCGCTTGAGACTGAGTTTGTTTTTTGGTCTTCTTTGCAATCAAACTATACTTGATTTCTTTCAGTGTACAATACACAACACCATTACAAACACACACACACAAACATACACATACAAGTTTGATCTCATTAATTGACTTATCTATGTGATGATCCCTTTTGAGACCGATATAAAGATAAAATAAAAAAAACCCCAAAAGCGAGCAGATTGATATTAGTTGTTGTGTCTTATTACTCACAGTGCTGCACATAAGTACGTACACATACTAATCAGCAAATCACACACGTCAAACCACTTGAGGGGCAAACAACTATAAAAAAAAAACACTTCAGTTTTTTGTTTTCTGTTTTATTAATTTTCTTTTGCTATCTTAGCAAAGTCATTAAAAATCACAATGGGTTATTATTTTTCATTTTATATATAAATGAATAACAATGGGTAACAATCGTAGTTTGTGTAGTGTACACAGTATTGTGCAATATCAACATTGATAGATAACTATATATACATACATAATTATTAAGGAAAGTCCAAGGGCCGAGGGCCATAAATATCGCAGGGCACTCTTACAATACTCATCAAATCTATACAGTAGTATAGTATATACATTGATAGATAGATCTTTCGTTAGCTCCTATAGCTCTTATGGTACTATATACTCTACAGAACGTTGCGCTTTGGTACTGTTTAGAATTTGTTTGTGAATTGGGGTTTCTTGGTTATAAATAGTTACGGGAAGGGGGAGGGGAGGTTTATCTATTACCTATTTAGTAGACAGTCTTAAGCAGTACCTAGGTTAGATAAAAAACAATAGCAAAAAAAAAAGTATAAAATGATTCTTATTCTATATAGCCTATGACATTAGTTGTAGTTGGGTTGAGGTTAGGTTTCAACAGGTTTCGCCTTAGATTAGTGTAACGCGTACTATATACAAAATAGTTGGAATTGATGGTGGCATTTCTCTCAGTGCATGCGCATTGGAATCAGCCAGAGGCTCTTTAGCATGAAACTTCAACTGGGTGCGGAAGTAAGTGTGGAGCCTGAATCGGAACTGGTACCGAGAGTAAACGATGAATTAAACCGGAACTAGTACAGGAATTGAACTGGAACCAATGCAGGACTAGACCTGGAACCAGAACTGATGCTGTTCCTAGCTACTGCAGACCAGTGGGAAGAACACATTCATCTCAATCAAGATTTGCAATACAATGAACACCGTGTAGACCGTGAACAGAGCCACGCCCACTCTCTTGGTCAGTCGATAACCGCTGCAGCTGAGTATGATGAACAGGGCAATGGTCGATAATATCAATATGATAATATTGTACTCAATGCCCTGCGTGCCCACCTGCTGCTTCTCCCCAGTGCCATAGTTCATGCAATTCTTGACGAACCATGGCACGCCCAGCGATAATAGAATCGCAAGAGAGTTGGCACCCAGCGAGTTAGAAACTCCGATGCCGCTCTCACCTGTTGAACAGAGAGAGAGAGAGAGTGAGAGAGAGAGAGAGAGAGTACCAAATTAGCGATAGTTCCTATTTGATTCACTTTAGTTCCTCTTACCGTTTCGGAGCGAAATCAGACTGGAAACCGCTTCGGGCATTGTTGAGCCAGCAGCAAGAAAGGTGAGACCCATCACAATTGTGGGTACGTGAATGGCCACACCGAATGCTGTCAGCATCCAGACGATCAGGTACGCATTGGCACCGATCGTTAGGATGCACATGATGAACGAAACGGGGTAGAGGCGACGATAGCGCATAGGATGAGGAATGACCATGCGCAGTACCAACTTAATGGGGAACACAAAGATCCACCAGAACTTCATGAAACGCGATGCGCTGTGCGGATACGCAAATATGCTTTCGGGCATTTGATCATCCTCTTCGTCGTCACCGTTCCCTGCGCAAGATAAATGAAACATTCAGAATGTTATCGATCAATACAGCATTTTGTGGCTATGAGTTCCCTCCCACTTACAATTCTTTGAGTGCGTCAGATTGGCTGTCGAAGACATGGATGAGGTGTTTTCTGGAAAGTTCACAACAAACAAACCATCACCGGACAATGGATCCTTCTTTAAGGGCAGCTGAGCCTTAGCACTGTTCTCTGGCGGTTCCGTTAGATCTGTAGAAGAAACAACGAAAGTGTCAAGTAATGGCTCATCCAAAAGGAAAAGAGTATCAGCTTACCGTAACGCGTGGAGAAGCAGCAGTTCATGCGATCCTCGATAAAGACACGTATGGCGGGCATAAATTTGTTGTTGTTGAACGTGATCAGATAGTAGAGCAACAGAAAGCCCATCATAATGCAGGACTCGACAAAGGTAATGCTGCCACCCCAAGCGAGCACAAGTAGCACGATCGTGTTGAATATATAGATAAAGCAGTCTCTCGCTATGGGCCACCAGTCAAGTTGAACGGGCTAAATAATTCAAGTTCGAAATTAGTCACGGAGATTTATTTTTTTGTCTTCCATTTCTTTAAGATCTACCTTATCGATACATAGCGCCGCTAGACCTGCCACGCCCAGTGTGTTGAACATTAGGGAACCGATAACTGTGCCCAAACCCATATCCGATTCCAGAATCAGTGTACTTATCGTATTCGTAAAGAACTCTGGCATCGATGTCGCTGTTGCCATAAAAGTTGCTGCTGCAACATCTTTTGATAGGTGCAGATCCTCGCAGATGCATTCGACGGTCGGTAGGAAGTAATCGTTGCAGATGATCGCCAGCAGAATGAAGAAATATATCGCAGCGAAGACGTGTAGCACTACCCAACCCTGACGTAGTTGTTCCACTGTAAAGACAAAGTGTAGGGTATTTTAATCGGATCTACACATAGAACATGATAAATCCTAAGCAAAAGATACGGCTCTTTAAAGGGTATCTGATCTGCTTCCTCTCGAATTTTTGGTCCACTTTTATATTATTTTATGACTGCTTGTAATTAGATTTAAATGGTTTATGTGGAAGAGTTGGAGGCAGCATAAACCAATTTGCTGGAAAATAGGCTGTGTGATAAGCACGTGAGTGAGGCCATGTATTCAATTTTATGGCTTGCAGGGTTCCCAAAAATGAATTAAAAGGGAGACTATTTGCTAAATGATGTTGATGTTTGTGTAGATAGTTTATAGAGGCGCCTTATAGGAAGTTGTATGTCAGATCTGGATATATGTGCGTTATATGCAGTCTAGTTTGTATCATATTTCCAATTCTAATTGGATGACCTAAGCTCTTTAGTTGGCAAAAGAGATCAGTGCATGAGCAGCTAATATGAAAATTTGATATCTGAAAATGTCTTATCGCATTTATTTGTATGAGCTTTATAGCTACAATTCTTTCGGATATTAAAATGCCTCCATTTATTACACTGTCTGTCTGCATTGTGTGCCTAACCTAAGGTTATTGGTAAGGTATAAGTTATAAGCTGTCAAGATCACGAAGGCTTAGAGAGAATGGTTTGAGAGAGAGAACCCTCCATCATACTCCATATAACCGACGTCAGGCCCTCGCTGAGATTACAGTCAGAGTTGCTGAGTATGTGAAAACTTGATGTCTGAATAGGTCTTATCGCAAATAAATCGTTTTACAGTTACTCGGTAGAAATTCGCGTTAGAATTCCGTTATTTATGATGCTGTCTGCGACGCCGACAAGGAGCTGCACTGTTTGGGCCCAGGCATGTGGAGCTGTCATGTCCCCAAGCGTAGTAGTTTAATTAAAGGTTTCACACACAACTTGCCCACAACAGCAGATAAGAGACGCGATTTGAAGAGCACCGACAACAGAGAGAGAAAGATACGAGAGAGTAAAAATAGACAATCAGAGAGAGAGAGAGAGAGTGAGCGAGAGAGAAACAGAGGGAGTGCGGGGCCCCGCACACTCGATAGGGGTCTAGTTTATATGTGAGCTCTATAAACACATTTGCGGCGACTGATTTATTGGCCATCGAGTTGTGCTCGTCCGCTTATCGCCCACTTGTATTGACCCTGGCCCAGTGATAAGCCTGTATGGCCGCGTGCTGTTCGCTCGCCAGGAAGACCCGTCGCCAGGGACAGTATAGTTCAAGTGCAGAAAAATTTCCCATAAAACCATATTTCATATAAATCGAAAGAAAATACTGGTGTCATTTCGATGACTTAATAAAAATCAAATCACGTCAATGATGGGTTTTTCTATTTTTAAACTTACGTGTAAAGATCTCAGGGAAGTCATCCAGTGGAGCATCGGCCTCCTCACCAGGACAGGTGCCTCTGGGCAGTATATCGAAGAGTAGCTGTTCATCCAAGTATCTTAGTGATGATTCTAGAAAGTTGCTACCATTACGCGCTGCAATTGGTAAGAAATGAAGAAATGAATTAGATCTTTTATGCATATCGTGGAAGAGTCACAACCATGAATAAGTTGATGCATCCAAATGCATTACTGCATTCTCAACAGATCCCGCACAATGTCTAGATCTCTGATAATATCCGTCGTATCTTTGGGAAAGATAACCGCTCAGTGGGTGAATGAAAGTGATAAGATTGAAGCCCTGACAAAAGTGCACTGAATTTTGAAAATCTACAGCTGTTGCTGAGTGACTTAATAATACTCTGTAAATATCAGAAGTTCAAGGTCAAGGGTACTTAATCAGTCTTGAATATGCAAACATTTTCTTAAATTCTTCTATCTTACTATAAAACCCAAATTAAGGGGATATTTTTCAATTTACTGTGATTTCATTACCTTCTCACATAGAGATAGGTAAACAACAGAGATAGGTAAAAATTTCACGAGCTTATGAAGCTAGTTAGGCATTTAAATGACTAATTACATTGGTAGTTAAGCGCACAAGATCCAAAACATAAACAAAGTTTGATCGTGTAGCCCAGAACGAGCCCCCTTCTACATATATACACAGTAAACATGTTATAGGAAGCATTTGATATCGTATATTGCCATCGATTGGTAGGTTTTTATGATGTTGTTGTTGATGGAGTGATTTGTTCCGCTTGTTGTTGTTCTCGTTTTGTTAATTGATTGAGTCGCCAATGACATTGATGTGTAATCCAAATATAATGGGAAACCGTCATGTCGAATTGGTGTCGTTGTTATTGTTGCACATTTCTTTTACGACAGATTATTAAATTATTATTATTAGCCATAATTTTGCTCATATGGGGAAATAACACGTCGCAACTTGCTGTCTGTCACATTATCTTCTTAGTTACCCAGAAGTGCCCACAATTATTGTAGTTCCTGGGCATGTTCGGTACGGTGCGGAATATTCGTCTTAGTCTGATTGACTTGCCTTATCTGCAGGTTCTTGTCTCGGTGCCTTTAAGTCCCCAACCTCCCCCGTGTTCGTCGCCCGCTTCAGATGAATCATTTATCGTAAACAAGTATCGCAATGACCAGGCAAGTCGTTAAACCCCTGTGAACGGGGCTCTCCACTGAGTTATCTTGATGAAATTTCGCATGATAGCCTAGCTGGTCTTTATTTGGTATATATACCATGAAACCAAACAAATCGGGTGACTATATGATGTCGTACTAACGAATTTAAGAACATTATCTAATGACATCACATTCGACTCGTAAACAAAGCCATCTACTTATCTCAAAGACTCTCTTCGACAAACTGTAAACAAATATAGTAGTCTAGGTACTTTCTTGGTAATGCCTATGACTACTATTTATTTTATTAACCCATTAGTTCCTTGGTATTGTAAGAGTTTTGGTATTTTGTGTTTGTTATTGACCTTTTTCACTTGAAACTCTGTCAGCACGTGCGATACGCTCGGCAGCTTTTCACTAGCATTTTTATGCTCAGTTTATTGTTATTGTTAAGGCTTTTTTTTTTGTGGGGAAAAATAGCAATATCTTGTGCAGCTGGTCCCAGTAGCAGAACAATGCAATAAGCTGCAATCGAGCTAAGTGCATCCAAGTCTTGCGATAATCAGACGTAATTCCATAATTAGATAAATACAAAACTTAACAAACTTAAAAATTAAGCATGGCATGAAAAATGTTAAACAAAGAAGAGTTCACATGGTGGACTTAGTAATGCGCTATACAGTTTCTTTAAGGGCTTCACAAAATATTATATTCTTTGATACATACTGTTTTCCAGAATGCAAACATACGTATATCATATATATTAAATTATCTAAATTGATTAATTTACTTAATTCTTCTAGTGTGTAAGGCCCCTTTTCACAAATTGTTTACGAGAGATCATAACTCTAACTTGACTTTGTATGTGACGCTTTCGGTCATTATATAATGCTATAAAATATGCCATTAATAACTCAACCTTTATATAGCTTTCTAACTCAATCATATATGGGCATTTTTTTGCATTTTTCTTCAATTTGTTGTCCCGTGCGACAGCGATAGTTTTTTGCAATTATCTTGAAAATGAAAATGCAATTATCTTTCACCAATAATAGAGCTATGAAAGAGTAATAATTTAAACCTACTCGCCAAATTTAAAATGCTTTAATTCCACGTGAATTTCCATTTTTCTTCCATTTTTTGTCCCGTGCGACAGCATGGGATTGCCCATATACATAAGTGTATGTTCATATTTATACTGACCAACTTTTTTATATCAAATTTCAATAAAAAACCTACATTGAGTTTATATAAAACATGTTGAGAAATAGATTTTCTATAGCTCCATCCATAATAACAAAATAAGCGTATATATTTGTAGTGCACTCCAACTTATTTAAGTTGCGTGAAGTAATGCAACTATCCAGATTAGATTAGGGTATTCAAATTGTTTTTGTCAAGTCACTACGTATAGTTTTCGGTTATCATTGAAACTGGTTTTTGCGGCCTTTATTTAGTGACAGGTGGCAAATCGCAGCATAGCAAGTACTCGCACGCGTGCGCGCCATGTAATGTGTGAGTGCATGTGAATATGAATGTACGATATATGTATGTATATGTACATGTGAATATATTCACACTCGTTTTGATATCGATGGGCTTGCATGTAACGCTTGCGCTTAGCTCTGGGCGCAAACAAGTTTATTGAACCTGTTGACAGGTGTCGGTGCTTTGCACTTGCTGAGGGTTACACCCATCGATTATGGAGGTCGGAATTGAGAAATACCCCGGGATGGAATTTGTAATATTCCAAACCAAAATAGCTTGATTCTTATGCGGAAATTGTGACTTGTGGTTTTCATTATGGGGAAGTCCCAACTAGCTATCTTCCACCCCCCCCCCCCGCTCCCCGCTAGGGCCTTACCCTAGCAATATTTCAAGATTGCGTACCCATTGATGCATTTCATTGTGCAATTTAGCCTGCAATATCGAGGGAAGCCTTCCAATGTTTGCCATAATTAACCAAAGGGGACTTCAGACAGACAACGCCCCCAAATGAAAAACGCATTCGCTTCGTTAATGTTTCCAACTGTTACCCCCCATTGCCCATTCCCCCCCATGGTCCCTTCTCTCTCTATTATCATTAGCATTATTGTTATTATTATTGCAACTTTGCTGTTTAATTGCCAACTCGTTTTGCCGATCGTTTTGGTCGTGTCGGTTGCGGCCAGCAGACTCAATGCAAATCAATCGGTTTCCCATTAGGGGAGATGGGGGGAGATAAGAGAACTTAGAACTAAAAATTAAAAGCTGAAAACTGCTTGTTAATTGTTTATTAAATAAACAAATAGTATGATTGCCGAACACTGCACAACAAACGAGTCAGTTTTCTTTGGCAAATGACATGGAAACGTAAATATGGTAGAATATAATGTATACTAATAGTATAATGACAAGAGTTTCAGTTGGAACTATATTAATTGATGGCTATTAAAATTGAATCAATAAAGAGTAGGAAAAAATATCAAAATAAAATTAAATTTGGGAGAAAAACGAAACAAATTGGAACAAAATATAAGAAAGTCAATAAAATTCACATTAAATTCATTATAAGTAAAGAATCTTCAAGTAACTGATGTGGAGTAAAGTGTTATAAACCAAAAGAATATATGAAATATTGATAAAACTGAGTTTATTATAATTAAAGTCAAAGGAACGAAATGAAAACCGCTAGAAGAAGTATCTATACCACCCCAAGCTATGTACCTTTGTGCTGAAAAACTTTGCCACAATCAACAACTACAACTCCAATTTCGCAATAAAGTTTGCATCAAAATTCTTTGGAAATTTTCAATTAGTTTCCCCAAATGCGAAGCTCAATTCTCTTGTGCAGTGTTTGTAACAAACAAGGGCGCCTGCGTCGCACCGCTAACCCCTACTTCGTTTAACCGTCTGTCAGTCTATCAGTCTGTCAGTTCGGTCGGCTTGTTTGCCTGTTTGTTCGACAAATACACGAGATGATGATAAATTTGCGCCGGCAACAATAACAACAACAACAACAAGAGCCACAACAATAAACTTAATAATAATAACATGAGAAAAAGACAACAAAAAATAAAAACAAAGCACTAGACAAATAAATAATGAGAATAATATAAAGAAATTGATAATAGATAATCAAGCAATAGTTGGGGAAAGGTATGGAATCCAAATGTCATGGATACGGTGAGAAAAGTCATCACTTATCGGAATTACTGTTTGGATTTTGGATAGGACGAAATGCAGTAATTACCCCTATGTATGTAATTATACTGAGATACCCTCGTACAAAAGCATAGATCGCATCAAGAAGTGCAACATCATGATTCCAGCTAAAATCTTGTCTCGTCTAGATCGGAATTACCAAATGCGTTTTCTGATTAATATAAACTTATCTTTGGTAAAAGCACAGTTTATTTATAGAGTGACGAGCTCGATTTGGCTTCGGACATCGGGACTTATAGAAGGGGGAATTAGGGTCGCTGCCCGGGATCAATTCCAAAGAACACGGGAATCCACCAGCTTCACCCAGACAAACGAGCCTCAATTATTTATGCTATGTTTTGCTTTTGCCTTTTGCGCAAACAATAATCGAGTCGACGCCTCGATTCGACGATTATAATTGAACGTTAAGTCGACTTTATGCAATGCTTAATTATGAAATCGTACTTAACTGCCGACTTAAACAATCAAGCGGTCCCAAGTGCTCCCAAGTGGTTCGCGCTTCTTATAATTGTATTAAGAGTTGTCTGTCTTGTGAGAATACTTGTTGATCAAACTGACACTCTGATTCCGATCGTAGGCAACACAGATATTATAAACGTATGTTTATATTTTTTAAAAATTTTTTGTTCGACAAATACCCGATGATGATTTTTTCAACATAAAATCGATAGAAGAGTATTAAGTTTCTTCATTTGTATAATTTGTATGAACTAACCTACATACATGCAAGGCAATCACAAGAGCCCCCAAGCCCGTCGCTACGACTTTGCCCTCTCTAAACCAATTATGGTAAACTGTTTAACAAAATACTCTAGCTTCAATATCTTTTAACTGTTTTTTTCCACAATAAACCCCGGAATTAATTGTCATAATTTGTTATTGTATCATGAAGACAATGCAATTAGTGAACTAAAATTAGAAAATACTTTTCTTTGGTTTTTATGCAACAATTGATTTAAGGATTAATTTGTTTATTCAATAAGCAAAATTTTCCAAACGTTTACGTCGCATAACTTAATCTGAAAGTTTGTCTGAAATTTCATCTAGTCAAAATTAGTTCTAAAATACACAATAAACTCCGAAATATATTGTCATAATTCGTCAGGCATTGTATCATGAAGACAAATTCAATTAGTGAACAAAAATTAGAAAATACTTTTCCTTGGCTTTTGTGCAACAATTGATTTATGGATTAATTTGTTTATTCAAAAAGCAACATTTTCCAAACGTTTATGTCGCATAACTTAATCTGAAAGTTTGTCTGAAATTTACTTCAAAGAATCTGGTCAAAGTTAGTTCGAAAATATCAATGCAATGTTTAAATTATCAACTTCCATTAAACCATTAATGTTTCCTTTAGATACATTTTGTTTATGTTTACTCCCAAACTTACTCCGAAAGTTATTCCAAAAAGTGAACGAACGTGAATAAGAAAGCATCTGCAGATTTTTATTTCATTATCCGATACAAAAATTTCATTTTTAACTCCAATCAATTCGGAATAATTTAAGTGATCTTCTTATCAATAACATTGGGTGTGACGGTCATTAATTCTGCAGATTGTTATAGTTAGCAATCACTATGCGTATCATTTCAAATCATTCTATACAATTGCTAGTAATTTATTTAATAAAACAACGAGAGTTATTTAATCAAACCACGCAAAAAAAGGCAATATCTCATTCGGAAATTTCACTTTAGCCAATCAGTATAAATCAGATAATTGGCAGGTGTTCGAGTGGGTGAGAAAGGAAAAGAAGCAAGAGAGAGAGAGAGAGAGAGAAAGCCAGAACATAACTGAACTGATAAGAGACTCCGATTGAAGGATTGATATTTTGGTAATTTCAGTTAACACTGACATCTATATATGAATGTACATTTTGGGGGTAAAGATTCTGCTGCTCTCGACTGATAAAGCCTGATAAAGGGGCTGGCCCTGCGAATTTTGGCAGTTGTTTGATGAAGCAGATGGACGATAATGAAATCAGCTCTAAAGGTTTTCACTGATTTATCAACTCAGCGAATGCTTTACTCTACATGGTACATATAAATAGTGCAAGTTGTTTCGATTATTCGCTTGATTGATTGATGTGATGATTATCTGGCAGCTGCTTCTGGTCTACCTATACTTCGATTGATAAACCCATTTAAGTGCTACGCTTTAGAGAGAAAGAGAGAGAGAGAGAGAGACAAAAGAAATGAAGAATGCCAGTTCATTTGGTATATCATCTTTATCTTTGAAGGCATTCAAGTTCAATCGAAAACTGTAAACTCGTGAGTGCGGCAAGGTCGCAACTATCATACATTTATGATATGGATTAACATTTTGGAATACTTAAGAGTTTTTTGGTTTTAAGGTTTATACGATATTAGAGTATAAAAATCTGACGGTAAAAAAATCCGCACGGTGTAATTCAATCGGCATTTGCTACTATCAAGCTGAATTCGATGTTTGGAATTTCATTTATGTTTTAGTTTTTTCGTTTCTTCGGTTCGTCTCTTAACTCTTTATTTTCTGTATTTACTCACCTGTTGCTTGTGTATTAGTTATTAGGCCCGAAAGTAGTAGGATAGCGCCAAGCAAAAGGCGCGCGTTTTTCAACATTTCAATAACAACAACAACAAGAAAAACACTTCGAAATTTTTCGCGATTCAAAAACGATTTTTTTTTTAATGAAAAAAAAAACGTATGAAAATTCGTAAAGAAATAGCTAAGGTTGATTAAAATTTATAGCTTTGGGCTCGTGAAAAAAAAACAAAAAAGAAAACGTTTTTGGATAACGCTTTGCGCGTCTCTTTTATGGGGTCACACACGGCGTATGCGCAACGGTTCAAGAAGAGGCGATTTGTCGTTACGTTTTGATTATTTTTTCGTTTATTTTGCGACTTTATTTTAGTGAGTTATTTAATTGCTTCTTGTTAGCTTGTCTTTTTTTTGTAGATTTTGATGTTTTTGATTTTGTATTTGAAGTGCTTTTTATTTCGTTTTTCTTTCGTCGAATGCAACTGGGCAACGGCAACCGCAACCGCTTGGGTAGAATTGTATCGCACAACTAATTAAGTGCGACCAGCGCGCGCGCGTCTTAATAATAAACAGCGACGCCCGCCCCGACTGCGCTGTCATTGTCAACGGCGACGGCGACGTCGACGGCGCGACGTTGCCGTCGGCAGCGGCAATAGCTATTGACGGTTCTACTTCGTATAATGGAAAAGATATCTCTCTCCCGGTGTGGAGACAAGTCTGAGATAGTTTAGTTAGTTGATTTTGATTTTGATTCTGAATCATTTGGCCAAATGCCGAAGTGTGTGTGTATGTGTGAAGGTGTGTGTGTGTGCGGATATACTAGAGTGTGTGTGTTATTTACACGTGTGTTCATTCTTATTTTTGATATCGCTCTGCTCTTATGTTGACTTCGACTACAGCTCTTAGTTACACACTCAGCTGAGTGTGCTCTATGTGTGTGTGTGTGTGTGTGCGTGTGTGTGTGTGTGTGTATGCAAGTGTGTGTGGGCTCATTAATGGAGCAGTTACCGCTCTGATAAGAAAAGTCAAACAACAAATTGTAGCAACAGTTTATCAATCTATTGCCGGCAGTCAGAAAAACCTCAAGCTCAAGCTCATTTGTATGTGACTGGTGTCAGTGTGTCTGTGTATGTGTGTGTGTGCATGTGCGAATGTGTTGTACTTCATGTAACCAATTGAAACACTTTGGGTATTTTTTTGTATTAACCTCAACTGGAAACCTAGTCGTAGCCTAACCCTATTTATAGGCCTCACGTGCTCAACTATCAATCTGTGATCCTCCCCTGATCTCCCTTGTGATGAAGCGTTAATCTAATCGCTAATCGCTTTCCATAGCATTCATTTCACTTTCATACTCATTTGTGCATAAATGAATTTCATAGTGCCAACGATCCTGATTAAAACACCGCAAAAGCAACAAATCAATACTGATCGCGAGCCGATCGTACTACATACGAAACGTAAACGTCTCTTCATTAATTACTCTACACAATATGTACTTCCCTGTAACGTTCGCTTCCAGCTATGATCGTGCAAAGTTCAGGTGTCTCATGTGCTTAAACCTACCTACCTTCCGACCTAACTACCGATCTAGCTGTCGCCCCACCCTCTCGTAGATACCCAAGATCGCCGCTGATCAATTTGTCAGAGAACTTTTGCTATTTCAGTAATACCCACTGGGATTTTATCGTGTCGTGAAGTCTGCTCTGCGCGAGTTGCATTTCCCAATTTTCCCAATCCCATAAATTTGTCAAAAACCTAATCAATCCCAAACGCTTAATGACATAAGCATTTTATTTTAGTTCCTCCTTTTCTGATTCATTTGCTCAATTTGCATACGAAGGGTTTTTTTTTATTAATAAGGAAATTAATTTGAAAATCCTTCATAATTTGTCACAAAAGATTTGGAAATTGATTTGCAATCATTCTTCAAGTCTAAATCTCGAAAAGTTTGAACTCATTTCCGAAATACTTTGATAAACCAGGCAATCATCATACGTATTTCCCCCTTTAACTAGACTAAAGATCTAATAAGTTTATGACTCCATTCTTAAGGGCGTCTTACACAGTTGAAGAGAGTTGGCCCTCGTAGAGAATTCCAGATGGGTATTTACATGCAAGTGAAAGCTTCGTACAATCTGTTTATTTTATTTTATTGTCTTTTTTTTGCTATATTTTTTTTATCATATCGCACAAGATTAGGAGACAAACCAATCAGTTTGCTTCTGTCGCCATTGATTACAGCTGTACTTTTTTTGTGTATGTCCGATTCTGATTCTTTCTCCTATGCACGTCACACTTATGCGTTGTGGTGTTATGGCGCCGTAATCTGAGCCCCCATCAGCGACGTCATGTCTTCGCGAAACTATGGCGTAGGCGCTGCCGAGGTGGTATAACAATATCACTTTGACAGAAAGCAATGCAATAAGCCCCCCCTTGTGGTGGCTAATGCTGATAAACAGTTTGACTGGCGGACTTAACGGACAGACCCTGGCCTTGGCTTCTGTTATATATTACTGTCTGTTCTTAACCTGTTGATACGCCCATCAAAGCTCTGTCTATAGAACTTTCCATTACTTATCAACCGATTGTATATAAGTAGGGATTACATAGTCTAAAAAACTTCGCTAGACCGGATGCTGTAAGCAGGACATTGCTAGCCTTAGCAAGTGTGCATATATTATATAATTATGTCTATTTATATTGTACTTATTGTACTATATAGCATAATGATTCGTCTTCGCTTTTTAAGAATTGCACTCAGTCATCGAACGATTAAAAAATGATATTTGTATTATCTTTAAATCACAATTGGCCGCTTAATCAGCAAACATTTATTTTTAGAAATGTTTCAATAATTTATTATTCCGACTAAGGGCAGCCAGATTTTCGATTTTTCATTATTTATGAGTTGGTTTTAAGTGACCCAAACACACGCGTACGCAATCGTATTATTCCATTACTTTTTGCTTCATCGCGATATAGTCATAGATCGAACCTGAATCGGTTTTTAGAGGCCCACCATTCTTGTTGATATCCCGCACATTTGCAATTATAATTGATATCTTAAGAGCTCGATTTATTATGAAGAAATATATATATAGTTTGTATGAGTATAGAGTTTATGTGTTCTTCATATTGCGGTTTCAATTAAATATATACAGAACACAATTCGCCATAATAATCTCAAGTATTGCCCGTAATCAGACTTTTGCCTGATAGGGTCTCTGGTTTTCTTTTTTTGGCCGATTACCGGACGAACAACTCACAATGTTGACATCGTAAGTGAGAGTCCGATCTTGATAACTTGCCCACTCCAGAAGCGACTTATCCTCAAACAGCAGCACCCACACAGCAAATCCAATTATTGGCTATAAAGTCATGAGCTGGTTGGTCGCCATAACAAAGTTACAGTACTATCTAAGAATAGCGAAAACAAAAAGTCTGGCATAGTTATTGCTGATACTTCTTGCTGATGGTTACTAGGCAAATTACGAACATATCTTGAGTACTTTATCCTTATCCTTATCGATTGATTTTGTAAATTGTTGTTTTACCAATTTGTCGTACTTATTCTTTATAGCATGCCATATTATAAAAGCAATGATTGGAAATGGGCGGGTGAGCTTGACGACTAGACTATTGTAAAATTTATTTACAAAGGCAATACAGAGAATATTAAATATTGTTAATATGTTAGAAAGATAATCTTGACGAGGGATAAAACCCGTTATCCAAAGTAAAGAAGGGTATTATAAATGTCTTCTGGATCAATCCATTTGTTTATGCGATTTCTCTAAGTGTTTGATCTAATACCTCGTCTTTTCAGAAATTACATGATGTGTATTATAAGCCAAAAAGAACCAGTAAGAAAAGCAACAGTCGCGTGGCAAGCGACAGTGAGATACCCTTCGACCTATGTTGCGGTGTAGTGTTTAATATGTTTAATTCATACACATATTCATATGAACATACTTTCAAATTATTCTCGACAGATGGCGCTCGCCTACCTAGCTTGTTAGCTGACATAAGCTCTTAGAGTTATGCTTATACTTTCTTGAATAACTTCTGTGTTTATGGTCCGATCCGATTGAAATTTCGAGCATAAGTATATAAGTACATATATAAAGTTAAAGGCAGAAAGTTATATATTTTTTACGACGCTTTTAAAATCAAGTTTAAAAACTAAATTATTGATTTGCGGGAGCGGGGGGCGTGGCATCTGACATTTCAAATTAACTTAATCTGCGCCGAGTATGTAGGAACTTTCATTCCAAATTTGATGTCTCTGGCGTTTATAATAGCTGAGAGCTGTGTGTTCATCTGGTCAGACTGACATCCGGACAGTCAGACAGACATGGTTCAATCGACTCGGCTGGTGATTCTGAGCAAGAATATATATATTTTATGGGGTCTGCCACGCCTCCTTCAGCCTGTTACATACATTTGCACAAAGTTAGTCTAACCTTTTTTGACCATTTTCAATGGTCGAAGGGTATAAAAATGTGCACACCAAATCAGATATCGAGTTTTCTTTTTTGGTATTTTTCGAAAATACTGACATCTTAAAGAATCGGCAGCATTAATATGTGAGTTTTATTTGTATGCTTTGATACGGAAAGGTGCAAAATGAATTCAAATCTTTAAATGGTGCGTACAAACGTCTTATCACTAATATATAAATTATAAACACATGAATTGCAAGTGACTTATCTTGGGACTAAATATATGTGATACTAAATATACTGCATATGTATGGTGTGTAGGAACTCGTATGACAATAGTAATTGAAGGAGCTGTTTTGATGTCATAACGGCACTTCTAATTGACGTCATTGATACCGGGTGTCTGCTACGTTCACCAAGAACAAATATACACACAGATAAAAATATGTATATACATACATATAAACATATGTATATATACTATAGATTCATATACGTCAATATGGCGGGCAATGCGATTCAATTGGTTTGACAAACACAAATGTGATTTTAACTAAATGTACATATGTATTTAGTATATATATTATGTATGTACATATATCGATAAAAGAGAGAGAGATAGAGAGATAGAGAATTATATATTTTGGATGATTCACTGCTGCATTACATATTCTAATACATCGTCTATTGAAGTTTGCATGCTGTTTGCTTTATAGATGAAAGTAGGGTAGGGTAGGGTGTTTACAGGCCTCCCGCAGAACAAGTAGTAGAGAGAGAGTCAGAGAGATCGTCACATGCAGTAGTCCATAGTTTCTTTGATGCCATAAACATTAATGACCTCTTGCGACAGGCGACATGGATCAGCACGGGTCGAAGACCCATTGCAGCGATAGATTAAGAGTGATACCAAAGTTCACTTAAAATAAACTCTTAAAAGTGTAAAGATAACACGCTTGTTTAATTATATATTATAAATTATAAATTATAAATTATTCTATTAGTGCACATAATCATATTCTGGCGTCTCTATATTACACATCGTTCTGACATACTTCATTTCAATGGTGCATGCAACGATCAAGAATACGAGGTACATAAAAAGAGACAGAAAGCCGACAATTTTGCCCAGCAAGAAGTTTGAGACTAAAAAAAAGACATAGATGAGTATTGATGCGATGATTAGCATGCCTACAGTTATGTCAAGGGCATTTGAATTGATAGTGAGATACTATGCACTGGAAGTTGCTTCGAAAATTATCTTGAAAGTCCATGGCAGGCCTAGACATATAAATATGTCAAATGTGTTTGCACCGATGGCGTTGCACATGGCCATTGAGGCCATTCCTAAATTGGTTATTGTTAATTTGTAAATGGTGCTGCATACTATGAAGAGTCCACTGAGAGGCCATTATGAATAAACTGTGAAGAAGAGGTTATAACTAAATAAGCTAACATGCCGAAATATGAGGAACCTTACCTTACCTTTTCTGCAAATTATATAAGACGATACGACTTCAGGAATACTTGTTCCGATGGCCAAAACTGTAATGCCCATGATAGCGTCGGGTACACCAAGATTATAACCAACAACTGTTAGGAACCATGCCAATAAATAAGAAATAATACCAATCCATATAATGGATACAAGTAAAGTTAAAAAATAGGGTGCACGGGGACTGGGAGTGGTAATGGCCAGGACAATTTTTGCCGGAAATTGGATAGCCCACCAAATTTTAAAGATAACATTTGCATTTTCTCTGAAATTTGGGCAAATGTTCTCTTTAAATGATTTTAAGCGCTCAGTGCCCTCACGATCCAGCGGGTCCTCGTTTATCATGTCCTTTTCGTCATCGACACCTGCAGAAAAACAAAGAATTTTTCGTGAATTTTTCGAATTAAATAAAATATTTTTAAAAATTTTCAATACTTCGGAACATGCTCTGGATTCTACGATCGTTGCTCAATGCTACAATATAAATTATATAACCAATTAAAAACCCTACGGACTCAAACCACATAACTTTAGAGTCATACAAGACAATAAAGAGTATGATTATTGATATCAGATACCAAAAGATATCTCGTGTAAGCGGCCACCAGTCGAGTTTTGATATCTGTGAAAAAAATTTGAGACCGTGCCTTGCTTGATTAAGCAAACGATTTTCAAATACTTACCATGCCAGTAAAAACACCGCACACAGCCGCAATTCCCAATAAATTAAATACCGATGATCCAACTATCGTGCCGAGGCCGATGTCACCCTCCGTGACAAATGTTCCCACAATGGCCACAAAAAGTTCTGGGGCTGATGTGGCAGCTGACAAGAAAGTGGCACCGGCAACGTCATACGAAAGGTGGAGCGCTGTGAATAATGAGTTAATAAAAGTGAGAGATATATATGTGTACATACAATAGCAAAGACGCTCCATAGCTGGAACCAGATATTTATCACAGAGAATCGCCAGAAAAATAAATAGATACATGCTTATAAGAATGCATATAAGTGTGTTAAAGACTCCCTTTTTTCTCATTATATTTGGAAAGTTGACAATGTCTGGAATGCTGCAATTACCTCCTTTACCTTCCCTTAAGGCATTGCGAAGATAAAACGGATCTGAAGAATTTAGTGTAATCAATCAATTGCGTTATAAAGTGGATAAAGATAATAGTTTGCTATTCATTCGCTGACACTTTTCACTGTACCGTAGTAATATGATGGTTTATCATGGTTGTCGTTCATCCTCCTTGTCTAACTAACTTCAATTTTGAGTCTAAAGTACCAATTGTTGCATAAGCTTGTATTTGAATCAAAAAATAATTTGAAAGGAATAAAATAACATTTTACTGAATTTCTCCTATATCACTAGATCGAGCTAATACAACAATTTTGCTTACAGAGAGTGTTAGCCAAAGATTATTGTCAATTATAGTTTCCTTCAGAAATCAGAAGGTATCCCTATTTTGCAATCTAAGTTTTGTTGTCCTAGAGGCAAGCTCCATCTTCACAAGCGTAGAACTGACTCATTATTCTGTCAGTAATAAAAGAAAATAATTGTCATTGCATTGATCAAATTGAGTGAAATAATTAATCTCATTCGAAGGAGTGGTTCATTTAATTTTATTGTTCACGTTATCTGAACGATTATCTTACGATCACCTCCTCATTGTTAAAATTCAAAACATTACTAAATCGATTACATGGAAAACGTTTTGCTTTCAGAGAGTTTAAGAGACTCCCCACCCTCATGCGATTTAGTGGTGTGTGTGTTTGCGATATCTTGAAAAAATAACGAATAGCTATACGATACACTGGTTTAATCCGGCATTCTGTGATTTATTTACATGTGTGCAAATGGTAATAATGATATCGTTACTAGAACTACTTTTAAATACTATTTCTTGTGTTGTGAACAGCCAATAAATCCATATTTGGAGGTTGTCAGCACCATTCACAAATAAAAATACGCAAAATGTTTTACTTGTATTAAATTAAGGACATTTCAATGAACAACAAGCACAAAAGCTACCGTCAAGTGTGCCCTACTGGGATTTATGACCAAAATGATTTCATAAATATGAAGATAACTTCTATGTTGAGCGTATTTTGTTATGCATACTTTACGGGGAGCAACCTTGGAAAGCAGTACCTTTTTCAAATTGTCTATTGAATAACTTCACGATGTGGCAAAAATCTAAAAAAAAACTTGTTCTACGCACAGAATTAAGAAATATTTATCATATGCTTCTTATAACATCTAGATTTTCATACGGACAAACAGACGGATAGACAGACATGGTAATATCGACTCGGCTGTTGATGCTGATGAAGAATTGTACCCTATGGATAGCGGGTATAAAAATGCATTATTAGTTGCGCAGAACTTGTGACACATAGGTTAAGTTTTCTTTAAAAAAAACAACATGATAACTTCAAATAAAACAGACAAAATACAATGAAACATAAAGAGTAATCTTAATTAAAAAACTCTAATACTGTTATTTGTATTTATACCCGATACATATATTTTATATATTAATATTCGTTGACATAAGAATAAACAACACTAAAAATGACTTACAAAAATCAAGTTGTGCAGCAATAAAGGAGTATTAACACAGTACGAAAAAAAGAAACAGTTAACAGTTAAACAGAGCTTCTCAAAAATGCCAGGGTGGCATAAAAAGCTTGGAAATTGGGTTGTTTTGAATCCCTACAAATGTATGTTATCATAAAGTTAAAATTTTTGAACTTACATATGCTGCAATTTAAGTCTTACAACATAGAGAAAAAGAGATAAAAACAGCTACAAGATTTAGAAAAATTTACATCTTTAATTTAGTACGTCATGTTTTATTAACAATTTCTATTCATTTTCTTATTGCAACAATTTCAATTCCACCAATCATCCATAAGTTTATTTGCTGGTTTTTAATTATTTGTTTAAATATGCAAATTCAGGCGATTCTATATCACACCTTTTTTGGGCTATACGTCAACTCGATGTAACTGGAAACGACCACAAATATCATGTACAGGATCAGAAATATCCAGCCAACACAATGGTTCAACATAAACTGTGTGATTAGGAAGCATAAGTAAAAGATAACCGACCAAACTGTAAGCATGCCGACAGTTATGTACATGGTTGTGGTATTGAACATTATCTTCTCTCCAAGGATTACTCGCCTAATAGTCCACGGCAAGCCTAAGCATATTAGTATATCAAATGTGTTTGAGCCGATAGCATTGCAAATGGCCATTGATGCCATACCTGAGGTGGTTATCGATAGGTATAATAAGATGGAACAGCATATTATGAATATATGACTTAACAAATGCAACTATCGACTTACAGCAATGAAAATTTTACTATGCACAAGCTACTAAAAGGAAGCAACAAAAAAACCAGAAAGAAAATACGGCATGCCAAAGGTTTTGTACCCTTGCAGGTTTTGGCTTTTATCTTTTCGCTCGGCAAGATTAGAAAATACAGTAGTAAGAAGAGCAACTGTGAAGAGGCAAGAAAGGGAGATAAGGAAGACGATACTGAAAGGCGAACATCAGAAGGGCAACTAAGGAGAAGCTACAAGAGAAAAAGAACTACATAGGAGAGTAAACTTAGAAAATAACGAACCTTTTTTACAAACAACGTACGATGAGATAACTTCAGGTACACTTGTGCCAATTGACAATACTGTGAGGCTCATAATACCGTCGGGTATGCCAAAATTATAACCGATAATTGTTATGAACCATAGACACACATACGAAATTAAAGACATCCATATGACGGCGACGACTATGATTAAAAAATAGGGTGCGCGGGGACTGGGAGTGGTAAGCGCCAGAACTACCTTTGCTGGATATTGGATAATCCACCAAATTTTCAAAATAACATTTGTATCCTCCTCGGGCTTTGTGCAAATGTTCTCTTTGAATGATTTCAAGCGCTTATCACCCCCACGCTCCAGCGGGTCCTCGTTTATCATGTCCCTCTCGAGATCCACAGCTGCAGAAACACAAAGAATTATTTTATAACTCAAGTTGGATCAAATTAATTTTGGATTGTACTTCTGAAAAATGACTGCATTTTATGATCAAAAAGCAATGTCGCTAAATAAATTATGTAGACTAATATAAAAAAAGGGGGTTCATAAGATACTTCATTGTCCACCATCATGAGAAAGAGCATTATAACTGAGAGTAAATACCAGGCAGTATCTCGTGTGACGGGCCACCAGTCAAGTTTCAATGACTGTGAGAAAAAGGTAAGATCGCAAAATTATGATTAATCCAGCAAATGGTATTACAATAATTACTTACAACGCCTGTTGCTAGTCCACACACAGCCGCAATTCCTAATAAATTGAAGACCGATGATCCAACTATCGTGCCAATGCCGGTGTCACCCTCCATAATAAATGTTCCCACAAATTCGATGAATAATTCTGGGGCTGATGTAGCAGCTGACAAGAAAGTGGCACCTGCAACGTCAGGCGATAGGTGAAGGGCTGTGAATTGTGAATTGATATCAGTAGAGCAAATTGATTTGGCATTGAGAGTGAGAGGTACATATATGGTATATGTTTACATACAATAGCAAAGGCGCTCCATAGCTGGAACCATATATTTATCACACAGAATCGACAGTATAATAAATATATACACGCTTATAAGAATGCATATAAATGTGTTGAAGACACCCTTTTTTTCTCATCAAATTTGGAAAGTGGACAATGTCTGGAATGCGACAGCTAAGGTTTGCATCATGATTGCTAGTCTGAAGAAAATCTCGATCTAAAGAATTAAAAATTAGTACTTCCCATGATGATGAATTCCTGTCATTTTTCATTTTACCATAAAAAATTTCACTCGTCATTATATTCCTTTAAATTTGGAATCAAAATGGTGGAAGTCAAAGCTGTACATATTATGCCAAATTTAAATAAACAACTATTTAACGTTGATCTGAATTTCTCAAATATTACTAGATTGATTCAATAGAACAGTTTTGCTTTCGACTAGTGTAATATACGGAAATTTATAATTACGATTCAGAAGCACTTAATAGCATATAAACATATGAACATAAGTATTTTATAAGCAATGTGAAACGCAGTTTGGAACACAATTGTTACATTGATATTCTATCAGTCTATACAATGTTATGTTACATATGTGCATACATTCTACATACATATGTATTTGAGATTTTATTCTTAGTGTATGTCAATCAGTTTTCAAAAGTAGATCAGAATATAGAATATTATTTGACTGTTACTAAGATTCTTAGAGAGGCACAGGCCGGCAACAGGCCGGCTGTCTTTGCATAACTGTCGGATTTTATGATATGTTAGCTGTACGTCTTGGTTTGTTCACGTATGCCCTTCACTGATAATTCCGAGGCCTGTCTAAAATATTTGCACTACATGTTGTACGCTCTATCGCTCATGGGGCTAGCAGACGCCGGATGTGAGATTAGTAATAACTATACATAATATTTGCTGCCAACGTATACATACATACATATGCTAGATGTGGTTTACGTTTTTGAGCAAGAAACTAAAGAGAAGATAGAGAAAGAGAGACAGAGAGTGGGGAATAGAATGACGGACAGGGTTAGTTGTTACTTTTCATAATTTAAAAAGAACTAGTTCATTCAGTGAAATTATAAGAGTAGAAGATAATGGTTGAAAAATGTATTCCATTCTGCTCCCGAAAGTAGTCGAAAAAAACTTGAGACCTGTTATAATTCAAAATTGAACATGTTTTGTCTGATGGATCAAAACTATAGAAAGCTATTTAGAACTGAATGAATTCCGTTTCCCTTTCAAAAAACAACACACAGCTTGATTCTTTGTTAAATCTCATATATTAATCATATAAATACATTATTGAATTTGTTTTTTTTTGATTTGGTTTTTGATTTTTGGTTCTCTCATCTCATTTATCTCATTACACTGCGACTGCGAGAGCGAGTGAAGAGGTTCAAACTACTTTAATAATAATAATAAAAAAAAGTATTACAATAACAGCATAACGTAGTAGCATAAAGGTAACTCAACTATCAAGGTAGATAGAATAGAACAGGAAATACATATTAATTAATTAATTAAAACGACGACTGCACTGCAGAGTTGCCCGCCAGATATTGTTCATCAACCATCCATCAATCATCATCAACCATTCTCCATTCTCCAATCGCCATCCTATCCATCCAGTTTCAACTTCATCCATTCAGCTTTAGCTGCAGTTCTATTTGCAGTGCCAGCTCCAGCATCAACTTCCAACTCCTGTTCTCCTTCACCTTCAGTTACTCCCTTAGGTTCCTCATGATCGTCCGCAGGTTGGCAGATTGACGCGGAAGAACACATTGAGCTCGATGAGCGAGGCGAAGACCATGAATACCAGATAGATGACCAGACAGGCGATGCCCACCTTGGTGTCCAGCTTGAACTTGTTCATCGAGAATGTCAAATAGAGTAGAAACAGTGTGGACAGCAATGTGATGGCCGAATACTCCAGACCGGCCGAATTGATGGCAACATAATTCTGGCCCGGCTGTATGGGAAAGAATACGGCTTTGATCAGCCATGGAACGCCCAGACAGAGCAATATATCGAATGTGTTCGAGCCAATCGAGTTGCAGATACCCATTGATCCGTGACCTGCAAACACACAACGCATATCATTATCAATTTGCCAACAGAGAGAGAGAGAGAGAGCGAGAGAGAGAGAGAGAGAGAGAGAGAGAGAGAGAGAGAGAGAGAGAGAGAGAGAGAGAATGACTCACCGCGCTTGGCCACAATGACACTGGAAACTGCCTCGGGAACGCTGGTGCCGGCGGCCAGGAATGTGATACCCATCACCGAATCGGGTATCTTGAGAGTATCGCCTACAGATAAGAAAAGAGAAGAGAAGAATAAGAAAGAGTGAGAGAGAAAATAACACTCATTAATGTTTCCAGTAGATTCCTACCAATTATAGTTATCATCCACGCCACGACATACGACAACGATCCAATCCAAACGATGCACATTATAAAGGTCAGTGGGAAGATCTTGTTATTCTTGGCCTTTTTGCAGTCGGGTATCGCAATGCGGAAGAGCAGATGAATGGGCCAGATGATTAGCCAGGTGAATTGGGCAAAGCAGCTGGTGCCCTTGGGATAGGTCAACAGGGAGTAGCCTTCCTGTTCGGGGTCCTCCACGGCAGCAGCGGCAGCAGCAACTGCAGCTAACTGCGACTCGGCATCGGCATTGTCCACGGCAATGATACCAACTGGAGCCACAGCTACACCGCCGCCGCCAGCACCACCAACACCAACACCACCACCACCACCAGCACCACATGCAACACTTACAGTGGCTGCCACTGCACCGCCTCCACCAACGCCGGCTGGGGTCGTGCTCGTATTGCTGCTAGCCTTGGCCTGATCATTATTGAGGCCACCGTTCAGCTGAATGCTGGCCATGTTCTGGCAGATGCGGTTCTCCACAAGTTCTGCGAAAGTTTGAGAGAAAATGATCAGAGTATGCAAACGGAAAAAGAAATGGGAAATGGGGAAGAGGAAACTTGCAGAAAGGAAGCTGGAAGAGGAACTGGGAGAGAAACTGAAAGAGAGATTGCAAGAGGAACTGCAAGAGGAAGCGGAAGAATAACTGGAAGAAGAAATAGAAGGGAAACTGGAAGATGAACTTGAAGATGAACTGGAAGAGGAAGTGGAAGAGGAACTGGGTTAGAAACTTAAAGAGAGACTGCAAGATGAACTGGAAGAGGAACTAAAAGAGGAATTGGAAGAAGTAGCGAAAGAATAACTGGAAGAAGAACTGGAAGAAGAACTGGAAGGGGAACTTGAAGGGGGAACTGCAAGAGGAACTGGGAGAGAAACTATAAGAGAGCCTACAAAATGAACTGGTAGAGGAACTGACAGAGAGACTGCAAGGGAACTGGAATACAAATATAAACTAAATGAAAGGAAGTACTTTCTTCTGCGTAGGCTAATGGTTTATTAAACTAGGTACTGGAGGCATAAATGGGGAGGGTACTACATTAGGTTGTGACTAAGTACTTCAATGGGTACTTGAATAGGTAAAGGAATGGGTTCACTAATAAGTACAATTTGGATACTGGAATGTGCAGAGTATGGAATACGGCAATCAAAGTTGAAACTGAAACTGAGCGTGTGTGATTGAAAGGTTACTGCTATAGGAAGTATAAAGGTATTGCAATAGATACTGGATATGTTAATTGTATTGGAAATACAAAAGTTACTGGAATTGGTTCTATAGAAAATGCTGGAACTTGTACAGGAAAGAGTTCAGTAATGGATACGGAAGTCAAACAGAAATATGAACTGGAACCGGAACAGATACGTGAACTGAAGAATGAGGAAATGAACTAGGAGCTAGGATACAAAATGGTAGCGCAAGGGGAGCTTATACAAGGACTGGAAGAGTAATGTAAGGGAAGACTGTAAAAACAAGTGTTGTTGGCCATGAAACTCGTCTAGAGAGTTTCGTTGTGTGTACCTGGATCTTTCTCATTGCTGTTCTTTGTGTGTATGCTGCAGTTGGAGGAGCGGCTGCGCGAACGCGCCTGCTTAACGCCACCTGTGTGTGAGATATGGTAGTTTGTTGTATATGTATTCAATGTGTGTTCAATGTGTGTACATATCGTATGTGTAGCCTTGATCTACAAAAGTGTAATGTTCCCCCCAGTGTCACTCTACATTTGGAGACGCACTTACCTTTGGCACACTTCTGGAAAGACTTGTCGAAATACATGACTGCCAAATAAACTGCATAGAGTGAGACGAGAATGAGTGCCTCGTACCACTCAACACGTTCGTCGTGCATGACACAAATCAAAATTGCAACTGTCACGCCGTAGGCAATGCTATCTCGCGTCAGTGGCCACCAATCCAAGGGAATTGTCTGAAAGTAACAAGATAAACAGAAGAAGAAGTGTCGATGGGTGCAAGGGTTGCAAGAGAAGAATGAATACACTCACCATGCCAGCTCCGATGCCACAACAGGCGGCTACGGCGAGTATGTTAAAAACTGCCGAGCCGACAATGGTCCCCCACTCCGATGTCGCCCTCCGTGATGAATGTGCCTATCACATTGACGAACAGCTCCGGCGCCGATGTGGCCGCGGCCATAAAAGTAGCGCCCGCCACGTCGTTGGACATGTTGAGTGCTATACCGAAGAAAACAAGAAGGAATTAACCTTGCAGAGCCTTGTATAATATACATCCGAAGATCCTTAGTAGGCTAGCTATGCATATAGTAGTTATATACATTTATATATGATATATGGGCAGTAGTCCTACTCAGCTAGAGGCTTCGAATTGTTTTGATCATTAACCTTGCAGATCATTTATGTGTATGTGTATTATAGATCTGAAGATACTGCAGAAGGTATCTACCTATATACCTAAAAACTAAACTATATTCGGCGTATGGTATATAGTTTATACGTATAATATGATAAAAATATGTATATTACAACGGTATTATGTTGTGGAGTCGAGAAATAGATCGGAAGCAGATCTCACTGTTTTATGTTCTTTTCTATTGTCATTGCAATCGGGAGATCACAATCGATGAACTTACCTGCACATATTTTCTCAACAGCTGGCACAAAGTACTCATCACATACTACTGCTAATGCTACAAATAAATATAAACTGGCTATAACATGAAGTACAACAGCACCGGACTGTCTTTGCGCCTCCGTGAATAGATCTCTGGGGAAATCATCAATGGCGGGCTGAGTGCAATTTATATCTGTTTAATAAAAGAGAGACACAGAGATACAGATAGAGAGAGGAGAGATAAGAAATAAAGTTTATAAATAAATAAATAGAAATAACATTTATAAATAATCTTAATGTTATTCTTGTTTTCTTATTTCGTTTTACTTTTTATTTCTTTTCATAGTCACACATTCTCACACATTCTCTATAATCTCCTTTGGTTATGTTTGCCATATTTTCATAGTCTACTTTTGAGCGTCACGCAAAAGGAAAACTTCATATAATTGTAACTTTACTAATGAAGGAGTTAATCCATTATAAAAAACCCGCAAAAGTAAAAAGTCGTAATCGAAGAAGAAAAACTGACAGCACTGAAATGGAAAGCAAATCTGAGCTGGGATTCACCAAGAATTCACAAAAACAAAAACAACACGAAGAAGAAAAAACGGCACAATTTGTAGGCGGCGAAGCGAACAAACGATCGAGTATTATGTATGAGAATAACTATAATCGCTTGATTGATTAATGAGTCTATTTGAATTCGCACACAGTTCTCACAGATCTTTAAATATCAATTAAGAGATCAACGTTTTGCACTTTGCTTGTCAGCTCGGGCGAATCTTGCCGCTCCGCGCCGCGTAGCGTGTCGAGTGTTGAGTGTTGAGTAGCGTCGGTCGTGTCGCTCGACTAATTCAAATGACCTATTCATAAGGCAGATAACGAGTGTTGCTACTCGAATTGTGTTGCTAATGAATAATCGTAATGCGCACATTTCATGTTACGTTTTCACTTTAATTATATTGCTCCGTTTTATTTAGTTTCTATTCGGTTCGGTGTGCCTTCTGCTCTTTTTTTTTGCGTCGGCCTCAAGCGCCGGTAAAGAACTAAACCAACCGAACTGCTGCAAGAACAACCAGAAGACTGACCCAGGGGGAGATTCGGCTAAGAAAATGACAAAAAAAAAAAAAACAAGAAAAAAAAAACAACAACACAGAGAAATGAGAAACAATACGAAGCTCGTTTTCATTGGGGTTGTTGTTGATGCCCGATGCTACAGAGAGTCGTGTCCAATTCCGATTCCGATTTCAATTTCGTGTCGTCTTCTTCTGCCTCCTTATGATCATTGTCATTCAGCATCGTCATCGTCATCTTCTTCGTTGATTATCGATGCGACATGAGATGCCCGAGTTGAGTTCGCTTGAGCTCAGTGCGACTGAGTTGAGCTGGGCTGATCTGAGCTGAGCAGTGTTGAGTTGAGTCGGGTTGGGTTTTGGTATGGGTTTAGTTGAGAAATAGTCGGGTTGTGCTTTGTGCTTTGTGGGATCGGTTTGTTCGGCTTTTCTGTTTGGTTACCGCTGCAGCGGAAGCGACAAATACGAGAAGAAAACGCTTTGATGTCTCTGATCTGTCAACTAATTGAATAAATGGCGACGCAGTCACTGTCCGCCTCCGACTTCTCCTCCCCCTCCTGGGCGGCCAATAGACATGCAACGCCTTCGACTCTAATCGACTCGGATGCAACAAATTGCAAGCATAATAAAATACAACACCAGAACAACGTAAACAATCGATTACGGTAGATGCAAATAGCTCAGGGAGTACCCCAAATGCGGCTGAGTAATAAAATACTTGTCTTTTTTGGGAATTTCTTGGGGTTAACCGAGAAGTTGATATTCCTTAGACCATCCTTTACTTTTGTTTACTTAAACAGAAAAAGATCTTTACCTGGAACTAGCTTTGCTAACACTATGTTTTCATATTGATCCCATTTAAGATCACAATAACTTAGCGCTCTACTATATATAGATATAGTCGCACGTATTTGTACAATTTTTTTTAAGGGCAATTTACATAAATTTCGATAAACAATTGAAGGCAATTTTTCGAGAGGTTCCCCCAGTGTCAGAGACATCATCATCATCATCGCCATCATCAGCACGATCATCAACCAAAATGTGGATCTTGCGAACACTTGTGACTCGACGCGGATCGACACTTTGCGTGGCAAACAGACTCAAGAGTCAAGACCCAAGACCCAAGACAGAAGACAAAAGACACAAGACCGAAGATAGAAGAAAAACAAGACACCATGCAAATGGATGTCTCTGGGGTTTTTTGACTCCGACTCGACTACGTCTTCGTGTCTTCGTCTTCGTCTTTGGGGTCAATTGAGCCAAACGCATTTTGTAACTGTCGGGCCGCATAATGCAATAATGCTTAATCAGCACTTACATACAGCACCATCAAGAGAGGGGGAAGGGGGGCGGTGTGAAGAAGGAGAGCAGAGGGAAGAAAAGGCGAGGCAAGACGCAGCTAATGATAATAAATTTAACATGGATAACAATCAGCGAAATATTCAATCACAGTAAATTAAGTTCACTTTAATTGAATAAGAGCCGCATAAACAGTAGTAGAAGAGAGAGATAGAGAGAGAGAGGGAGGGAGAAAAAAGGGGAGAAGGGAAAGAAAGTGAGAAAACTGAGAAAATGATAAAAATCAAGAATAGAGAAGGAAGGAGTTTAGTTGAATGATAACTACACACTTATCGAAAGCCGATTGATCGATAACCAAATCCAACAGCAGCTCAACTAATTGTAAATATTATTTCGCTTAAATGGAATGTGTTAAGGGTCAACTTGTTACGACGCTTAATTGTCTAACTAATTGACACGTTTTCCCACACTTCAAACAGCTGCAAGTTGAATTAATTCATGCAAGATCGTCAGAGATCATAAGGGTTTCACATAAACTGTACAACATGATGACTTACTTTTGGGTAATTAAGTTATTTTATTTGAGCTCTCGCAATGAGGCGTTAAAGTATCAAAATTATGACACAAAATACTTAAATATCATTAAAGAACTGAAATGTGAAAAGAATTTAAAGCAGAAATCAAGAATTCTGATTAAGAACCTCGTCGGAAAGTTATAACAATTTTAGAGATACACAGATAAACAGTGGACGAACTCATTGCAGATTGAAGAGCTTTATTCTTTTCTATCTTTTACTTTAGTAAATAGACGTAGCACTCAGTGAAGAAACTCTACTAAATCAAAACTTAAAGAAAGTATGAGAAATTATAGAATAAAGCCAAGACACAGTGACAAACCCATGGTGCAGGTTTCAAAGTTCACTTGCTGACAAGACAGATATTAGATTAGACGTTTCCTAACACTGGAACACTGAACATACAGTCGTAGTCGTCCGATATGATGCACATAGCATCTCATCCCATCTGCTGTACATAGAAACGTCTCATTGCCGCAATTGGCTTTTGTTTTACAAGAGACTCGAATAGGCACACAGACAGTTGGAATGGCCATAGTTATTGTCAGAGTCAGATCTATGTACAGCACATACCTACACATACATATATCTATATATGTGTGTGTGTGTAAGTTATTTTGTACATAAGTAAGCAAAATCAGCGCGACAATGCGTTTTAATATGACTTTTGTGTATCGTTTAAGTAACTTTGAGAGCACCCAAGCTGAGGCTGATGCTGATGCTGAGGCCCAGCTCGAGCTTATCTCACTAGTTTGTGCTGTCAATGTGGCAATCTCTACGTATTTGTGTGTATCTCCCTGTGTGTGTATCTGTTAGTTAGTTACTGTAACGGTTGTTGTTGCTGTTCTCGTTGTTATATTTCGTATTTCGTATCTTGCGCAAGTGGCCGTGCACCCAACGAGCAACGATCCATTTAAGATCTATCCAAATTATTTATGTTTCACCAATATTTGCCTCTCTTGGATCTAAACTTATCTTGAGCATTCACAATATGAACGAAGTATATAGTAAAGGATAAGTTTAATACGTTTTTCATTTGCTTTAGTTTTCAAAGTTTCTTAAGTTTCCATCTTAAGTTTCTATCTTCAAATATTTAATCGTTTAGTGTTTTGTATAATTTTGATAAATCTACATGATTCATTCTAAGTTTTTTATACCAATTCAATTGCATGCCTGCATGATAGAATTTCTCTGATAATTCTAGTCTTATTTCCTGGCAAAACTCTTTCTCGAATGTCCGATTAATATATATTTCTTAAACCCTTTAATTAAGGTTTATTAAGGTTGATTACATTGCGTGTGGCTGTCAAATCTGTTTCATCTGATTTTGAGATTGTTTTGAATTTGACGCTTCAATGCACATTCAGAGAAAACATTTAATACACGATATTATATCATGATCGTGATCGCGATCGTGATCATGATGACATATACTAGCTACTAAGATTAGTAGTTTGTACAGTATTCTGTCACGCCAAATTTAATTTTCTCCTTCAAGTATTTCTCTCGCACTTTTCCAAGTGCGGCTGTACTCGCCTGAGGGGGCATTGCGCATACGCCGCTTGATCACAATGAAGTCATCTATACATACATATAAGAAATTAAGTTTTCCGCAACGAAAATACATAGACAACTACAACAACAGTAGAAAAAAAAAATCAAGCCAACAATGGACACAACAACAACAGTAACAACAACTGTCTGTCTGTGTGTTTCTATGTGTGTTTTTTTTAGTATTTTGTTCTAATTTGCTGTTTGTTTCTTTCATCTGTACTTTTTTTTTTTCGTTTTCGTTTAGGCTTTTTTGCTGTTTTTTTATTTTTTTTGTGCATAGTAAATGTCATTAAGTTTCACTTAATGAGCCAATTTAGACAATTGATCCATATGCTTTAGTTTACGCGACACACACACACACATATAAATAGATTATGTGCTGCGCCAGTGTGTGTGTGTGCAAGTGCGGGTATGTGTACGTGTGCGTGTGTATGCGAGTGTGTGTGTGTAACGAGGGAAAACGCGCCGGACAAATGTGCAGAAAAAAAATCCGTTTCTAACCGACAACGACGACGGCGACGACGTTAGAAAGAATATTGAGTTATATATTTAGCAATATAATATATATACTCTTAATATATGCGTTTAATGACGTCACCAGCTACACCGTCACACACACACACACAGAGCTACACACATTCACACACACACACTTGGCTTTAAATTTGTTTTAATTATTTAATTCGCTTTGATTTCGCCGCAAATAACAAAAAAGCAACAAAAGAAAAAAAATGAGGATAGATTTCAATTAATATTTAACGCATTTTTGAACCACTGTTTCGCACAGTTTGAAGTGCGTGGAGTTTGGGTATTATTATATTTAGTATATTTGCATTGCTGCAGAGTTTCGTTAGGTTTGTAAGTTTCGTTTAATTTGTAGTTTTTAGTTTTATGTTGTGTGTGTTTGGTTTTTATTCTTTATTTTATTTGTAATAATTTTTGTAGATGGCCCGTACCCGTAGTGCTGCTAAGACCCCAATAGTCTTCCATTGCTGCACGGTGTTGTAGTGGTGATGGACACTCGTAAACTGCGCTTCGGCCGCGGTATGAAACGCAATCTCAATCTCAATCTCGCTGTGTCCACTTTGATGGTGTTGATTTGCCGCCACCTCTCTCCCCCTCTCAGCCACAGCCTCAGCGTCGGATTAGCTGCGGCTTCTCGGTTTAGCCTCAGCGGCAGCGACACACACACAAACGCATATGTGAGGGGGGGGGATGGGGGGCAGGGCAGAGCGGGGGAGGCTTAAACGCGCACGTTATTTTCAATTGTCGTGAAGATCCCTTGCAATGTTCCCCCCAAAAGAGGGACAGAGAGAGAGAAAGGAGGCAATTGAAAGCACAAGGCGCGGCGTGGCGCGACACTCACACTCACTCACACCCACATACACATAGGCACATTTGTGTCTCACTTAATACATTTCGCAGTTGCAAAAAAAATGAAACAAAATAACAACAACAACAAGAAGCAGCACGACGACGACGCCGCCAAAAAGATAACGGCATAAATCAAGGGGCAATCATAAAGTAGCAGCCGAGGCAGAGGCTGAGCTGCGACTGCGGCTGAGCTCTGTCTGCTGTGTTTGTGTGTGCCTGTGTAGTGTGTGCTTCCTCTCTGTGGATTATGCTGATCTCGCTTGCGCGCACACACTATGCTCTCGCGCCTCTCTCAGCAGAGAAGAAACAAGAACAATAATAGAAGAAGGAGATAAGACGAGGCCGAAGCAACGAGTCCCGTTTTCTTTCGCCAGCGCTGCCTCTGCTCTGCCTGCGTAAGTATTCACGTATTTTTAGTCAAAGCGTCGACTGCGACTGCGCTGCAACGGCGACGGCGGCTTTAAGTTGTTTTTGCTTTTGGGGCTATTTGCGTGCTGCGTTTGCATTTGCGTTTGCGTTTTTGGACATTTGCTTTTGCTTTGGATTAGTTGCTTTTATTTAGTTTATTTTTTTTTTTTTGTATATTCTATATATTGTCTTGATGCCGCCGACGTTGACGTTAAACTGATTCGATGTTTCGGCCAGCGCTTTAGTCCAAACTGAGCAACGAATTAGTTTAGTGCATGTAGGTAAGTGTAAGTGTGTGTGTGCGTCTCAATGTGTGTGCCTGTCTATCTATATATGTGTGTGTGTGTGTGTGTGCGATGCTTTTATATACAGTTTAACTAACTATAGACTACATACACACACACACAAACTGATTGCATGCTGTTCACTTACACACGTACGCCACTCTCTCTATGTGTGTTTGTGTGTGCCCGCATTATTGTTGTTGTTGTCCAGTGTTTTGGCATTTCCAGAGCACGTTCCCAGTTCGCAGTTCGTAGTATTCCTCACTCTATATAGAGGTACATTATATAGTATAATATAATACGATCCGCCCCTAGCAAAGGTCATGTCATGGTACAGCGACCAACTAATTATGTTCAATCTACATTAAAACCTCAGACTAAAAGTGCGGGTAAATCCGATTGGGGGGTATTCGCACTATTCAAACAGCTCGTGCCAGCATCAAAGAAAGTTATCTATTTATCCATGTGGGCTTGGCCTCTTCCAATCAATAACAACAACAACAACAATGTCCATTCTTTAATGCTAGGCATACTACGTATTTAGTATACCCCCAACCCCATATTATGCTCGATTAATTAACCCACATTCAGTCAAGATTTATTGCCTTGTTTTGATTCATTGCTGACTTATTGGATTACACACGCCTCTTTTAACTTATTTCAATAACCAATCCACTGTGATATACTATAGAGTTTGATCTTGAAAATGATAAATACACATATATATGTATATATATACAATATACATATATATATTAAGCTTAGTTTTAAAACAGCCTCACTTCTACGAAAAATTAGAATGCTTTGTAGAAAGTTTTCTTTGAATCATTCTTGGGTAAATGCCTTACTTATTATATTAAATATTATCAGTTTGTCATACATTGAATTATTCAAGTTAATTTTAATCATTCGATAACATTTTATGCAATTTTGCATTGAAAGTGCAATTGCACTCGATATCCTTTTATAAAGATATTGGAAAATATATGATTACTTACCATAAACTTATCCAAGAGCTCCTCGTACATATAGACTCCTCACTCATAGCAGGTTCCCACATTTGCTGATTGATCGACCCAATGAAAACGCATGTCGGGCTTTGTTATGTTATTCAAATTTTTAAAATTTTTAATGCAAAAAGTGAAAAAATAAAACCAAATCGTATTGAAGCGTTCAGTTTCATTTTAAAGATTTGCGAGAAGAGCAAGAAATCTTTTACACAATCGAAAACCTAAGCTCGCTTGGTTGGTCAATCTGCAAACTTTTAACTTTTGCTTATCAACAAGATGCAGCAATAAAAACTAGCAGCAAACAAACCAGGGAGAGCTCCAATAAAAAATATAATAAATATAACAATAAAGAAACGAACAAAGAAAACAACAACAACAATACGTTTCCAATGTGTGATTTACATAGTTTTTAGTGTAGCTTGATTTAGTTTTAGTTTTATTTTACATTTCGCTCGACGTTTCTTTTATTTTCGCTGTTTCGCATTAACATATATTTTGGCAGTTCATTTGAATTCGTGTTAGCTAAAAGCTTTTGGCTAAAATAATTAACCGTAATCAGTACCCAAAAAGCGATTAAAGGCGGATCGAAGGCTTTCAAAATGTAGATCATTGTTTGGGCACGCAAGTAAAGCTTTTCATTTTGGTTGAATTCATTAACGAAGTAAACTAGAAGCTTTTCTATCTCTAAACGGAATTTGGATGCTGAAAAATATGCAGAAAAGCTTTTGGATTGCAAGTTCTTAGTGGGAGCTCAAATAATCTTTTAAATTATGAAACCCCAATCAGTGCTTGAGTTTTTTCAGTTTATACTTGTATAGTTAGAGGCTTAAGATTTTTCTAAGCATATCCTTTGCTTGTATGATCCAGTAAAAGCTTTAAGATCGCAGCTTTAAAAGCTTATACAACAGTTCTCGAATTCTTGACGTATCAAAAGAGCTAGAGAACTGTTGAGCATGTGCTCTCTTCTAACGATTTATCTTTAAATAGCTTTGACATCAGCTTTTAAGCTCCACACTGAGTAAATTAGTTGAGAAGGCCCGCATTGCCCAGCAAAAGCTTAAGTGTAGCCGTAAGAAAAATTCTCAAACGAGCTTTAAATACAAACTAGCGATAACTATGTATGAAGCTTTAGCAAGAACTCTCACCCAAAGTTAAGCTTTCTGACAGAACTTTTCTGTTCTGAAAAAGCTCTCACAAAAGCTGCCCCATCCGATCTGTAATGGGGCCATAGAAAGTGAGAGAACTGGCACAGTCAGCTTGGTCCAGTGCAGTCCACTACAGCTGTGTGCGCTCTCGAGGTCGCGCACCGACATGACCTATGCCCAACACTTAACTCAGGTCGGTCGAATCCGGTAGAGCTTATGAAAAACATCAAATCGTAAAATGTGTTCGCGACCTCATTAAAAAAGCGATGCTGCTGGGGCAACTTGACTAATTGGCTAAATGGTCAACGGGTTTCGCGCCTAATTTAAATTTTTTGATCATTTATTGATCGGTCTCTGAGTCGCTGAACTCCCACAGATTACCCCGAAACCCCCTATCCCATCTTTCGTCTCTCTCTCTCTCTCTCTCTCTGGGTTTCACTTTGGGGGCTTGTGGATCGATGACGAAAGCAGACAGCGCCAAAGGCGAAAGCGACAGCAACAACAACGGGATTGGGCAAGGCAGACTCATAATCGATTCATTGATTCATTGTGGATCGTTCGATCCGAAGTATAAAAGCAAGCGGCTGCAGGTAGACCATCATCAGTTGCCTTAGCTTCGTGAAGTTCCACAGATTTCGATCCCCAAGCAAGAAACTTCCAGCGATGAAGGTAAGTCGCAGTTCAGAAGGAGGAGGATGATCTTCAATTGACGCACTCTACAATCCTTTCTTTTTGAATCTACCTTGGCAGATCTTTGTGTGTTTGTTTGCCGCACTCGTTGCCACCAGCTCGGCTGGCATCATCAGCGGTGGAGGAGGCGGTGGAGGAGGTTACAGTTATGGCATTGGCTCCGGCGGCGGCGGCGGCGGCGGTGGAGGTGGACATGGTCACACTGAGGTGCGCACCGTCAAGGTGATCCATGAGGGCAGCAGCAGCTTTGGTGGCGGCGATCATGGACACGTTCACATCGGTGGTGGTGGTGGTGGACATGGCGGACACGGTGCAGTGCATCAGGAGGTGAAGACCATCAAGGTCATTCATCAGGAGGCACCAGCAGTGGCTTATCATGGACACGATCACGGTCACGGCGGTGGTCACAGCTACGGCGGTCACCAGGAGGTGAAGCTGGTTAAGGTGATCCACCAGGAGGCTCCAGCTGTGCACCATGGCTACTCCCACGGCGGCGGACACGGACACGGACACGGAGGTCATCAGGAAGTGAAGACCATTAAGGTCATTCACCAGGAAGCTCCTGCTGTGCATCATGGATTCTCTCACGGCGGCGGCGGCGGCGGCAGCAGCTACGGCGGTCATCAGGAGGTCAAGACTATCAAGGTCATTCATGAGGAAGGACACGCTCTGGGAGGCGGCGGCGGTTACGCTGGTGGCTTCTCCCACGGTGGTGGCTTCTCTCACGGTGGTGGACACGACTTCGGTGGTCACCAGGAAGTGAAGACTGTCAAGGTTATCCACGAAGAGGGACACGCTCTGGGAGGCGGCGGCGGCTATGCTGGTGGCTTCTCCCACGGCGGTGGACACGACTTCGGTGGTCACCAGGAAGTGAAGACTGTCAAGGTTATCCATGAGGAGGGACACGCTCTGGGCGGCGGCGGTGGCTACACTGGCGGCTTCTCTCACGGCGGTGGTTTCTCCCACGGCGGTGGTTTCTCCCACGGCGGTGGACACGAGGAGGTCAAGACTGTCAAGGTTATCCACGAGGAAGTCGCTGCCGCACCCATCCATGTGCCCGCTGTGCACAACGAATACCTGCCCCCTGTCGTCTCGGCCCCCGCGCCCGGTTACCTGCCCCCTCCGGTGGCTGGAAATAATCCCGTCCAGCTGCGTTGTGCAGTTGACCTGTGATTCGGACTGTGTGTGACTGTCATGACTGTCACCTCCCCTTGTTGAATAGTTTTAGTACCACACCCCCACCACCCCATTTCCCATACACGCCCCCTCTATTTTTTTTCAACTTCCATTAGTATTTTAAGATGAAAACAATTTTTTTTCTGTTGAACATTGAAAACATATAAAAAAATAATTTTTAAAATGATACGAGAAATTTGTTTTTATGAGCAGTGAAATATTTTCGAAAACTTTTTCAACTGATTTAACCTGTTTGGCATAACCTGCAAAAACATTGTAGAGGGTGGGACTTTGCAATATATATATACACATATATTCTCTTTATTTCCGACAATTTGCCTCGGAAAATTATAATAATCGATTTTACACCCCAAATCTGATTTGCCATATGAGTTTAGGCGAGAAACTAAAGTTGACGATTAAAATAAATATAAAACTGTGAGGAACAAGTCGTTCTGAATGAAAATCTGATGATTTTTGATTACGTTATGTGTGTTGGAAGTGATATAATAGAAACTTAAAAAATAAGACTAGTAGAGAAATAGAATAATATTTTGATAGCAGATCAATCTTGTAATGAAACTATGTTACAAATATCAGTCGAAAGGAAACCGAATGAATTATTTTTACAACAAATTTGTGTGTTGGCAGTTGGAAAGAATCTTTAGTCTTTTTTAATGCTATATCAATCATGGGACTAACTTATTATAAAGAAAATCTAATGATAACATATAATAGTATACGAAAGTTAAAGTCTAGTGAGTTACAGTTTGCAGTCGAGTGAAAATGTTTTAATTGTAGGAAAGTAAAGCATGAGAAAGGTCTTATAATGTCAGATCAAAATGTAAATGTAAATGTAAATACCAACCAAGTTATGAATGTTGAAAGGGCGCCCTTATCCAAAAACTTTGACAAACTTTTATGATATTTGTAAAGGTTTGACATTATTTGTTTACGTGTATGAGTTTCTAAGAAGATTACCTAATTAAATCGTTAAATTTTCGAAAACTTAAGATAAGTAAAATAAAACCCATAGGAAATAAAGAGTACCAATCATAATGATAAGGAAAATTTTCCCAAACAAGATTGATCTTTCCAAGTTGCATTCGAAAAGCGCTCGCTGTGACTGTGAATGGAAATTTTTGTTTATTACGATTTCGAAATGCATATTTAGCGGTTTGGTCGATCTCTGATGGGTTATTAATTATCACACATTACTGCTCCTTCTCCTCATTCGCTCTGCATAAATTTGTACGTCTTTTATCTGCAGATGATTTATATTTTTTTGGGTTTTTTCGTTGATTGTTTTTCTCTAAAAGTGCAACTGGTTTTTTCAGTTTCCACCCACTTTTATTGATGGGTTCCCCACTCACTTTTCGTCTTCGACACTACTTCATCAATCTCTGTCTTCTGTCTTCCATTCTCTGCCTATGTCTCTGTATCTGTATCTGTCTCTCTCTCCCACTCTCCCTCTTGCTTAGGCTCAATTATCTTAACCCTAAACGAGCTGATTAATAGGCCCATCGAATTGTTACTGTGGTCACTTATGTATTTAGCTGTGTGTGTGTGTGTGTGTGTGAGCCGAAGAGTGTGCGTGTGTGTTGACAATATATGCAGAAATAACTTAGGGTTCGTAATTAAAGATTAGACTCCATCGTGAGGGAGCCGAATCACTTGTAGTTCCAATCCGCTCGAAGGCCAAACATGCGTCGCTGCTGCGTCGAGGGCGACTGCGACTGATGCTGCTCCAGGCTATTGCTCTCCAGATACTGATGCAATGGCAGTGGACGCGGCGATGATGAAGTCTGTAGCAGCAGTGGAGGGGCGCTCGTTGGGCGCCATTTGGATGGGCGCCACGGCGTCTCTTGCTGCTGCTCCTCCTCTAGCGTATTCAGCGAGTTCTGCTTGCTGCCCCCGTTCCCGTTCCCGTTTCCGTTCTCCGTGTGCACACGCAAATTGAGCAACAGTTCACCATCGTCATCGATCAGATTGTACAGCTGCATTCCGTTCTGGGAATGCGCGCGTTCCAGGCGCACCTGTTGCTTGGGCTTCGGCTTCGGCTTGGCTTTGACACGCCTACGCGGGGGATGCGGAGGCAGCAGGCGCGAGGCACGATCTTGGGCTTGGAGTTGCCGCAGTATCCCTAAAGGCAGCAGCAGATCCGATTCGAAGGGCAGAAAACCGCTTGCACGCACTTTGATAATGTTGCGACTGGGTGGGCGTGGCAATGCCAGCGACAGACTGAGGCTGAGGCTGAGCAAGAGCAGCAATTGCAGCTGCATCACGGTGGGTCGCATCCTCCAGATCAGACGCTCATTTTCAAACAATTTAAGTTTACACTTGCACAACAACAAAAAAAAAACAGTAAAATAATTTCAAAATAAATATAAGTTTTTTTTTTGGCTTTTTTCGAGCCTCTCGGAGCAGCTCGTTCTAGGCGGGTATTGCACCAACTGATTCCGGCCAAGCGACGCACTGTGCCACAGACCCAGCTAGGGCTCACACAGACACGCACACGCATACACACTTAGACTGCAAACATAAATGAATTAATTAGAGAAAATTCCGACGCACGCTTTTGGAAACGCTCGGCTGGACACAGTGGGCTCAAAACAAACAAAAATTATCTCGCTATTATCTGTTGTGTAGTGGAAAGTATGGGGATGGGGGGGACCCATTCAAAAGATACTTAACGGCAAATTACCAAATGTAGAATTATGTAGAATTATAAAACTATGGAGTGTATAAATAGGATTGGAAATATTTTTTTAGAAATTCTTATAAAAATTTAAAACGAATTAAAAAAAAAACATGTTTGCTATTTTATTTATTCAATATATTGATGGTAGCCCACATCATGTATCTTAGAACTATAATATAAAACGTTAAAGTAATTTCAGTATTTTATTGTAAATAGTTGTCAACATATATCATATAATTGTCTTTTATTTATCAAAGTATACAGCAAGTTTTTGTACTTTCAATTTGTTCTATATTTGAGTTGAGCAATATTAAGAAATGAAATTTGTTACTAAAAAATAAATTGTAATATTATATATATTATTATTAAAAATATTGTAGTAGCAATTTAGATATTAGTTAGCATTTTGTAATTATTTGATATTTGCTTTATAGTGAAAACATAAATAAAAGAAAATACCTAACCTAAATATATATTTTCTATTCCTTTGTTGCAGCTTATAAATCAATGATTTTAGCATTTGAAACAAGTTCTCAGTCCAAGTTTTTCACTAGGCCTTGCACCACTGTGCATTAAATGCTCAGCGCTTTGAAATGAAAATAAAAACATACATAACTGCTGTTTTTATTGTTGTGTTTGTGTTTATTGCGGCTGTTGTTGTTGTACGTTGTCGGTAACATATCATTCTTCTATCGTTTTTATGGCCAACACACATACACACACACAGGCACGCACAAATGATGAGTGTGCACGTGTGAATCGTGTGTGTCGCTTGGTTAATAAGTGATTTATGCTACACTTAACAAGAATAATTCTTTTTATTGCTAATGCCTGGCCGTGCCCACTGTGCGCACAGTGGCGTCAAACTGGTTCACAGCTAGACGGGGTCATTATTGCGGCCATTAATGTTCGGCTACTGTCGCAGCTGAGAATTAATGAGAAGGAAGTCGGGAGGGAGTCGACAATGGAGTTGGAGTCGTAGTCGAGGTCTGCTGCACTGTGGGTCACTCTCGCTTAGCGGACGAGCTTAGTGTGTCACCTGTGTGCTCAACTGCTCACCTGTTTACCTGCTCTCATTAGCATAAAATGCGCTGCGCTCTTATGCTAATTTGGCAAACGGAACAAGGCGAAAATCGACTCGGAATTAAATTGAATTTTCACCCAACACAACGGGTAACATTTCTCATTTTCCTCCATGCATTTCCCTGAATTAGCATTTATAACGGCTTGTCAGCAAGTCACTTAATTGGTTAATTTTATGTGTGTCAACGAATCTGAATACTCCGCTTCGTTCCGTTCCGCGAAGCGTTCAAAGCAAACCCGTTTCGGATGGAGTTTCACTGCGTCTGCCTCATCTCTATAGGGTGACAATCGACGATGATTTACGAAGCCTATTGAAATTGAAATGATTTAAGCACTTTGAAATATACCCTCGAAAAGAGGGATTTACTCGGGTAGCAACGACTTGTGATAGAGACGATAAACTTAACAGAAAATTGGTGTAACGAAAGGGAAAACTATAAGAGAATCTATTGTCTCAGGAATTTCATTTTCATCTATTTGACTCTTACGCGGTTCTATTTCACTGCAAAGTGGTGTAATATTTCTCACCAAGAAAGGATAACTACAAGTATTAAACATCATAGAAAGAGTGAGTGAGAAAGAGAGAGACACATCCTGCTTATACGTACTTTGTTTCGGTTGACCAACTGTTCTTTCCTACTCTCTCGCTCTTTCTCTCTGCACTTGTTGATCTATTGCTCTATACCGTCTGATATTACATTTTATCTGCTGTTTGTTTTGATCGCTCTCCTCACGTGTTATTACTTGTCCTCTCATCCACTCAGCGTTTCACAATTTGCATGCTGCTGAGTTGCAATAAGAAATGCGTATCGATATGGCACTATCGATACTACATTAGAATATCTAAAAATCTTATCGAATATACTAAATAAATAAAATACTTATCTTGCGAAATTATTATAGGCAATATGTTCGATATATGTTATATGTTGCTATATTTTTTTACAGCTGCCCATCTCTAATTGCTGCTCTTTGCCAGCCGCTCAGTGTCTGATGCTTTTGCTGCTCTCCTGGTGTCGCTTTTCAGCCAATCAGAACAGTGTACACTCTCTTTTGTTCGTGATCATCTAGTAAGAGTTTGTTTGCTCTCTCTCTCACTCTCTCATCCCTCAGCCTGACTTACAAATGTTCTATTCCTGCTGCTGTTTATTCTGTTTGCTTGGTGTTATTTCGCATTTAGCACACCCCAAGCTGCGCTCTTTCTCTCACTCTCTCCGCGGCCGCTCTATAACTAGTGTTTTGTTATGATCGAACTTCATAGATGGTGCGCTTTCTCATTCGCTCTCCCTCCCACTTCACTTGCTGACTTCCAGTTGCTCTTTTGCCTGGCCTGGAATTGACGCTATTTTGACTTTGATCGTGCTCAGCACAAGTCTCTCCCTCACTCCCCCCTTCCATGACTCCTTTTGAATGTTTTTCTCAATTAAGGCGACTCATTCCCTTTTTCTTATTACTTACAGAAACTTAAATATAGAAGAGCAACCGGATCCATTGCCAGCCAGAGGACTTCAACGCACATTTTGTGGATTTTATTTAGTTTTATTTTACCATTATTTAGCATATATATACGAGACTTTGTTTGGTATACTCGTAGAGCATGTACAACTAAATTATACCAACTTGCAAAAAAAAAGAAGTAATTCTATATAGGTTGAGTATTATATAGTACGAGTATGTAAAATATGTACAGAGAGATGTGTGCGTTAAATCTATATTTCCGTGTTAATCGCGTACTCCTAGTTGACTAGCTTTATAGACGAAGTGTCCAGGGTTCTTCTCAAACTGCGGGAACTGATTTGAATAATCGAGACACTTAAGTAAACCTAATTTAGAGTAATGTAAATCAAAATCTGGAGCTCTGGACTCGTACAAACATCATTTTACATCTACACAGAAATAATAATAGATATTTAGAATAGATATATACATACATATACAAATACTGTTGCTCTAGAAAGTACTTTGGGTTCGGGAGAGTATATAATTGATTGATATATAAAGTATGATGTAGTAATAAATAAATATAGAAAATATACATAGTTAAGTTATACATAAGATTTGCTATATGCCCAGCACATGCCTTGAGTGAGGGGATCTCATCTAGTCCAAAGTAATGTGCGGATTTGTATAGGTGAACCCATGGAACTGCTTCTGATCCATCGAGGCGAGTATTTCCTTATCAATGGGTGTAAGGCGAACACGCTCCCGGGTAAATACGCGATCGAAATATTGTGTGTCCAGTGGATGTTTCTATTGGAATATTGGAATTAAGTATAAATCATGAAAGATACAGTCTTTTGATTGATTCTTAACATGATCTTACAACTTGGGGCTTGAAGGGTGGCTCAATTTGCCGTTTCTCCAGTAGATTCCAGTCAATGGGTCTGAAGAATATATGATCAGCTATATCACCAGCTGGGCTATATTGTGATCCTATGCGTTTCGTGTAGTCCTTCTCGAGAAGCTATAGAAGAGGCAAGAATGGTGTATAAGTTTAAATATCTAGAGAAGATCAGCCTAACAAATTGCACTTACGCCCTTAAGTATGCCCGTCGCCTCGGCCGATATATAGACGGGAAACCATGGAATTTCATTACAAATCGACCAGAAGAGTTCGTCCTCATCGCAGCCGCTGAATGGCGACTGACCGATCAGCATCTCGTAGAGCAGCACACCGAAAGACCACCAATCGACATTTTGATTGTACTTTTCGCCCTGCAACGAAAAAGCAAATGTTTCAAAATAGACAAACAGTCCATATATTATCATCTTACCTTGATGATTTCGGGCGCCATGTAGTCGGGTGTGCCGCAAAAACTATCGGCGGTTTTATCCAAATATATTTGTAATTTACACATGCCAAAATCGGCGATACGCACATGTCCCTCATAGTCCAACAAGACGTTGTCCAATTTGAGATCCCTGTGACAGGGACAGATAGAAACATATGAGTTGAAGGTCGGGTATGTCTTTCTCTTTTTCACTCACCTGTATATGATGCCCTTCTTGTGAAGAAATTTAAGCCCAGATATGATTTCGGCACCGTAGAACCGTGCACGCTCCTCCGAGAAACGTCCACTCTCCTGTATGTGGAACATGAGATCTCCACCATTAAGATATTCCATCACAAAGAACAGATGACTCTGCAGGGAAGAAAAAGAGACAGAATGACTGAGTGAAAGCAGGAGAAATAAGAGATACGTAGGGCGGGATAGAGAGACCTTCAGGCAAGTATAAAGAGACGTGCTATACGTATGTATATATGTATGTCTCACGTTGTTACAATGTCATTAGCTTAGCAATAAGAAAAGAAAGGTATAAAGAGAGCGAGAGAGAGAGAAAGACACCTTCAAGAACATCTGGAATATAAGGCAAACCTTGATAGAATTCTATCGTATCGTATATCGACTGCGAGTCCCCCAAAATGTGGGATGGACGCATCCTCAAAGTCATAAGTAATTAAAATACCTTCTAATCGGTGTCAATGCAAGACAAGATGGCGCGTCTAGGCAAAACAAAACTTATTGTTTTCTGTTAGTATTTTCTTTTTTTTACTAGTAGTATTCTCTCGTGTTTTCTTCTGTAGATTCCTAGTGTTTTTTTTTGTCGGGGGATTTGTTTAGAGAACATTATCGAACCACCAAGTGCCGGACGTGCGTGCCAAATTTGTTGGGCCTGAGGCGGCGTCGTCGTGTGCCCCAATCGATGGTCAGCGATAAAGAGAGCGAGAGAGTGAGAGAACTAGAGAGGGGTAAACATGGGGGAAGGGGTAGACTGAAGAATGTGCGAGAAAGAGATAGATGCTGCACTCTAATTTTAGGCGCTTTTTACCTTTTCGTTAATTTATTTTCGTATCTTTCGGATGCGTTTTACCTAGACGCGTCTACTAATAGAGCACTGGGTCTCTGTGTCTCTGGGTCCCCTCTCTCTCCCTCCCTCTCTCTCTATCCTTCTCTGGCGATGATGACCTTAGACTTACCTCTGTTTGAAAGGTGCAAAACAGATGGCACAAATAGGGATGCTTGGTGCCCAGTGCGAGCACCTTACGCTCGATCAATGTCGAGTCCACGTCGTCGTCCTCCAGCACAACGTCCTTCTTGAGACACTTGATCGCATAGTAATATGTCGTGTCACGCAGCTCAGCCAGCAGCACCTAGAAGAGTATATACGATATATATGATATAAGGTATGGGTTCTTAGAGGATCTCTACTTACCTTGCCAAAGCTTCCTTTTCCCAGCACGGCAAGAAAATGAAAATCATCTACCGAATAATTCTTAAATCTAGGTATTACTGTGGCTGGCGCGGTGAAACGTCCGGATTTTTGGAATTGTGAATATGTATAGGATGTTTCTGTACGATCCATCGACCCAAAGAATCAAAGAAAGTATTGGTAGAGAGAAGAAAAATGAGAAGAGCATCCACAAAATGTAAGTAATCCCAGAGAGACGAAGGAAGAGAGAGAGAATGAGAAAGTAAGAAATATTAATAGAAGTTTTGAACAACGTATAAGATGCACATAATGACAGTCGACTGTCCACAAATATTGTCTACAGTTCGGTTTGTATTTTAGAGCTGCACATGATGAAGCTTCGTCTATGAACGATTGATTAGTTTAGTTAAGATTTTGGGTTAGTCTCATATATGTACATTAAATATAGTATATATGTCTGTATGCCATACCATCATGTTCATCGTTGTGCTCAATCTTATAGGCAGGATTGCAGCTGGGGGGCGTGCTGGGCGAGTCCCGTGCCTCACGAGCGCCTGGTTTTGATTGTATTTTAAAGATTATTATCTTGGGTGTAATGTTTTCTATAAAGAGCAAAATCTCATCGCGACTTTTCGACAGAAAATTTGAGAGGGTTTGGTGCATTTTTTGATTATTATTATTGTTTAAAATGTTAATAAAAACTACGGTCTTCAATTGTTTTCATACAAAAAACTTGAGAGAAATGAATATAAGAGTTCTTTTTTTGACAATTAAAAAGTAAAGTTCTATGATAGTGTTGCTTAATTCAGTAAAAACTCCCTTAGCGGACATTTTCCTCAGCTGGGCCTCCCTTTGAGGCACACACACTTTTCTAAGACATTCGTTTTGCTCAACTTTACTCCTCTTGGCCGGACGCGGACACTATTTATCTATATCGGCATTTAAGAGCTCTTTTGAACGGACAAAACGGTATTAAACATACGATAACACAGTAATTTCCAAGCGAAAACCTCTCTTAGACGGACATGTACCTCTCTCTCTTTAAATATGTAAGACCTAAGCAGACACTCCTTTTAGCAGATTGTCAAGCTGTTTATTAAAAAAATGTAAGGCTGCTAAGGCATGGGCGGACCCTCCTTTTGCCTCTGTGCGTAAAAATATCTAAGATGAGTCTTCTGGAGTCCCTGTCCGGCCAAGAGAGATTTCACTGCATGTGCACTTCTAGCGATAAGTAAACTACGATCAATTCTTAGATAAACGAGCAATTCTTATACCAATTCGCACACGTGTTGTAAATATGTATTCTACATGATATTAAATAGATATATTTCACGCGGGCCCACACACACTCTCTGAGAATTCACTGACAAAGTCAATTACGAAATCAGGCGCCACTATTTATGGATTTTACAAAACACACGCGCCAATTTTCTTTCGTTACCGATCGAATCGGATCGGATCGGAAAAGATTCGGGATTGGGTTTGAAATACTTTTGGGGTTACCTCGCTTTACGTGGTTGAGCGCTTCGACGATGAGTTTCTGATTGACGCCGCATAAATTGGCCGTGAGGCGTTCGCATTTCTTGTGACAATTCACGTCACATTCTGATCATGTTGTTGTTGTTGTATAGATGTAGTTGTTGTTGTTGTTGTTGTTGGCAACGTGGGCAGCCAAGATGTTGAGATTAATTAAAACAAATCGTTATTAACATGATTATGAATTGTAATCGTATGGAAATGGGCAGAGTAGAGAAAGATATATGTACGTTATATACAGTTCCATATCTATACATAAATATACATATGTAGGGTATGTATAGAATATAATTTTGGGCTCTTGCAACATCTGCGATTTATTGATTGCACGTTTCTGGCGAATGCCTCATCCTATACTTTTCCTTTTAATAATGAACAAAATACTTAAAAAACGCGAACAAGAAAACAATTAAAATTGAAAGAATTGCACAAGTTAAGCGCTTGCACATGCCCTGTAAACAATGCTTGAGTTCAAATATCTTATATTTACGATACTACACTTGCCTCGAATGAGCATACCCTGGAAGCTACGAACATAATGTTTGTCTATCAATTAAAATTGTTAAACACATCAAGTAGAGCTGGCAAAACCTTATTTGAACCTATGATTTATTATAGGAATTAAAATAGCCCCAATATAACAGATTTTTGCAAAATTAATAATTCTAATAATTAACTAATAATTCTATGATACCCTAGCATTGTTTCCCTTTCTAGGGTATAACAATTAAGGAATAATGCAAAACAATCAGAAGCGAAGCAAGAAAATTGCTTACGCGCAACTAAAGGTAAATCATTACAAAAACACAGACACACACACACACACGCATCCACACAACAAACGCACATCCGCTTTGGATGCGGCCCAAAAGCGCCCCTTGAGCAAGCGTCGAGAAAAAGGGGGGCGTTGTTTAATGTAAATTTAATAAACAAACCGAAAAATATTCACAAATATTTGCGCGCGATTGCTGGCAAAATGTTTCAAGGGGGAACATTGGCAAATTGTACTTCGCATTCAACGAAGCGTTAACTAATTCAATGCAAATATAACGCATACGCCAAGTGCGACGCACCAAGCAGAACACACGCACACACACTCACCTCCTCAAGGTGTGTGCAAGCTAAGAGCAAATATTGATAGCTCAGCTTGCGTTTCATTGCCTTGAATAGACTTTAAAGTGAACTTTACAATGCAGAAAGTGAGTAAGGCTGAATGGATCCTTAATTTCCCTAATTTCATGCTAAGCATTGTTAATCTTTTTGTGGAACAAGAATATATATAGAGTAATATATACAGATACATAAAGGAGAGAACTTTACAATGCAAAATACTCTGTAATAATGGAAGATTATTGAGTAAAGTAAGCTTAAAAGGATCTTTTTACAATATTTGCTGCAGCACAAGAATATATATATGTACACATATATGTATATATACATAAAGAAATGTGTATACTTGAGTAATATGTACACTTTATATTCAGCTGATTCCATCAAAATGCGTCGAGGAACTGTCTGCACTGAGATCAAACAGCTGCAATCAGTAAGCAGCCGCAGCAGCAGACGATTCCAGACAACATAGTTAAATCGGGCATATAAAGTACTATATATGCACTATTCAAGTAGTCGAGTATAGGAGCGAGAGCAGGAGGGAGAGGAAGGTGAGTTGCATCGCCCGGAATTGCTTTCACACTTTCGTTATCGCTATGCTACATGTTTATATAGACGTATCTATCAATGTCTTCTATATCTATATATCGGAATGGATTTATTTTTGCGTTTTATTTGCAAACATGCGCGGGATTTTTGTTTACGTTTCTTGCATTTTGCAATTTGATTTTTTATGCGACTTTTGCTTTCGATTCCCGCAACTCTTGAAAGAAATTCTCGCGATTCTTTCGATTGTTTTTGCTAGACAAAAGACACAAAAAAGAAGAAAAAGAATCGAATGTGCGAGCAAAGAAAACACCAGATGAAACTGCCAAAGACGACAAAGGCACAGACAAAGACGGGAGACAGAGTCAAACAACAAAGGACGGAGATAGAGAGAGAGAGAGAGAGCGTGACCTAAACAATTTTGTATACAATTCGCTAAAAGTAAAATGCCAAATAGTCTATCTCTCAATTTCCCCGATCTCTGGCTATATCTTTGCAAATATATGTATATTCGCTCTTTGATTTCCACATTACGCTAGCAAATTCCTGTTTGAAATGGTCCAAAATGGGAAAGGAATTACATAAACACACAGAATGTGTAAATACTCTACAAGTAAGGCTCAACTAGCTGGCCGATTACTTACTGAATGATTTACTTAATGTCCGATTGCTTTACTTCTTTTGTTTTGGATTTACTATTTTACTGATCTCATAGTCTTAATTGTATTATTTATACCAGGCATCTTTTGACTGGCTTGTAAATACCCTACGACTATTAAAATTTGCATGTCCATCTTGTCTTTATACTAATTATAAAAAGAGTATTTAGTAATAGCAGGTATAGCTTTAACTTTTAAACAGTTAGCTTACATACTCTCATATTTTCCTTGCATAAAGCATTATGCAAGCTAAATATGTTTAACTGCAAGTTAAATATGTAAACTGCAAGTTAAATATGTTGAACTGCAAGTTAAATTTGTAAACTGCAACTTAAATATGTTTAACTGCAAGGTAAATATGTAAACAGCAAGTTAAATATGTTTAACAGCAAGTTAAATATGTAAACTGCAAGTTAAATACTTTAAAATTGTTTCACTTTCAGTTAAATCTCATTTTAACTTGTATAGGCCAGTTTAAAAATGATAAAACGATTTAAAAACATGTTTTAACAAGCAGTTAAAGCTAACATTAACATGAAATATTATGAATTGAAGTTGAAAACTATATACAGTTAACCCAATATAAAGGTTAACCCAATGTTTAAAACTGATTACATTACAATATTTATTGACAGATGAAACTAACTCGAATGTAAAGTTAAATTAACATGAGGTTAAAAAAAGAGAAGCATTTGTAATAGTTTCCGTTTAGAAAATACTAAGTTAACTGTTTTGATAAATAAACCTTAACTTAAGTTAACCAAAAGAAAAGTTAAGCGAGAATAAGGACTGGAGAGCGAAAGAAAGAATCCTTTAAATATTTTTACAGATTGAGCAAGCCACAGGGCCACAGTTTAGAGAGTTCAAGTTAAACTTAACATGGATATTATGCTTAACATGAACACAACTTAAAAAAAAAAAAATCGTTTTCGTATATTTGCCGTGCATAGAAATAAACAGAGAATGGGAAGAGACTGGGATAAGCTCTTTGAATTCGATAGAATTTCCGCCACATACAGAAATAGAGAGAGAGAGACGGTGAAAGAGAGCGGGAGAGAGTAAAGAAAATGTTGGGGGGAGGGAGGGTAGTGTATTATGTAGTATAATGTGGCCATATAAAAGGCATTTGTATTCGCAACTAGTGCGATTTATAGCATGTTTATTTGTTTTTCCGATTTTTTGTTGCCTTTTCCACTAAATATTCCCGAGTGTGCGAGTCGAAATTGAAAATTAAAGCGAATCTCGAGAGAGCGAGAGAGAGAGAGAGAATCTATGGACAGGGGAGTCGGGGGGTATTATTAGAGATGGATGAATGATAATTTAGCTGGCACGTGCGTCGCTCAAATTGGTGGCTCGTCCGTCGTCGTCATCGTCATCGTCGTCGTGGTAGTGTCGTCTTTATTTTGTATGGTGATTCTGCTTCGCTTACCCAACATCTTCTTGGGACTGGAGGGCGCTGTGCCTCCCTCGAAGCCGGAATCATTGCTGCACGTGCTCATCCTGATGATGGAGGGAGAGCTTGATGTCGAGGCCGATGCGGAGGCGGAAGCGGACGCGGATGCCGATGTGGAGGCATTGCTAGTCACAGTCAACAGGTTGTTGCTACCAGTTACTGCTGCTGCTGTTGCTGTTGCTCCCGCTCCCGTTGTTGTTGCCCCCGTTGTCCTTGTCTGTTTGCTATAATCTCCGCATGAACTGGCACTGCTATCTCCGCTGCTCCTCTGACTGCACGCATCCTCACTATCCTCCTCATCGGACTCCTCATCCAACTCCTCGCTACCCTCCGAGCTGCTCTCATCATCTGTATTCTCATCCGAATAGACAATCTTCTCACGCTTCCATAAGGGACGCGGTGTTGCCACCAAAGGGTAACGTGGCGCCTCCTCTTTCACATAACATTTGCTACTCGGATCGATTTTGATTTTCTTCTGTGGATCGAAACGTGCCGCCTCCTCTTTGGCCTTCTGTTTCTTCTTCTTGTGCTCCTTGCGCTGTTTCTTCTTCATGCTGGCACTGAGACCACTTAAATCACCAACACTGGAATCACTATCGTCGCTATAATCGCCGCTACTTTCCTCCGCCGATGAGGGTATATAATCGTCTAGCTCGGCGTCCACGTCTCGCAGACACTGTGCCAAATTCGATACTGTTGCAAACTTTGATAAATTATTGCCGACGCTTTCGTCGCAGCTGTTGGTTCGCTCAACAGCAGCAGCAGCGCCTGTTGCCGCGGCAGCAACATCGCTCGCAGTAGCAGCAGCAGCAGCAGCAGCAGTAGTGGCTTGCAGCTCGCTGCCTGTTGCAGTTGTTGTTGCTGTTGCTGTTGTTGTAGGCGTTGTCGCTGCAATTGCTGCTGGCGTTGTCGCTGCAATTGTTGCTGCGGTGCATGACGCATTTGTGGCCGCTGCAATGGCCGCCTTAGTGGGGGCCAACGTTATAAATTGATCGGCATTGATTGGGGTCACTTTGCTGTCGGTCAGCGCTGTTGCTGTTGCTGTTGCTGTTGCTGCTGCTGCTGTCGGCGGAGTGCTGGCTGCAGCTGCTGCTGTGACTTTCTTTTTGGCTGCTGCTCCTGTTGTTGCTGCTGCTGCTGCTGCTGTTGCTGCTGTTGCTGCTGTGGGCGATTGCACCTTTGACTTTGGCTCAGCAATTTCCGTCAATTTCGTTTTGGTTTCCGTTTGTTGCTTAAGTGTTGCTGCTGCGTTGTCTGGTGGTTGCTGTTGTCGCTCATTATTATGCGTTGTTTTATTTATTTTCGTTGCTGCTGCCGTCGTCGTCGTCGTCGTCGCCGTTGCTGCCTGTTGTTGTTCAGGTGACTTGGCTGCTTGCCCGCTATTTATTTTTGGCGCTGCCGCAGTTGTTGCTGTCGTAATTTTTGCTGCTCCCGCTGCTGCTGCTGCTGCTGTCGTTGTCATGACTACAGCGCTGTCAGCGCTGGCGTTGCCAGATTGTTGCTTTTGCACAGCAGCAATTGTTGTTGCTGTTGACTTTGCTGTTGTTAACTTTGGCTTTGGTGTTGCCGGACCAGCAGCAGCAACTGTTGGCGTTGCTGGCGCTGTCTTTGAACCAATTGCTGTGGTCTTCACTGTTGTTGCTGTCGCCTGAGCTGTTGTTGTTGTTGGTGAGGTTTTTGTGATTGCTGTTGTGGCTTTGGAAGCAGCACTGACAGCAACTGTTGCTGTTGCTGGCTCTGCTTTAGTTGTGATTGCTGCTGGCTTAGGTGTTGCAACTGTTGCTGTCGCTGGCTCAGGCATTGCTGTATCAGATTTTGATGCAATTGCTGTTGCTGTTGTTCTGATTGTTGTTGCCGGCTTAGTTATTGTTGGTGAGGTTCTTGTGGTTGCTGCTGGCTCCGCTTTCGTTGTGATTGCTGCCAGCTTAGGGGAGCTTACAGCAGCTGTTGCTGGCGTCGATTTGCTTGCAGGCAGTTCAGCTGCTGCTGTTGGTGTTGTTGGGGCGGATTTGGATGCAATTGCCGCGGTCTTTGTTGTTGCTGTCAGTTTTGGTGATGTTTTTGCAACTGTTGCTGCTGCCAAGGGTGTTGCTGGTGCAGATTTCGTAGCAATTGCTGCGGTTTTTGTTCCTGGTTTCTGGGCAGGCGCTGCTGCTGCTGTTGCTGCTGGCGCCTTGAGCTCAATGCGAATTGCTGACTTGAGCGTGGGTGTCGCTGGTGTTGCTGGTGCTGCAGCAACAGTTGCAGCTGCCTCACCCCCCTCATCGGTCGCCTCCAGCTGATGGTCGTTGAAAACCTTCTTGCGATTGCTCATGTAGAGCGTCTCACGCGAACCAATCTGTGACCAGAAATCTTCTCCACTCTCTGACTTTTGCACTGCCTTGCGAATGGGCTTGGGCGTGGCCACGCCCTCGGACTTCACTGTGCTGGGCGTGGGCGTGGGCGTGGGTGTGGGTGTGGGCGTGGCAGCTGTGCTTTGATTCTGTTGTATTGCAGCCTCATCGAAGGTGAAAATCTGCGCTACACTCACATGTTGCTGCGGTGCCTCAGGCAACTGTTGCTGTTGCTCCACAGTCTGCTGCTGTTGCTCCTCTGGCTGCTGCTGCTGCTCCACTGGCTGCTGTTGCTCCTCTGGTTGCTGTTGCTCCTCTGGTTGCTGCTCCTTGGACTTGAGTCTTTTTAGTGGCGATGTCTTTGCCTTTGGTGCCGCCTTCATAAAACCCTCGGGCAGCGCACGATCCTCTCGTTTAGGCTCCTCCCGCTTAGGCTCCGTCTTTTTCTTGGGCAACTTGAATATTTTGTGTATCTGATGATGCTCCTCTACACTCTCCACATTCACTGTGAACTTTGGCTTGGGACTGGGCACAGGTTGAGCTGGCAGCATCATCTCCTCATTCAGTTCCAACACGCTGGGCATGTGTTGCTGCTGCTGCTGCTCTGGTGCATTCTCCACCTGAACAATCGCTGTGATCTTGTGACGCACTTTCTTGCTCTTTCGCTTCGTTGCCGGAGCAACTGCTGCTGGCGATGCCTCATCGGCTGTGGTTGTGCTGTCGTGACTACTGCGACGTTCCAGATGAATCAATTGAAAGCTACCCGAATTGGATTTCTGCAGCTTATTGAGCAGCTCCTGCTCCTGTTCCTGTATAATCGAGGCACGGCGCCGCAACTCGCCTGCATTCAAATCGTCATCGATCTTGTCTGAGGAGATGTCCTCGCAGATGTCATGGAACGTGGGACACTGCACCAGACTCAGTCGGCGTATGGTCTCCTGCACCAGCTCCTGTTCCTTCTCCTTCTGCTGCTGCTGCTCCGTTTCAGATTCCTCGCTGCTGCTGCTGCTGCTGGTGCTGCTACAAGCAACTGTTGCTGGCGTTGTTTGCTGCACTGCAGCTGTAGCTGCAACTGTTGATGTTGCTGGTTGCCGTTGCTGCTGCTGCTGTGGTGTATCCTTCTCATCGTGTATGTAGAAACGTTCGCGCAACAACTCGCCGGGACTTTTCTTGTTGCTGGTGGTGGGAAACGCTGCCAACTCCTCGGCGAGCTTCTGCCGCCAACTGAGACTCGGTTCTGCTGCTGGTGGCAAATCACGGAACTGATGCTCTGGGTGTGGCTCTGGTTGCTGACGTTGCTGAGGTTGCTCTGTGCGCTCCTTGCTACGTCGGCGTATGGTGGACAGACGCACCACAGCTCTATTGCGGCGTATGGTGGAGCGACGCGGTTGCTGCTGCTGCTGTTGCTGCTCTGGCTGCAACTGTTGCTGTTCTTGTTTCTGCTGCTGTTGATCTTGTCTGCCCTGCTGCTCACTTTTTTGTTGTTGTTGCTCTGTTTTCCCCTGCAATTGTTCTTGTTTCTGCTGTTGCTGTCTGTTGCTGCTGCTCTTGTTTCTCCTGTTGCTGCCTGCGCTCCGTCGTCGTCGTCGTTGTCGGCGTTGTGGTTGCATCCTTATTGCGTCTATATCGCTCCGAGCTGACATCAATATCGGCCGTGTTGATGGCAATGGGACGCGGTGGCACATAGCGCGTGTTGCTGCCACTGCCGCTGCCACTGCTGTTGCTGTAGCTGGAGACGCTGGAGTATTTGGGTGATTGAATGCGTGTCAGGGGCATCAGGCTGCTGTGTCCACTGTGGCGGCCTCCCAGTGCTGAACTCTCTGTGATGGTGGTCAGCTTGGGCTGATAGCGTGAGGAGAGGCCCAGTATGTTGCTGCTGCTGCTGCTGGTGCTGCTGGGCACGCGGGATGTGGTGGGCAGCAGGGGAACCAAATAACTACCAGGATAGGCACGATTGTAGCTGGAGGTGTAGCTGCTAGCGGGGCTGGAGCTGGAGCTGGAGCTGTAGTACGGCGAATAGAGCTGACTGCTGCCCCCACTGTAGTAGTAATTGCTTGAGTCCGAGTACAGTGGCATCTTTTCGCTTTCTTTCGATTTTAACTCCAACACAAAAATGTCACAATAATCTCTCTATCTCTATATATTGTTGTTTTTTCCGATTGCGTATTATTTATTGTTTGCACTATATGGAAACAGCTGTGTCTATATCTATATGGCCATGCCTGTAGGCGGACGGCGTATGTGTCTGTGTGTGTGCGAAGAAGAATTGTTAGAAAGCACAAATTTCCAATCACTTTTGCCCCGATCTCTAATTGCAATTTAAATTTTCTCTATCTATATGCTATATATACATATATATGTATACCATATATCATATACCATATCTACATATGTATAGTTTATATTTATATATGTTTTCGATCTGTTTTGCTGTCATAAATGTTGGCAAGCGCCAGAGCAACTTATTGCCAAATGGGCGCAAATTGCCAGCGATTGAAAGGGCGCTTCAATGCAAATTGAACGTGACAGTTGAAATGTGGCAACAATTCAACGATTGACCAAGCATTAAGCCAGCTATCAATCAATTGATTAAAATAAAACTATTGCAATTGCGAATAAGACAAACAACTTAAGAGTCAAATAGAAATTGAAGAAGATCACTGAAACTGAAGTTGAACAGTTGAATTATAATTGAAACTGCGCAATTGAAGTTGAATAATGACTTTCAATGAAAGTTAACTACAAATGTAACATATTGACAAGTGATTTTTAATTACGGTCTATCAATTTATTGAAATTGAAAGCTCTTTAAGTGCCTTTCAATATGTCGAATCACTGACTTAGCTGAGAATAAACTGAAATTGAAGTTAAATAAATTGAAACTAAATAAAATTCAAGTATTTATTGAAATCGAAAGGGAATGATTGATTGATATGCCTTATAAATTTGTGTACTTGTATTGAAACTGATTACGCTTAACTTCAATTTAGACTTTACACATTAAAACTGCCTTTAAATTGAGTTCTCAGTGGAAGTTATCTTGTAAATTGCAAATAGATTGATCGATTCAAATGGAATTCTTGCTCTTATATTAGCCCTGGCCACATGCGGCATATGGAAATAGACTGACTATGTTTCCAACTAGATTATATATATTTAGTATTGTATCTATAGTATGACGTAAGCTCACGAGTCGTCGTCGTCGTCGAGTGTTGTCGCTGCCGTTGTCGCTAACCTGACGAGCGACTTTCCGACGAGTTTGGCAGGGGAAAACTCGCTCGCTTCCCCTACAATATTTTCAATTGTTTATCTTCACGCTCGCCACCGGCACAAACAAGAAAAACAAAAAAAAAAAAAAACGAATCCAAAAATTGTTCAAAAATTAAAATCTCTAATTAAAAAGCCAAAGAGCCAAAGGCAGCGCGAGCAACACGGACAATTTTCAACGAGCCGAACGCATTAACGGAAACTACTGAAATGTGAAAGACAGCGCAAAAATGTTCAAGCATTGGAGATGTTCCTGTACACTCACACACATACACCCCTGCACACACACACACAGCAAACACACACACACAGCATACACATGCAGACTGTCAGCCCATGGCAGTGAGAGAGACCTCTAGAAAACTGCTCAGACTGGGGGCTAACTTCGATATTATTGATGTTGTTGTTGCTGTGTAAGTATTGCTGCTGTGTGTGTGTTGATGCTGTGTGTGTTGTTGCTTATGTGTATGTGCTGCTGCTGTAGCTGTGTGCGTGTTGAGCAGACCAACAACAGCGAGCCCAGACCAGCGTCAGGTGCTTTGCCTGAATTTCGAATTGCCGCACTCTCAGTCAAATAGCCCCAGTCTTTATCTATCTGTATATGCTGCCGATTTCGAAATATGCCACACACTCGCACTCACACACACTCGCGAGCATCATTTTCGAATTTCGAAAAACATCAAAATTGAATTTTGAAATCATTTTGAATGTTCTTTTTCGCACACAGCGAAAGTAAAAGCTAAAAACAGCTGAGAAAGAGAGCGAGTAACACTTAGAGAAATAGAGAGAGAGAGAGAGAGAGAGGGAGAGAGAGACAGAAAGAGCGAGTAGGAGAGCAAGAGTGTGAGAGAGCCAACACGGAGCAACGATATGAATATGTTTTTGCGAATCGCTGTCAAAATGCGCTAATCGCCCCACAAAATTTATGTAGCAAAAGTTTCGAGTTGATTGTGAAATTAATTGAAAATAAAAACTGAGAATCACAACTCAATTAGAGGGGGAAGAAATAATGAAGAAAAACTAAAGCAAAGTAAAGGGAAATCAATTTGGAATCAGATTTGACAAGGAGATAAGATGGAATTCTCTACAGAACAAGTTCCAAATTGATGTGAAATTATTTATAAGCTCAAAGATCACAACTCAATTAGCTAAGAATAGGATAGGATATAGTGTGTGTGTATAAAAAATGGAATTTATTCTAGTTAAGCAGAAACGAATCACGTGGTAAAAGATTCATAACAATTTGAGCAGCTCGAAAAAAACTAGAAAACACTTGAGTTGAACGGAACAAGAAACTATATACAATAGATATGTAGGTATACCAGTTTCTAGATTGCGTATTACAAGAAACTTTATAACATAGATAGATAAAGTACTCATTATTTTGTAGATTGAGTAATGAAAAAGATTTCATCGAATTACAGATTCGGAAAATTTTCAGTTGCTGTGCAATCGTACTCTCCCAAATTTGACAGATTAAGTCTAAGATATAATCCAGCGGATGTCCCTTTAAAGATCTTTTAATTTAGCTACCTGATTGGCATCCTTTACTCATATAAATCTATAGCTAAACTTTTATTGTGCACCTGTCATAAGTCATATTGGCTAAATATTATAGCAAAATGTATGTATGCATAAATATTTTGACACTTATTTGGCACATTAGAAATGAACCTTAGAGTGATTCCCCTCCCCCAAAAAAATACCATATATAAATCAGAATTTAATTCTATATACAGAATGAGATTTCGCTATAAATTATCTCAGTCCCTAATTATGCTAAATAATGGTCAATTTGGAAGCTGATCGATTCGTACACCTGCTAGGGAAATACTTGCGATTCTTTGCGGTTCCGCAAAGTGCATTTATAGTCGGATGTCACACACACGGCACATGGCCTGGGAAGAGGGGGGCGGGGGTGGGCGCGGTGCAGGTCGTTGAAAGCGCCAAACAGCCAGAAATAGATAGAACCGCAACATGTAGCAGCATCAGTAGTTTGTCAGTCTGCCAGTCTGTCAGTCTGTTAGTTTTGCCAGTCTTCCGCTGCAGCGCCTCAATTCTTTTGGCTCTTTCTTTGGCCACGAGTACAGAGAGAGTACTTAATCTTCGCAGATTTATAGCCAGGCTGCCTTTCCATTATTTTTCACCGTTTCGCCGTCGTTGTGTCGCTGTGTATTTTTGTAAGTTTCTGTCGTATTTTTGGTTTTTGCTTCTGTATTTTTGTATCTTTTTCCCCTTTTCTACTCTCGCTCGCTCTCTCTCTCTTCCTTCGCCTGTGCATTCCGTTCGTGTCATGTCGTGTGCATGTAAAGCTGCATCCGTAAGATACAAAACGAAAATACAAACAAAACAACTAGAAAAAAACCGCTAGAACATTTCCACCTCAACTAGTTGCATTATAACACACAGTGTGGGGTAGATACGTTCATCAACTCTTAAAACTTTTTGCTTTCTTTCTCTTCTCTTTCTTTACAGGGTATCTGGCAGATGTACCCCAGCCTGCCATATGCACTTTTGTTATTTTGCTGTCTAGTTCTTGGCCCGCAGCTTGTTGGCAAAGGCGCAATAAATTGATTTCTAATACAGCCTGTCGCGCCTGTCTACATGAATATCTTCTGTATCATATAGGATATACTATCTATATATGCTATATAGCTTATGTACATAACCTACATGCGCTACGGACTTAATTGGGTTCAGGCATTACGAGTATTTCCGCCATGCTTTTTGGGCGCTTTCAGCTCACTCAATCAAACTGTTTCGGGACCCTCTGAAGTGTATGGTTCGTATTTAGTACCGTCTAATCCACCTTAAATACGTCATGAAGTCAGTGCGAGTAATGCTCAATGACTGACCATAAAAATAGTTTTTATTTTTGTAATTTTTCAGTTTGAATCAGAAGATCATTTCGAACAGATTCCTTATGATTTTTTCGACTTGCCCAATCGATTTAAGTAGAAATCTAAAGATTTAAAGTCCTTGAATTGAGAATATATATTGTAGTTTATAAGTATAGACATATAACCTCAAATGCATCAAGAGTTCAAACCATGATGTAAATAATATTCTACACGAAAATCTAATGAATTATACATAACTTATAAGTATTGAAAGTTCAGAAAGAAACTCTGAATCTGTCAAGTTTTGGAAACATGCTTAAATTGCGGCAATTTTAAGTGTCTTATTCAACGAATTATATGTAATTCCAGACCAAAAATCTAATAATTTTTGAAAATGTTATATGCGATAAAGAAGTACTCTTTCGGCAAAACCATTTCAGCTGATTCAGAAAACAGAAAATATTTAAATATGTATGTATATAATAATAATGAAAAAGAAACAAGAAAAAAAACATTTGCTCGAAGTTAGTATACACTTTTTGACTATTTCCAATGGTGGAAGGCTATAATCAATTAATTTTTAAGAAAGACAAGATATAACCAGAAAATATAGCTCTCATATCTTGTCTTTGAATTATTGTATTTATAAATTTGCACATAACCGAACCGGGTACAGGGTATCGTCTAGGCGCAGTTGTTCCGCTCCAGTTGACGCGGTCTTCTTGTCGCCAGTTCATGATTTAACGACAAAATAAACGCATATAGAACGTAAATACGTATACGCGCGCATGTCTGACGAATCCCCATTCTTGTTGGCATATATCATCAACCAACATCGAACAGAGTCTGCTGTCGTTACGCGGCGAGAAATGTGAAATGCAAAATACGACGAAATACAACAGGCATTAAATATAAATCTGAACACATTTTTTTTTTTTATTATAACCTATAATATTTATTATTATCTTTTGTGCAATTTTAATTGCTGCGACCGAAATGTGCCGACTGTGACACAGTAGATCACAGTACAGACAGAGGCAAGACACTGTAAGAAGCAGAAGAAAGACAGAGGAGGAAGAAAGAGTGAGGGAAAAGAGAAGAAGAGGAAAATCAGATACAAAGCCACAGAAAGACAATCGTGGGCTTTATACTATCAACCCTAGTCCTTAACTTCGAAATGTAGTACATGCAAGCAATGCACGACTATCAGATGCTCTGTAAATACAAAAAAATCTACCCTCATGCAACTTTTGTTAACTTTCAGATAAGTTCAATGAATTGAAGTATGAGCGATCATGCTTTGCTTACTCATAAGTAAAGAGACATCAGATGATAGATTATGAATATATATTCGTATTAAATATTAAAAGAAAGCATTTTCTATTGGGTAATACCTCATTGCACACTCAAAACGTACTTAGGATATGTATTAACCAATCTACGTATATATTTTCCTGTAATTGTCGCATCGGTTTTTGTCATTCCCATTCGTACGCAGAACGATTCCAATAAATATATTCGAAATTGTACAAATAGGAAGATATTTGCCGAACACCAACGAGTAAAAAGTAAATACCATTGCGGCCATCGGCCCAGGCAATAACAATACGAATATTAATGCGAATTCTTGCCAACAAACAAGGTACGAATGTATGTGCATATATAAAACATTACTTCTACAGTATAGTCTATTAAATATAACAAAGAACTTTAGCAAACCCGACTGTAATGTACCCAGTAAAAATGCTTTAGAAAAATCTAAACACAACTCACTGGTAAGGTATCAAAGGTTCTTACAAATTTGGATATAGTAAATTGAATATGAAATTAAGAAATCTCTAGACTGAAGTTAAGATTAAGTTACACTTATGAACGCATATTAAACGACGTAAACAACACCAAAATCTCGGAGCCCCATCTAAATTTCCTTCATATTATGATGATTCCCAACGTAACGGTCTTTAATTCCCATTATTCATTTTTGACCGTTACTTTTTCTCACATAATTCCCAGCCAAAAGCTTTCCAAAGCTTTCGGGTTGTTGGCCCCACTTACATAGTAAAAGTTCTTGCGCAGCGCCACCTAGCGAAAGCTTTCGTAACGCGCAATCAAACACAGAGCAACGAAAGCCCCAAAAGATATAACAAGAGTTGATGGTAGAGAGATAGAAATTTACTACATACCTTCGCACTTCAGTCCCTGTATAAAGAATCCTCCCATGAGGGAACCGCAATGATCACAAAATGTTGGCGACATGAAGGTGTGCGGCTTAAAGCGATGCGGCATATCGATTTTGAAGCGTTCGCGCAGCAACTGCAAATATATAAATAACAATGTTTTAGATGTAAGAAGATCTCTATGATGAACATGACCTATGGCACCTACAATTGTGCTGGCCGAGTTAAAGACGGAACCAGAGCACTTGCCCAAAAGCTTCTCATGACATTTTTGTGGACGACCGTCTGGCAAACTGATGGAAAAAAGAAAGAATGAGAGAGAGAGAAAGAATAAAACGATAATTAGTTTTAAGGTCTGTACTAATTAGAATCTGAGAAATGCCGATAACATCATAGGTACTTCAAATCTCAATCTTCAGAATGCAATGTATAAGCTATTCATAATGCATAAGCTATTTCTATTCTTGTGGGTTTTAACTGAACAAACCATAGGTCCCTTCTTATAGCACCAACGAAAATATCTGAAGGAATAACAAATTTTGAATTTATAAAGTAGGGGTCTCAATCTTCAGAATGATAGGTATGAGCATTTCCTAATAAGAATCATTTCATCCTATGGGTCCTAGCTGAATAAAGAGATATATATAGTCGAAACTATAGTACGTCCCTTCTGATAGACATGATATACCATACAATATACATTCTTTCTGAAAGTCAAACGCTCTACACAAATCTTAATCAAGAGTCCAAAAGGCCCGATTTAATTTTGACTAGATTAGAGTTATCACCACCAGAGTTGTCACCCTACTCACTGATGCACTGGTAACCCTGTTTGCCAAATCCCCAAAGAAACAGATTGCAGAAGGCGCAAAACGTAGGCTGGCGAAAGAACTTGGCCACAAAGCGATGTCCATTGATGTCGTGGGTTCTGCAATATCAGAATCAGATTAGAAATGGGTACAAGAAGATATATCTATACATTGAGATAGACTCACTTTTGGTGTTTAATAGCGCCACGTCGATTGGTAATGCTGCGCGGTCGCGTGCGTCTATCCACATAGCCACCGCTGCCAGAGCCACCTCCTCCACTTCCTGCACCACTGCCACCACTTTCTCTATCCCGTTCTCTGTCTCTGTCTCGGTCTCGTTCTCTCTCCCTGTCTCTGTCTCTGTCACGACTGTAGCCATCCTCCTTGGAGTGCTGGCGCGGTAGCTCGAAGGAATGCTGCTTGCCGTAGTGATAGTGACTGTGACCGTGATTGTTGTAGTGATCGTCACAGTCACGATCACGTCGTGCCCCGCTGGCACCACTGGATCCACTGATGCCGCTGCCAGCGCCGCTGCTACTGGACGAGCTTGGCTTGTAGCGTGTCTGCAAAGGGAAACAAGTAAATCAATTAGAGCAATTAAATTGAGCAAAGTACAGTGCAAACAGTCTAAGGTGAACTGAATTTTAGAATCATAAACCATTTTTAAACTAGTTCCATAATCATAAAATTTGTTTTTGTCTAAAACTTTTTTTTAGTATTTTATTACTCAATTAATCTAGATCGTATTTTGTATTTACTATAAAAAAGGCACGACCACTTAGGCAACTGCTATAAAAATAATATAAATAAATAAAATGTTTTCTGGTTTTCGCTTTCGCCAAGAATTCGCTCATGGAAAATCCCATTAGATTTGCAGTTTATAAATCTTTTGTTTTCCCTGCCTTCGTCTTTTATAAATATACAAGACACTCAACGCTATAAAGAATATAGTACCCTGTAAATGCCAATTAAGGCCACGGGTAGCTTAGAACTGAGCACAAATATTGGGTATAGAACTAAGCTACCTGTTTTAATTGAGTTTTTTAATATAGAATAAATATTGAAAAGAAGTTACGTTCATACAGCCCCAGGGAATTATGAAAACTACACTTATAAAATTTGGCAGACCATTTCCAGTTGACCTATAGACAAACTTAGCACTCTATTCGTACATCAATTTACCACCCAATTGAACTCAGGCAGTTTGAAAGCTACAACTATGAAATCTAACAGATGATTTCTACTTAATTTATTTAAAAGTTTTACACTCTACATCTAAATATAACCACTTAATCTCGGGCGCTATGAGTGCTATAATTCTGAATTTTGTTCTACAGTTTACACATGACTCAACAACAAATTTTGCATTCTTCTTAGATACATAAAATTTCAAAAAAAGTTTTTAATTGATCTCAAATTGCTTTTTTTCTTTTTAGTAGAATTGACACTTACATCATGACGCGCAGAGCCGCCAGAGCTGCGCGGCCTTTGGCTGCTACTTGAGTTGGTTGCCTTTTTGTTTGCGCACCTGGGCGCGTGTGAACATCATCTTGGCGTCCGTTTGCGCGTCGACGACGCGCCAAATCCTCTACACGAATCGCGTGCCGTCGTTGTTGATGTGACCGATGCGAACTCGACGCTGTAAGTGGAACGTACAGCGAGAGCACGTTGCCGATGATGGCCCGATCTCGATGTGGATATGGATGTCGATGTCGGGCACCAGCCTGGGGGTAGGGTGTGTAGAGGGTGCTTCTGCTTTGTGTTATACACGTGTGTTTGTGCTTAACGAGAGACGCGTTGGGCCCAAGAGCAAATACGAGGGGCGTTCCTTCTCCTCCTCCTCCGCCTCCTCCTACTACTTATATTGTTATTAAATAAACAGTTCGTTCCGCTGCTGTTGCTGTGTGCGTCGGCATTTCTGTACTGAGGCTGTAAGCGAGTTTAAAGCCTTGTTGATGGACATCTGCGAAATGGAAATGGAAAACAGAGTGAGAAAGACCAGAGAGAGAGGGAGAGAGAGAGATAAGAAAACAAAGAAGCTTGAATACCCTCTCCTGTTATGATTTATGTTTATTCTGCCACCATCTTGGGACCATATATACTCCCTCTTAAATACTATTTACGATCTGAATGGAATTCACTTTATTATACTCCAAAGACGAGATATCTTAACAGAAACAGGAAAAAGGCAATTGCCATGGCAAGAATACAGTGATTGCACATATATATATAGCATATATAGACAGAGAAACAGAGAGTTCTATGATATATCAATCAAGTTCCCTTACTATCAAGATACAACAATAAAGCACATTCCTGCCATAATCAAATGATGATGAATGGTCCGATTAAGACCAAAAATGATTCAGTTTGTAAATGTTTTTGCCTAAACAATTTGCATGTTGATTGCTTTAGAATATCACGAGCAAATACTAATGCTTGCTTTTCTAGATTATATGGTGCTTCGATCCGATTGTTTTTATTATATACAAAATACCTGCACGTGGTTTTAATCAAAACACTTACAAAAAGTAACTGAAAGATGAGACTAGACAGGCGAGTCGATGATTTAAAACATTGAAATTTATATGATTAAGAATATAAGCAGTTTTAGGGTGACCATGTTCCGCTAAAAGAACTGCAAAGATTAACCCAACAGGTGAAGATGATCCAAAAAGTAGAAATTCACTTAGTCATGAGCATTTTAAATGTTTAGGGCGACCATGTTTCACTACATAAGCTTTAAATACAACCTTAAACAGAAGTGGTTCATCAATAAAACCTAAATTCACTATAATCAAAGCATTTCAAATGTTTAAGGTGACCATGTTACGCTCCAAAAACTTTGAGGACCACCTGAACTTTATCAGGAGCATTTTAAATTTGTAGGGTGACCATATAATGGAAGATACATAGCATCTTTATACATAACATCTTTAGCTTTCTTTCTCTTGTTATTGCTTCAGTAATTATTCTGCCATGTTTATACCATAAATTCGATCATATCATGTCGATTTTCACGGCATAAACGAGCAGAGTAACTTGTTGCAATTGCGGAAATTAAATTGAGCCCTCAGCAACAGCTGTTCGACCTATGTATGCAAATACTTGTGCAATAAAGTCGCGATTTTCATTGCATAAACGAAGATTCCCAGACTATATTGGCGAGTATATAAAAACATCACGTAGCCGTGGATCGTGCCTCAGTCAAGGCAGGAAATAGGCAACTATACAAGTTCATTAGTATAAATATATTTTTATAGGTACATATACAACATACACATACATATGTACATATGTATAATATATAGCATATATATATGTAAGTGCTCATTTGTGAAATTGGCCTCTGGCTCTAGCTGGGTGAAGAGGGGGTGTGTAGGGGGGGCACAGCATTCAAAGGGCACTTTGTCACGTATGCAGAGAAAATTTCACATTTAAAATTCTGAAAATTAGCCGAGGTTATTTGTAATAATATTGATGAATGGCACAGGAAATATGCTAATTGATAAACCGACGATATATATCGCACTGATTTATATCCGATATATTCTTGAGCAATCTGTCCGCGTTGATGGATTGGAATACTTTGTAAAACACCCTCGAAGGGGATGTGTCGAGTGGGTGGTTGCGCTGATGGATCGCCTCAGCTGCCCCCGTTCCAAGTAAATGAGTGTGCGTGTGTGTGTGTGTGTGTGTGAGTGTGTCTTATAAACAATGCGGGTCATTTGTTTCGGGTACTCGAAACGGTATCAAATGCCACATGAATGTTTATTTTTGAGTTGTTGCGGTTGCTGCTGTAGCGCTGATTCTGATTCGAATTCTGATTAAATGTTCTTGCTGTCCAATTTCTGTTGAAGTTCATTTGAGAGAACGAAAACAACAACACAATAATAATAAGCAAAAGAAAGCAGAGAACAGCGGGAGAGTAGAAAGTTATGGGGGGGTGAGGGGAGGAAAAACAAACTAATTTGATTTGTGATATTGTGCTTGAATTCTCATTTATTTAGCCTGAGGGCATACAACACGCCCCACACACCCTGCACAGACAGCCCACTTGCTGTTGTTGCAGTTGTTATTGTGTAGGGAATCCACCAGGCGCGTTCTTCTGGGCTCGTGATTCGACGTTGAGACGTTTAAAATATATGATTTCTTCGTCTTTGACGGCCTACCAAAAATAAGTTCTCGATTCATTTCAAATTTGTTGTGAACGCTCATTTGCTGTCTCTCTCTCTCCCCACTCTCTCTCTTTCTCTCTTGCTTCGTCACCCTCCTTTTCCTACCTTCATCTTCTTGTTGTTGTTTTTGTCTTTGTTAATGTTATTATAAATAGAATTAAGTGGCGAATTGTGCGAGATTGCGTGCCAATTGATTGCCGGATATGATTGAGAAAACAACAACAAGAACAACACAGAGTGAGAGCGAAGGGAGAGTGGCAGAAGGAGCGGCAGAGCGAGAGAGAGATAGAAAGAACCAAACACAAACAACTTGTGGCCTTAGCGAAAATGTCAAAACAAACTTACATAAATTTGTGTTGTGAGAATGACAAGCACAAAAAGGGTTCGAGAGTTGAGGCAGATGGAACTATGAAAACATATTAATATTCCCATTATATTCAGCTGGAAATATTTTAAAGAAAAATTTTCACAAATTGAGAAAAAGACTAGAAGACTTTTCTGGAATTTTTGATAGTCATCAACACATTTATCATTCCTTGAACATTTTCTAAGTGTTCTCTTGACATTAATTTATACATTTTTCAAATTCCTTTGACTCAGGCATAAACTCAAACCTCAAACTTGCGCGGAATTTCTTGAGTTGTACTATTCAAATAATAATAATATTATTAGATCTTAAGACTCAGTCCAACCACAACTTAAATTCCCACTTTCTGCGAATGTTTCTCAGAATTTATTGAATTATGATATTATTATTATTTTATTTATATTAGATACTCGTATTATTAATATTAGTTCATTATTAAACAGGCTTTGGAGTTAAAAAAGATTATCGATAATATATTCTTAGCTATGCAAAACTCAGCTTTCGTTGGAGAACTGAAGAACTGAAGGAATTCACAATGCATAGAAGAGAAACGAAAAGATGTGCAAAAGTTTATTCTATGCGAACGTTTTCATTGCATTCTTCAGATGCTTGGACTTTTGAATGATGGCATGATGGAACTTCTCAGACAGTTCATAACAGACTTTGATGGGTACTTTGACACGCTAATGAACTGAACGCTGCAGCGCCGACTGATTCCAGACCGAATACTTGAGGCAGTCGATTGGTCCGATCGGTCGGTCCAGTCCCGTCCATGTGACTGCAGCGGGCGGTGAAGGCATGTGGGCAAAGGGGTATGAGGTTGGTGGTTCACTTTGGGTCGCCTTCGGCGGCAACTTCGGGTGGCTACTATAAACACATTCCACACAGAAAAGGTGGGGGAAGGGGGAAGACAACAGGTACAGATCGGTAGAGAAACAATTCGAACTGAACTGAACTAAACTGAACAGATCAGTTGGGTTGATTCAGTAGGAATATACGTGTAGAAGTGAAGAAGAGAAGGAAATGGAGAACAGAACAGAACAGAATAGAAAGAACAACAATAAATTTCTCATAGTGAAAAATGCTTTTGTTTTAATGCCCCGCAAAACACATCGCAAATTGACTGGATGATTGTGCGGCGCGGTGGCGGTGGTGGTGGCGGTGGCAGCAGTGGTGGCGATTGTGGCGGTTTGCTCTGGCTCGTCATTTCATCACTCGACAACGAACGGAATGGACACGCACCCACATATCTACACCTAGGTATTGATCAATGTGTGACGTCATGCGGTCAACCTGTGTGTGCCTTCTTAGGCAGGCTTCACTTTGCCACTTTCACACACTGTCACTTTCACTCGCAAAAAAAAAAAAAAACGAGCAACAAAAAAAAAATATACATGAGAAACATGAATCTTTTTTTTTCACTTTCACTTTTTGCAGTGCATATAACGCATACGACACGTTGTACAACAAATTGTCACTCGCTATTTATCACATTCCTTAGATTTTCATTTTCATATTTTATGGATTTTCTTTAAGTTTTCCTCCATGCAGTTTTTGCCCAGTCGAAACTCACGCCAAACAAACAGTCGAAGCACACACGAACGAACGAACGAGCCACAATATATACGAATAAACAGATATTGAAGCAAGGGAAAAATAGGAAAAAAAACAGAAGAATGTAAATGAAAACGAACACGAGAAAACGACTACGAAAAAATACGAATCAAATATGCAGCGGCGGCGAAAAGGAAATCTTCCGCTCTGTTCGCCTGCTGCTGCGATCTCACTGAATTCGCATCTGAAAGCGATATGTGCCCCAAAGTATTTTCTAGTGTCTGTATCTGCAACGCGTCTCTCATTCATCGCTCTCTAGCTATCCTCTCCCTCGCTCTCTCTCTCTCTCTCTCTCTCTCTCTCCCTCGCTCTCTCTCGCTCTCTATTTATGCGTTATGCTGTGTTATAGGCAAATAATATCATGTGCTCTTCGCAATTAACTCTATTACAGAACTGAGGCGTGGCAAGGGGTCGATGGAAAAGGGGAAAGGAGGCCAAGCATGTCGCAAAGGGAATAGACCACATTATCCGTATACACAGCTCGGCGCGCACAGGTGAGAGTGCTCTAGTTTCCAACATTTCAAGAGACCTTATAAATTGCTAGGTCTTATGAAGTCTATATACCAAATTTCAAAACTCTTACCCTTACCAAAGCTGAGTTCAATGAGGTTAAACCATACAAATTTGAGGTTATCTCATTTTGTAAAGCAGCTATAACAATTTAAAAACAAACCTTTAAATTGTAGAGCTTTTTGCAACATGCATACAAAATTTCATGGCTCTAGCGCCTACAATCTCTGAGATTGGAAGTTTTAATAGATAAACAAATGAGGAAAACTTTATTAACATAAAACAAGTTTTATTTTAATTTGAATGTGTATCTCTTATATATATTGTTATTATTTTTATACTGATTTCTTAATATTACAGGGTAATTTTCGGTTGTTCAATCTTTTTTGCACTGTACGAAAAGCTCGTGAGCTTTTATAGGCACGCGCCCTCGCATTTCTCAAAATATTTCGTTGTGTATTTTTTAAATACAAAAGAGCGCAAATAGAGAGAGAGAAAGTGCGAGAGAGAGTGAGTGAGTAAGAGAGAGTCGCAGGGGGAGTCGCAGGGGGAGTGGCACCGTGGGAGGCTAAGTGAACTATGGAAAACCTGATCACACGCCCTTCACACGGAGCTGTCGCTAAGGCCTTGCCGCGCTGCCCTTCCTCACACTCTTTCTCGCCTCCCTCCATCACAATTCGTTGGCGAAAATGGCGTGTAATATGATGCCCTTGAGACTTTCGTAACGCTGATCGCACAACTCAAGGTTATCAATCAGCTGCAGAATGTCCAAATCGATCACATCGATCAGTAGTCCACACTTGGCCGCATCGCTGCAGATGTGCAGGGCCTCGAAGTGCTCCTCGATATCGCTGAACCATTGCTCGGGCTCTGCTCGATTAAAGGCTGGCGGATGCATGATCGCTATGCCAGCATCGAGCTCTGCATCAGCATCCTCCGACTGCTGACGAACACAGCCCTGGTGGCCCGAATGGTTACCCATGCTGCCCCCTCAATTGGTTGCCAACTGTTGCGATTGGAAACAAAATGCAAAGTAGTTATCGATAGCTATAAGTTAGCGATTTACTAGCATTAAATACATGTGTATTGAAGCAGCAGCAAAAGCTGTTAATAAACAAAGGCATTGCTTGTTTATATCATTTGGATTGATATCCAACGATACTAATCGATATTTATCGATGATCAAATAGCTTAAAAGGTTCAATTTCAAATGCTTCGCTCTGGTTTAACGTTCTGTTTATTTGATTTTTTGTTTGATTATTTTATTATTTAGCAAACAACTTGTAATATAGGTCTATTCGACCTATTCGAACTCTGCCAAACACGAAGACTCTATACATATTTATATATTTCCTATTTCTCATGCCATAGCATCAGTCTACAGACTGCAAAAGATTAAACAATGACAATTGTTTTTCAAGCAACGTTTAGTTGAGCTTTATTGAAAGCCTTCAGTTCAATAAGCCGGAACTAATCGAAATCGAACCGAATCGGAGTGGAAGTGGAAATGGAAATGGAGCCATGCACACGAAGCGACGCACACAGGGGCGCTCGAGTAGTCACAAGATGTTCGCAGAGGCAGACAGACCACAGACGTCTGTTACACTATACAGTTAATTGGCAGAAATAGAGACCGAGTGAGACGGTTTAGAATCCAGCTCAATGAATTGTAATTTCCCATAAATGTTTAACTATTTACACCAACTAAATTCTCATGCCATATTCCATACACCATATACCAGTATACATATATTTTGCATTCCAGATCCTGCTTGCCAAAAATCAAATCCGTAGCCAAATCCAAACCTAGTCAAGGCCAAACTTGTTGTAACTTTTCATTTTTCGGTTGTGTAAAGTTTTCTATTTGATTCATTGGCCTCATTTCCCGGGCAATGCGTTAGCCTTCACCGTCTTTCAGTCCATCTCTCTGTCTGTTTGTTGGCCCCCTCAGTCCGGCTGTCTGTCTGTCCGTACTCCCCCCCTCCGTTTTCTTCCTTCCTGCCGTCTGTCTAAGCGTCCAGGAAAGCCAATTGAATGGCATAAATCAGTTGGGCCAGACAATAATGGAAATGCTGGCACATGTATCTATCACACTTATGTTCTCTGTGTTTTTCCTCCTGTATCCGTATCCGTATCTGTTAGCTGTATCTGTATCTTGTATTTGTATCTGTATCTTGAATTTTCCATTTGGCTATCTGGCATATCTTATTGTGTTTTGTATATTTTGATATTCATCTTGAAACTTAATCAAGCAAAAATGTTTCAAACTTTCTTTTGCCCCTTTTCCAAACTCCCTCTCCTTTTTCTCTTTCTCCTTTTATTTCTCTTTTTTGGGGTTTCGCCGTCCTTTAAGAGCTTTGCCCTGCTTTCGCCTGGCTGTTTTTCATCTTTAAGTTAAATGTACCTCCCTCAATCCTCCCTCCCTCTCTGTTGCAGCTTGTTACAGATAGTCGCGTGCGTTGAGCTTATAAGTAAGATTCTATCCAGCTCTATGACTGTTCTCTGGTGTGTGTGTGTGTGTGTTTGCATTCTCTGTTTGCTGCATGTGGCATGCGGCATGTGCCCTTTCATTCTGTGAGTGCGGCCAGCTGTTGGTCCCCACATCGCATGCAGCTCGCAATCGGATTCACATTCGGGGTTTCATGCAACGCTTTTTTCCTTTTCGTGCAACTAACAAATGCACTTGCCACACACAGCTTTGAGAATGTTGCAGTTGCACAAACCGCCCAATCTTTGGACAGTTGCAAGTTGCAGCAGAACTATCCAAATCCATCTATTCATTTGCATTCAAAGATCGCGAGCAGCAGCAGCAGTTGTAGTTGCTTTTTCCACTGCATTCACAATTATTTTCCTCAGGTAACTCCGCTGCATTTGTGGCAATGCTGCTTAAATAATCGTGCATTACTATCATAAATAATAAGTCAGACAAATTCGAATAATCTGCCATAAGTAGCAGCAGAGTTACGCTCAAAGGAAATGTTGTATATGAATTGAATTTATGAGTGGAGAAAGAGAAAGGCGGAGAGAGGATAAGATAAAGAGAGAGCTTATAAGATCTAAGATCCCAAAAAGATGACATAGATTATATATTTAGACTATATAAATTATAGATTTACTGCACTACAGAAAATGTGAGAAAAGGAAATTAAGCAGAGCAGCGAGAAGGACTATGTTAAAGACAGGACTTTAAGATATTTTTAGAAAAGATTATATGAATATTACAGTATTTGACCAATAGATCTACAAGGTTGCAGTCCTTTTCCCCCAATTAATTAATAATAATATCTACACAAGTAATTGAATTCCTCTGTCATGATAGAAAACTTGTCCTACGCTAATGAAAGATATATGATATGTGTATAGTACGTATATATGTATATATAGTATATTCTTCAGATATACTTAGGTTTGTAACATCAAATAAACAACCCAACAAGAGAGAAAGAGATGGGAAGAGAGCGGAGAGAGAGTGAGACGACTGAGCCACACAATAATCTTTGGCCATTGTCAGGTGTCACTTGGCTGTTCATGAAGACATCGACACATTCCATTTGCCGCACATTGTGTTGCTGTTGTTGTTGTTGTTGTTATTCAACGGGGCGGCTTATGATGTTGAGGGTCAAGAACTTTGTGTGTACACCAAGCAACCACCCTTCCCCCGCCACTGCCCCCGACGATGACGACGACTAAACTACAAGGAGTAACAGGAATGGGGGACTCCTTTTCCCCACAGAGTCACAGGACAAGTTAAGACAATGCGAAGGCCAAAGGCGAGCCCAAAGGCTCGCAGTCTGCGGGGGCAAGGGTTGGGAGTTGCGTTTGGTGAAGGGAAGGGCGGTTAAGGGTTGGGGAGGGTCTGCTGTTTCTTGCTTCCGTTTCAGGACATTTGTACACGTCGTACAATCAATTGCTATTAGTTTTCATTACAATCAAATTACCATAAAATCACATAGACCGTTAGTCGAGTTCGTGCCTTACGGGTTGCCATTTGTCGTCGTCGTAGTCGTCGTTGTTGCCCCTTCCAGCCCCACCCCTCTCATCCGTACCGCACCTGATCACAAGGTACACACTTTTTCGATATTCATAGAATAATTACACTTTATCAAGGCGGCGCACTCCATGAATTAACACCACTTTTGGGGGGGTGGGGAGGAGGAGTCGGTCTTCCCTTTTCGATAGTTCCTGTTCCTTTTCCTGTTCCTCTTCCTGTTCCTTTTCCTTTTCATGTTGCTGCTCCTGTTGTCCGACTGGGAAATTAGTCAAGTTTGTTACGTTTATGTAGGGAAAATTACTGTAATTAGAATATATTGAGCAATAAAAGTGATTTTTATTATTCGAACGCAACGGTGAGAGTTCACCCCGATTCACCCCAAAAAAGTTCATTGTCGATGATGATGACGGTGACATGGTCAGAGAGCACACACAAACACACACACACACACACAGATACAGATACAGGCACAACAATTGCACAACAGGTAAGGCGCCCATGTCCAACTGTTTCTTTTGTAGCTCACTTTATATGGCCTCCCTGAACACCGAAGGGAGCATTTAATGGGTGCCCAAAGAAAATGAATTTCTACAACTAACTTGGAATACCCCTACTCAGTTACCCTCTCTGGTTGGCAGGCGAATTATGCTCAGATACCCTGTATTTAGACTTTACATTGAAAGTTAAGATTTCAATGAGGAAGAAGAAGTGAAAGATGGAAGAGAAAGCTTAGTTGATACATTCTGTATGTTCTCTCTAAAGCTCTAAAAAAATATACTTTATTCCAACTGATTCACAAATAACTATTGAAGTCAGATTCGCATATTGTTAAAATTGTGAGTTAACATCGATTAATATACAATAATAATATGCGATTAATTGAGATCAAATCAAAAGCAGAGCTTTATACAAGCTTAATAGTTAGGGCATTCACGCTACATATGTTACTGTGGAAAATGTGTTTATTTTGACCTTGTTATCTCTATTTGAGCGCGTACAGTATTCAGATAGTCAACCTAACCCAATTTAAAGAACTTAAAACATAAATAATACGTTATTATATACAAGAACTTGGGAAAAGTTAAAACCGGAGCTTTAAGCTCTATTTCTAGTCGACAGTGGATTAACTTTGGATTTATCAATCCTGTTAAGCGTGAACTGTACTCAGAAATGCAACCTAACCTAACTTAAAGAGCTTTTCTACTAAGCTTTACTGAGGCGTCTTTGCCTTTCATCAAGTTTAATTTGAGATCGAGTTGGCAATTAGTAGGCAAACTTGGCTAACGGTTAATGTCAGTCTGTGTGTGGGTGGCTGTGTGCAGGTGTGTGTACATGAGTATGTGTGTGTTGGTGTCTGGGCGTGTTGTATGTGGCACATTGTCATATTGCTGCAAACACTCGCCGTGTATGTGTGCACTCCGTAAAGATTGTGCCGAAAATTAACTTTGACACACACTTTATGTGCTGTGTATGTGTGTGTGTGTGTGTGTGTGAGTGCAAGAGTGTGTGTGGGTGCCATAAAAACGCAGCTCATTGGCAGCTAAACATGGCGTTTATGGTAGGCAGTAGAGTAACTGAGAGAGATAGAGAGAGGGAGGGAGAGCGAGAGGAGGGCTGTAAAATGAACATGGCTAAGTACTCGACTGGAGCTGTCGTAGTGCTGACCATAACGTTGCATTGCGATTACATGTGGGCGAGTGTGTTGCTGCAATGCCTCAGTATGTGTGTGCAGCATGGTGTGTATGTGTGTGTGTGTGTGTGTGTGTGTGTTTCTGTACTGTGCATGTCAATAAGCAAAAGCAGCTGTCAAAACGCAGTCGCTGCCGACTACGGACTACAGATGCTAATGTAATTTGACAATGAACCGATGAGCCACCAGGCGGCAGGCAGCAGTCGCCAGTACCGGGTTAGGCTCCCGGGTCCCGGGTCGAAAGGGTCCTGACTTGCTGCTGCTGCTTAATCGATTGACATTTGCGGCACTTTCTAGGTAATCGACTTTGATGGCCGCAGAGATGCTATGCGCGAACACGAACATCAACTTAATGAGTTGACCGAAGACCCTAAGTACAAAGATGGAGAGAGCGAGAGAGAGTGATAGAGGGAAAGAAGGAAAGAGACGGTGGCAACGCTAAAACTTAACAGTTCATTTCGCAACTCGAATATCGTAAATCGGGCTGGCCAGGCCCGCTTTATGAACACATTCCCCCATTTCCCTTCACAACATTTGCCGCCCTTTGCCATTAGGCCGTTAAGTTCGAATACCCATTAAAGTGCTGGACGGCGTTGGCGGCACTTACGGCCGACATCATTTTGTTTTGCTGTCATGCAAAAAGCGCATAACAAAATACAAAAATAAACTACGGAAAATAACACGCAAATAAACAGAGTTACACTCTGACTCTTCCCCTCCCCTCCCTCTCTCTGTCTCCCTCTCTTATAATGGCGGTCCTAACGCTTTTAATGCGACTGCACTTAAATCTATTATATAAGAATGCATAAAATATGCCACATATAAATTATCCAGCACGATTTAGGCTGGCACTGATTTTGCGCCCCTTCGTAGAGCTTTAGCGAACTTTGAGTTTGAGCTTTCACTTTGCTAGCTTTAAGCGTCTGGTAAATATCACAAAAAGCTTGTGAAGCTCTTAAGGGGTATGTGATCGAACACGAAAAGCTCAAAATTATCAGAAAAGGCTTCAAATTCTTTTTGAATAAATATATAGTACATAATTGGATATCAAATTGGTATATTTTATAAAAACTTTCCACACTTTCCATTATTATTATTAATTTAATATACACAAACAAGAAAAGCTTCGCATAATCTACTATTCCTAATATATTAGAAGATCGATAGCTTTGCAGTTGATAATTTTTAAAAGCAATAGAAATACAATATACATAATCAGTTATTATATACTTGTATGTTAAGATTTCAATGAAAGAACTTGTAAGCTCAGCTCTTAGGATTTGTTAGAACATAATACTAAAAACTTGAATTAAAAACTCTAATTTGGATTAATCTATCACAAGTATACTATTTCTTTAAGCCAAGGCACTGCTATAATTTGAAATACGGATGCCCTGAACACTTTTTACCCATGCAAAAAAAACCGATGCAGGTCCAGCCTAAAGTCACTTCCATTAAAAAATAATGTTGCATAAGCGAAAATAGCGTTAACAAATCCTATCTACAATGTTGCGCCTGCGATGCCAAAGATAAATGAGTGCACAAAAATGAACAGTTTATAGGCCGAATAAAACTGAACCTGCATCTAGCCTCTACTCCCCTTCCTCTTTCTCCAGGAGATGATCTGAAGCTGATGGTCACATTAAATTACAGGCAAAAGGATGAAACCAGATGCAGTACGTTTTTTTTACCAGGCCAGAGTTGGCTTCGATTTGTGGTGAGCTCGGGGCATTGGGAAATTGAAGGGAATGCTGCAAAAAAGTGTGTGCAACAAGCTGAAGCTGGTCAAGCAACCAAACAGATAATCGGATGCTATTCGATCCCCGAGCAAGGTGTTGCCCAAGGCACAAACACAGAGTCAGAGACAAGAGAGTGCAGGAGACGGAGAAAGGGTCTTTTGTATATGGGTAACAAAAGTCTATATACGGTTCATATTTGTGTTGCTACCTGTCAAGCCACAGCCTGAACACAGCAGTACCACCACCCACTTTACACATACCACATGGCAAGCGTTTCGGGTTTACAAAACATTTTATTCATTGAGGGCAAGTCCAAGTCGCAGCTCAGATTCAGCCGGGTCCAGGGCAGATGGGTGTGCCTGACATCACCTGCGTTTGTGGATATGGGGAAGGGGTAAGGGTAGCGGAAAGTGAAGTGGAAGTGCTTTGCCCCGTTGCAACACGTCCATCAGTGGCCCATTGTCTGCGTCGCGCATACGTAATGAACCCAAACTGAATCCGCATTTGCAGCCCTTTCCCCGATTTCAGACTCCAACTGCCATTGCATTTAGCTATATCTGTGCGCGCCTCACCTGTCTGTCTCTGTTCTGATGATGGAGCTACTGTTGCCGCAGGGTGGGGGCAACATGATTGGCTCTGTGGCCGGGCGAGGGGGTGTAAAAGGGAGCACATTGCGCATTGAAAGAAGCGCAATTAGCACTTCGATTGTGTTCGGTTGACGCGATTTGCATCAAATTAATGTCTTCATCAACAGACAAACAGACCGAGGGAGAAGGAGAGACGCAGGGGTGGGAGGCAAGGACAGACATGGACAGCGCTCAAAACTTTGTGGAAGGTCAACAAGTCAAATGGCAAAGAAGGAAGAGTGGGAGGCGGAAACGCTTTAAATCATTTCTCAAATTGACATGAAAAGTTCGTTTGGCAACTTGTGACCAATTAACGGCTCAAAACGAACCGGTTTAATGAACAATGATATTAATTAATTATATGTATCCTAAAAATACTTTATCCAAATTATTGTAAACATTTCCATTTCATCTCAAGCAAATGAGACTATGAGAATTATCGATAGATCTAAGGGAGGCACTCATCGCTGGCTTGCAATAATAGGAATGAATCAACCGTTAAATGAAATACTTTAGTATATGAAAATATCATCTTCACCGACTGAATAAAGTATAAAGTATATAAATATAATAAGATCACAGCAGGCTGAGGCACACATTGAACTTTCATTAATATTTTAAGCAATCATTCGCTTTATATACACTTCAGAACACTCATCCATTCTGCTCACACTACGTAATTCTTAACTATTTTGTTCATTATTATTATTTACGTAAATTACCAGTTCTCTGAGCTAATGTGGTCCTCAATGACAGAATTGGATATCGATGGCACCATACCCCAGGTGGAGTCCGCCAATGTATGCGCACTGAAAGGGGATCCATCAGTGGCCATCAACTCTGGTAAATTCTGTATAATGGCCTCGGTGAAGCAGTTGCCACCACTGGCCGAAAGTCAGACGGTGCAGAAAATAGTCGCTATGAATGCGCACATAGGCATGACCTATGCTGGCTTTGAGCCAGACTTTCGTATACTCTCGAAGCATATGTTCAAGAACGGTCTGTCGGAGCGGTTAAAAAATATCAACAGCGCGGGCAGAAAAGTCTCTCGAGTGCTGCAGGAAATGACGCATGTGTGCGGCACGCGTCCCTATGGCTTGGCGCTAATAATGACTGGCCTTGATCTATTTCAAAATCTGACGGTCCTCAAATTGGATGCTTACGGCCAGATATACAACTGTAGTACTGTGGCAGCTGTGGGCATTGGAGCCCAGTATCGTGAAGAATATCTAGTCGATCAATACGAAGAAAATATGTGTCTTCGTTCCGGACTCTTGATGATCATCGAGTCTCTCACGCTGGATAAAATGGAGAAATTGTTCAAGCCAAGAAATTTTGAGATCGCCGTATTAGATGAGGATAATGGGTTTAGGGCGCTCTGTGATAGAGGTGTCAAGTACGCAGTCGAACAAGTTCAGTTTTGGTAATCGTGAACGAGAGTATGTGAAATAAATACACATGTTTGTATAATTTCATAAGTAATGAATATCGATGAACATCGTTTGATTCACAATCAGTTATATTATTTCACAACACTTGCCTTGCATTAGGCACGCTAGATGGCGCCACTATACGGTATGTAGCCTTGTCTGGCAGCACTTTTATTTCAGTGTTGTTTATCATACGAGAAAGTATTGCTGCTTCTGTTAATCCTCCTCTTCCTTCCACTAACTGGCATTGTACCGGAAAATCTGTTTTGCTTTTTCTCTTTCGGTGATCTGTTGCTTTTGATTCCAGACGCAGTACTTTGTTCCCAAGCTGCGCTCCCCCTGTTGTTTGCCGCATCTTCTGCTCTCCCCCCTCTGCTGCGGAGACAAGTGGCACTTGTGGCGCCGTCTAACGGTTACCTGCTGCGCCTTCGGATTGTGTCCGGTGTCTCGTGTTTTGTCTCTGCCTGCATTCTATGCATATTTATTTATTTTCTTTTGCCTGTGCTTTGGTTTTGGCTTTTTTTTTGTTGCATTCATTCTCCCTACCTTTCTCTTTCTTTCGCTGTGTATCCTTTCATTTGCCTTCAATGCAATTATACTGGATAAATATCTTCTTCCGTTTTAGCTGTAATTACAAAAGTTTAATTGAGTTTTCTCGGCTCGTTGTGCTCCTTTCGTTTCGTTTCTTTTGCTTCTTCTTCTCGCACTCTCTATTGCTGTTGTTGTTGTTGTCCTGCTCGCCCCCACTCCCCTTCCCCCTTTCTCCACTGATGCTGTCGTTGCGGCTGGCTAGAAGTTTATCCAGCATTGCTGGTTGTCCTTGTCGCCGCGCCTGCCGTTGACGTTTTTTCATCTGAATGCCGAGTCCTCCGGCTCCACCTACTCCTCTCTCTCGCCTGCATCATCCATATTATTGTTGATGTTGCAGAAAAACAAAAAGAAAATAAAGCGAGTGCGAGGAAGAGAGGGAGAGCCAACACGAACGAGTTGTTGTCAGAGCCTGGCAGGCCTGTCTCCTTCGTCTATCTAGCGCCACGTGATTGTTTTATACCACATTCAGTGTGGGGTAGGAGGGGGCGGCAGAGACAGTAGCAATGCCGCCGGGGCCTGAGGCTGAGTGATTTCTTCAGTTGTCCAAGGACAGGACAGGACAGGACAGGAAAGGCATCCCGCCCGCCCGAGCAATACGTGTATAATAAAAAGTGATTAAAAACTGAGACCGCTGTGTAAAGCGCGCGGTACATCGATAGATGTAGCGATAGTTCGATTACTTTTAACAACACATTGTTCAACACTGCCGAACATATGTTCAACATATGACACTTTGTGGAAACAACTTGCCGACCCCTGTAGCGGAGTAGTCTGGGCGACCGCCTCAGCAAATATCACCTTTACAGGGGTTCCGGGTTCGAATCCCGGGGGAGGGCATGGTTGTATTCCCGACAATAGAAAGAGGGAGCCCAACAAAATCATTAGGCCATCCATCACAGAATTCATTCCTTAGGATTAAGCTAGGATTAAGCACAAAGTGGTTCGGTTATATCGGCAACAAACAAGAAAAGAACAACATCAAAAAATGGGAAAGTAGTACAAATAATACTTTCTTAACTGGCAGATCAGCAGCATATGTATGATATCTCAAATGGTTTAATAGCAACAAGAATAAGAACCATTGTATAATATCTCAAATGGTTTAATAGCAACAAGAAAACAGCAACTTGAAATAAGGAAAATATTGTAAACGAAAATTCGAAATTCTCTCAAAATTATAAAATAAAAATTTTTTTTTATATATTTTCAATTAAAGTCAAAATATCAATACTCTAGATTTTGAAAATGTTCAAAGGGGGGACCATATGGACAAAATAAACACCCAAATTAAGGGTATTTCATCCATATTTTCATTTTAAGTATCTTTCGTAAATAAAATCCAGACAAAATGAATCTTTCAAAGAATTCCAGACATAAAGCTTTATTTTGTAGATTCAAATTTGATTTCAATTTTTAATTTTCAGTGTATTTTACAGACATTGCTGATTTCTACCTAGACTATCAATATTCTTAAGTTTAGAAACAATCATGCTATTCACATCAGCTATGTATATTATTGCGTTTAGGTTTTGATCTTCAGATTGTTTAAGCAATAAATGATATCATATTAATCGTACCATATATACTCTCAGTTTTTTTCCAACTCAATTCAGTTTAGGGTTTTAATTTTCGTATTTTTTCAAGTTCAGCCTGTCCAAGAAGAAGAAAACGCTTATAGCCGTGTTTATTGCCAGATTTGCAAAGAAAAAGAAATCGCAGATTCCGCCTTATTGAGATTAGAGTGAACCGAGAACGGAACTTGAAGCGGGTTTGAGTCGGGTTCGCTGCTCTACCGGATCTGACTGCTGGGCAATTGGCTGCACTTGCGTCGCGTTACGACTGAATATTGAATATGAAGTCGTCTCTCTCTCCACGTTTATAAATATTTGATGCGCCGCTGCCTCGCAAACCTCTCCCTCTCTATCTCTTTCTCTCTCTCTGTGTGTGTGTGTGTGTGTTTGTGTGTGTGTAATTGCCCACTATGCTCGCATGCTGCGGCCACATACATATCCATATCCATTGTCAGACAGTGGCGAGGGAGGGGTAGACATTCAGATTTAATAAAGCGCTTTCGAAAAGAATCGCCTAAATTCAGAAATTCATTGGTTACGTTTCGCTCTTTGCCTCGCTGATTATCTAAGCGGCACAGGGGAGGGGAGTGAAGGGGAGCGAGAGCCTCATGCCCCTTTCCCTCCCTTTCTCTCTCCATGTTTTATTCAGTGGAGCCGCTTCGGTTATTGTATATCGCGTGGCGTTGCCGCAAATAGTTTCATTTTGTAGTCATTGTATTTTCCCCGACTCAGCACGAAAAGATCCCCGCACCGAAATTGGCATAAATATTTGAGCACCTTTCTAGCTCCAACTGCAGGTCCTGCTTTGCCTTCCTTCCCCTTTCTCCCCCTTCTCCACATCCCTTCTTGCTTCCCAGTATAAACAGTGCTCAGCATTTTCCATTGCACAGATATTTTCATTTCTCCTTCACCCCCCAGCTCAAATTTCTCTGCTGGGTACAAGACGAATGAATACCAATCAATGGCAGTGAATCCACTTGCATTGATTCATTTTTATTTATTTAATTAATAGCTAACCCCTTGAAGAAAAAGAAAGCTGAAACTTTTGGCTTACCAACAACTGTAACACTGCACTAGGGGGAAACTTTAAGTTACATGAGGATTATAATAGAGTTGAGGGTGTTAGGAGAGCAAGGGAAATTGTGGGAGATTAGTAGCTATATTCTGTTCATGTTCTTAGATAAACGAGTATGTATTGCAATTCAAATCAGTAAAGACTGTTCGATGTGTGCAAGTAGTACACAAGTTAACAAATCATTTTAGACATCTCTCTCCATAAAGTATATATATTCTGAATCATCATCAACAGAGGAATCGAACTAGCCCTGTCCGTCTGTCAAAATAGACATTGGATATATGAAATTTTAAATAAACTTTAGTTCAAGCGTAGATATCAGATATCTGATATTCCAAATGAATCTGAGTTTAATGTTTATAGTGCCGACCCCTGTAGCTGACTATTATTATACAGGGGTTCCGGGTTCGAATCCGGGGGAGGGCATGGTTTTAAAAAAAAAGGCAAGGCTTGCCAATACAACTATATCAAAATATAGTGGTTGGTTATTCTTAAGAATATTCCTCACCCTGTGATGTTAAGATACGATATTATGATGTATGGATTCTTCACTTAATATAATATAATAATTTTTTTTTTTAAATTTTTATAGTGTTAATTGCATGTCAAGTTTCAGATATCTACCTGTTAGTTGAGATCGGTTATCCGAAATTTAAAATGAATCTGAGCTCTGCTTATTATAGACTAAGCTACATGCCTAATTTCATTACTCGAACACTTGTACTTCCTGAGATCCATATTTAAAATGTAATATTGGTGATAATTTAAATGAAACTAAATGAACTTTCTCTAGTAGTAAATATTATAAGCAAGTATTCTCGTTTATAGCGACCAGTGAAGTTAGTTGCACAATTCCCATCTCCATCTTAAGCTTAAGTTTATCAAATTTACTCTAGAACGCAATTTCACAATGGCTTAGCTCAAGCTTAAAGCAACTTTCAACTTGTCTTTCAGTATGTTCCATTACCTGCAGCTAAAACGTGTCTAATTAACAACAGAATTAAAATAAACTTTTCAACTTACAGAACACATTCTCGTTGATGATGAATTGAAACTAAATACACGCAGATCGAATCGAATGTCGACACTGTGTGCGACAAAGTTAACAGTTTATTATGAGTGCTTAAACCGCAACTGTGCAACGAGGCTGAAGGGGGGGGGGGGGGTTGATAGAAATAGTCATGTATGTGGATGGGAATGTTAAGCCGAAATGTAAGCAAAAATCATTATGGCTTTGTTGCAATTACAAACGCAAAGCTGCCGCTTGGTAGCCTTGGCAACGACAGGGCGGTCGGAAGGTTGCAAGTGTATCTGCAACAGTATTTACCGTTACAATTACAGACATATGTACATACATGCATACATACATACATACATATGTATGTACATACAGAACAGCTGTAGAACTGTGTGTCTGCATCTGCATATGTAAATGCAATCAAATTTGCAACGGTCATTTGGCCAGCAAAGCGTCTGTCCGACTGTCTGTCTCATCCGTCCGGACAATCTAACGGCTATCATGTGGCACATGGACGAGGCATTTATGTATTCATAAAGCCGCTTTCCCTTTCCACTCTTCAGCGGACAGTGCAACTGCAGCTGAATGATGTTTACCTCATAAATAAATAATTGTTAAGCACAAATATATACACACACATTTGCGTGTGGGTGTGGGTGTGTGTGTGTGTATGTGTGTGTGAATGAGCAGCGGGGCAGGCGTGGCTCGCCCGCACAGTCAGACAGACAAATTACCCGACTGCAGCAGCATCAGCAGCAGTCAAAAAGTAGCCAAAAATTCTTTGGCCAACCCACAAAAGCCGCCCTCAGTCGACCAGAGCCGCCGTAGGTGGAAAGACAAATGAACGTGATGCTAATTTAGGCTAACTGACTAACAAATGCACTTGCTACATATACTTCGATAGTCCTATGTGATCGATAGTCGATAATACCATACATATGTAAGTAAAAAAAGTTCCCTTTCTTTGTTTTGCAGTTGTGGCAAAAGTCTAGAGAAATATCGCACTGTTATCGGCGGTTAATTAATGGAATTCTTTCATAATATCTGTAAAAACATTACTATCAAATCATTTAAAAGTGTTGTTGACTCTTCGATAACATTTCTACATATATATTCATTACAAAAATGTAAATTTTTATACAAATTTAATTTACCTCAGCTCACTGCCGATCCCTGTAGTTGAGTCGTCTGAGGTGTTTGACTATTATACAGGGGTTCCGGGTTCGAATCCCGGAGGAGGGCATGGTTTTTTAAACGGCGGCAAGACTTGTCAAGACAATTTTCCTACTTCACATATTTTGATATATTTTGTAATTCTTAAGAATATTCCCCACACTGTGATGTTAAGATACAATAATTATAATAATTTTTTTTTAAAAAAGCTCAGCTCACTCAAGAAAGGCTTACATGGAATCCAAACTAAAATGTAGAGAATATTGATTAATCGATGAATTTTAGAAAACAACAACAACCAGGAACAGTTAATAATACACTTACATATATTTGCAAAATGCCTGACGTAGCACATGTACACTTAACAAAAGTATACCCTTTCAAAATATATGTATGTGTATCCTCCCAAAAAATAAACCATTTTTAAAGAAAAGTGCATTTTTTTAACAAATGAAAATCTACTTATTCACTGTCTGTCTGACTGTCTGTGTGTGTCTGTGTGTGTGTCAGTGTTAGTATAAGTGGGAGCTGGTGTATATATGTGTGTGTGTGTGTGTGTGTGTGTGGTTAACATTTGTATACGCAGCTTATGAGAGGATTATGCGGCGGCCTATGAAAAGGTTGTGCAACTTTCACCGTCTGCGTGAGATGAGGCGAGGTGAGGTCATTGCATACTTTTGGGCGCTACAGCGGGTTCCTAATTGACAGCAGCCAATATAAAGAAGATTGAGCGAGGGAAGGGAAGGGGAGACAAAGAGAGAGAGAGAGAGAGAGAGAGAGAGAGAGAGAGAGAGAGAGAACAAAAGTAGCAGGGGGCCCCAAAGTGACACTCACATGGACAGCAGAAAAGACGTAACCAGACGAGAGATGTCAGCTAGTATATCATTTTTTATAGTGTTGGGCAACCGCAGCAGGCAACCGGAGGAGGAACAGTGCTCAAAAACGGACTGTAGGAACGCCCGCACCTGAATTAAATATCTTACGGTACTTATTTCCTCTTCGGAATGCCACGACGAGACATTCCATATGCAACTGCAGCTGCAGCACACACTCACATACCTTCCTCTCTCTCACACACACACACACACGTCTTGCTCTTTCTCTCTCTCTCCCTCTCTCCCTTTGCCTCACAACACTTGTGCTAAACCAATTTGTCTGGCAGCTTGCGGTGTATGCGCACTTCAGGTGTGCCAGTGTGTGTGTATGTGGAAGTGTGTGTGTCTCTATTTGATAGTAAATATTCGTGTAAATATTGTTGTTTACCCGGTGCAATCGTATAGTTTGCAACGATTTATCGATAGTTGCGATAGTTTTGGCAGTTGACAAAGTTGTGCACTATAACTAATCAGATTAGTAGTAGATGCTAACATCAAGCTATAGCACACAGTGCTATATACACACACCTGATCTAGGCCTTTTCAATTAACCTCGTTAATTACAAGGTATACCATATGCTGTAGAACTTTTTGAGCAACCCACCTGGGGCTAAACTAAGGCCACATATTACAGCTGAACTAAGTCGCTCGACTGCTGCGCTGCGTCTCTTCACGTGTTTATTTGACAGTGTGTGTGTGTGTGTGTGTGTGGGGTATGAACGACTGCACGAGAAGTTTGTTACAGTTTGTTAACACTTTGACTTGCGATAAAGAATTTAATCGGCTTGATACAAATATGCGGTACATTAATCAGTGCAATTGGGAAAATCTTTAGGCAGTACTTTACTTATTATAGTATTTGATACTTGTGTTAATCATCAGACTAACAAATATGCCAAATTAACTTAAACATCGCTCGAAACTGACTTATCGCCACGAGTTTTGAGTGCACTTTGCATCTCATTTGTAAATGTTTGAGCAGCCTAAAGTATTGTGCGCTTATTTTTAGTTTTATTATTTCCATAAGCTTTTTCATTATCTGCCTAAGCTGATTTTCATGCAGCTTTGCTTTAATGTATTTTCCTCGTTCTTAATTCAGACGATATTCCCTTTTTTATTCAACTTATCTTTTTAAAAACTCTTTCGTAAATGTTTTAGCAGCCTAAAATATTCTCCGCTTGTGTTCGACTCCACTTTGCTCTTTCTTCAGTCTCCGCTTTTCCAGTTCTTCATTCTGTACTTTCTCATTCTACCCACATTTTATTTTTTAATCTCTTCTTCACACCTGCTTGAGCGAAACTGCCTTCCCATTTTCGAATCAACTTTACAGGGTATACAAACTTGCGCCTCGAGCAAGCTTTTGTTATTCTTGTCTTCTTCTTGACGTTCATGATGTTGTTGTGGTTATTGTCGTTGGTTGTTGTGGTTGTTGTTGCTGTACAAGGAAAGTCGGCGACGGCAATTTCTTCGTCTCGTGGGCTCATAAGAAATTCATAAGTATTTCCGCTTCTCTGATTTTTGATTCGGTAATTAAAATGCAACTGAGATTGCGCATACACGACTGTGTGTGTGTGTTTGCGTGTGTGTGTGTGTGCGGGTGTTTGTCTGTGTGGCACATTTGTGCAGGGCGTAGAAGAAGCATTTTTCATTTGCTATGCTTATATGTATGTATTTGTTATTGTTGTTGTTTGTGTTTCCAGGTTCTGTTGATTTACTTTGCATCGAAAGTTCGGGGCTACAAAGGTAACTCTCTGTTATGCCAGGTGTTAAATCGCTCTCTGCAGCACCTGGGAAAACTGACTGACTAACGTCGAAAGACGTCGCATCGTTGTGGACGTGGAGAGGGGGGGGAAACTGTTGGGGCAAAGTCCTCTGTCTCGTGATTGCTTTAGCGCATTGAAGACCAGCTTTGATTACTCGAATGGTTTCTAAGCATCTGGCCAAATGCCCCGGCACGGAAACGCAACAGTCGCAAAACGCATTATCTGCTTCAACTGCCAAGTGGACAAGAGGTGGACAAGGGATGAAGCGCGCGAAATGAGCGCGGAGTACAGACGGGGCAAATGAAAAATACAGAGCGTAGAAGAGAGGAAAGCGAAGAAAAACAAAGTAGCAGCTAAGAAGACTCTAGTCGAGAGTACTCGATGGTGGCAGCAAGCAAGCATAGAGGACTGTAAGATACCCTAGGGAAAACGAAAAGAGACAAATGACTGCTCTATGTATACATATATAATTCCCAATTCCAATGGCATTTCATAACTATGCTCCAAAGTACACAATCTACTCAGGTGCACAAGACCCAAGACAAGAATCTGCAAAATGTGATATGAATTTACAACTTGCGAGTTCTGTTTCTTGAATTGCAGCAAGGTTAAATAGTATACATAGGGAGCACTTGAAAGTATCTGAAGCTCACTTCATGTCGCAGTTTTAGTCACATAACAAATTTCACAGATTTACGTCAAATAGTTCCTGAGTTCCAAGCAACCCATGTGGCAGCATTCGGAGCTACAGGTACTAAGAACATTCTGCAATTTCATTTACAAAAGTTTATCTACAAGTGCGCGATTGTCTTGGCTTGGCGAATGGAAAGGGGTGGGAAGGGGAAGGTGAGAGGGCTGAGAGGGTGAAAGGGAGCAACTCAGGCAGCCGAAATCAGGAAGCAGAATGCGGCTCAGGCCTCAGAAAAACGAATGGCATCAAAGAAGAAAATCAAATATTGCTCGAGTGCCACTGGCAGCAACCGACAGCAACAGCAACAACAACAACAACAACAGCAACAACATAAAGCAACAACAACAAGATACGACAGCAAACAACAACAACAAGATGGAGAAGAACATTCAGCGGTTGCCGTGTAAGAAAACATGCAGATGGTCGGTCAAAAGTTTTGGCTGTAACTCGCGAATGATAAACCGCGCAGTCGGGCAAACCTAGAGAGCAGTGAGGGGATTGGAGGGTAGCAGAGCGGGGGTATAAAGTCGAAGTAGAGGGGGCTGGTGAGAGATGTCTTTCAAAGCGAACGAGTTTATATGATTTTGATGAATTTCCGTGGCAACGACGCCAAAATGAAAATGCGCGCAGAGAGAGAGAGAGAGAAAGAGAGAGAGCACCGCAAAGAGAGTGACAGGAAAAGGCAAGAAAGATTGGGGTGGGCGGATGAGGGGGACAGCGAAGGGATCTGCTCGATAAGTAGCAGTTAGGATTTTGCTCTCGACATCCGCGGTCGAGGGACAACTCCGTCTACCTGCTTTGAGTTTAATATTAGAAATTGCAACGACGGACGATAAAAATCATTGCTGCTCCTTCAAGTGCGGGCGGAAAGGCGAGCAAGAGAGGCCGATAGAGTGCGCGGTGGAGGGGAGCGGGGAGAAGAGGGAAGTAGTGTGCACCCGCCCTGGCACTGCAAAGTAATTTCCTGCAATTTAAACTTAAGAAAAATAAGGAAGCGTCTTTGATTTCCGTGTGAAATGATGTGCGCGCCTCGCGATTCCAACAACAAGTAAAGTGGAGGGGAGGAAGGAGTAGAAGAGGAGTGGGAAGGGGAAGTAGGGGAGTAGCTGGAGTAGCTAGTGGGCACCATTGGAACTCTAGCGCCCTCTTGGGCGCAGCTAACCGAGAGAGAAGAAAATTTAATGAAGATTTAAGTTGATTTGATTTATTACCTCACCCGTAGTACAACCCCTTCCCCTTCCCTCTCCCTCTCCCTCCACCACTGGTCAAGTTATTGGAGTTTCATTTTCAGTGCAATCTGCTTGACAATACACTGCACTACACTACACTACGATGCTCTGGCATGGCCACCTCGAGTGCCAATACAAATTCAACTTCAACTGAAGTTTGCTACAGCCACTTATAAAATAAAAACTGAAAATTGTATAACGAATGTATAAAGACAGATGCCTGAACACATTGTGCAACTGAAACTTAGTAGTTAAAATTTAACGAGACTTTGCTACTGATCAGAGTTAGTTAGTTAGTAAGGTAAGTTGTTAAATCATCGATATTTCAGTTGGTGTTAGTGCAAAATATCTTATACGATCGAAAAAACCTTGCGACTCTCACATAATTTTAGCATTTCGAAATAAATCGATTTTGCACCAATCTACAAGTTTAGCACGAATAAAATAAAAAACATCTTCCGATTCTTAAAGAAATTGAATTTTTGCCTATTTTTAAGAGCTATTTATACCTGGGCAGTCGTCTTACAATTACAGGGTTATGCAACTATTAATAGTGTATAAGTTATTAGTTAGCAGTGTTGAAAAGCTTAACACAAATGCATTTCAGTGCATCACAGAATTATGCCATTGTTCAGTGTTGGTTAATGAACTCATAAATCGAGCAAAAATATATGTACATACTACCAGAAATCTGTAGCAACTATTCGAATTTAAGTAGTTTCCCATATAAAAGTGACCATAATCTCTCTCTCTCTCTCTCTCTCTCCCACGTTTTCGACTGTCGTTAAACATCAGCAGTTAGGGGGTCCTTTGTTCAACTTTGTTAAATGCTTGTTATCTGCCGCTTTCGGAATACGTCGCCATTTAGAGGGCGCGCATGACATCGCCACTTTTGTAGTGGCTTTTTCGGGATTTTTTATAGCTGCTGTACGGGCAGGGAGGGGGTGGTGTGGCGTGGGAAGGGGGTCTGCAGCTGGGGAGATTCATTCCAATCAGACACTGGATACCGATATAGCGTTTGTAGGCCCTCTCTGCCCAGCTAGGCTAGGTTGACAGTGCCAAAAATTTCATGTACCGCATCTTTTTCTCCACATTTTCTATTTCTCTTTGGCACTCGCTCCTTTCTTTCTTTCCCTTTTTTTTTGTCGATTTGTTGTTTTGTCACATTTCGGAAATGTTTGCCCGGCTCCTCTTGCTCCTCCACCTGCACCCGAAATGAAATGCCTGAGGGCAGTAAATTTAAGCGACAGCCGGAGAAAGGCCAGTACGAGGGGAATGAGCGCAGGGCAGGGCAGGGCAGTGTGGGGGGGTGGGGGGGAAAAGTTGCAGCACGTGGCGTGGCTGAGTCGTCCAGAGTATTTACCGCCATGTGCATAGTTTGCAAGTCTGCGCGGCCGTCGCGACACCTGCAGGAATGGCCGACTATGTCCCTCCTCCTCGCGGGGAGCCTCGCTCCGACATGGCCACTAACAACATCAAAAAGTGCCAAGTGCCAAGTGTTTGCCTTGGTCAGCTCGCCGGCTACGTACATTCCTTGTGCCGCAGCACCTCACTCTCCAACTTCCCTTGCCCCTCCCCCCCACCACCTCCTTGGTGCACTGCCTGTTTTTGTTGGCATTTTTTGCCACCAAATTTTGGCGCTGTGACATTTTTTAGCGCCCTCTCTCACACAGCGTAGCCAGTTCCAGTTCCAGTTCCCTCTAATGTGCTTCGTTGTCCGCTGCTTTTTGTGCACTACTGTTGCTGCTTGTTTTTCTTGCCGTGCACTTGTTGGCTACTCTTTTATGCACATCGATTTTCGCTCAGTGCTTTTTATTTGCCGGACGAGCGACGGACGGACAGAGCCGGTTTCACCGTGTGTAGCTGTGTTTGTTTGGCCATCGCTTGTTTATGTGCCGTAACTGGTCAGGAAGTTTTTAAAGCGACATTTAACGTAGTCAGCAGCAGCCTCCGTCACCCTCGCTGTACTTAGGTGCAACTTGCCTTAACTGCCTGCCGTTGCACTCGTTGGAGATTGCTTTGATTCACATCCATATCGGAATAATGCTTGCATCACTTATCTATGTACACAATTCAAACACTTTTTCCGCAGTACGTCGCTGTTGTTCTTTTGCATTTCAGTGTTGGTAATCAGCGGACGGGCTTAAAGCACGTGGTTTCTGATGATTTTAATTTAAAAGGGCCCCTCATTAGGAGCGCGCCAATTAGCTAGATATGTGCAAAAATTATAATTTAAACGAAGTATCGATATACATTACATGAGACCGATATGATTTGGCGGAACTTGTGATAAGAAGGTGAATTATTTGTTTAATTTGCACAATAAATACTAATTTATTAATTTGGAATCAAAAAGAAAGATTTTCTGTTTTGATTCATTTCGGTTCTTTTCTGCTTTGTTTACGTGTGTCTTGCAAAGGGAGAGCATTGAAAATGAACCACATTTACTCACTTTTAGTTCACTCCTTGAACTTGCGATTCGATAAAACCTGTGCGGAACCTACATAACAGCACATGTCAAAAAGCGTGCACGCAATCCCTGGCACTTAACACGTTTCGTTTTCCAGATAAATGTGAAAAAGATTTATTGGCGTGGGGTTATAAAAAACATGATGCTACGCTGCGATATTGCCCGAATGTGGGCGCAGATAGTGAAAGAATTGGGCGAGGACAAATATACATCACAACAATGGCAAGAATTATACGAAGACTTCTGGAGGTGCATGCTGTCAAATTCAGAGCCATTTATCTGCACTGAAAGCGTAAGCAATCCCAAAATATTTTAAATTTTTCAATATGTTTATCTTAAATGAATAGATCGTATCGATTTTTAAGAACGCAATGAAGTCGGACCACGAAGACGATCCGTCGAGCGCCAAACTAAGCGAGAATGAGCCTCTCTCGTTATGGAAAAATAAGCTAAAAAGAGAAGCGCTGTCGGAATCAGTTAGTGTGGAGCTAAAGAAGTCATTAAAAGACGATAAGCTTGAGTCTACAAAAGTAATTAAGCTTAAACGCAAACGTCCAACAAATGATGTGAACAGTTTACCCAAAGAGCAGACCAAGAAGAAGAAAACTATAAAAGAAAAGAAAGAAACAAAAGTAGAGAAACTACAAATTGTTACTAAGCAGGATACAAAGGTACGTAATCTGAACTTTTCGGAACATAAATCCGTATTTAACATTTTATTTTCAACAGAAGGAATGTAAATCTAAGTGGAGAATTGAAAATAAATCTACTCAGCAATCCTCAGACAATCAGAACATGAAGACAAAGAAACGCAATAACAAAAAGAAATCAACAACAAAGGGACAAATTCCAAACTTGGAAAAGGAGAAAAAAAATATTTTGAAAATTTCCAAAGTTCAAATTAATCAAACAAATCAACCAGACGAAATAAAAACAAGTGAAAAACAGGTGAAAAACGTTGAGACACAGCAATCCAGAGTTATTAAAAAAAATTAATTTTTTTTACCGCAGATAAATTCAAATAAAGAACAGGCATACAAGCTCCCAACTGCAATCAATTTGACGATTAATACCGCCAACTTACCATCAGCACTGCTAACGAGTTCCAGAACGTCAACAGATGATGATGCAGAGAACCTTAGCTTTTCGAAGTTTAGAAACTCTGAAGAACAACAAGTAGATGTGAAAACAGAAATATGCGAAAATCCTATGGAACCTGACAAATTAATAGATATATTTACCGAACCAGATTATGAGATTGATGTCGACTCGCTACTCGATGATCCAATTTTGTCCAGTCCGCTGGCTGATCAAGATGATATATTTAAATTGTTAAATAATGAAAATAACGTTGGATCGCCGAAGTTGGTTGATACCATCGTCGATGATGATGAAATCGTGGAAGAGGGCGTCGAGGAAATCGATCTGTACTTGTGGAGCTTTACGGACAAGACGCCAAGCGAAATTGATCAGGAGATCGCTACATCAACGGAGTTATTTAATAGTTTGTCCGGTTCAACTACAGACATTAAAAAGACTCCACTAGAACTGGATGCATTAATGCAAGATGTATTAAATTATGACGAAGATGACGACGATATCATTTCATTAGCTACGTCTTGGGATTTAGATAATGAGAATAATTTACCGGCGGAGGCAATTGAAGAACAACCAATACTGAAGAACGTCGTAACTAAATCAGACAAAGAATTAACACGAAAAGAAGCTCGATTTCGAAAAGTATCGATTTTTAAGAACGCAATGAAGTCGGACGACGAAGACGATCCGTCGAGCGCCAAACTAAGCGAGAATGAGCCTCTCTCGTTATTGAAAAATAAGTTAAAAAGAGAAGCGCTGTCGGAATCAGTTAGTGTGGAGCTAAAGAAGTCATTAAAAGACGATAAGCTTGAGTCTACAAAAGTAATTAAGCTTAAACGCAAACGTCCAACAAATGATGTGAACAGTTTACCCAAAGGGCAGACCAAGAAGATGAAAACTATAAATGAAAAGAAAGAAACAAAAGTAGAGAAACTACAAATAGTTACTAAGCAGGATACAAAGGTACGTAATCTGAACTTTTCGGAACATAAATCCGTATTTAACATTTTATTTTCAACAGAAGGAATGTAAATCTAAGTGGAGAATTGAAAATAAATCTACTCAGCAATCCTCAGACAATCAGAACATGAAGACAAAGAAACGCAATACCAAAAAGAAATCAACAACAAAGGGACAAATTCCAAACTTGGAAAAGGAGAAAAAAAATATTTTGAAAATTTCCAAAGTTCAAATTAATCAAACAAATCAACCAGACGAAATAAAAACAAGTGAAAAACAGGTGAAAAAAAGTTGAGACACAGCAATCCAAGTCAAAATTGAAACGTGCGAATCGTAAATCGCAATCAAAACATGAGATCGTAGTATGTGCGTGCCTAGAGTTATTGCCTCCTAATAATTTTTTTTTTTGTTACCGCAGATAAATTCAAATAAAGAACAGGCATACAAGCTCCCAACTGCAATCAATTTGACGATTAATACCGCCAACGTACCATCAGCACTGCTAACGAGTTCCAGAACGTCAACAGATGATGATGCAGAGAACCTTAGCTTTTCGAAGTTTAGAAACTCTGAAGAACAACAAGTAGATGTGAAAACAGAAATATGCGAAAATCCTATGGAACCTGACAAATTAATAGATATATTTACCGAACCAGATTATGAGATTGATTTCGACTCGCTACTGATGATCCAATTTTGTCCAGCCGGCTGGCTGATCAAGATGATATATGTAAATTGTTAAATAATGAAAATAATGTTGGATCGCCGAAGTTGGTTGATACCATCGTCGATGATGATGAAACCGTGGAAGAGGGCGTCAAGGAAATCGATCTGTACTTGCGGAGCTTTACGGACAAAACGCCAAGCGAAATTGATCAGGAGATCGCTACATCAACGGAGTTCTTTAATAGTTTGTCCGGTTCAACTACAGAAATATGCGAAAATCCTATGAAACCTGACAAATTAATAGATATATTTACCGAACCAGATTATGAGATTGATTTCGACTCGCTACTCGATGATCCAATTTTGTCCAGTCCGCTGGCTGATCAAGATGATATATGTAAATTGTTAAATAATGAAAATAACGTTGGATTGCCGAAGTTGGTTGATACCATCGTCGATGATGATGAAACCGTGGAAGAGAGCGTCGAGGAAATCGATCTGTACTTGCGGAGCTTTACGGACAAGACGCCAAGCGAAATTGATCAGGAGATCGCTACATCAACGGAGTTATTTAATAGTTTGTCCGGTTCAACTACAGACATTAAAAAGACTCCACTAGAACTGGATGCATTAATGCAAGATGTATTAAATTATGACGAAGATGACGACGATATCATTTCATTAGCTACGTCTTGGGATTTAGATAATGAGAATAATTTACCGGCGGAGGCAATTGAAGAAAAACCAATACTGAAGAACGTCGTAACTAAATCAGACAAAGAATTAACACGAAAAGAAGCTCAAAATCAAAAAGAAGTTAAACCTCATCTAAGTGAACTGCGAAGCTTTCATATACCTAAAAAAGTGCAAGGACAACAGTGTCCCCAGCAGAGGAACTCCAAGAAGGAAAAGGACAAAAATCTATCGAGAAAAATCAAGAACAACCCCAGAATATCAAGCCAGAACCTCAAGTACAGCAACAAAAACAACCTGCAAAGATTGTAAACTTGCGAAAAACAACAAATGGAACTGCTGCAAATCCTTCTGGACAAGCAGCACCTGTATTTGCGCCACCATATCGTGTGCCTGCCGAGGCAACGTCGGTTTCCATTGTATATCAAAACAATGACAAGGCCACAATTTTCGGCATCACGTGTTGGCCCTTCCTCAACGCACGCTGTAGGAAAACTAATTGCAAGCACAGCCTGAATAGCATTGGTGAGGTACAACGACATCTCGATCAGATGAATACGATGCAGCTTTGCGGCACTTACAGGTTCGTTCTGCGCTACAGCTTGCTCTTCAAGACCTATTTCGGATTGTTTGCCAATGTGTTCGCTGGTCGCTTGATGCTCACACATTTGGTTAATATGATTCAAGACTGTGGCCTTTATATGTCGCTGAGTGCTCCGTTACTAAATGATATATTTCATGTGCTGTTGCGTTATCAGATGTCGCCGGAAATTGCAGCAGGGCACTTCATGAAACATCTATGGAAACCGAATAATGCAGCCATGTGTTCAGAACTGACTCGACAGTTGCTACGTATCCTGTCGCAAGCCGATTGGTACAATTACATGCAGAACCTGGAGCAAATTTTCAATGGCGAAAAGTTTCCCATACCAGAAGACTTTCTTACGTCGATTGCTCGCGATGCTGTCACCAAGAATCACCCCATGCTCATTAGCAAAGTGTGGGAACTGGTACTCTTTAATCCAATTGGTAGGAATGCAAATACATTGAGCTCAGTAATTAAGATTCTAAACTCTTCTGGACAACCACAGCAGCAGCAGCCACCTATGCAGCATCAGCAGCATCAACCTATGCTACTCCAGCAGCAGCAGCTCATTCAACTCCAGCAGCAGCAGCTCATTCAACTCCAGCTCCAGCAGCAACAGCTCATGCAATTCCAGCAGCAGCAACAGTTTCTTCAACTGCAACAGCGACCCAGACAACAGCAACATTGGCTGCAGCAACGACAAAACTCAGACATTCCAAGATTCCAAAGGGGTCGCGAAATCTGAAAGAGTTCTCAAATCACTATGCGTAAATATTATTCCCACTTGATTTCTTGTTACACACTACTATGGACATTAAGCTGTTGAACAGCAATCGCTAAAGATTTTTGTTTTTTCCTGTTTATATAATATTGAAGTTTTACACAAATAAAATGTGTATTTCATATGCATTTATATATCTAATTTATTTATTTATTCTTGTAAATACTTAAGGCTAGTTCCTCCTCTTGCTACGGTTCCAATTCTTTTTGGCCCCACCGCCACCACGGGGTTTTCCACCTTTTCCCATGGGTTTCATGCGTTTACGTGCTCCGGTAAATTGCTCGGAGTCATCGATATCGGCAGCTGTGCGTTTGTTACCCTTTTTCCCCTTATAGCCCTTGCTCTCCTCCAGATCTTTGAGTTCCAGTTTAGCTGTGCGCTGTGCCTCAGCCACGCGCTCCTGCAACGCCATCACTTCATCCTCCTCGCACTTGTACAGGGGCAACTGTTTGTCCAGCAGATGCTCGATACGCTGATACAGCTCAATGTCGTATTGACTAACTATTGTTATGGCCTAGCCAGAGCGACCAGCACGTGCGGTACGACCAACACGATGTATATAATCTTTGCTGTGCGTTGGTATATCAAAGTTAACCACCACATCCACGTGTGGAATGTCCAGACCACGGGATGCCACATCTGTTGATATGAGTATAGAACGATTTTTCGCCTTAAACTTGTTCAGAGCTGCCAAGCGCTTATTCTGTGACATCTGGCCGTGCAAAGGGATGGCGGCCAATCCCAGGGCGCGCAACATTAGCGCCGTCTTGACGGTGTTGTTACAGGTACTGCAGAAGATCATGAAGCTATTGCCAGCCAACTCGTTCAATATGTGCACCAGATACACGTCTTTGTACTTAACAGGTACAAACAGGTAGTACTGCTGCAGCTGATCAACTGTTTGGTATTTGTTCGACACCTCCACCTTAACGGGATCCTTTAACGAGGCTCGCTGCAGTTTCTTTACTTTCTTCGTCATAGTTGCACTGAACAGAAAAGTGCGACGCTCTCGGGGCAGCACTTTTAATATCTTGTCCAGCTCAACCTCAAAGTCCATATTGAGTATGCGATCGGCTTCATCCATAACTAAATATTTGATGGCTTTTAAATTAAAGCCTTTTAGGTTATCCAAATGATCGACGAGGCGACCAGGTGTGGCAATAATAATGTGAGGTTTCTTTGCCAGTTGCAATCCCTGGGCTACCATGTCCATGCCACCGACCACACCACAGCATTTGATGCCACCAATTCCGCTGCCTGTGGAAAAGCATAAAAACAAAAAACTTAATGCGGATTCGCAGGAAAACAGTTTAACTCAGAGGAAGTGACAAATAAAGAAATAATAATTTCATATTTTCGTTGAAGAACATAAAATCAATAAGGGATTAACATCAATGTGATCATTTTAATCATATATCTATATACATATGTATGTTCATACTTACCCAATGCCTCAAATTGTTTTCCGATTTGGAAAACCAATTCACGCGTTGGCGTCAGAATAAGAACGAAATATCTCTGGGGATTCTCAAGCAGGGAGTGCAGGATGGGCAATGCGAAAGCGCCTGTCTTGCCAGAACCAGTTTCAGCCAAACCGATGACATCTTTGCCTTGCAGTGCAACAGGTATTGCCTCTTTTTGGATCTTCGACGGTGCCTTCCACTTCAGTTCTTCGCACGCCTTGCACAGCGTTTCGTTCAGACCCTAGAAGGCGCAATTTAATTAGAGTGTGCATATAACGATATTGCTAGAGCGACTTACTAGATCTTTCCATGTAAGTTCCTTTTCAGCATTGGTTTCCTTTCCATCTTCAGCATCCCCATCCGAATCACTTTCCTCTTCCTGCTCTTCTGCATTTTCAACGTCATCTTCTTCTTCGGCGTCTGTGTTATCCTGTTCTTCTTCGCCACTCAAATCCTCTTCACTTGTTTGAGATAATGCTTGTTCGTCTTCTGAAGTTGCCGACATTTTGTTACATATTTTTTATGCTTTGCCTTGCGAATATTACCAGTCGCTACACGTGCTCGGTAGAGCTGGAAGTTAAATCGATTCTCGAATCGATTAATCGATGTTTTCAATTTTCTCCGATGCATCGATTTAATTTTTGAGAATCGATTTAATCGAAAATTTGAAAATAGTACTAAATAACTATAACTAAATAAGTAAACAAGTCTAGTGGTGGTATAAAATGTTAGGATTTTAGGTATAGTGCGACGGATAAGCATTTGTTTTTGTAAAATTTTGAGTTCAGGGTAATTGTTTAATAACAATATGAGGTGTATATATCATATTGTATAATTATACCACTAAGCATCGAACATATAGAGTACTCAAACAGCGGAATTTACTCATACGGATGCTATGCTGAGACTGGTACCCCAGAACACGAAGTGTTTCATGAGTGAGCGATCGGCTCTCTTCGCACATCGGCAGAGAGAGAAGCGCACATCGGCATTAAGTCAGTCGCACAACGACAGCGGAACGATGAGCACGGGTATATTTCTTTGCTCTAGCCATCGTTTCCATGTGTGCGTGTATGCATGCACGGCCCGCGTATGAATGTATGCGGTGCTTGTGAAGTTTGGCAATAGGCAAATGCTTCGGCCACCGCGCTGGCAGCCTGAAGTCAATTTTGTGTTTCGGCGTCGAGAGCCTAGAGACAGACACATTGGCCAAAATTGGTTATCTTGCAGCGAAAATATTAAAACTTTTGAAAACATGTGGCTTTTTCTATGAGGATAATTTTATTTAGTAATTATATATTTATGTATTCCGAATTTTTTATTTTAATTCATAAATTTTGTTAATATTGGTAAACTCATATACAAAAAAATTATAATTGTCACAACTTTTTTTTTGTTATTATAATTATGCTCTACAAAATATAATATAATTATGAATTTTCAATCCATCTTCTCAAAAATTAAACATAAATACACATGTTTTCTGATGCTAAAATTATTGCCGCCAAATAACCATTTTGGATCACTGTAATTCGGTCTCTTAGCTCTTAATGATAAAGACAAAAACAAACACACAGTTGATTTCACGCTGGCCAGGCCCGTAGCTAAAAGTGCGCAGGGTGTGCGGTACAGAAGGGCTCTCAACAGTCAGGGGCTCACTGTTACCAAACATAAAAATGTTATTAATGGGGATATATTTGTACAATTTAATTCCTTTGGTAATCACAAATACATTTATTAATTAAGATCATTTAAGTAGGAGTCCCTGATAAGTATTGCATAGGGGCCCGTAAAACCCTCACTACGGCCCTGTGCCTCAGTCTCTAGGCTCTCTACGCCGAAACACAAAATTGACTTCAGGCTGCCAGCGCGCTGGCCGAAGCATTTGCCTATTGCCAAACTTCACAAGCACCGCATACATTCATACGCGGGCCGTGCATGCATACACGCACACATGGAAACGATGGCTAGAGCAAAGAAATATACCCGTGCTCATCGTTCCGCTGTCGTTGTGCGACTGACTTAATGCCGATGTGCGCTTCTCTCTGCCGATGTGCGAAGAGAGCCGATCGCTCACTCATGAAACACTTCGTGTTCTGGGGTACCAGTCTCAGCATAGCATCCGTATGAGTAAATTCCGCTGTTTGAGTACTCTATATGTTCGATGCTTAGTGATTATACCCTTCGACCATTGAAAATGATCAAAAAAGGGTATACTAACTTTGTGCAAATGTATGTAACAGGCAGAAGGAGGCGTGGGAGACCCCATAAAGTATATTCTTGCTCAGGATCACTAGCCGAGTCGATTGAGGCATGTCCGTCTGTCTGTCCGTATGTCCGTCTGACCAGATGAACACACAGATCTCAGCTATTATAAATGCTAGAGACACCAAATTTGGAATGTACTCGGCGCAGATCAAGTTTATTACAAATGTTAGGTGCCACGCCCACCGCCCCCACACATCAATAATTTAATTTTTGAACTCAATTTGTAAGCGCTGTATAAAAGATACAACTTTCTGATTTCAACATATACTAAGCTGAATGAAATATCTACGTAGTCTCCAAATTACAATCCGATCGGACAATAATCACAGAAGTTATTTAAGAAAGTATGAGCATAAAACCAAGTGCTTCTGTTAGCTTACAAGGGAGGCGGGCGAGCGCGAAGCGCGAGCGCCATCTGTCGGGATTAATTTCAAAGCATGTGCGATCAAGTGCTGCCAACTGAATAAATTCATAATCGATTAATTAAACAGCGCGCAGTTGTAGAGCGCACTCACGATGCACCATGATGACGTCAAAGCTGACCAAAGCGATCAAGTGTTGCCAACTGAATAAATTTCAATATCGATTATTCACTCTAATAATCGCTTCATCATTTTCATATATTTACAACTTTCTATCAAATTGAAATCTACCTCAAGTAATGTTGAAAATGTATTTTTAATTATTTCAAATATAAAATAAAGTATTTAATAATTAATTCCACTTGCAAGTAACTGCCTATGCAAACATACCATGCTGACGTCGCAACCACAATGATCGTTCATTGAAATGCTATGGCTGCCAAACGTTATACAACACTAGCTTGCCTGCAGTTTAGTTTGTAAACGCGCCTAAATCGGTTTCGCGCAACTTTGTGCTGAGGCTTCTCCATTACCAATTAATAAAACTATTTCGCTTGGCTCTAACAAAGTTTCGTCAAAGTTGGCTTAGTTTGATTGTCGCTGGCGAAATGCTTCTGCAAGTCGCCAAATCGTGCGACAAAGTCAAATTCACATTGTACATGTGTGTGAGTGTGAGAGAGTACTGTTGCTTGTGGGCGTGTGTGCGTGTGTTTGTGCTGCATTTTGCAATATTGCATATTGTACGACGCACTTAAATTCAATTAAGCTACAAAGGCAGTTGCACAAAACACGAGCAGCCAAGCAAGTGCCATACGCGTACAACAGCGTCAAGCAGGACGAGGATTACGACACCAAAGACGCCCACAGCGACGCTGACTGTGACGATGAGGTTGCGCGTCTTTGAACATGTGTCGGTTGCGAGGAGAGAGAGAGTGAGACAGAGGGAGAGGGAGTGCAACGCTTTGTGTCGTTGCCCTTCTTCAGTCGTTCATTCATGCACCAATTCACTCAACTATTCAACATCGACACTCAATCAATCATGTTGCTACTGTTGTTGTTTGTATTCGCAACATTCGCTGTATTTACGAATAGGCGAAAAGGTTATGTCGACAAATGAGATCGCATTGAAGCTCACGTTTGAGTCGCCATATCAATCGATAGTTGCAGTTTCGATAGCAGCAAACGATAGTGACAAGATTCATGGAATTAAGTGCTGCAAGCGCAAGTAATGTTCCCATTTACTGCCCTGTGAAGTATGCCATGCATTTTTTTCGAAGTGCATACAAAAAACGGAGCTTAGTTAGTTTTACTAACCTTGCCAGGATTTTACCCCGTAAAGTGAATATTTTCTGAACCTGGTTCCCCAGGGTAGTCGATCTAGCCGTGTCTGTCTGTCTGTTGGAACGCCAACTCGTCTAACGATCGGAGGAGATAAGAACCTGCAAGTGTATACAACTTTCGGCATGCCTATGGTAGCCTTTCTTTCTCGTTTTTTTATCATTTTCGCTCTCCTAAGGGTTGCTGGGCAAAGATGAATATCAGCTTAGGTTAGAAATGTAGGAGTGGTCAGCGGGCTGAAGCTCTCTAATTTCATTTGCACGCTTTTTAAACACGCCTCGCTTCGGCTTCTCCAATCGAAAGCTCCATTTAAATGTTTAGCTGTCCAGAGTGAACGGACAAATGCATATGCAAGGTGTAAGTGCTGTGAGGGTGTCTGTGTGTGTGTGTGTGTGTGTATGTGTGTGTTTAGATAGTACCAGCATGCGAAAGACACGCTTGCTTGAGCAACAACCTGAAATGTGTCGCACTTTTGTCAAGACGTCCCTTCTTCCTTGATATCCTTTGCATCTGCAGTAAAGAAGCAGAAGAAGGACGAAAAAGACAGAGAAAGAGAGAGAGAGAAAGGGGAAGAGCAGGAGCTGCTGCTGCCACTGTCGTATCTGGTGCTGCTGCCGGTGCTGGTGGCACTGCGCTGTACAACTAATTCCATTAAAGCAAGCTCTAAGTTGATTTTCAATTGACTCCTCATTTGGGGACGACAGTGGCAGCAGCAGCGACGACGACAGCGACGGCGGCGTCTGCGCTGTCAGCAATCAACATGTTCAATTGAGCATATCCTGCCCGGCCCAGGAGCCGTTCGTTGTGGCAGCTACAGCTACAGCAGCATCCAGCAACAGCTACGGCCCGAGTCGGAGTCAAAGTCGGAGCGACGCAATGTGATTACCCGATGCTATTTTGTACACACACGCGACAAGGAAGAACACTTTGAGAAATAAAAGCTAAAAGAACGGTATACATTTCAGCAGATACGGCAGACTGGCAGTTACCAATAAGGCAGATAAAGAAAGGCGTACCTAAATAAATAATGACCCTTTACTGACATGCATGCAGACACATGTTTTCGCACTATATGCATGCCACAAATATCTTTATCAACTACTTTAGATTTAGATTTTATTTAGACCTAAGCAATTATCTAGCTATTAAGAAAAGATGTATATGGTATAAACCCGTGCTTTAATATGAATAAGCCAGTACGAAAGAAAATTCTGTTTATGCACTTATTGCGGCGACCTTTGCGACTGGTTTATGTACTTGTGGCATATAATTAATATTACTTAGACATTAGAATTCTAAATTAGAAGTCTTTATCTCTACAAAATAAAACAAACGGAATTGCTTTAAAAAAACATCTGAAATATACGAAAATCAAAGCAATTTCCTTAACAGTTCAATGGAAATCAGAAAATCTCATCGAATACAACGAAAAATGGATTATAAATGCAATAAAACATCAAGGTCATGAAAGAGAGAAGTTTAACATTGAAAAGTCTTTTTCAAATTGGAAATTCTGTCCTTGGAAATAGGAAAATCTCAGTAGAAACGCGTTGCCTATCGATAACATTGCAATTATATATTGGACCATTATGAATACATCGAAATGTACTTCGGTAAATCTAATCAAACTTGTTATCCTATCGATAACATGGCAAGGACTTCTCCGATTATATTATTTCGTATTAAAATTTCTCTCAGTGCAGCAGCAACAAATGCGCCCGCACACACACAGGGACATCGTCCTTGATGGCGTCTGTCCAGCGTGCGGGCGCGCGGTGCGGCATCGTTGGTTGCCTTTTACATTTCATTGGATTTTATGCGTTTTACTTTATGCTGATGTTTTTATTATTAAATTTCCCAGAATTTTCATTTACATTTTTTGTGTTGCGCTTCGCTACGCTCTATGCTTAAGCCCGCCCTGTGCTGCCTTCACCTCCCTGCCTCCCTCCCGATGCCTTCTCTTCGTGACACAGTTCACACTTGCGCTACCTTACGCTCATCCTCGCTCCGCACCGCCTCGTTGCCTTCACTGCCCTTCTTTCTGTCCGGCACTGATGTCTCCTCTTCATTTTCACACTTTTCATTCAATTTATCGCATTTCACAAATTGAGTGTCGCTTTCCTTAGATCTTCTCAGCTCTCTCTGTTTTTGCTTTATTCCCTTTGCCTTTGCCTTATTCCCTCCCACATCCTACTGCGTTTACTCCCGAATAACATTTTGTGCTCATCCCTTGACTCAACTCGAGCTCAGCTCGCTTAATTAACCATTTTCAGCTATATTTTCCGCCATTTCCAGCTGTCCCTCTCTCTCTCTTCTTTTCTCTTGTCTTCCCTTCAGCCAACCTGCTAATTATTTATGAAATTCCTGCAGTTTTACGCTTAAATTCTGACAGAGAATATAGATTACTCACTACATATTCAAAATATAAATAAAGTTAGAGAATAGTTAAACAATTTTCATGTTTGGAAACATTTTTATACATTATTTATAAAAAAAAAATATAATTTCTAATTGAATTAAAACTTATTTCCCTTTAATCGATAAATTGCTATGCAAACTTTATGAGCGATAACTTGTTTTTGCTTTTCATAGTAGTGTTGTCAAACGCGTGCATCAATTAAACAAAATAATCTCAACTTGCAGTGTTGAGTTGCGATTCTATTGAATCGGTGAAAAAATGCCTTTATTGAAAGATAGGCACATTATTATATATATATCATTATCGACGTCTATACGCGCTGCTCTAGCTTGTGTCTCCACCAACTGTTGCCGACCATCACAAGCACCTGCAGCACAATGCAAACGTACCACAGATTCCAGATGATCATCAGTAAATTAATTGTATTGCCACAAGTTTTTGAGCTGAGGAAGTGCAACGTCAACAGCAAAGGTGCACAGGCTACGCAAATGGTCAAGAGAAGCATCTTTGGATGCGGACTGCTGCAGCATAGATTGATATTGAAGCTGATGTAAAGGCGCAGCCACTCTATGCCCAACACCAATCCATAGGCCAGTTCCATGCCCAGCTGCACAATGCAATTATTCTGCGTGAAGTTAAAGAGAGAAAAATTAACGCTCTTCTCTCTCTCTCGCTGATACTCACATAGATCATATCGATGGGATAGCAAGCGGCCCAGATGACTGTGATGTAGACATTCATCTCCAGTAGTATCTGCAACCAGACATTGCTGCGTTGTGGATTCACAATGTGTGACATGTAGACAACCTGCTGGAATTATGATAAATGACGATTGCAAATACAGCCTACTTGGCTTATTAATTTCCCCTTTAATGGATAACTCGATAACATGAAGCAAGCAAAGTTCGCAACTAATTTCACAAAAAGTGTCGCGTTCTTTACTGTCTTGTGTTGTAAAACGCATGGATCATAATTAACCTCATTTCATAGCTTTCTCAATTTACAGTGCTGTAAAATGCCTGCATATCGATACGCTCCACCTTTGAAACAAAAGCTTGCAGCTATGACACGCACGCATTATCGAATCGATAAATATATTTGGACTAATTAGGACAAACCCGCGCTGTGCCAGTGCTGTAAATGACCTGCAGCAGGGTTGCCCCCGGGTTGTGTGTTTGTGTTGCCTGCTTTCGACACCTTCGACTGCTTTGCCACGCCCCCGCACGCTGCCCATATGCTGTGTTCGCATTTCATATCATTTTTCAAGCCACGCCCCCGTGCAGCCGCACCCTCGTGTGTCGCCTTTGCAACGGTTCATTTTTGGCAGCCCATGAATATTCATGGACATGAACGCGCAAAGCCTTCTGGCAGCTAGCTATCTGCCAGCAGCAGCAGTGGAACGAGGTGGGGGGAGGTGAGGTTGGCAACACTGCCAGCGCAACACGCCGGGTGGCAACGCTAGGGCCATTATGCAAGCCATATTCTCTCTCCGCGCTTACAATTTGTGCGCGCCCATCCAAGAGAGGAGAGAGAGAGAGAGAGAGAGAGAGTGAGAGAGACAGAACGAGTGTGTTTATTGAGTGGAGTATCGCTTGCTCTGTCTAAAATTGGCTCCGATTATTCCCGCGAGGGAGGTGATTCTTCCGATCCCCCTCCTCCGCCGACTCGAACTTGGCTTCACCATCCTCCTCAGACTGCACATCCATCAGCTCCAGCATTTGCCCAGCTTCATCATGTTTCTCTTCCTGCTTGACCCCCTGCTTCAACTGCGCCCGTGCCGTCTTGTCCATGGCAAAGCGTCTGGTCCAGAAACTGGCGATCTTATCGTGCTCCTTGCGATTGTTTTGATACTGATCGGCAATGCCCATGACCAGTGGATCCAGTGGATTGCACTCCCCAATCAGCACCCAAATGGACAGTAATACCTTGGCAATGTTCATCACTGGGGACCAGCGCTCGTTGAGCACATCCAGGCAGATAACGCCGCGACTGTCCACGTTGCAGTGATAGATGCGTGTGATGAAGCGTATCTGTGGCGGTCGGAAGGGATACGCGGCCGGGAAGCGTATGTCAAGTCGGAAGGTGCCGTTCTCATACACTGTCCCAATGGGACCCAGTATGGTTGCACGCCAATGGAACAGATCATCCTTGTAGAGCTCGGCACTGCAATTGGGAGGCGGATGTTGTGTGATCTCGGTCAGCTCACGCCTTATTCTTATGGCCGGCCCATTGACCTGTGTTGGGCGTGTCTTGGCGGTACGCGCAGGCGTTGGTGGCTTAGACGTTGGCGGCCTCGTCTCTGGCGTCACCTGGCGACTTGTACTGGGCACATTCTCATCCACACCTAAAGGAGGCATCGCTGCCTCTACCAGCACCTCCACCTGCTGCTGTTGCTGCTGCTCCTCCTCCTTTTCTTTGGCTTTCTCGCTCACCACCTCCGGCTGCGATTTTTGGGCAGGCAGCAGCGCATTCGACTTGCCCGACATGCTTCCGGGCGCTCAAATATAGCGGGCAATTTTTGACGGTTAATTTGGATTTTGTATTTTGATTTCTAAATTCCGAATTTTGACAAATTCTTGACAATGTGCTTTGTCTCCAACTGTTCCACATCGAGGGATGGAAGGAGAAACTAGAGTAGCATACGACATCAAAGTGGATTACGCCGTGGAAGGAAACCTCCCACATAACCTATAAATGTTCTGTTGTAGATTATGATGTAAATAAGAAGTCGAGTTTTGTACTTTAAGTTTTATATTTTAATTATTTATATTTTCAATTGCAACACCAGCACCACGACCTGCTTTCAGCAGAAAACGTACAAGAAGAAGGAAGTAAAAAAGTGTGACCATGCATGTCAAATATAAAGTAGTGTTGTTAAACTTTATTTTTGTAGTTGAATAGGGTATTCCAACATGTTCTATTAGCGACACTATCGCATCGCTGTACAGCTCGACTTTGTGCTCGATTTTATATAAGTTAAAAATGGATGAAAACAAGAGACTGCGATATAGAAAACATTGATTCTATAACCTTCAAGTGATAAAAAACTATTGTACCAAATTTATAACTTCATATGTTTTACGTATTTTCTCTAATATACTAAAAGTTTTCATTATGATACGCTAGTCATGGCAATAACTATACTATAAGCGATATGTAGTAGAATTTTATATGTCATAAGCCGTAAACTATAAAATATTTGAAATCTAGGTGGCAACTTATACATAGAAAACTTATTAGTGTTGGATATTGTGGACTTCTGTATGGTTTATAACTGAAATCAACGTTATACAAATCAAAATTTCAAAGAAAAAACTATCGTTTACTTTAAGCAAGATGACTTGTTCAAGTTTGAAGGAAACTTTGGCATAGAAAACATTTGTACAGTTAAATGATTTGGTTTGTATTATCTAATTCAGATATGATTAAGGCAAACTATCGTATTATGTTAAACTATCTGTTATTATAATATGTATAATAAGACACGATTGTAAATTATATTTTTATAGTTAAATATAAGACATTCAGTTATTTATTATCTGTAATTATATGCGCTCTACAAATGGAAATTTAGTTAACCTGAAAACTATTGCATAGCTAAACGATGGAATAATATCGAATGGATTTGCAAACAGCTTAACACAATCTGCATAATACTGCAGATTGCTGTTTATTTCTCAGCTACCCGCAGCACTTTGGTCTGGGGCGTGGCAAACTAAACCCGCTCCCCTCCCCTCGCACGTCGTAGCCATAAGTTGGTTACATTTTATGGTCTCGGTCACTTGAGTCAGCCCGGCTTAAAGTGCTCGCCTGGGTGAAAAGCAATTTTCTGCTGACAAAGCCATCAAACTGGTCACCTCTAGGTGGCATGGGCGGTGAATGGGGCTGGAGCAGGAGGAAGAGGGGTAGGAGGTACGCCCATTTGCTGTATCGCCATCTTCGCTTGCTTAAACAAGTCAAACGTTAATGAACTTAAAGAAATTAATTAAAGTGCCGCACGAGGGAAAGAGTGGAGAGAGACAGACACAGAGAGAGCGAGAGACAAGCCAAGTTGACCAACATGTGTGTGGCAACTCTGGTGCGGACGGGTGTGTGTGTGTGAGTGTGTGTCTGTGCCTGTGCGTGGAGAGAGCTTAACGCCTGCGATGCCTTTATTGAAAACGACATCCGGTTGGGGCATCAAGCGACGTCATTGGTCGCTGGGCAAGAGGGGGGTCGAAGAAAAGGGCCAGGAGGAACGGACGCGCATCGCAAAGTAAATGCTATAAAAACAACACCGAAAGGGATTGCGATCCTGGACAAGGTGTTCCAATGTGGGCGTGGCCGGTGAGAAACGGTGGGAGGAAGCAAGTTATGTCGACGCGGTGATGCTCTATTTACTTGGCCAATAAATAGCTATCGATAGTTGTCTAAAGAGTAGTTCGCTGCAAAGCGATCGATAACATCATTCAATTGATTAGAGATGGTTAGTTTTTGTTTCTCTTTTGCATACAAATCGATTACATTATCGAATGTACATAAATATATTGTTGCCTTCAAGCCAAAGTGATCATGTTGAGCGCATAGCAATATAAGAAATATATGTATGTATAGCAGCATCTGCTGTATTGTGGCGTGTTATAATGTGCAACATGTTTACCGTCTACTCAAAGTAGGATAGATAGGAGAATTGTAGACCGTACATGATATGACGTGCGCCTTTCGCAGTAGTGAGTATTCGATTAGCTGTGTTTGCCAACACTGCACGAGCGAAGCACTCACGATAACACCAACAACTTCCCAACACTGCAACAAGTGAAAATGCTGCAGCACCTATCGATAACAACGTGTTTCTTAATTAACAGTATGTTGCGTTTCCCAATACTGCAACAAGTGAAGTGGGCACAGCATTTTACAGCACTGTAACGCGTGAAGTTGGCCCTGTGCCCATCGATAACAGCGTGCAATCCCAATGGCAGCCACAGAATGCACCCTCTCGATTAAATTTGCAGCGTTGCCACATTGCTTTCTACAGTCAATATGCCACACTTTGCACTGTGGCTGTGCAGACTGTATCTATATATTGTATATGGCAGGGCATAAATATCGCCACATGTTAAATGCTGTGCGCTCATTTGTAGCCAATGTGCGAGGGGCGATGCTGCCACTGCCGCAATCGGTTGCCATCGCAGGCGCTGCTTGGACAGTGTCGTCCAGTCTCGACGATATTGCGCAAAATTAACAAATGAGCTCGACGAGCGCACACGTTGCGCGTGTGTGTGTGTGTGTGTATTTGTGTGTTGTGTTTCGCGGCGTCGAAGGTGGACAACATGATGCCACTCCCCCTTCGCCCATCTGTATGCATGGATACCTCTCAATTCAGGAGCAACAGCCTGGTCCCAATGTCGTTCGAATCCGTGTCCGGGTCGGCCGTTTGCGTGTCAAACAGTTTCTGCACTCTCAGCTTTTATTGAATTCCATTACAGTTTCATGTCAGTCAGGCGAGAGCGCGCCGTTCGTAACGTCATCATAAAAGGACGCCTGCATGCCAGTACTCCTCTCCCCTACTGCGCCCCTGCCCCCGTGCTCGACCTGCCACTTGGCTTGTTTGCCCGGTACTTGCCGCCTGGCCAAAATAATGAAAAGACATCGGGAAAACGGACAGAGACGCAACGATGTCTGAAACTGACGTTGTTGTCATTAATGGGAAATTGTTTTAGATGTTCTGCCCGGCATAGAGTCGCATCAAGTTGTCCATCCGGCCAATTGGCCCCCCTTTCCCCTCTCTTGACATATTGTTAACGCATTTCTGTTTATACTTCCCGTAACGCTTCATTTCGCACTTGATTATCTCGTTCTTGGCAAATACGTGTCCACATAAAGTGTGCATAAAACGTGTACGCCGGAAAACTGTAAGTCGCCTCCTGTAATCGACTTGCCGGCCGAGGGAAATATTGTAATTAATACTTCGCTTTCGATAACTTTATTGAAAGTCTGTATCGATTTTAAAATGGAAACAGTGTTGATTAGCTATCGATAGTTATAATAGAAATTAAATAAATCGTTTAGTAAATTTGTTTATCATTAGCAAAGCATATTTATCGACTTATTGTTATCAATATACTTTCAATAAGTGTAATAAGTGATAACTTCCAACAGTGGAAGCGCTAATTAAAAAAAAGATGAGGTGATTGAAAATATATGAATAAAAAGGTAAAAGATTATAGAATGTCAAAATGAATATCATTTATATCGATAGATGCCTATCGATTTAGCCAACTCTAGTCCATAAAAGAGAATAGAAATTCCTCCCACTGCACAACACAAATGTGTGTCTGACCGTGTGTGGGCGCTTTGCTTCACTTTGGGACTTTTGTGTGATGTGCCGTGTATGAAGCCCATCCATGAAGCACGGGGCACGCAACGCATCAGCTGCAAATGACAGCGGTAGCCCTGGCTGACAAAATGCTGCAGCAGCTTCAGTTTCGACCGTTTTGTGCTCGTTTGCTCTTGTCACATGCGGGTGCACTAGATCCAGCCGGGGTGATAATGCCAGGCCGCAAATAGACAGAGAGAGATGGAGAGAGAGAGAGAGAGGGAGACATAGACAGCGCAGCGGGGGGTCAGAATGACAAAAAGCAGACAAAGATTCGCATCCGACATCCGCTTTGAGGAGCACTTTTCCTACGATTTCAAAGGGGGCACCACGCTAGCTCTTCAAGCTCCTTATCTCGTTTTCTGGCTCGTCTAAACTAAGCGAAGCGAATCTTGTTTTCATCCGCAGCTGCGATTTGCTTGTTTATGAAAAGCGACAGCAATTTGATTAGCGGAAAGTTGTTGCGCCTCACAATTAATAGTTTTGTTTAAATTTTACATATTTTACTGTTCAAATAATAAATAAATAAATGAAATAAGTAATTTGAATCATGTTTTGCTCCTTTTAATCGATATATTGCATGCGATTGCAGCGTACTAGACTTTTGTGGTGTTGCAAAACACGTCAGAGGCTCGCCATCTTCAGTGCGCAAACCTTTTCAATTGAACATGTAAATAAACAATTCAAAACATTTAGAGACGAGAATTAAAAACAAGAAGTAATTCAACGTAATAGAAAACAAACTTGAGGCGCTGTGGAAACCGTTCTTTTGATTGGGACAATCAAATGGCAATTAGAAACGAGGCAAATGCAAAACCAATTGGAAGACATACAAATGCGCTGTTCCGTTTCGGCTCTCTATCCTCCCCCAACCAACCCGCCCTCTCCCACTCCCACTCTCTTTGAATGTGGAATGTGAACAAAGAAAAGGATGGAGAGGGGGTGGAAGGAGCATAGCAAAAGTTAATTTCGTCAACTGTTGTGTGGCCCAAAGGAGTGAGAGAGAGAGAGAGAGAGGAAGTGAAATTGGTGCGGCTTCTCAGTCAATCTTATGCGGCGCAAAGCTGCTGCTGCTGCAGCTACAAAGCCGGAGACCAACGGCAGCAGCAACTGGTGCCACTCCCCACAACCACCCCCTGCTCTGGCCAGACTCAATTAATTTAAGGGATTTTCGAAACTAACAGCAGAATTGCTGCGGTGCATTTGAAACGACTAACTCCGTATATTCCCCCCTCTCCGCCTTCTCTCTCTCTCTCTCTCTGAACCTGGCTTCGAATCCGACTCCGGCTTTAGCTTTGGCATTTGGCGGTCTTCACTGAGATTTTCGGCCCGGCGCAAATTTAATTAAACTACAAAATGGGCGCTGCAACTCCCCCCACCCCCGTTGGTGCAACTACGACGGCTTTTGCCAGAAAGTTGGCATCTAAATATTATTTTACACGACGCTTTAACTGCAACTTTTGCATGCCTCATAATAATCATAATAATGCCGCAAGCAACAACTGTTTCATTAAAAGAAAAATAAGAGAAAAGGAGAGAGAACGAGGGCGAGGCGTTGCCAGACTGAGTTTCATATGAGGGAAGAGAAAGGCGAGCTGTGTGTGGAGGGGGTGCGACGCAGCGTATGTTGTTTTATGCGTATGATATTTTACCAAGCAAAAGTTATAAAGCAAAAGAAGCGAACAAGAAAAAGGATAATTTCTTTTCGTACTACCCCCTCCCCCTTCCCTCCTGCTCTCATTTCCTGTCTTCTGAAAGATAGAGTGCGAGGGCGGCGGGGGCGAGGGGCGACTTGCGCTTTTAGTTAAATGTTTGAAAAGAAAAATTAAAAACTTTTTACAACAGCATGCGCGGGCTGCTGCTGCTGCTATTGCTGCCTCATCTTGCTCTTAATATGCTGCAAGCGGGGCAAGTGCAAGTGAAGCAAGTTAAGCGGCCAAGCAGCGCCGAAGATTACGTCGCTCTTTGCAACATGCTTCTCCATATGCGACTTCATCTTGAGCAACAACAGCCGGCGGTACCTGGTGCCCCTGGCCGTTGTGGTATGCCACAGAAACACACACGCAGACACCTGCAAAACATGCGTTGCACACATAAGCTCGCACATTTTACCGCGACCTCAAGTGATAAGTGCTGGCAATGCCTTAGGCAGAATGTGACCGTTTCGCGTAAGATTATAAATATCTGCAGTGTAATAAATAACCACAAAATACTAGAAAGCTCGGCTTATTAAAACTGTTCGCGAGTGTAAAGTGTAATAAATTAATATACATATAAATAATTAAATAAAAACTTATAAATATATATATATATAAATTCAAATGTAATAATATATTTATGCGATAGTGGCTGCACCGCAGATTTATATTCAAGTAAGTGAACTTTCTTAATGAATGCGAGAGAGAGCGAGAGAAAGAGTGGCCGCTCTTGAACAATCGAAACATTTTGATCCATTCTGATGATTTATTTATTCACGTTCTCATATTATCGTTCCATTCGCTTTAAGATGCTGCAGTGCCTGTCCCTCTCTTGCTCATCACCTGTAGGCGGCGGGCAGCACATGCGGTAAACAGTGTAAACTGTGCTGTGTGGAAGATGGACAGCGGGAGAGGGCTAGGTAAATGGGAAAAAACAAAGAAAAAATTAGAAGAAAACAAAGAGACGAAAGAGGAAAAGAAGAAGAACGAAGGAAAGTAAACTTGTCGCAACTTTTTGCGTTGTTTTTTTTTTCTGCACATTTCGCTCAGCTGAGTTGACTCTGCCATGTCTTGTCCTTGTCTAGGCGTGTGTACACGCGCCATCCAGATCCGGATGCGTCTCTCCTTACCCCCCGCCCATACGACCACTCTTTCCCCCTTCTCTTTCTGCGCCTGCTGCAGCGCTCTCGTAACTTTTGCTAGTGCGGCGACATCTGCCAATGTTTTGAACATTGCAATACAGAGAGAGAGAGAGGGGGACAGAGAGCGAGAAAGAACGAAGGAGGTAGAGGAATCTGAGATACGGGGACATGCGAGCCAAGTGTCTCTGCCGAGTGTGTCGCACACGCAAAAGGACAAACTCCTTGGCAAAATAATGAAAAAGTAACTGAAAGTCGTATTTGTATTTTGCTACAGCGTCAGCTTCGCCGTCGCCGGGCGCTAGGGATGAGCGCGTGTTTAGTACGTGTCACGATTGCAGGAAAATTGAATTGAATTATCTAATAGATAATAAATTTAATAATATGTATATATATATTTATATATATATAATTTATAGAGCAAATTTGTTGTTCTTTATTTCAAGTTTAAACAACTTGCGCGTGTTTTACAGTGTGACCATCTTGTGCCTGCTCACGCAATTATCTTAACTTAGAATTTATCGTTTTAAATTCTAAATATGCGATGTAGCGAACTCAATTGCTAATCGAATCAGTCACACTGCCATCTCTAGTTTGCTTTGGTGACGTTGCGGTGTTTCTTCTTTTGCCTTTGCTGCTGTCTCTATTCCCCTCCCACATCCTCCTGGCCTTTGCCGCTCCCTCTCTGCTCAAAGTCGAACTCTTCCATCATGTAAGGCGAGGCGAAAGTCGAAGTCGAGGCGAGGCAGCCTGTGGAAATTGGTGCGAGTAATTGGTTTGTTAGAACAAAACTTATAGCAAGGCAAATGGCATGCTCCCCCTTCCCCCTTCTACGACGCTTCACTTCACCACGCCAGCTGGACATGGGCAAACTTTTTGGGGACTCACCTGAAGAGAACCAGTGAGGGGCGGTGGGGGATCAGGGGGCACGGCAACAACCTAATAATAATCTGCATGTGCATGCCAGCCGAAAACTTAAAAGCATGTCACAGAGTTTTCCAGATTACAGATTTCGATGCTGCACAACTTTGCTTTGCATGCACACTACAGTCCCTGCATGAACACATTCAACTACAGGTGTGTACTGTGTACGCAAACTGGTAACCTTTTTTTTACCTTGCAACATTGAAGTGAATGAGTGCAAAAGTAAAACATTCACTCACATTCATTAAAAAAAACAGTACACAACAAATTGTACACATTTTAAGAGTGAGTGATTCACTTAGGATGCATTCATGCAGCGGACTGGAGTGAGTGAGGGCGAGTGAGAGAACGCTCTTGGACCTCAAGTTTAGGGCGAAGAGATACACGTGTAGCATGTCAGTGACATGTAGAGGGAGCTTCAGCACAACTCTGCAGACTTCTGATTTGGATGCTGCCCTATACCCCGCCCCAGGCTGAACCTAGCCGGGGCTACACAAAGGTTAAAAAGCAATTTTTCGAAATGTCAGCGCACAAAATTTCATTACAAATTTTTATTTGCCTTTTGCGTTTTTGCGCACTTTTTGGACAGTGTGCGGGACAGAGCAGTGCAGGAATAGTGCAAGGGGGCTGGGAGGAGGCGCCATTGGTGTTGTTATTGTTGCTGTGTGACCAGTGAACAATAACAACAATGATCCGCTCGCAGCGTAAGCAACGGCACTTGCTCTCCCACTTCATCTGCCACATGTGTTGTTGTTGTTGTCGTTATTATGTTTTCCCCAATTTATATTTCCTTTTCTACTTTGCTGTTGCCTTGGCTCGAAAGTTTTCATTGTGTTTGCTGTCGTTGGCGCAGATCAACGTCAGTGTTGTAAAACGTTCAACTTGTGTGTGCATATGCACAGGCAAGTCGTGTGTGTGTGTGTGGGAGCAGGGTAGCAAGTGAAATCAACGCCTGATAAACGCCCATACAAGTAATTAGCACGATAACTATCGATTGAGGATCGCAATCGATAAAAGCGTGTTGTGAAATTTTATTTATTTATGTATTTAATAATAAAAGCAAAAACACAAACAAGGTTTGAGTAAGCTAAAAATGGTAATTTTTGTATTTTTAATTATGATATATTACATATGCATTTATTTATTGTTAATTATATATTGCCATTTCTGTTTGGTTATCTGTATTATTGTTATTTTTCTCTTTGCGTGCTACGGTCACACAGTGCGCGCGTTGAAAAGTTTTGCATATTGCCAATTTCGACGATCTTTTTTATTAATCTGCTGACACGAGTAAACACATATTTTATTGCAAAGAAATTGGCAAAAAACCTTCCGCTTCTTCTGCCTGAACGAACTCGAGCATAACATCTAATTTATTATTATTAATAACAATAATACGCATATGCATATGAAAAGTACTCGAGCGCGCACAGGCAACACAGAAGGGGGACACCCGCCTGCCTGGGGCTGCTGTTGGGGACTCCAAAACATGCTTCGACTGCAGTCGAAATCAACGTTTAAAAAGGATTTGCCATGCTAAATATTTTGAAAAGCCTTAAGCTATTCAAAAATTACATCACTCGAGTAAATATGAGCGACTTGAGAGTCTGGAGACTGGCGGCGGCGACTGGACTCGGACACAGCAGAGACGAGACCCACCAGGACTACCGACCCCACGATTAATGGCAACGGAGAACGTAATGTAGCGAATATGCCGGAGTTGCCGTACTGATTTCAAATGGATGCACGGTTTGTGTGTGTGTGTGTGCGGGGGCGGCAAACAAAACAAAAGGCAAAGAGAGGCAAAAACAACACAACGCGGCAACGGCGGCAGCGGTTCAATGGTCGACCGCTGCCATGCGCTTGATTTAACCATGCATTGGGCCAGGCCAAGACCGAAACTAAAGCCGGAGATGTATACGTATGTAAGTACATCTGTGTGTGTGTGTGGCGGAAGGAAGTGGAAACTGAGGGAATTGGGGTAAAACTGCGGTCGCCTGTACCCACGGACAGACGACCGAGTGCTGCACGGTCGGTCCTCTCGACATCATCGAGAAATGAAAACAACTCAAGCGAAAATACAATCATATTTTTATTGCCGGCTGGTTGGCTGCTTGGCGAAAGAGACGGAACAACCAAAGAGAGCGAAGAGAGAGAGAGAGAGAGAGAGAGAGAGAGAGAGAGTGTGTGCGAGAGAGAGTGAGTGAGAGGGGGTAGCTTGGTTGGTCGTCAACCAATTCTCGTTCGCTCGCTCGTTTAGTCGATTATTCTTGGAGGCGTTTTTCTTAATAGCAACAAGAACAAACGACATGATGACGACGACGTCGGAGAAGAACGAGAAGGAGACGACAAAGGACCAACGACGGACGGACGACAGCAATAACGGTCAGTGGACGCCGCCGACTGAAATGAATTAAAACTGAATCAAAACATCTGGACGCACAACCATGAGACAACATAAACAGCAACCACTCCCCCACTGACCCACCGTCCCTTTTTCCTCTCGCCCTTTCTTTTTGCACTATTTATTTAAACTGCGGCCGGTTCGCAGCTTGACAATGTGAAACGGCGGAAAAACGACAGAAAGATGGAGAAGAATAACGCTAAACAAGCCGAGAAAACGATATGGCTTCAGTAACGCCGAAAAACATTGAAAAGGTGAGGCATGGAGTGAGGATTTCCAGCTACATCAATGGGAATAACTTGCATAACTTGACTGATTAATGGCGTTCTTTGAATTATTGATAGGCTGAATTGATATCATTAAATAATTCTTGAAATTGAAGAGAGATAAGATCAAGCAGTCCAGAACAAATCAAGTTCATGATTTTTTCTGGACTGCAAAACTGAAAAGCTCACACAGTCAATTACAAATAACTAATAAGAACAAAGTTTCATGTTTTCTATAATTGGATCTGTATATATGTAAAACAAGTTCCATATGAACAAAATATTAAAAACATGATCAAATGATGCTCGATTTGTTTGGAAAGAAACTGGAACCAGGGCCTAAAAAAAACTTCCACATATGGCAAACATAAAAGGAAATGCTCATAATAAATAACTCAAATTGTTACTTAAAATCATCTTTTGATTGCCACACAAATGAAAGTCTCCTCATGATCGATATGGTAACTCTTAGACATCCAAGGGTTCATATTTAAGGTAACCAGATCGATTGAAAGCATTGAATGTGCCAGTATTAGAGAAGCTGAAATTACAGTTTTGTGCGTGTAGTGCAACACAACACAACTCACACACAGTGTGACCAGAGCTTCTTAATATTCTTATAATAACTTATAATCACTACAAAAAACCTGTCGGAATTTGAAAGTTGAACCGCTCAATGAAAAAACAAGCAACGCATGAAGTAAATCCAAGAGGTGATCAAAATGCTTAAAGGCTAAGCTGATGACACTGTTATATCGGATAATGGAACGAAAGAATCGGACTAGGAACTCTCTCAAGCTCTCGACTTGGCGGGACTCTGCAAATGCGAGAATGCATGGGAAATAATAAAACTATCTACGCGACTGGGCACACTTCAGCAACATCAGCATCTGAATCTGCATCTGCATCTGCAGCTGGTGCTGCTGCTGCTACTGCGGGCAGGGCGGTATGGATGCAAAGTGGCATAAAGGATGTGCAAGGCAAGCAATTTGCATTTGCACACCGCAAGCAAAGGGGAAGAGATAGAGATGAAGCAGACGACAAAGCAGACGACAACAACAGCCACAACAAAATGCTTCAGAAATATGCTAAATTACTTAGAGACAAAAAAACACTCGCTCATACACACACACATACAGACACACACCTGTATAGGTAAAGTATTTTCAAGAAGTTGCCAAAAGTCGAGAGCGAAGCAAAGGCAAAAAACCAGTGCCAAGAAATGGCAGAAATACAGAAATAAACAATAAGGAAGTCGCATGGCGAAGCGACTGAACTGGACACAGGAGGGGGAATGGAGAATCGAGTTTGAGCAGCAGACCTGCTGTAGAGTTGATCTGTTTCCCGCCCGCTTTCTGCTGGCTGGCCGCCCAATTGGGCAGTTCGTCCTGGCCGTGTCAAAAGGAGTCGTGCTGTTCCCTCCCCCTGCCCTGACCATGCACCTGATGCTTGTTGTGCGCCCTTATTGAAAATAGTTTTACAATTTATAGAGTGCACATTGTGGACGTGGATGAACAAAGGTTCGAATCACAGTCGGATGTCGAGCTACTACATATATACATCTATCGCATGGGTGTAGTCAAATAGCAAAGGAGGGATGCTAGCTATGACTTTCTGACAAGATCTTATTTTTTTGTTACTAAGCTGACAGTATAAATGACAGCTAAACTATTTTACAAATAAGGGTAGCCATATTTAACAACTGCTAAAATCGAAAACGAAGTAGATTTCGTAGTTTGACCGTAAAATACAAAATAACGTGCACATATAAAACCCTATTTTTAAACAACTTTAGTAAATCGAAATATAAGTAGATTTCCTAGTTCACCTTTAAAAAAACCCAATTTTTATGGAGAACCAGAACTATTCTGCGGTATCTTAACTGAAGAGAGGAGCAACTTACCAAACCCTTTTGCACTACGCCACTGTTGGAGTGCGCCTGCATTTTGCATAAGAAAGCCAGTGCGCGTCCAGTCGTCCAAATTGTCAGTTGAAATGTCAGCTCAAGATGGACCATTCAAAGCAACAACAACCGGTACAATACCAACAATAACAACAACAGCAAATGCTAAAACGAGAAGCAGAGGAAGAAGACCAAGGCAAACTGAGAGCCTCAAGAAATGCGAGTGGGAGACGTAAATCAAGTAAGCAGCTTTGTCGGCTTACAAAACATTTGCTTACATTTCCACAGCAACAAACAAATCACAGACAAATCTGCTCAAAGGTACAACGATAACCGATGAATTCAGGAATGTCAAATGGAATTATCTTGTAAACACATACACATAGAAACATTCTGTCTCGCCCACACCCGCACAAGACGTACTTAGTTATGATGTTCAACTCTGACCAAACTCAGCTCAAGTGGGTACTCGAAAGACGCATTTTCCCATTTCTACGTCAAAGTTCGATTTGCCATCGAAGTTACGCTATTTCCCCATGCTATAAGAAAAGGCAATGTCAGAGCTTATGAGCTAATTAAGTGTTTTTAGTTGCCAGGTGGCAACTCTTCTACTGCGAATGTTTCAGACAACTTGAGCTTACATTAATATGGTTGCAAGAGTGTGGGGTTAGCTTTGGGATCCAACTGTTAAGATGAAATCATTGAGTTCACTGGGTTGGATAAAGTTTCAAGTGCCGATTTAATACGATAGTAATATCATATCAACAAACAACATGCGTTAAAGTCGAAATGTCTCTAGTTTAATTAATTAAACTTAAGTAAAAATATAAAATCAATTCGAAGTATAAAAGAAAGATTTATTGTATTCTTATACGAAGGGCAGAAAAATATTAACTTGAGGTCAACGGAAACCATTTAGTTTAATAAACAAAATAGTTTACTTTATTCAAAAAACAAAATAAAACAATCTTTATTTATTTATATTTATTTTTTCATATTACAAATTGTCTTAAGACAGCCAGCAACCACCTGCCATGCCTTCACCTAGGATTCGAACCTAGAACCCCGTTTGTAGTCCTGTGCTCTTAAGTGATAGGGACGCTTAAGCCTCTCGACTACAGGGGTCGGCGAGAGTAGGTGTGTCATAGTACCCCCATAAATGTAAAAGCCAATGCATACACGATACAACGCTTGTAATTCTCAACTGCTAATTTTTCACAAATTCCACATACCAGACATGCAAGCAAATGTTACTGTGATGACATCACCATAGGGATGTGCGGCTCACTGGAAATATCGATAATTAGAATAGCGATGGCACTTCATTAAAATATGAAATGTTTATGGATAAATCAACTACTGATTTGAAATGACTTTAAGAATGGTTGCTGTACATACATATATTAAAAAATACTGAATACAAATTTAAATAAATAAAACATAATATTACATTTATTTAAATTCGTTGTTTCATGTTATAGATTTTCTTATGACTAAGCACTTGCCAAGATTTAAACCTGAAAATAGGTGATACCTTTATATGTAATTAGGAAAAATTACTTAAAAAGGATGAACTAAAAGATGCTTAAATTAAACTGAAAGGAGCTCTGGTAAGTTTTGTTTCTTCGCAAGTCTTCCCATGATATTACCTATTATAAAGAAGAGTGAACACAGATTCGTTTAGAGAAATCAAAAGCAAGCAAACAAAAACTTGAGGGAGCATTGTTTAAGACAAATAGTTTTCCCTTTTGCCCCTCTTTTCCCCTGTCTGCTTCAGTGGAAAATCGAATTAAAAGAAAAAGTGCGATGAAAAAAAAAATTACATGAATTCATAATGAAAACTACTGTCAGTTCACATTACAGAACTTTCCATCATTTTGTACAGCGGAAGGAACATGGAGGAAAAATAGACGCGACTGCCGCACACGCTGCCGGAGGAACGAAGGATTTTGGGGATTCCGGGGGAAAGTTTAGTTTGAGTTGGGTGCGTTTGGCGTCTCGCAAATCCATTGGGGATATTTCCACATGCACAGCGTGCACTCAATATAAACGAATACCTAAATCTCAACCTGTAGCCGAACCTATACACATGTTTATATGTATGGCTTTCTCTTTCTTCCATAACTGTAACTGGGCATGTGTCTGTGTGTGTGTGGGTGTGTCTAGGTGTATGCTGCCTTGCGATTGAGCTGTCCGAATGCGTCTTTTAATGTAATCTCTTACGGATTTGTTTTGACAAGCGCACTCTGCTCGCCAGCTTCCCCATCCGCCATTTCTCTCTCTCTGTCTCCTTGTATACCCTGTTTGGGTTGTTGCTTTTCAATGCATACGAAATGGGCGTATCAATTGTGCGGCAGGCAGGGCAGGTGGAGGGAGAGGGAGAAGTAGACTACGCTAAGGTACACTTCGGGTCGGGTACCTCCTGCTCCATCATAAATATTCGATTACTCAAGCGCATGTAATTTGTTATATCATATTTCGAACAAACGCTTTTTTATTAAGACTCTCCCTCAAGTGTCCGCAAAGGCGGCTCTAACAGTCAGCAGGAGGGTGGAGGCTGCAGGCCGAAGACGTTGAGGGTCCTGTATTGTTGTGTGCTTGGGGAAACTTGAAAATTTAGGCTCTGATTTCAAACGTAAGACATGTTTACTATTTAGTACTCACATATCAATCAATTAGCAACTTAAATTGTGCTTTGATTTAAGCCACGACGAGTGTTGAACTAAAATATATAGTAAAATGCAAGTTTATAATAATAATTTGGTATCCTATTAGATAGATGAGGGAAATACCTAGTAATATACATATTTATATAACTTTATAAATTATTGTATTGTATTATTGTATATATTCTTGATCTATAACAAATTGTAACCAACTTGTTGATTGTTTTGATTAATTTTGAAAAAGGATTGTATATATTCTTCTTCAGCATCAGTATTGTACGTGATTTTTAGCTAGTTTTGTCGGATTTTTTCATGTTATTGTATACAATCGTGAACAGTATTAAATATTACTCGATTTTAAGTCTGATATTTTTAAATTGTCGCCCACTTTCGTTATCGATTCAAACTCGAGCCGAGCAGTCTTTCAAACGAGCTGGCGAGTTGACTTCCGATTTTTGTTGCCTCGGATTTGCTTCGCAATGAATATTTAATGCGCGAGTTGGGTAATAGGCTGCGATGATTTAACTCGACACGTCGCATTCACTTGGCGTACTCACGTGCTGCACACACGTCCGTCTGTCCTGTCTGCACACACACGCGCACACTCAGAGAGCCTCACGCACACTCGCCAACTCATTTGTGGAGCCAACTATGATATGTAAATATTGGGGAAGCGCCAAGTGGATTTTTCCATAGGAAAATAACTGAACGCTATGCCACACGGAGGCGCCGATGCGAATGCGAATGTGGAGTAGGTGCAACCGTTGGTGGTGGAGATAGCAGGAGACAGGAGATTGCAGCTGCTGCGCCAGCCGTTGTGGTGGCAGTTGCAGTTGAAGCCGTAGACGTGGCCGGATCCGGAGCCAGAGCTGAAGCCGGCAAAGCTTGCTGACTCTGAGCAAACTCCACTTTGGCACTGGCAATGCGATTTACATATTACTAGGAGAGTCTGCTTTGAATAAACTCGGCTCCCTCCACTCTCCCTCTACCTCTATTCCCCTTTCTTTCTTCTAACTACGCACTCTTTTTCTCATAGTGTGTGTGTGTGGTTTTTAAATTTGCAAACATGAGCATGTAAATTTGCAATGAATAAATTAACCAGAATCTGTCTATCGCTCTCTTTACCTCTCATTCACTCTCTGTTTCTTGTCGTTGCCTTGTGTCGTCACTCGACACTTTCGCTATTTATTAAAAACAAATTGACAGGCCAAGCGAGCTGCGTACCTGTCTTGAAGTCAACTTTAAACTAGCGAAATTGTGGAAATTATTGAAGACATACCCTTAATTTAGGTGTTTATTTTGTCCTAAGGGTCCCCCCCTTACAACATTTTCAGAATTTTTCAAAATTTAGAATTGTGATATTTTAACTTTAATTGATAAAGCTAGTCATAAGTAGTATAAAAAGTAATCCCAAAAGTGTTTGCGATGAAAATTGTGGAAAATATCGAAGAAATACCCTTAATTTAGGTGTTTATTTTGTCCTAGAGTCCCCCCTTACAACATTTTTAGAATTTTTCAAAATTTAGAATTGTGATATTTTAACTTTAATTGATAAAGCTAGTCATAAGTAGTATAAAAAGTCCTCCCAAAAGTGTTTGCGATGAAAATTATGGAAAATATCGAAGCAAAACCCGTAATTTTGGTGTTTATTTTGACCATAGGGGGACCCTTACAACATTTTTAGAATTTTTTCAAAATTTAGAATTGTGATATTTTAACTTTAATTGATAAAGTTATTCATAAATAGTATAAAAAGTCCTCCCAAAAGTGTTTGCGATGAAAATTGTGGAAAATATCGAAGAAATAGCCTTAATTTAGGTGTTTATTTTGACCATAGGGGGACCCTTACAACATTTTTAGAATTTTTTCAAAATTTAGAATTGTGATATTTTAACTTTAATTGGTAAAGCTAGTCATAAGTAGTATAAAAAGTCCTCCCAAAAGTGTTTGCGATGAAAATTGTGGAAAATATCGATGAAATACCCTTAATTTATGTGTAGGTGTTTATTTTGTCCCCTACAACATTTTCAAAATTTAGAATTTTGATATTTTGACTTTAATTTTTAAAGCCAGTCAAAAGTAGTACCAGTAAGAAAAGCAGCAGTCGCGCGGCACGCGACAGTGGGATACTCTTCGACCCAAGCTCTGGTGAAGTTTAATTTGTTAAATTCAGACAGACATGGCTCAATCGACTCAGCTAGTGATCTTGAGCAAGACCATTTCATTTGACCATTTTCAATGGTCGAAGGGTATAAAAACTTTACAGCAATTTAAGCCGAAATCTTGCGCGGCACTAATGCTGATTGAGGCAGAAAGGAAGGTTGAGGGGTATTGGAGAAGAATTGGGGAAGGCGAGAGGCGTAGGAGGAGGCGGGGCAGATGCGTTGGCCAAAAATGGCGAGGTACCAATAAAATGCAATGTTTGATATGAAAACAAATTCACGCGGGTGCGACTAACCAAATGACAAGGACATTAAGCACACACGCACAACCAGCCACCCTTACACACACATACCTGTCCCCCACACACACACTCACACCCACACACATAAAGAGAGAGTGCTCTGCATGGGCAAGGGAAGCTCTTGCAATGATTTCCACATTAGATTTTATTTGCACTTTCGTTGACGTTTGCGCAGCCCCCCCAAAAAAGAAAGGAAGAACGAAAGTATCGAGTAGGGAGATGGGGTGAAAGGACAACACGCATACGCCGCGTGGCCCGTGAAGGATATGCCCAGGTATACGGTTGTTTTTTAAAGCGGCTACAAAATCTCCAAAGCACACTTGACTTAAATGTGTAGAATATGCTGCAGGTAGACAAGCTGAAGAGTGGGAGAAGGAGAGCAGAGATGAGGAGAAGAGGGGAGAGCAAGAGAGAGGCTACAAAGGACACAGAGCGGAGGCAGTGGAGCGCAAAGCGTCGAGAGTTGTTGCCATTACCGCAAAGCGGACGAAGACGAAGATGGAGGAGGGCCAGGACAGGATAGGACAGTACAGAACAGGACAGGCGGGCAGGCCGCACAACCACATATGACACTTGTTAATCCAGAAACAACAACAACAACTACAATACGAGAAACAACAACAAGGAGAAAAAGGACAACAAGAACAACAACAACCGATGACGAGCAAAACATGGAGCAAATGCTGAAAGAAATAAAGGGAAAACGGGCAAGCCGTCGCAGAGTCTACGCTAGTTGAAGACAATTCCAGCAGCGAGAGAATAAGAGTGAGAGAAGGAAAGAGCAAGAGGTGTAGCGAGAGACGCAGCGCAATACACACGCATACCAATAAAAAGAAACGAAACGATAGGACATTTGGAATCCTCATTGCAACGAAAGTGATTTTAATAATAAATGAAATTTTTTTCCTCCTTTTGCTGTTACAACAACAACAACAGCAGCAGCAACAACAACAACGACAGCACCGGGAGGAAAGCAGAAGCTGTAGCCGAACAGGTCCTGGCGGAGCTGAAGCACATGAGTTTTGTTGTTGTCTCTCTGCATAGTTTTCCAGAGCTCCGCAAAGGACACTTGTTCCTTGTGATGTTGCTCGTTTTAGTGCTCTTCAGTGTGGCCCCAGCTCGGCTCGGCTTGGACCGGACTGATGTGGCCTGGCCCGGCCTGGCTTGCCCAGGATTCCTACTACATGATGGTTACAGCCAGACGGTTGCGTTGCGGCCAACAGGACTCGAGAGCCAGCCGAGAAATTCCTTCGCTCAGCACAAAAAAAACAAAAAAAAAGGAATGAAAATAATCAGCTAAAGCAGTCGAGGGCGGGATGGAGGGAGAAGAGAGAGAGAGAGGGAGGGTAACGGAGGTTCACCCCCTCGAATCCAAGACCATCAAAATATTGACAGCATTTTGTGCATATCATAATTTGATTAGCTCTGTGATGTAGTGGATTCTCACTGATTGTACTTTTCATGTCTTGGGAAATATGCTAAGGGACATTTTTGTAATAAATATAAATATATTGTTTAAGTTAATTTTTGCCAGAAAGACTGACAAAAAGTATAAATAAATATATAATGAAAGTAAAAATAGAAATTTCATTAATCTTAAAGTTAAATATAACTAAAAACGTAGAAGATTCTATACGCAATACTTACCAACTTCCTTACTTGTCCCCTCTTTGCATTGCTTTTATTTTCGCATCTACCTCAATCAATCCACTGTGCCACGCCTATTTATCTATATATCTAACATTTCTCAAGCCTGTTGCCTTATCAAATTATCCGCGCATGGCGCATATTTCAAAAAACTAATTGGCCTTCCCATGCATTCGAAGAACCAAAGTTGGGGCAATTATTCTCTGGGCAGGAAACTAATCTCAGACTTTGTAATGAATTTGCGGCGTTTTGCGCTTAAAAATTAATAGCTAACCTCAAAGAGCGCAGCCGAAATTCATAATTATAATTTGTACAAGTGCAGCATAGCCGGGACTGGACTCCCCTACTCCCCCTTTTAAAGTGAAGCGTCACATCAGAGGGAGTGGAAGTGGGCAGGGCCTTTGCTCAGGTTCAGGCCATTACTCATAAACATAAATTTAAATTAGAAAACAAATGAAAGCGCAAAATGTCGTTAATTTCTCAGCACGCGCGTAACCCAATCCAGAAATTGTGGCAAGTCTGAAGTCGGTAGTAAAATTAGAGGATTGTGTGCTCTGATCTAGGTAAAAGTGTAACTAATAAAAGCACATCTATCAAAGCGGATTAGGAAAGCACCTGAAAGGGTTAAGCTGAGGCGAACCATAAATTAAAAGAGCTTACAAATTACTTGAAATTATCGCGTTATTCCAGGAAAGATTTTTGTGATTGAAGCTTAGTTTAAGATTAAGCTACTTAACCTTAATTAAATGATAAGGGGTTACACTAAAGAAGCTTTACATTAAGAGGAATGCAAGTTTTCAGCTGCGAGCTTTAAGTAGGATTAGTCTGTTAAGATTGAGCTGCTTTGAAAGCTAATCAAAGCTTTACAAACCAACCAACCTGCTACAAGCTTTATCTTAATTTGAGTAGGTAAGTAAATAAGTAAGTTCTTAATCAGCTTGAAGTTTTCGTACGAGCTTAATTAGCTCAAAAACATTCATTTCATGTGTTAAATCAGTCAGCCGACAATCATTATTTAAAGATAATAATACCCGTCCCAAACCAAAAGATAATACTCATTTGAATGCTAGTTTGATAATGCTGCAATGACACTTGACTGATTTGCTGATGATTCGAAAGTTCTTTTGAACTTTTGACAGTGGCATCGATAAATAAACGAAAACGAAACCAAAGTCCACAAGTTGTTGTTGATACACCAACTGTGTGTGGTGGCCTAAGGAGATGAGTAGGTGGGGGTAGTATCAATGGGTACTGTTCTAATGGATCCGGGATATTTGCAATAAAGGACAACCGCAGCGCTAAGCGTGTGATAAAAGCTGTTGAGCTCATTCAGCGAAATGAAATGGAAGCAACATAAACAAAAATGCTACCACAATCAATGGAGGGCAACTTTTGTTGTTGAGGGGGGGGGTGGGTAGGAGCGGGCGAAGCACGAAGCTAGAGGAAAGTAGAGTGTACACGAGAGTGGACTATGGCCTTGCCGTCTTTGATGTGGCTACCCAACTGGGTAACTTTTTGCGACGCGAAAGGGTATGGCATGCAGGGTAGTGCTCGGCAGGGCCAGCTGAGGGGGTCGCTTGATTATAAGCCACATTAATGCACAGACATGCGCCGGCAAAAAGGTTGAGCAACTCCTAAAAACTCCGAGCGCAAAAGTAAAAGACGAAATGGCATAGATGATGGACCAGGACTCTCAACCAGGACCTTTCCATGGTGTGTGTGTGTGTGTTCTGTGAGTATGGGTAAAAGGGAAGGATGGGCGTAAGGATGGTAGTGCTGGGTCGCCAGTTGGCACTGGCGGTCAACAGTTTTAATTAAAACAAAACAAGCAAAATGAGCCATCAAATGAGAACGACACTTGAATACACTACACCACATTGAGGTAAGTGGCATGAAAAAAGAGAAGAGAATAGAGAGAGAGAGAGATTAGGTTAACAATTAAAGTAGGACAAGTAGAAGCACTTTAGCTTGCAGCATTTAAATTGGGTGTAGCAAGAGTAATATTTGAAAGGTTGCGATAATCATAAGTTGAGGGATATCAAAGAGATATCCCATAAGATTTTATTAACATTTAAGGATGTATCTCTTCAAATAAATAACAAATAATCCATAGAATCTTGGTTAATTAAAGTATTTGGATTTGACAGAAGAAATAATCTAAACGAACAAGAAGACTTACAACCTTCTTAGCACCTTCGCTTTCTTCACTAAGTATGCTACTTGAAAAAGTTTGCTGTATTTGCACGCGATGTTATAGCATTTTAAGGAAGTATCTTTCAAGTAATGCAAAGAAACCCGAGAACTACAGATCAGATATGTCAATATTTTGAAGGAATAAGAAGAATTAAGACCTTGTTAGGAACTTCGCTATCTACATTTAAATATACGTATACGTATAAGTTATTTTGTTTCTAGCAGGGAATTGGCATCGCGAAATTAGTGTAGCGGAACAGAGAGACACTACAAGCTATTCGAGTTAGAAAGGGAGAGAGAGAGAGCGCGCCTACGCAATAAATAATGCATGTAATGCGTGCGAAAAAAGAGAAGAACAGAGCGGTCAACAGCTAGCAAAAGGGACTAAAGGGGCCTCGGGAGTGGGACGTGAAGGCCAGAAGACGTGGCCGTAAATGAAATGAAGTGCAGTGTGGAATGAAGATGATGCGGTGCCGGTCATAAAGTCTGCCAAGAAATGTAGACGTTTCCCAGGACCTGCTACTGGGTCGAGCCCCAACGAAATGTGCGGAAAATGTGACGGTCAACAAATTATCAAAAAAAGTAAAAAAAAACACACACCCGAAAAGAAAAGGAAAATAAAAGAAAAGTAAAGAACAAACGCTAATGTTAAGCGAGAAAGAGGGAGAGAGCGGATGGAGGAGTGAAACAAGTGCCAGAAAAAGGGCACTGCGAATCGAGCGAACAGCTGCGAACTTCAACGCGCCGCGGCCAGGTTCAGAGACGTTTAGCTAAAGAGCCAAGTCAAAGGAAACAACAAACAGACAGACAGACAGACAGACAAACAAACAGCAACAACAATAACAGGCAGAAGAATGGAGGAATGAGAAACGGAAACGGGCGGGAAAAAGCCGGCCTACAAAATGGCCAAAATGAAAAACGAGCCAACAAAACTGTTGTCATTGTCTTGTCTGTTCGCATTGGATGTCCCTACTTGGCAAACGGGAAAGTAACTGGCTCAGAGGCGCTACCCCAAAACACTGAGAACTGTACATTATGGAGCTTACAAGTGACTTACTCGAGGGAAATACGAAATGAGAGTTGAAAGTACTGAGCAGCTGATGCCTGCAGAGAGGGGGAGGAAATTGGGTAGGCCGATATTGACAATTGTGGAACGTAGCAGGGGGAGAGAAAGATCGTAGAGTGTTGGGTTTATGAGTGCTAAGGGGTGTCAGAAAGATACTTTTCATTTGTAATTATAATTAGAAAACACAAAAGAAAGGGAAACCCGGTAAAGAAGAATAATTAATGTAGGAAACAATGAAGTTTCAACTGTTTTGGAGTTGGTTAGGTTTAGTAGGTTACGCAATAAAGGAGTTGTGACGTAAGGAAACCCCCATGGAGAAGAATTAGTAAAAAAGGAAATTCTTACATTTTAAAGTTGATTAGGTCTAGGTTCGGCAATAAAGAAGGGCAACATCCAACTCCTTCCTCCAAATCTGCTTTCCATTCTGAATACAATGTTGAATTGATTGATAAACTGAATTACCCAAAGAGCAAAGACTCAATCAGTACTAGGAGTGGGATCCTCACAGACCTAACCACGCCCCCACTCAGCTTGCCATGCGATCAATCAGCTGATTGATGAACTCAATTCCCTTGTAGTTCTGCGGGCTGCGGGTGTTCCCCACCTATCACATTCACAGACTCGTCAAGAGGTCAACTTGACCAGCAGAAATTAAGTTGTTACTTCTCTTGCTCTTTGTAGCTATTGTCGCCCTGCTGTTGTTGTTGTCTTCCTTTGCTGCCCATAAACATATCTACTTATACGTTGCTTTATGCTAGGATATTTTTGTCCAGGCAACAGGACAAATGGCAGACATGCAAGCGGAGTGGGCAAGGATAGGAGCAAGAGCAGGGGGAAGTGGTTTGGGTGGCTAGCAGGGAGTCCCGTCTGTGGTCCACAGTTTTTGCCCTTGCCTGGAAAACCTTTTGCCTTTCGTTTTGCTCAACTTGCACTTGGCGTCGTCGCTTTCAGCCGCCACAACACACAACACACACATTTATGTATAAATATACTATATAGGATACATATACATATTTTTTTGTTGTTGCTGCTTTCTCTTTTATTCTTTTTGTTGTTCCTTTTTGTGGCTAAATACAAAGGCGGCTGGTTTTTTGTGCTTCGGCCTGCCCGGCCTGTTCTACTAGCAAAAGACTAACTTGGTGCAGGGGGGGCGGCAACAAAGACAGAGAGGGGAGCAAGGATGTTGGGTTATGGGTCGGCTTTTTGTGTGCCGGCCCCGGTTGTTAGTTGCATGAATATGAAGTGGTCTTATAATCCACACCAAACAACAAAATGACCCAAGTGCGAAATTAAAAGGCGAAAATGTGCCGAGTACGGGCAGGGAAAGGAACGGGTAGGGGTAGATGGTGGCCAATGGACAGAGTGTGTAGGGTACGGTACGGGTGAGAAAGAAAGTTGTCTAACGTGGTTGGGGTGCGACGTGCTGACTGCGAAATGGACGAACGCTCGTCTTGTGTGAAGACGTTAGACTGGCAACAAAAAAGGGGCCAATTGCGGGGAAGTCTCAGTCTTTGTTTTTAGACCCCCCTCCTTGTCTTTCTTGCTGCACATGCTACAAAAAAAGGAAACTCCGCATGGCTACAACTGCTACCCTGTTGTAAACTGGGCTGCCTATCAGTTCAGTCTACAGGTACTAAACTGAACTCTCTAGATTAAACCCTATTTGGCTCTTCATCCTATAATTATATTATGATATTATTTACAATACTCTTAATTTATATACACACTTATAGGTCTATATGTCGAACTTAGACAATATCTTTCTTACTTCCACCGTAAACATTCCTCCAGTAGTACTCTACTTGGCCAAGCAATCTACTCTCAACTTACTTTTGTTTACTTCATATTCCGTATTCCTTTCTACCGAGCCCCACTTACTGCTATTCAGTCTTAATCGCAAAGCGATCAGTAACCGATTTAAACTCTAACATCCTTCGTGGCTTAGATTCCAGTCGGCTCTTTCTTTAACATCCATTCGAACAGTCTCTCGAACTTTGCTAAATGTTATTAACATGTGCTCAGAGCGCGAGCGCAGGTTGTGTAAGAGAAACGGAGCAATAAACTAAGATAGAGAGAGTGTGTAAAGCAGCTCTCTTAGCCATAAGCGTGTTTATGGCTGGGTTTGACTTAATTGTTATTAGAGTTTGACTTTGAAAAAAAACTGTTCAAGTTGAAATTTCAATTTTGAACAAGGTCAAAATATTGAACAAATTAAAAACGTATAATATTTAGGGAATTAAATTAAAATTTCGAATAAAATGTTGTAAAACTAACCCTAGTATAGTATCAGCATCTCTTCTACAATTACGACCAACAGTAATGTAACTTGACTCATGCGCAGTAGGAACTGTTAAGTCTCTTAGTGAAGTAAGACGTCCTCTGAAGAGCTCTTGTTTTCTTAGCTCAAGCCTTATGGCAAAGTAAATTCGGAATGATATAAGACTTGTTGCTAGTAAAAAGTAATTGTAGCTCAATCAGCATATTATGAATGTAGTTGTATCTTAACGTTTGACATTTAAAACTAGTTTAAAATTCATTTTAAATAAATACTTACTATTTTAATCTAGTATTTTCTTCCAAAACTTTATGATTCTATCGAGACTTTCTATCCTGGGTACTAAATTTATTTGCATATAAATATTTTGAACGTTTCGCCCTTGCCACCTTCAACGAGCTTCATTTTAACTTTGGAATGAAATTTATCATATGCTTTGATGTCAAGAACAATGCGGCATTTAAATATCATACATTTAAGAACTTCACATTTTTGTTATATTTTTTTTTTAAATCTTTCCTTGTGAAAATTTATAAATTTTCTTAAATATTTAAAATCACATTTACAATACTTTGAGATTTGATGTCAAAACTGTTTCTGCGACAATTTGTGAAAAATATTTTAAGCTTATCATATATTTAATATATTATATATCGGTTGCTTATCATAGACTGTTTAGTTTTAAATATTTAGTGGCTACATTTAAGAGCTTCTTTCTCATTATATTGAAACCTCCTGTTCAACTGCAAGCAGTTTTCAATATTGAAAGAAAATGCGCTGAGCTTTTTTGATGCTTTTCAAAAAGCTTTAATTGTGTTAAGCTAACAGTGCAATAAAATTTAACAGCTACTGCTACTGTGAACTAATACAACTGTTAGTTAACATGTCTGTTGTTTAAATTGACTGTTTGTATGAATGACTGTTAGTTTTCAGAACTGTTAGTTAACTTGACTGTTAGTTTGCTTGACTGTTAGCTAACTTAACTGGATACTAACATTGCCCATTGCGAAAAACATCGTATGTAGCAAAAAGCTTTGCCAAATTTTTTCCCAAATAATTTCCTTTTATTTAATTTTGATATAAAGAAAATTTACCTAAAGTATTTCCTTTGCACTTTTCTGTTGTTAAAATTGGGAAATTCAAGTGTAAGTGCAGTTGAGAATGGCAGCTAATGTGAAGATTGGTAAAGCAAGTCCTTGTTGAAAGGCCAAGCGTGAACGAAAATTACGTATACGCAGCGTGTTGCGTGCGATGCATGTTAAGTGTGGGACTGCAGGGCAGGCTGTGTATGGGTGCCTGGGTGTACATGGGTGCATGCATGTGTGTGCTTGTGTGGGATTATTGTGAATGCCTTGCAGTAAACTGAGAAGAACGACAAATATGAACTCCATTGTGTATAATAAATATCCAACTATGATCGCTCTAGCGGGCAACCCCCACTGGCATTGCTCAGCTCAACTCCAACCCCCACCCCCACCATCTACCTATCTACCCCCTCTGCTTGGCTGTGAAAATGTGTATACGGTGGACAAATTGGATTAATTATGAGAACCATGAAAATTGGGTTAATTCCTTCTGGTTAAATAATTGACTGGCATTTGTTGGTCATCGAACTGCGGCTGCCTGTTTTTTTTTTTTGCTTTGCAATGAGGTGCATTCCTTCCCTCATTTGGCAAGCATTGCACGTGTTATGTGCCCTATACCACATGCTGCATGCCGCATGCAATTACAATGCGTTAATAAAAACAAATGAGTTTCACGCGGCGATCAGCTGCCATTTAATGTAATTATTTTAATACATTTTACAATTTGTTCCATACAATGCCACGCCTCTTTTTCGGCCGACACGCCCCCCTTGGCGTTACGCTTCAGTTCTCGCGCGTTCGAAACTTGTTACACGTGTCGCTGTCTGCTTAACTGGCTTTTCATATTTTGATTTCCATATACACTGTAATTAATACTATATTGCACATGATATCTGCAAAGGGAAGTGAGACCCCACCTCATTGCCCACGTGAAGTGCAGAGAGAGGCGCCACACACTCGATAAATCCATGGACTTTGCCTTAAAACTGATAAATGTTCCGGAATGAAGAAAGTCGCAAAAGTTTTCCTTGTCTTTTGGTTCATTGTTTCCCTTTTTTCATTCATCCGTCGATTTATTGCGATTCTAGACTTACAACTTTTAAGGTATTTCTTTATACCAATATTATACTATAAAGTTTTCATTTTATACTCGTACATTATCCATTTGCACAACTGATTTTCAAGGTTTTAGCTGTGTATAAGTCAAAGTAGACTGAAGACATCGTGGAAAAAAGGATGTAATGATTTAAGAATATTTATAAAATTATGTTTAAAGAAAAATAAGAAGGAAAAAAATAGGATTAAGGCCTTGAGGAAGCTAAAGTTAATGCCACAAACATTTTAATTGCAAACCATGCTTAACCGCAGTCCCTCAGTTTTACTGCAAAAGTCCTAAGCCAAAAACAACCAACAAACGCACTTTTTAAAATGACATATCCCAATATTAATTGCATTTACCTATTTATTGCTTGCAGTGACCTATTCGTTTGCGCAAAAGTTTTGCTCGCGCCATCTGCAGTTTTAATTTGGCCAGAGCTTTGACTGCAATTCAAATCGAAAGTTTCTGCAAATAGTTTAACATAGAATGACTAAACTTTCAGTTGCATTTAAGCTTCAATTGCATATTGAAGACAAGTCTAGTTGAAACTAAATTGAAACGAAATTGAAAACTAATTGGGTCTCAGCTCAGGTGAAAGCACATTGAGAGTGCCTCCACAATTGGTTGTTGCTCAACAATACGTGATGAATTCAATTTTAATTGGCTTAAATCTTTGCAATGTTATGCTATACTTTCTTAACATAGCATAATAATTCCACTATTGTAATGATATAAATATAGCTATTCGTTCCATTGAAATTGGCATATGGACAATGCAATTTAAAGAGGGTTTAAAATGAAAGGGAATGCATAGATACTTATTTCTTATTCAGCTAACAAGCTGATTTTATTGGCAATAGAGTGAGGGGTGGGGGGAAAAGGGGAAGGTTGCCTCATAATGCTCATTGTGTGCTTGATGAAGGGTATATAACTAGTATCTGCAAGCGGTTGATTAAATTAAATATATAAAGATACTCAAAATGCTCATATAGATTTAAATAATGAACAAATTTCGTCCTAGTGGTGTCTAATATAGAGTAGTATACCTCAGTTACTATATAGAGTAAGTCTTTCAGACTTTCCAAGCCTAATCTATTCAATGTTCTTGCATAAAACTTCTTTATAAGCAAAATAGAAATAACTGAGTTATTTACTAAGGTACGTCAAATCATCAAAGCACAGTGTACAGCCCCACCTACGACTACACTCGCTTTTCAGCTCTTTACCTGTAACTGTCACCCCCCCCTGCTATTTGTATACCTCACCGCCACTGGCCCCTTCAAATAGCTCAATCCTTATTCATAAAGCGTCGCATCGCTGACGTTGTCAACCCAATTATTTGGTTATTAGTTATTTATGAAGCTGCCGCCGTTATTCGCATAAGCCGCTCAACGTTGGCCTCGGGAACCACCTACTCCCGCCTCTCTCCTGTCGTCCTACTTTGCCCTCTCTCTCGCCTCTGTAGGCCTATATTTTGGGCGCGTTGTGGGTTCATTGTGCAGCTAATCAACTGGCACGACGCAGTGAACTGTCATATGCTGCGGCTACTTAATGTGCGAGTCGAGGCAGCAACAGCACCACCAGAACAGTTGGCCTAGGGGTGAGAGGGGAAATTAGGTCGTGGTGGGCGTGGCGTGTGGGAAAGTCAGGCAGTCGGACAGTCGACATGCCTGTTATTTAACATTCGATAAATGTTTTTGTATCGATGAGGCAACGCCATGCATAATTTCCGATGATTGTGTTTTAATTAATGCTGCAACCAACAAAAGTGCATTGCAAAATAGCTGTGAAAAAACAATTGAGGGTGACTGAGTGCCACGACTGTTAAATACCTTGTAATTGCACTCGACAAATGCCCGTTTTATATTTCCTGCTTGTTCTTTCCGTACTGTCTCTAGTTCTCACAGGTTATTTTGCATAACATTTGCAAAACTATTGTTTAATACGATTACTATCGTTATATTATTAATCGTATCAATTTTATCGTAATAATTTATTCATATAACAAGAGACAACGAAAAGAAACTACTAACATCATCCTTAGGGTTTGTCTTCCCCTTATCTCCGCTTTCCACTTATCCTATTCGCAATACTATTGTTTCTCAAAAGATATCGTTATCGTTATCAAGCAAAGATTTCAGTTATATCGCTCTTAGATTTACTTTTTCTTCTGGCAGGTTTTCATCACTTTAATTACTTTCAGGCATACAGAGGGTTACAGGGTATGAAAAAAAGAACGAAAAAAAAAATACAAACCGAAAACGTATTTGCAGAAAAAGTCAAGCGCACTGGCAAACTAACTAGCGGCTATTGTTCGACCACTGGGCCATCATTTACATGGGCGTCGTTATCCCCTTTTTCCACACTCGCTGCCGTTTCCTTTCCCTTCCCTTGCGCGTTGGGCGCCTTCGCACACCAATTTAAATAATCGACTGACCATTTTGTATGCCTGTCGATTCAAAATTATTTCATAGTGTATATGAGAGTGTGTGCGTGTGTGTGTGTGTGTATGTATGTGAGTGTGTGTGTATGCGCGCACCTTAGAACAATGGCTTCAAATTAAAAGTGGAAATCAGCGGGCAAAATATTCGCAACTCTTACGCTTTCTCTTTCTCTCACTTCCTCTTTCTTTCTCTCTGTCTCTCTCTCACTTTGTATACCTCACTGTGGTGCATGTAGAAATAGCCCGCATTACATATAATACGTGTAATTATTATCATTTTGTGCGATTTTCTATATCCACAACATGCGGCACAGTGGCGCACTTTAGCGGTTGCAATTTGTACGCTGATTTTTAGAATGTATAACACAGTGTATGAGGTATGCTTTATGTGCCGTAATATGTTGTCTCTGCTGTGATGCTGTATGCTGTATGCTGTATCCTCAATACCATGTATGTTATGTATGCTGTTTTCTTATGCGTTCAATGCTGTATGCAATGTATGTTACCTAGTCTGTGTGATGTATGCTTTGTATGTTGTATATCGTAATATATCTACTGTGTATGCCCTATGCTCTCTTCTCTTTATTTTGTATGTTTTGTCTCCTGTATGCTTTGACAGGTGTATGTTGTATATGTTAAGTGTTCTGTGTATGCTGTACGCTCTATATAGTCATGTATGCATTGTTTCCTGTATGCCATGTATGCTCAATGCCATTTGCTTTGTATGGTGTTTGGAGTATGCTGTATGCTGTGTAGGCTCTGTATGTTGTGTATTCTCTGTATGCTGATGGGCTTATGCTGTATTCTGTATGCTGCTGTGTATGTTGTATGCTGTATGCTGAATGTAAATGTGTTCTGATGCGTGATTTGTATGTTGTGTATCTTCTGTGTGCTGCTGTACACTGTGTCTGCTCTGTATATTTGTAGGTAAACATACTCCGTGTCTGCTGTGTATGTCTTGTATGCTGTATGCTATCTCTGACACTCATCATTTTCCGCTTGTTGGTGCCACTGTGCGCTTCGTAGTCCTGTCAAGCAGCAGGTCACTTGACCATTGCCAATTTATCGTTGATTGTTAACTATTTATTAACGAATAACTTTATAAATGAGCAGCATACATACTCCACACATACTCACTCACACACACACACCCGCACGTAATGACAGTGCATTTGTTGTTGGTTGCCTTTCAATTGCGTTGGCAACATGCAATTTTGTCAAAGTTGAATAACAAACCAAACACAAGCTCGCGTAGGGAGGGGAGGCCCGTAAGTGGCCGGCATACAAGGCCCATCATTAGCGTATGTTACAGCGAATGGATTGATTTTAATTTGTTGTTCAATTAGCGGCATTCACTAGTATCCCATCCTCCCCACCCCATTTCCATTCCCCTTTCCAACCTGTGCCGAGCTCGATTCCGATTCGATTTTGTGGCAATCAGTCAAAAAATTGAGCACGTTTTTCGTATTGTACATTTTACAGTTTTCGGTTGCACTTATCGAGACACGACACGATTCGACACGTTTAATGTAGCTTGCTAGCTGCTGCCTGGTCAACTATATGGCCCGGAATTCGCTATTCAGATTAATTTCCATCGATTCCAATCAGTATCTGGCATAACAAATGTTACTGAATGGACACGAACGAGAATCGTAATGGGGTTACGTTATCAGAAGCTTTCATTTGACATGTCGTGGGTTTTTTTGTGCGGCGCATAATTTAATTAGGGATTTTAGAAGCGACATTTTCCACATGGTATAAATTACAAGTTTCATGCGATGGGGATAGCACAATACCAAATGGATGTGGAACCACTGGGAAGGACAATAATGAGGTCAACTATTCTGGTCTTTCTCGAAGCATAAGCTATGAATGTATGTATGTCACTCCTTAGCCTTTTCGTAGAGTTTTCCTTATCTAAATAGCACTTAGCCCTACAATAAATTTAATTGTCGAAAAATTAGTTTAAATTTTAAATAATTTATATAGCTTCTGAACCGGTTCATTTAATCAAACTACGTTTTTGCTAACCATACAATAAAGAAAGAACCAAAACCATAAGAATACCTGCAAATTAACGATTGATTAACATAAAGTTAAACGTAGGAATGCAACTGAACAACTTCTGAATTATAAGTCTCAATCAGGCATTTGTTTACTAAATATAGAAACAGTTGATAAGTGAAAGACTCATATTAGTTTGTGGTCCATAATATTTAAGGAAAGAAAGATGTCAAATTAAAAGAAATACCTGTAAATTGTCGATTGATTAACATAAAGTTTAAGCGAGGTATGCAAGTAAACCATTTCTGAACTGGTTCGCATGGTACTTATATTAGATTCAGTAAAACATTTATTTACTAAATATAGAAACAATTGATAACTGAAGCGCAGCATGCTAATTCCCAGCAATTGAGTAGTCAATAAGCTCCTCATGAGAACCACTTGTGAACCGGTTCGCATAGATGCAAAAATAACACAGATAAATGATGAAAATGTGCTGCACTCAAGCGCTGGCAAGTAGCTTAAACCAATTTATAAAGCTGCTTAGCTTACTCTGAATGTATTTTTAGTCCGCATGAATGCAAAGATTTTCGACGATTTTGCACGCCTTGAAGTATGCAACAAATGCGGAACAGTGCGACAAGGAAGGTGTGCGCTCGTGTGAGTCCCTCTCTATTCCTCTTTATCTGTGTGTGTGTGTGTTTGTCCTCGTTTGGGCGTTTCGCTGGAATATGTCAATAGAAGTTTGTTTCGACTTTACGGCTAAAGAACTGTGCCGAATTCCAGGTAATAAACCCCAAGATATCTGTTATCTCTTCAAGTACTTTCTCTAATCGTATTTTGACTTTGGCTTGAGGAGGTGGGAGAAGTGAAACCCCAATAGGTTGTGGTGGCTCACTCAGCATTTGGCTTAGCTTTTGTTGCTTTGCCAAATATGAAGAAATATATTTTTAATTTCTTGGGACATTTTTTCTCTCTTCTTTAAAGAAAATCAAGAGAAAGTATATGTTCTTAGGCTGCGCTGGGGAAGCGCACCTGGACACGTTGGACAAGCTGTGGGAAGTGGAATGGGAATAAGAAGTTTGGGTCGTCGGCGGGACGATGGCTTCAAACAAGTGCCAGCAAATGTGCCGTGAAGAAACCATTTAGGATTAGTTTAATATGATACACACACACATACACACACACATAGACAGATACAGAGCAGGCTGGCGGAGCACAGGATAACGCAGCTGGAATAGGCAAACAGTGCTTAAAAATGGCAAAGCGGCAACAAAATGTTGACTACTTAAAAGACACACACACAGACTATGCATAGAGAGACTCTCTCTCACACACACACACACACACACACACACACATACACACAGAGACCTTTATACACAGAGATATTCGCAACTCGGAGCCAACAAAGCGAGAAGAACAGATACGGAGAGCAACAACAAAGCAAAAAAAAAAAGAAAGCATAAAACTTGAGCCGGCATAAGGACACGGACAAGCAAAATATTGGTTAGCCAAGACACAGAGGCGTAGCCAAAAGAGACAGTGAGGGAAGGGAGACGGTGGGGGGATGCTGAAAAAAATGACAAATTTGCAAATGTTAAGACGAAACGAAAACATCAACATAAGTTATAGGCTTAGTGCGTTTTTCGTAAAACGATGGCAGCCAAAACGACATAGAGAGAGAGAGAGGGAGAGAGAGAGAGTGCTGCGTACCCAGGCACAGCATGTAGGGGCAGGGTGGAGAGGGGGTCCTGAGTGGGCTGGCATCAGTTCAGGATCGGGATGTTTGCGGTTATGCTACTGCTGCCATCAGGCAAGTGGCAGGGGCAGGCAGAACACACAGAGAGCTCTTGCAAATGGCAACTTGCTTTGCTTCCACATGCCACAAGCAGCGGCAGTGGCATTGGCAACCCACATCAGCCCACATGCACAGATGCACAGATGCGATATATCCATACTAAGCTATATACATAAGTAAAAAGTTAGACGAAAAAACAAAAGATATCAAGATTTGTTAACCTAAAAATTACAAATTTTTCTTAAAAAAAACTATCGATAATTTTATGTTTAGCGTCGGTCGATTCATTTCCTACTCAATCTTATCGATCGAACAGAATAGCTAAAGTATTCTTGGTGCTGAAAATGCATACAATTGCTATCTTTTAGCTTACCATCGATATCGATTAATGTAAGAGGAAAATCAACTTGCAGTTTAGCAACTATCGATAAACGATAGCTTCATAATTGTGTAATTTGACCATAGTTGAAGGCCTTTTAGGTATTCAATTATCTTAAATTGTTAAAATAGCGTTTATAATTAATAAATTTGTTAACGTCGATATGTAATTTATCGATATACATTCTTTAAGTGATATTTTATTTAGGTATTTTGGAATTTTTAAATCGGTAAATCACTAGTCAAGCATACATTCTGATAACAGTAATCGATAAACTAGCATGCTTTTTAGATTTTGATAGCAGTAATCGATAAATGGATTGGATTCACAAACTTGCACACTGATTTATGAAGATGTAAATCCAGTACTAGCCCCCTCCCGACCAAGGGACATAAACTCATTAAAGATGCAACATGAGGCTGACCAAAAGCCACGACCCCCCGTATGCCCACCCCACTATCGCGTACGCCCACAGTTCAAATTAAAAATTCATAAAAGCAAAAATGTGGAATTATTGTGATAAAATAAACACAAGAAAAGAAGCCGCAACGACGTGAATAAAAGAAGAAGCAGTGGTAGGAGGGGAAGATGGGAAAAAAAGAAGAGAAGAAGACGTGACATTGGACACAATATGGTGGGGGGTTCAAGGCGCAGAGTAGGACGAATTGGGTCTGGGGCTGATGATGTGGATAAAATAAACATAGGACATTGGTTTCGTCTTGACGAGGTGCGTGGGCGGCAGGAGTCGGCATGGGGAGGGTGGCAAGGCAGAAGACAAGACAGACGAAAGCGTGTTTAAACATTAAAAGGACCATTAGATACGCCTTAAAGTATGCTTCAAGTAGATTATCTTCCATCAGTTTTGTTTGCTTACTTGGAATTGTTTCGCTTCATTTTTCTCGTTTGCAAACACACGCACACACACACCCACACACTCTCACACACATCTCTATTTGGTGAGCTTTGTGTGTGAGCTCAAGTCGCCAGCTTTGGCTTTGCCATAGTCCCTCCCCCCTCCTCCATCCTGAGCTGGTCAAATGGATAGAGGCCAGGAGAGAGACCAGACCCAAGCAGAGCAGACCAGGCGCGGTAGATCCAGCCAGTCGGCGTTATTATAAATTGTGCGCGTGTCCTTGTAAAATAACATCAAGCGAACCTAGCGGGCAGCCCCCTCTTCTGTCCCCGCCCTCTTTTCCCTGCCCTGCTCTGTCTCTGGCATTGCAAGCTGCGTCCCTGTGCTGCTTCTTAAATTACCAAGAGTGCGCGTTCTGTGGCTCTTATTGCTATTTCCCCTCTCTCTCTCCCTCCCTTCTCCTCATCACACACTCTCTCTCTCTCTCTCTCTCTCTCTTGCCCAGCTTTGAGTGATGGGCAACCACTAGAGTGGGCACGAAGGGACGGGGTGTGACTCCATTTAAAGCTGCATTCGCCTCGTTTCGATTCCACTCATAGTATTACACATTGCGTGTTTTTTTTTTTAAATCGTCCATAACCTCATATAAGCTCATCTTACCTGAACGTATTTTCTCAGTTTCAATTTCGAAAATAATTCCTGAAATAGTTGAGAAATTGTAACGATGCAAGCTCAAATTTATAATAGAAAATATAGAAAATTATTTTTTTTTCAGATTTATAGGAATTTTTTGCTGAATTTATGTGAAAGGGAAGTGGAGACAACATGAACATGTATACAAAATGGGATAATTTGTTGATGAATTATTACACAAAGAGAACACGTAAAAATACACAAATTTTTTTTAAAATTAGAAAACAAATTGAACTAAAAACTTAAAAAAAAATCTATAAATTGATTGTGTTATTTCTGAGGCTGTTGCGGGGCGGGAGGGCCGTGGCGGGATTTTATTTCTGGCTCAGTCCGACAACAATCGAGTCGAGAAGTTTGCTGCTGAGTTCAGGACGCAACGAGATCTCCAGGAACTTGTTGGCCTGGTACTTGTTGTAGATGTTGCGCAACTTCGCTGTCGGAGCATCCCTCGCCAGCTTGGCAATCTGTCGTGTGATCGGACGCAGATGCTTTGCTGTGTAGCGCGAGTAATGCTCCAGTGTGGCTGTCCAGTGCTTGTCATTGAAGCCTGTATCGATTCTGGCATTGCCATTGAGTAAGTGAAGCGACAGAAACAGTGAGGCAGCTGCAATCTCAGAGGGCTTATAGCTGGCCAGCTCGTAGTCCATGGCGGCGAGTTCCAAGAAGTACTTGGACATGCCATGATGATCAACCTCAGCGAACGCAGCCTTGGAGAAGCGACGCAAGAAGTGAATGGGCAATGGACGCGACAGATTGTAGTCAATGGTCTTGAGCATCTGCAGCTCCATTAGACGAATCTCACGTTCCGTATAAGTGTCATCCGTAATGAAGACAAAGTCACCAATGGCTGGAGGAAAGAGTTCCTCATACTTTGTGGCGATAAAGAGGGCAGACACGCCCACCAACTGCAAATACTTGCGCTTGGTATTCTTGGCCACTTGCAGATAGCGATCAATGATGCCCACAGCCATGTGAAAGGTCTCTGGAACCAGATGGAACTGCAGATGCACATCGTTGATCCAATCGATGAGCATGGCACGCATCTTGTGGGAAACATCTTGCTGATTGGCCAAATGATCCTTGTTGATGGGCTGCTCATCCTCCAGCTGATAGAGATAGTCGAATATGTCATTGACATATTCAGAGACCAGTATAAGATTCTCACGATCATCGGCATCAATGTCCTCCACCTCATTGAGGCGTTGACCGGACAAGGAATACGCAACTGGCTGCACTGGAGCAACTACTTCAGGCACTGCTGCTGCTGGCTGGCGACGCAGCTTGTTCAGTCTGCCCGAGGACATGGGCAGCACAGCAGAAACTTCCTTGACCTTAAGAGCTGCAGTAGTTGCCAACGGTTTGGCCACCACGGGCACGCTCTTTAGCACCGCAGGCTTGATCTGCACGGGCGCGGGCTCCTTCTTAAGCACCTTCTGCCCCTCATTTTTGGCCAGAGCTGCGCGCAACTGCGTCAATGATTTGTGGGATAAATTGCTATCCTTGCGACGCAGTGTCTTGAGCTTCTCATCCGAGCGAGACTTTTGTTTGCTAGCGGCAGCAAGCTTGCTGTTCGCATTGACGGCAGCACGACCCGAGGGAGCCACGGCGGCGACCACATTGTTGCGTATAGAGTTGGCACGCAGCAGTGGACCCGTTGTCGTGGTCTTGACTCCTGCTGCCACAGGCACATTGGTAGCATTGGTATTGCTCACACCCAAAGGTTGTTTCTTCCAGTGCGTGTCCACACGCGCTTTTATCAATTTAAGATCCTTCAATTTCTTGTGCGCCACATCTTTGGTGGCCAGGACTCGATTCAGTCCGCGATTCTGTAGATCGCCAAGTGCGGCGTGCTTTGTGGTTGCCTCACTGTTTGCAGGCACTGTCAATTTCTTCACCTGCATTTGATTGTACTTCTTTCTCGTTTTTGTACTTGCATTCTCGTCCATAAGCGTTTTCTTAGTTGTTCCCACCATTTTGATGTGTTTGTTTGTCTTCTTTAGACAAATATAAACGAATAAATCAGCGATATTATTTTAATCGTTTTGTTCTTTGCTTTATACACGCAAATTTGTTAACTTTTGTTTACTACTCTTCAAGTATTTTATTTATAATTTTAAACTTTTGTATCAGCGAGTGCTACTACATGAATACAGATTTGTAAATACATATATACATATGTATATATTTTATACAATTTTTTTTACTTTTTCGAACTCAGCGCACGATGCGAACGCAAACATTTATAATAGAAAATATAGAAAATCATTTCTTTTCAGATTTATAGGAATTTCTGGCTGAATCGATGTGAAAGGGAAGTGGAGATAACTTAGCTATAATGTCTTGAAGAGCATATTTTGAATTCTAAGCAATATGGTAGTTTCGTTTCCTTTAGAAAACAATGATAAGATTTTAAATTAAAAACTTTAGCTGACTGTCTGTCTGTTTATCTGGCAGTCGACCTGTCTGCCTGTCTGTCTGCCTGTCTGTCTGCTTGTCTGTCTGTATGTCTGCTTGTCTGTCTGTCTGTCTATCTGTCAGTCTGCCTGTCTGTCTGTCTGCTTGTCTGTCTATCTTTCAGTCTGCTCGTCTGTCTGTCTGCTCGTATGTCTGCCTGTCTGTCTGCCTGCCTGTTTGTCTGATTGTCTATCTGTCAGTCTGCCTGTCTGTCTATCTGCCTATCTATCAGTCTGCATATTTGTCTGTCTGCTTGTCTGTCTGCCTTCAGAGCGGCACTACTCGTTGCAGTTCATTGTCTGCCCTTTTGATATGGTTTTCATAGGTTAAGGGAAAACTTGATAAATGTTGTAATTGGAACCAGGCTTGACATACATATATAAGTTTCCTTCAAGTTGAATAAAGTCAAGTGGTATTTTTTCATTATTTGAATAGGGCGTGTTCTGGTAGTATTCAATCCCGGTTTTGTTTAGTTCCTAAATGGTTGTCGACTTTGTAAGTGGAAACGTGAGACTGGACGCTCAGCAATTGCTTTTAATTGATCAAAATTATCAATTCAATTGCATTAACTGAGGGACGCAGCTAATCTTGTCGTGGCCATCTGTGGCAATTACATTAGCGCCATGCCTTGCCTTGCCTTGGCTCGGTTGCCACATGCTGCATGCCTGCGTCATGTCCCGCTCATCCTTCGAGGTGGCAAGAAGTGTGTACAGGCCAGTTCGGTTCAGTCCAGTTCAGTTCAGTCGAGATGCAACTTAGCAAGCTGCTGCTGCTGTGCCTCCTCAGTTGCCTCACGTGCTGCCAACAGCGCTTCAACCTGCCCAGTCTCGATGTGGATGCACAGCGTCTGGCAAATGCCACAGTGCATGTCACGCTGCGCTACATTGCGACACGCATCAACACGCTGGTCGTGCGTCGCGATTGCGAAGATTGCAATGCAACGCAGCAACACCAACAGTTGCAACTGGTCGATCAGCTGTTGCACCAACTGGCGCCCCATATGGCCATTCTGCTGCACCAAGGCAAACCCAACGAGCAACCCTGGGACTACACGCTGTTTGTTGTCAACGAAGCCAACGCCTTTAAGTGAGTAACAGTAGGGGAGGCCGTAGAAGGAATACTCTCTCTTCTTCTCATATGTGCTCCTCCTTTGTTTCTCTCTCTCATTCTTCTGCCTACTACCTTTCTTTTTCCTCACTCCCTCACACAATTGGGTGCCATCTTGTTTTCTACTTCGTCTTAATGTCTCTCTCTCTTTCTCTTTTCTCTATCCGAGTGCATCTCTCAACTCTCTGTTTCTTTCCGATCTAACTACTTTATACTTTTTTTTCTTCACTTTCTACCTTTACTAACTGATATTCCATGTGTTTCTTACTATATATCCATCTCTCTCTCTCTCATAGCCGCCTCCATCTGAACTATTCACACTCGGAGCACGAGCGGGAAATCTACTTTCTGGTGGTGCTCATGTCACGACAGCCTGAGTCATCACTGCGCAGCTCTGTCGTATACATCTGCTACAGGGCACTTATGCGTCAGGTTATCAATGTTATTGTGCTGACACTACGATCGACGGAAGAGGTGGGTTCAAAGGATGACCTCACTCTATACGCGTACAAGCTGTTTGATGAGCATTGCGTACCGCGCATCAATGCATACGAGATCAATCACTTCCAGGCCAACGGGCAATTGCTGCACTCCCAACTGTTTCCGTTGCGCTTCACGAACCTGACGAACTGCGCCATCAATGTGACGGGGCATCAGTTGCCACCGCATTTCATGTACCGACCGGCAGATGGCGCCCCACTGCCCCCGGAAGGTGCGTTTATCGATACAAAGGATTTGCGTGGCATCGATGGCGAATTGTTGCATCTTTTGGCCATGGCGTTGCGTTTTCGTGTGCGTCTCGTCATTCCACAGGAGAAGAGCGAGATCTTTAGTGCGGTCTCCATCAACGGTTGCTTTGCGCATGTAAGTCGATCGATACTCGATAGGTTTTTTAGCTGTGGGGATGTTTTGGAGAGTTTGCAGTTATCGAGTGTTTAAAAACTGTTTAAAAAACTATCGATAATCGAAAAGTCGCTATTACTTTTGTCTGATTTCCACAAATATAAGGAATCGCGGAAATTATCGACATACTACCAATCGATAACACTTGATAGTTGACAAGAAAAATGCAGAAAACGTATTCAACTTCAAAAGATTAATTTCGTTTTAAATCTCTAAAGTGCTATCGATAATTATCAGTATTGTTTCAGCCTAAGGGAAAGTAATTGTTGAAAAAAGTTATATTTATATGTGTTGTCAATAGTAAATAAGAGATGATATCGATAGTAAGCAACTACCCTTTCTCCCACAGCTATCGATAATTATCGGTATTGTTTCAGCCTAAGGGAGAGCAATTGTTGAACAAAGTTATATTTATATGTGTTGTCGATAGTAAATAAGAGATGTTATCGATAGTAAACACCCACCCTTTCTCCCACAGCTGGCATCGGGTAAGGCAGAGATCGGCATTGGCGGCCTTAGCGGTTCGGACATACGTCGCAAACAGTTCACCACATCGGTTGTCTATCACCAGAGCTACTTCATCTTTGTGGTCCGCAAGGAGCGCTACTTTGGACCCTTCGGCGAGTTGGCTCGTCCCTTTCGCGGCCTCGTGTGGTTCTGGTTGCTCAGCGTCTACCTGGGCGTGATGATCATTGCTCGCTGCCTGCCGCGACGCGTACGACCTAAGCACGCACTGGAACATCTGCTGGCCTCATTCATTGGGAATCCTGTGCCGCAGCAGCGTATACCACGTAAAGGTTTCCTGCGACAACTGTTTGGGATTTTGCTGTTACTCACGCTGGTGCTGCGCTGTGCCTACCAAGCGAAGCTCTTCGATGTACTGCGCTCGCCACGTCATCAGCCACTCCCAGGTGGTCTGGGTGGACTGCTACGTCAGAACTACACACTGATTAGCACCGGTTACCATGACTTCTATCCCACGCACATGACACACGTCATCAATGGCAACTTCTCGCAACGCTATGAGAAAGTTATGCAAGCTCCACGTGGAGCACGTCTGGCCACCATATCGCTGCTAAACAATCTGGCCCATTATAATATGCAACATCACAATTCCAGCCACCTGACACCGGTGCATGAGCCGATCTATCTATATCAGTTGGTCATCTACTTTCCTCACAATTCCGCCTTCAAGTTCACCTTCGATCGCAAGATCAGACAGTTACTCAGCTCTGGGGTGCTAAGCCACATCGAACGTCGCTATCTGCATGTTGCATATGCTGATCTTGGCGAGGATCTCCAGCTCAGATCGCCTCGCATCACCAACGATCTGCTGGGCGGTGTCTATCGCTGCTATAGCGCTGGGATGATCGTGGCTGTGGTGTTGTTACTCCTCGAGCGACTGTCGATGAGTTGGCGACGACTTTGCAGACTATTTGAGTGTCTGCAGTGAGCCTAGGCGCCTAGCAAGGAAAGTAGTTAATTATGAGGGGTGGAATTAAGAGGGCAAACTTATTAACTTATTAACTTGGAGCTCCAAGTGAGTTTTAACAAAGTAATATCCAATTTTTTTTTAGACCTTTATATCGATTAATCAGAAAACTTTATATATTCTAAAATGTAAACCAATAACGATGACTGCTTTAAAAAATATCAATTTTGTGGTTTAATTTGTGAAATCTTTTTGCAAACGGTTATAGCATCGATACACGTCATATGTACATTAATTTTGATTAGCTTCATCATTTTTTTTTGAGACCTTTGTTAACATGCAACATAGCTTCCTCAATAATTATTATAATCATCCGATTTTGGTTAGGAAACTAATTTTATTCCAGGCTTATCTGCTATTTTCTTTTCGCATTCAAATTTGATTAAAATCCATGAGAACAATGCATATTATTGGAGTTTTAAGGCCTTTATATCAATATTAGATTAAACTAGAGTTCAAACCAGGACGAACATTTCTTCATTTTTGGTGAAGTAAAGAGTGTTGGCAGTCTAGATAATGTTCCCAGATGAAGGGCTTCATAGGAAGAGGCTAGCATGGAATAGAATATTTGTAATTAAATTAATGAACGTATATTATTTTACAAATTTAAATAATTCGAAAGAACCTTAAAACTGTGCATTCTATCGTGTGTCTACTGTAGTATGTTACTTTTGATTGAAGTGAGTTTGGTACTCAATTCGAAGTCTCCACTGCAACTGCAAACTGTAGCAAATATTTGCTTTAAAGTTACAAGAATTTATCAGGGTGTTAATGGAAGTCCAAACACCCCAGGAAACCGGTCTTAGTGGTACCTCCCCGCATCACGCCAACCCCACCCCCCCTGTCTAATTGAATTCTAGATACGCCCCTGCACAAGCTTTGTGGCACTTTTACGAATGGCCTTAAAAATTGATTTAAGTCTTGTAATGCATGCACTAACCAGTAGCCCCCTACCTCCCCACCATCCCTGCACTGGTGACCATATGTGGGGAGGGGAGGGGCAAAAAGGCATGGGCGGAGTGTGTAGGGGGCGAGCGGCAACTGGCCAAGCGGCACGGAACGCCACTTGAGTTAAGCTGCGCAAACGTTTGCATAATCACGTTCCAATTTAAATTGCTCTATTTGCCGGTTGGTCTCTACGTTGTCCTGACCAGAGATGGAATGAGGTGGAAGCACAGGGAGGGGTAGGACAATACGAGGTGGGCGTGGCTAAGCGAAAGAGAGTTAGGGCAACGAGGAGTAGCATCTCTCAAATTGCAAAAACTGGACAATTTTTATTAGCTGTCACCATCGGAGCGTGGCTGTTGATGCTGTTCATTCAAGCTGTACCCCCCCCTCCCACAATTCCCCTCTTCTCTTTCCGCCCCAGCAGAGTGAAGTATGGAGTGTGATTTCTCTGCACAGAAAATTAAGGTGATAGACCTCGTCATCACCCCCCACCCCCGTTCCTCGTTGTTTTTAAAACACGAGCACAAAGCAATAAAATCCAATTGATTTTACTTTTCCCCTGTTCTCCTCCTGCATTCGTAATCCCCGGTAGTTCCTCTTAGAAGTTTCGAGCACTGTTTCTAGCTGTCATTAAACGGAGAAAGCTGAGTAAATAAGTCGTCGTCTCATTTCAATTTAAGTCAGTTTAATTTGAGGCTGGCTCCGGAACACGTTTGCGGTGCAATTATTAGCCCAGAAGTGTTTTATGATTGCACAGAAATGGCCCTGTCGCTTAGTTCTTTTAGGTCATCAAGTTTTTCAACTAGTCCTGGAGTTATAAGAATGCTAACTGACTCAATTATGTTTAAACTTATGAACTTTTAGTATATGTTCTTTGGTACTAGTAGTGGACTTTATGTTTCCTTCCTATTCGCTTTTGATTCCCATTCTGCTGTGGAAATAACTTAACTTGTTAATGATTTTCTGTTAGTTCCATTAATTCGGAACCAGTTCCACATTAACTACTTTCAAATGATTCAAATTTTAATTTTAAACTTATTTTAGTTATTGTATACTTTTAATAGCATTTGAATTTTGAGAGTTAACTAGTTAAAATGAGCAACAATATATCGAAGATTCTTCAACTTGCAGTTGATACTCGTATCTCGTGTTCGGAGTCAGTTTTCGATTAGCTAGTTATAAATAATTTGAGTTTACATTAAATAGATGCATATAATATATATAATATAATTTTTCTTATACTATAGAATGGTTCCGAAACTAGTTCAGTGTTTAGTTCCAAACATTGCACTTCTCGTTGCGTACAACGGGAAACCCGCTTAGCCCCTCATCAAGCTTACATTTTACCGGAGGATTGCGCATGTCAATGCCAGGATTGAACTGATTGCGATGGTAATTGATGGTGATCATATCCCAATCGTAGATCTTATTATTGACTATATACAGCTTTTTCATTACCTGTCGGAACATTTTGCGCAGCCGTGCGTAATCGGGCTTGGAATCGAACTGCAATTGATAGCAATAGTTGAGGTACTCGCAGAACTCACTGGGAAGATTGCGGCACAGATCCTCGTTACCAATCGATCGCTTCTTCTCGTGAATGCGTTCGTATTTCTGTCGCTTTGTCGACGCTTTCAGGCCCTGCCAAGGCAGGCTGCCGCATAGAAAGTAGACTAGAACATATCCCACAGATATGAGATCATCGCGACGCGACTGCTCATATCCCTCGTGGCAGGCAACCGAAGCAAAGCGTGCCGTGCCCGTCAGATTGCAATTCTCTCGATACGGTATATGCACATATGTATTCCGGATCCCAGTACTTCTTTGCCAGCCCGAAATCGATAAGATGCAATTGCTTGCATGAGGTGTCGCGTCCAATTAGAAAGTTATCCGGCTTAATGTCCCGATGAATGAAGCCACGTCCATGCACATGTTCTAGACGGAGTAGCATCTGTTCGGCCAGCATGAGAACCGTTTTCATCGTGAACGATTTGCTGCAGAACTCAAAGAGATAATCCAACGAGGGACCCAGCAACTCCATCACCAAGGCACAGTAATTATCCTCCGTGCTAAAGAAATGAATGTGCGGTAATCCCACGGCCGGTTTGATAGCTCGATATACATGATATTCATATTCCAGCTGTGGATGCTTCACACCAGCGCTTTCCACCTTGATGGCCACCTGAACGCCCGAGGCCAGATCCTTGCCCAAATAGATATCGCCAAACGATCCCCCGTCTATCTGGCCCAACACTTTGTAGTCGCCCACAGAGTCGTCCAAAACCAGCATTTTGCCAACGAGTAACAGAGAAAATTTTCCAAACACTGGGAAACTATATTCCAAATGTATGTAGTAAAAAATTAAATTTATTTTGTACAACTCAAATGATATAAGCGGCAAGGTAAGCTTAGGCGTACTCTCATTGAAATACACATAGCATTTGGCTGTGTTCGTGAAAGGCTTTAAGAAAATACATCCGATTCTGGGTACAAATTTTGATCGCTTTATGGAGCTCGTATTGAAAAGATTGGGCTGACCCCCTTTCCTAGTTCTGGAAACTCTGTCTAAGCTTTCAAAAACCTTAAATGTTCAGTTTATGCTTTATATAATTTAGGCAGCTCAAAAGAGTTCTGTGAGTCCCATTGATACCGATAATAATAAATATGTTAAGTATGTCTAGGGTACACGCTTTAATCATTAGTATCGAAGCTTCCTGATATCATTGCAGTACTTTCTCTAAAACTCTCTCTCCCTTTCTCTTTACATTTATCTCTCATCGAGTTATTATCTTTCTGACTTTCTCTCTCATCGCCCTTTTTCATTCTCTCTATCTCTTTCGATACCCTTTTTTTCTCTTCTTTTCTCTCTTCACATTTCTCTTTAATGCCTTTTTCTTCTCTCTTTCTCTCTACTTCTTCATTTCTCTCTAATACACGCACGTGTATGCTCTGGAGTCTGTTGGATTGACAAGGTTTCGCTAGTGCAACTTCCTCTTTCCGTCTAGTTCCATCTCCCTCCCCATTTCCACCCAACTCCCACTCTCACACACACACACACTGGCAGCGCGTGTGTGTATCGATTATCTCCGCTGTGCACCAGACGGCGACAATCCATAGACAAGGCGAGAGCAGGCGAGGCGGGACTTGAGGAGAGACGCTGCACAAGAAAGGACAATGATGGGAAGTCGCCGTCGACATTGTACACCAGCCAGTCGACGATGCGAAGGAGGATGGGAAGGAGGAGGACGAGGACTAGGACAAGCGAATCGAGGAAGACGGATCAACTAGCCAGTAATAATGTCTTTCGCTGACATTTGACATTTTGGCTATATTTCACTCACTTTGTGACAACTGGCAACTTGGCATTCAAATATAGCCCACAGCTACAGCCCAATGCCCGCAGCACAGTCCCTTGCTCCCCTGGCCCCCATTCCTCTACACTCCCTGCAACTCTCCCAATGCCAATCCGAGTCCCAATCTCAATGCATGGCCAGTTCCAGTTCCAGTTGCCCGGCGAGTCGTTCGTTGTTCATGCTTAGATGTTTAAGAACAATAAGTTTGAGTGTTCTTAGAGATGGAACTTGTCATATACGATATTCGCATATCGTATGTGGTTTACTTAACGATATGGCAATAATTAGGGTGTGTTTTGTTTTCTGAAGGTAAAATTTTAATTTAGTTATCGTAATTTTATTGTAATCAAGCAAATCTGCAGTCTAACTATCGTTTAACTATCGTATAGAAAAAAGAGAACTAACACTAGTGTATAAAACTCCATTAAATAGGGCAAATTGAAAGACATTCAGTCAAGCTATCGTATAACTATCGTTGAGGTATAAAAACATTAGAATTATCGTATATAGCAGTTATATAGTAAATGAAAATTACTTTTCTAACGGAAATTCAGCCAATGTCCGTGTAGATATGGTAGCTAGTTAGTTTGTTATTCATTGATCTTTCAAATCTTTCTAGGGATTTCAATTTATTTACAATTGAGGTTAACGCGATGTCGAAGCACTTAATTGGTACTCATATAACTTTGTTTCTCTCAGACAAATTTCTGAAATATTCTGAAGACCCTTCAGATGAAAATATCCATTGCACACTCATCGTATATACGATATATACGATAGGTGAAAGCACGCCATGCCCCATGCAGTTCGATATTATCGACATTTGCGCATTTCTAGTTTGTCTGTATGTATGTGTGTGTGTTGTGCAGACAGACTAAAATGTTTGGCAGTTGTCTGCCGAGTGCAGAACTAAACGACAAGACGAGCAAGTGACACATTTGCGTCAAACCGGAGTCGCCGCAGCCACAGTCACCGCCGCCGCAGCTGGAGTAGGAACTGGTCGCACGTAGGAGTCGGAGCATTGTGGTGGCCATTATCATCAGTGGCAGCCGCCGACAGGGTGTAGCAAGAGGAGCTGGTCCTGAAGTTTCGAGACAGAGGCATGAAGAGAAAGGAAGACCCGGCAGTTACATCATAACATGGCCACGGCTGATGGATGGACAGATAACCAGCATTAGCATTAACCTCCAGCTTTGGAATCTGTTTTTAGCAACTGCCCCCCCCTCCTTCGTTTCGGGGCGTGGCACACGCTGATGTTGGAACATGCGGGTAAATTATCTTTTCATTTCCGTCAAAGCCGTCCCGCTGTCGTTGTCTTCGTCTTGGCAATTGCCATATCCCTCCTCTATTCCATTCCTGCTCCTGGGTCAGGTCAGTTTAATTGTTGGCTCTTAAGCTTTTTAGCAATCACTGCTCATTGAAGTCCTCCGTCAAGTCCCATCAAGCACAATGGACATTTCCTGGTCACTCGCTCGAAGTGGCTGAAATCAAATTTTCTTTGCGCTAATTTCCCCAGCAATGCACAGACAATCGCTTTCTATCTCTGCCTCTCTCTCTCTCTCTCTTCCTTTCTTTTTCTTATTCTCCAACTTTCTGCATATTCTTTGTGTCTCTGTTGCTTCATTTGTCTCTTTTTCTCTGCATAAGGTTGCATCAGTTAGAGATCCGAGCTTATTGAAATCAACACTGCCATCGATAGGTATCAATAGCTTATATACATACACTATCGATAACAAGCGATAAGTTGTGAAAAAGTATTGCAGAATTATACACAAATCAAATCAACAGTCTGACATTTTGTTAGTTTCTACTTATCGTATGGAGTATCGATACTTATCCCTGATAGTCTGAAACAACGCTCGTTTCAGCTTATACTAACTTATGGTTTATCGAAAGATATCGATATGTGTATCGATTTACTATTTCATGCACGTCAGACTGTCAAACTGACAATAGCTGAAACTTGTAGAGTAATTATCGATTCTCGATAATTAAAAGTCATCCATACTTACTCTTTTATGCACATCAATTGTTAAAACTGGCAAGCTATCAAAAGCTTGAACTCTTTAAATTACTATCGATACTCGATAGTTGTGAATAATCGATAATTTTAGGAGTTACTGCTTAATGTTTACATCGTGAATATGTAACTTCGATAGACCCGATAGAAATCTGAACGATTAAATTGCAATCTCATCTAACTTCTGAACTATAAATTTCAATTGCTGCCTGCGAGGGAGGCAGCCAGAGCGGGGGAGGCGTGGCTGCTCGACTGCTGGCCGCCTCAAAACGAGTTGCATGCTTAATTTGCAGTGAATTCCCCGACGCTGTGTGTGATAACTGCCGAATATGAACGTGACAAAAGTTGTTGATGACAACAACAACAGCAGCAACAGCAACAACTAAGCAGCAACAGCAACAACAAGAACAGCAGCAACAGACGAGAGTGCAATTGCAGTGAGAGATAGAGAAAGGGGCAGGGGGTAGAGGGCAGAGGTAGATCAAGGCTTGGCAAAGGGTAAAGAGCAGAGGCAACGACCAAGAGGGGGCTGTGGGCAGGGGCAGGGGGTTAGGGGCTGGAGAGGGTGCACAACAAACAGCAAAATAGAAATGACTTTAATAGCTCATCAATGATTCAGGCGGAAATCCGGGCTGTCCAAGTGCAGTCGGTTTATTGGATACCGGAAAGGCATTATGTACCGTCGCCCCTGTTGCTGCCAGCTCTCCATCTCTCTCTCTCTCTCTCTCTCTCTCTTTCACACACAAACTTCCCCTCTCTATCTGTCTGTCTGCCAGTTGTTGTTGTTGGTGTTTGCTTGTTTGATTGGACTGACTGACTGACTGACTGCCTGCAGCTTTGCTGGGCTGCCTGCTTGCCTGGCTGCCTGTGTGGCACCCTGTGTCGTCTGATTTTCACGCTGCAGCCGAAAAGTATGCACCATAAATTTGCATATTGTTTTGCCATAGGTGAATCTCTCTCCTCACTCTCTCTCTTTCTGTGTCTGTGAGAGCGAGACAGCCTGTGCTTTTTTGGAAATCAACTGTCAGCATTGCCCTTTGCACCTGAACCACCCCTCACACCACTCACTCCCCGTCCCCCTTATTGCTGCCACTGTTTGTCCGAACATATCTGCATCATTATTATTGTCATAATAGATGGCACACGGGGCTGGCTGACCGTGGCCAGTGGCTATGTGACAGCAGTAGTAGCCGCCGCTTGGCTTTTGTATCTCATTTATTATGCAAATCGCAACGAGGCTGACTCCAGCTACAGCTTCCCCTCAAACGCCAAAGGAGGCCATGGCAGGGGTTGGGATGGGAATTGACAACGATATTGAGAGGGCGGGGTTGCGTTTCAAAATGGTCAGCAAGTTCTACAGTTACAACAATTATGTTGTTCTTGCACTTACACAAAACAATACAAAACCGCAATAAATATAGCAATATGCAATATGCAGATACCCTATAAATGGTTACGTATATGTGAAATCTAAATGTGCTGCAGCTACAAAAGCTATTGCTCAGAATAAATGCCAAATTTAATGTGATTAACTAAATTAGTTGCAGAGATCTGTAGATTATTAAAGAAAAAACATGCACCCACGTTGGTGTATGGACGAGATTTGAAAACTGTTGCAGCTGTTTAGGGTATAAGAAAGTCTGCTTGCCAAACTTCAGATGATTAGCTCTAGCAATAACAGAGATCGACGCTTTAAAGCAGAAGAAATTGATTCTAATTGGAATAATAATTGAAATCACAATTTACATATATTTTTTATTTTTCTTGATCGAAAACAGTCACACCTTAAAGACATTCACATGTTTCAGGGTAGAGAGCAGCAGCACAAACGATTACGCACAAAACCGCAACATTTGCCCTTTCTGTGTTGCCTGTCCTTTTTATACCCTTCGACCATTGAAAATGGTCAAAAAGGGTATACTAACTTTGTGCAAAATGAAAATGTATGTAACAGGCAGAAGGAGGCGTCGGAGACCCCATAAAGTATATATATTCTTGCTCAGGATCACAAGCCGAGTCGATTGAGCCATGTCTGTCTGTCTGTCCGTCTGTCCGTCTGTCCGTCTGTATGAACGCACAGATCTCAGCTATTATAAAAGCTAGAGTTACCAAATTTGGCAGGAAGACTCCTGTGTGGATCAAGCAGATCAAGTTTATTTCAAATGTTAGGTGCCACGCCCACCGCCCCCACAAATCATAATTTAATTTTTGAACTCAATTTGTAAGCGCTGTTTAAAAGATAGAACTTTCTGACTTAACATATACTAAGCTTAATGAAATATCTACGTAGTCTCCAAATTTCAGTCCGATCGGACAATAAACACAAAAGTTATTTAAGAAAGTATGAGCATAAAACCAAGTGCTCTGTCAGCTAACAAGGGAGGCGGGCGAGCGCGTAGCACGAGCGCCATCTGTCGGGATTAATTTCAAAGCATGTGCATATGCATATGTGTATGAATTTAAGAAATTAAACTACACGGGAACATACTAGGTCGAAGGGTATCCCACTGTCGCGTGTTGCGCGACTGTTGCTTTTTCTTACTGGTTTTAATTATGAACATCATTTTACAATTTATTACACAGACACACACACACACACACAGAAACATATTTCTACCCCTTTATCAAAAGCAAATATTGCAAATCGACGCAATTGATAAAATTACTCGACCGTTTAAACAGCAAAAATTTACTTTAAACTTGCGAATTGCAGTGAAAAAAACTAACGATATTTATTACTCATTAAAATAATTCAAAATACCAACACTGGTACTGTTAGTGCCTGGAGAGGAGGGTGAACAGAATCAGCAATGCTCTTTAGTGTGATAAATAACACTAAAATAAAAGAGTTGTCAGACTGCTCAGTAAAAACGTTGCCTTGTATAACATGTGTTTCTCTGTCCGATCACATTGTAATTTGAAGGAAAGTAATTATTATTAGCTTGTTATCCACTTACAAATCGAATCTTATATAATCTGCGTGCCTGGTCACTCTTCGATTTACGATGTTTTCGCTAAGTTTCATAATTATTTTTACCAAATCAACAGTTAATCCATAAAGTATGAAGTAAGTTCGCTGTTTTTTTGGCCAGCCGAGAATGGACGGACACTGCTTCTCTATAATATTTGCAGCTAAGTTCGCTTATTGATCCAACCAAATCTGAGGATAATGCACGCATTTGATGCAGCAAACAACAGTCACTTATACAGCATAAAGTTCACAGTTCATACACACACACACACACATGCACAACATGCTGCCGCGTCGATGCAAAGCGGGGGGAAAATTGCCACAATCATAAAAGGTAAATAAAAAATTCAATTTTAATCAATTACGTGATTTAATTGAAAAACGCCAAAGTCAATAAGAGAAATATGAGAAATACAGAGCAGTAGCAGCAGCATCGGCATATACTATAAATCGGCAGATATTTGCAATGCACATGTACTATATATATATTGTATGTATGTATGTGTGTCATACATACATACAATTTGTTTATCTATCAATTTCAAATGTGTCCGTCGTCCTGTTTGTTCTGTGCTGCGACGCACCGCGACGACCCCGCGAAAGGACCCGCCTGTCGCGACAATCGGAGGGCCAAACCGATTTTTGTTCGTTTTCCATTTTCCTTTTTCATTTCCCCCGACTTTTTTCGCTTTTTATTATTTGCCTGCGAATTGGTTTTCAATTAACATAAAGCTGGCAAAATTAAAATTCAAACGTAACAAGCAAAGGGCCACATGGAAAGAGAGACAACTATATGAGGGACAGAAACAGAGAGAGAGGGAAAGTGAATAGCTTAGTGTGGGTAATAATATATTGGACATAACATTGCTAAAGTAAATTTAATATGCAGTATTAAATGATTCTAGAGAACTCTCTCGTTTTGAGCTAAGGTCGAAAGTTAAAACCAAATTAGACCTTCAAAGTTTACTACTAATATAACCCAGATTCTCTGTCTATTAGTTCAACTACCTTAGGACTGCAGCGACATATCGAGACAACATTTATCAGTCTGACAATTCACTCGATCTGAGCTACCCTAAGCAACACTTATACTCAACTGAAATACACCAAAAAGCGTATATCCTTGTCTTCAGCACCTTTTCCATGTCTTTCCCAATCATCAAATCGACATATCTGGACTCATTTGTCCGTCGTAGACTACAAATAACTCAATCTCTGGAAAAGCTTGAGCTTCCCTCAGGCTTAAATACTCCATAGGGTTGAGCTCAACTGTGTTACACCAAAAATACCAAATACCCTGCCCACTCCTACTCTGAGGTATACCAGAAATACTTAATACTCTGTCTCTGGCACCTCTCTCATGTGTCAGTCAGGCATTACTCTAGCTTGATCTCATCTTTTACTCACTCTATCCTCAGTAAATGCGTCCTGAGTATCCTTTAGATATCTACCCGACTGGGGTATACCATAAATACCATATACCCTGCACCTCGAGAGAGTTAATTCGAATTACTCGAGGGCAACTTAAAGCGTTGTTCATTAGGCAAGGCCGTTTAACGGGGCCCAGCACAGGCAGAGGCACATGTCGCAAGTATGCGAAATATTCTCGGCACATTGTCGACGTATCGAAGGAATCTTTAGTCAAAGGCAAAGCAGAGAGAAGGAGGAGGAGGTGTTGGGTAACTGGGATCTCTTGTCGAGTCGAGGTGAATTGGGAGAAACAATACGAATGGAATGCACAGCAGTGCGGCGAGAGAGTTTGTGTGGGTGTACTGTTGCTGCTGCTGTGTGTGTGTGTGTGTGTGTGTGTGTGTGAGTGTACTGCTGTAAGCGGGTGTGTACTGCTCTGTGTATGTACTTCTGTGTGTGTGTCAAAACAAATTTCATTTCACATTCAATTAAATTAATTTTAACACCATTTGCAGGCGGCAGGACAACAGAAGCAGCAGCAGCATCAGCAGCAGACGAAGTTGAAGCTGTAGACGAAGCTGGAGTCAGAGACGGAGCCGGAGCTGGAGCCGACGACGCAGGTAGAAGCAGCAACAGCAGCTGCCAATGGCACAGCAGGATACGCTGACGCTGGCGTCGCTGTAGCCGTCGCAGTCGCCGCATGCCAGCGCCACGTTTTCCGCATTTCTTTGCAGTCCGGCGGCGTTAATGGTTTTATCTCTTTGCCTTATTGTTTGCCGACGCCTGCCACAGATCGATCGAGTGCGGGCGGGTCCAGAGAGCTTCTAGCTTCCAAGTCCAAGTCGCAGTCGCAGTCGCAGTCGGAGTCGCAACCGAGCCAAGCCGAACCAATTCGAACAGTGAGAGAGTTAATATAATTACAGAAATAAAGTCTGGAATTTTAATTAAAACACAACTTCATTTACAGCCGCAGACGCACGGACAGGCCAAGTGAAGGGAAAAGAAGAAGAGGAGCAGGGGTGGGGACAGTCAGGGACAGCAGGTGTAGCCGCAGCCCGCAATAGACAATGACAAACGAAGCGCCGCAATTGCCGCAAGTCCAAACTGGCAACGGCAGCAGCAGCAGCGACGTAATTTGGGCTAGAAAATTGCCAAGCGAATTTCAAACAATTAAGCTGAAGTTTTGTCAAGGGGATGTACAAAAGAACGACTGGCAGATACCCAGTGTGAAGTGAGAAGAAATTGTTGACAACTGGCAAGAGTTTATCTTAAAGTTCTAGTGTTGCACAACATGGAAACTGCCTACATAATCTTATATCTGTACAGCACTGGCATGTAGTGTGGCAGAAAGGCAAATAAGCTGAAGAACAACTAGTAGATACTCTTTGAAAGTAGATATCCTACATAGATAAGCTGTAGAATCTTTAAATGCACTTTTTCTCCGCACAGACTAAATTTCTAGTGTTGAAAAATAATAGTTAATTGCTTATACAACACTGTTAGTTGGCTATTAATATGCTGTAGTAGCAAACAGGGCTATGATATTATTGATAGTATCAATACCGTATTTATTATTTATTGTGCAGCTGTTTCATTAGATAATTTAGTAAAATGAACATCGTTATTTACGATATTTCCATTAAAAGCAATAAGTTATTCACAGTTTAGTGATATTCAAAACACAAGTTGTACCTAATATCATATTTGCCGAATGTCGTAACTTACGGTAAAGTCTCAAGTATTGTGCTTATTTAGCATCAAATACTCACGTTATTGAGTTACGAGTAATTGAAAAGATTAAACAGTTATTACGATATGCCAATATCGTATTTGATAACGTAACCGCTGACAACCGCGCGCGCTTCTCTGGTACTTTCTTGAGCATGCCTCACTCGCATAGTTTCCCATTTACAGGGCATGCAATGCCAGCTGCCCCACTGCCACTGCCACACTTGGCGAATATCGTAAGCGATCGGGAGTCGGCAGCAAATGTGACTGCGCGTTTGCTGCTGCTGCTGCTGCTGCCGACTGCGCAGCGCCGCCGTTGCTGCTGCTGCTGCTACCCTCGCTTTGGTTACCTAATCAAAAACAGAAGCTGCACAAGCCGCAGCTGTGCGACAGGCGAGTCGAGGCTGCCACCCTCCCCCCACCACCACTTTCTGACCAGCTGACATATGCACAGCAGCATGTGTGTGCGGGTGTGTTGGGGAGGTGGGGGGGCGTGGCTTGGTCATGTTGGCAGGCTGGCAGACGCTGCGTATGCGCAACGCACGTTGAAACAACTAATGGCTAAATTTTTGCTAAAATTTGCGCAAAATTTGCATTTTTTGACGCTGCCTGCCGTGCGTGCATTAGTGTGTGCGAGCTGTAGCTGCCTCGATTCCCCAGCCCCCCTTCCCCCCTCTCGATTCCCTCTGCCTATGTTCTGTTTGTGTTGCAAATATAATTTTTAATTTAAATGCAAATTTTGGAAATCATTTTCGAAGCATTATGCGCCCATATTGATACGCAAATTGCTGTCAGCGCACGCATAGACATAGACGAGGCACACACCCACGCACACACTAGCACCCTACCGCACACACACATACAGATTTAATAACGCATACGCCACGTCAGTCAACCGCCGGAACAGGCCGTAGCGCCAACGTCGCCTGTGACCGCTTGCAGCAGCCGCTGCCGAAAAGCTGACAACATCAGCGAAGCCAAGCACCCACACACACACACAGGCACACACACACACTATGACACTTGCCTGCCCTCTTGCCACACCCCGCCCCCTCGCGGCCCTTTTCTATTGATTTTTGAAGCATGCCGCGTCGCGTCGCGCTCGCCTTCCTCACTCGCTGTGCGTTTTTAATGTTTATTGGCGGTGGCAGCGCGTCGACAACAACAACAACTACAACTAGCAGCGGCAACAAAATTGCAAACGCAGCCACAGCCAGCAACAAGAACAACAACAACAACAACAACAACAACAACAAGTGCGGCAACGAGAATGAGAATAACGCGAACAACGACAACAATTCGCATCAGCGGGAAACGCGTGTAACCAAGCGAAGGTGTCAGCTCAGTCAAAGGGGGACGCGTCACAGGCCTCCCTCGTGCCACGCCCCCTACCCAGCACTGTCTATTAGAATCACTCCCTGCTCCCATCAAGCTCGGCGGCTTGACTGATGCCCATCTCGGCCCGTTCACGCGGCGTAGGCACCGAAGTGCGAAATACAAATGCAAAGTGAGTACACTGCGACAAAAAACAGATGAACTTGTCAAACGAACGAGCGATAAACAAAATGGGTAAATGGACAAAGCGGGAAGAAGGGAGGAGATAACGGGAAAAGGGAGAAACAGAGAGAGAGAGAGAGCGTGTTGAAGGACAGTAGAGAAAGAATGGGCAAGGGTAGGGAGAACAAAGGATATGAGGATATTGTATAAAGAGAGGAGTACGGGGAAAGAGAAGGGGTGGAAGACTGCAAAAGAGACGAGAAAGCAATAGATCGAGAATACAGCTAGCTTACATACTAATAATTATATATTCATAGGCTACAAACATTAGCTCCAATCAAAGCCCTTAAAAATACAGGCACAATATACAGTACGTTTACGCTGTGTACAATAATGACACTTATCAACTTAAGTTCAGTTATATATCTTATAAATTTAAGTTCACATAATGAAACAATATCTGAATAAACTTTAAAATTAGTTGAATATTTAAGGGTAAAATTTTTTGAGAACGAAGTAGAATTTTCTTAATTTCTCTGCCTGGTAGTTGGTATACAACATACAGGCAAGAATGTAAGAATTCTACATTTACATTTTTTGTTTTTAAATGGAATTATTAATAATGTTTTGTAAATATTTAAAAAATCTTATGGTACTTAAAACAATTGAATACTCCACAGTTAACTATCTGTTATTTGTGAGTGTATTTCAAAAATTCAGCTTAAACTTAAAAATGTTGATGCAGCAGCAGAGCCTGTAACACAATTAGGTAACACTACTAATTAATTAAAGCAGAGATTATATATAATAATAAATTATAGACCATATACTTACCCCATTGTATACTATTATATGTGGGGGCCGGCGCGCGCCTCGTTTTCTTTATTTGAAACCGAAGTTTTTTTTTTTTATAAAAAATATTTTTGCTAATTGGAAATTAAAGTGAAATTTGCTTTGATTGCAAAAAAGGGGGCCCGCCCCCCCCCCCCCCCCCCCCCCCCCCTCCCTTTCTCCTTTTTTTTTTTTTTTTTTCGGCGGCCCCCCCCCCCCCCCATATATTCATACAAGTACATACCCTCACTGTAATACTTTCATTATATTTACCACACTTGTAAAGAACTGTAACAACCTGCCACACAATTTCTTCACCTGCATGGGGAACGAGGCTTCATTAGAGAGTGTGCCCCGCCACTCTTGCCACTGCCAGTTCGTGCCCCGCGGCAGCCACTGCTCTGTCGATTGTGTAGTTGGGGGTTAGCAGCGAGTGAGTGAGTGAGCGAGAGCGTCATTTAAAACCATTTCACAAGTCGTCAAATCGGATTATGAACTCGTTTCACTATTTCGCCCCTGAACTACTTTGATGTTTAATTTGCAATTTAATTTTAATGTGCCCAGGGTAGGAAGCGTGGCACCAGCTCCCTTTTCACCCCTCGCTCTACCACTGCCAACTGTCCACCTGGGCGTATGAGCAATTCTGAAAAGGGCTCGCTCTATAACGATAATTTTATTATATTGCAGTTGTTGTTGTCCATGTTGGTGAAATTGTTGTTGTAAGGGACTGTTGTTGCTGTCATTGATTGTTGTTGTCAGGAATTGTTGTTGTTGTTGTTGTCGTTGCTATTAGTCGGTTGCCGTTGCTGGCCATTAACGTCCATTTAGTCCCGGCGCCACGCATTTCTAAGTTGGCAACATTTTCTAATTGCAGCTGCCAGTTGTTAAGCTGCCTTCGCCAATGGGGGGAAGAGGGAGTGGAAGGGTAGGGGGTATTTTAGGTGCGACTTGAACGTTTATTACAACTGACAGCGACGACGACGACGAACCATTGCCATCACCATTGATTTTCCCCACTTCGAGAGGGGATGGGGGAGAGGCGGTTGTGGCAGCAATTAGTGCATCAGGATGCAAAAACCTTTCGACCTTTCACAGCACACACTTATCACACACACACACACACACACACATACTACACACACAACTCGCTCCATTTATGAATAATTTAAAATTCATTGCAGCAGCTCCTCGCGTTGTTGTTGCTGCTTTTTGTTATTGAAATCTAGGCGGAAATTAAGTTGTCCCGCTCGACCAGGAGCAGCTACAGCACAATCCAGCACATGAAGCAGTCGCTTCCTCCTGCGTTATTCGAGACACTTTAATGGACACGACGATGTCAGAGTTCAGCTGCAAAGAGGAAGGAAGAGAAGGAGGGGAACTAGCTTGGAAAGAACTCTGCATGGGCAACTGTAGAAGCGCTAAAAGTCAGAGAGCAGTGCAGAGGCGTAGCCAAGAAGGGGGCAGCCAAAGATGAAGTGAAAGGGAGAGAAATATTGTAGACGCACATCGAAAAAACTTGACAAAGAATCTTTGAAATAGGCCATAGAAGAAATGACATTAAGAATACATCCTTGAAGATTGCAGAATAGTAAAGAAACTTAGAGATTTGCTTAAAAAGTTCAGATCAGTATCTCATTGTTAGAGTTAATCTCTAGGTGACACCTTCTGTTGTTCTCTAACTTTTAATCTCTTTGTCTCTCTCTAGCTGTTTTTATACATCTCTCTCTCTCTCTCTGTAGATGTTATACTCTATTTGTTACTGTTAGTTTCCATCTCTCTTACTCTCTTATACAGTTTTTGTCTTTCTTTGCTTCTTTTAATGATATGCTGTATCTCTATTACATTCTGTTACCCTGTCTCTTTCTCATTCTGTTTTTTCTCATTCTTCCTTATCCTACTCTCTCTCTCTTTCTTTAATTGTAGATCCTGTCGCATATTCTATCTCTTCCCTTCCCTCTCTCTCTCTTCCAATCCCTTTCTTTCCTGTTCGAGCAACAAAAGCTGAACAGCAAATGAAATTTTGCTCAATGCCCTCCGCGGGGAGCAGAGCAAGGGGGTCACTTTCTCTTACCCCCTTTGGCAATGACGCCTATGTCTCTGTTCTGCTGGTGCAGTAAGAGGACGCCGCATTTGACCCTCATGAACGGGGCACCGGTGCCCGGTGTCAGCTCTAACCAAGTCGAAGGAAGCTGTGCAAGAGTCAAAGCGGGCACAAAGAACGAGCCCCCGAGACGAAGAGTCACCCCAGCTTCACCTTTTCCCCCCACTCCTCCCTCCTCCCCTACCTACCTCTCTCTGACTCACTCTCAATTGCTGCTCCCGTTCCTGCTCCGGCTTCGTTTCCAGCTGCTCTGCGGGGCCTGTTCACCTTTTTGGCTTGTGCAGGAGGCGTGAAGGAACGGGAGGGGGGAGTGGGGGCAGCACTTTGCATGCAGGTCGACATGGCGACACGTTGCCAGTAGGCGCCACAGTTGCAGCAGGACTAACCAGGGGGTGTTAGGAGGGTGGAACCCTCTTCTAGTGCTGCTTCAGGTCACGTGCTCCTTCAATGCCAGCGCTCCTTGGGCCGAGGCTAACAAGCTTTGGGAGCAAGCGAGCGTGCAGCGTTTGCCAGAGCGAGAACAAGGGGCAGAGGGAGGGGGGGGCGGGGTCACCAGAGATGCCGCGTTAATGTTTCTTTTACGTGAGTGGCGCCGCTGCCCCGTTCTCCTACAGCTCCTTCGGCAGCATCTTGCGCCTTTGTTTGCCTCGCACTTGTTGGGTAATGTAAGTTAATAGCCATTGTTGTGCTCCTCCAGCTTCAATTCCAGTTCCCGCTTTCCATTCCCGTTCCAGCTGTGCTGCTGTTGCTCCTCTGACTGCTTCGCTAACCCCTCTGCCCCCTACTCTAGGTAGAAGCGGCAGCTTTATTGATAATTATTGTGCTCTGCTTCTTTCCCTCCTCCTGTTCCTCTTCCTCCTTCTTTGCCTGTTCCTCTACCTCCTTCTCTCCATGCTGCTGATCTTCCTCCTTTGCCTTGCCTGTTCCTCCTTCTTCTTCTGTTGTTGTTGTTGTTGTTGTTGATGCTGTGGGGCCATGCATAAATTTAATTTGCTTAATTAATTAAGAAGAAGCGGGCAAAAGCGGCCGCCACTTAAAGTGCGAACCAAAAGGCGCAAGAGGGCGTGGCCTGGCCTGGCTCTGTGTGTGTGAGGGGTGCCCTGCACTAATTGAAAATAAAGACCAATTTTTTAATTAAACTTTAAATTAATTTATTGAAGTGCCCCATGCCCTTCCTCGTCAGCCCCACTGAACTTTGACCCGCAGCCAAGCCAGCGGTCACTCGCGGGAAGATCAAACGTGCGGCGCGAAAATAAAAAAAAATTGCGACTTTAGATTTACCGCACACGCATTTTTGAAAATTGAAATTGCAAATGGCGCCGCAGGCCTCATTCACAGAGAGAGAGAGTGTGCTTGGTTGTGGGGTGTGGGAAGGGGGGTGTGGCCACAGGGCGATTGCACAAAATCAACAATGCGCTAATGCTCATTTAATGCGATTTTGCACGTTTGCATTTTCTAACACATGCACACACACACACACACACACTCACACACAGGCAGACACGCCCACTAGTGTACCCGCTTGCACTCACACAGGCAGCAGACACAGACGCAGTTGTGCCCAGCCGCATAGCTGAAATTTATTTATCCAAGTGTTGAACAATATTTGCACTATATTACATAACCGCATTGTTGCCACCGCCAATGAAGACCAAATAAAAAGCCAGCAGCAACACTGGCAGCAGCAGCAGCACCAACAACGCGCTAATGTAAGAGAGGAACAGAAAGAGGGGAAGAAGGAGGTGGGGAGCGTGCGATTGCGTCAAAAAAGTAAACACATTTCATAGCGTTCAGTTGCAATAAATTTGCATGCATTTGCCGTGCACAGCCTGCGTACACTGCGCGAAATCGTTTGCAGTTTATTAATTCACACAAATTTCGTTCAAGTTGTAAATTTATGCACAAAAAAATAGACAAAAAACAAATTCAAACAGTTGCAATTAGTGCTTGTTCAGTGCACAGTGTTGGTAAATGCCAGTTGGTTTGCTGGCGATACCATGATTGAGCCACAACCGATGCTGCCACAACAAATGCTAACCCAATGTTGCATAAATGTTGTCAGCTTTTTTATAAAAATAACAATTATATATTAGTAAATTATATATTTATAAATAAAAAAACACCTCAAATTAATTTGTTTATAGATTTCTTCTCCATTGTGTGCGGACTATCCTTATTGGATGCAATGTATCGATATGCGATCATACTTGCGATACATCGCAACACGATCGGTGCTTTCACGAGTCAAGTCAAGTTGCATCTTTAGCTTAACGCATCTTGAAATTAAATATATAAATAACTTATTGCACGTTGGTAATATGAATTAAATAAAATGTATTTGCAATGGAAAATATTCAATGTAAATGTCGATAGAGCAGCATGTGCAGAAACTTGCAACTGCAAGGAGATAACATTATTTGCTTGTGCTTCTTTGAGCAGCAAAAGTCCCTTCTGTCTGGAAAGAGTGAGAAAGAGAGAGAGAGGGAGAGAGGAGGCCAGGCCATAAGACTTGCCAATCAGCACGTCTTTAAAATCTGCAAGCGGATCAAAACTATTGCGTAAGCTACACAATCGTTGCATTGCGTAATTCTATATAGTAACGGTAAATGCTAAATGTATATTTAATATTGGCTTACACAATACTTAACAGAGATTTCTCTTAGTTATAGCAAGCAACATGGAAGTACAATGGAAACCGAATTGCAGCTTTAGCATGGAAGGTATTTGAAGTGTTCATATAATATATATATATATATATGTATATATATATAGTATATGTATATACATCCTATATATAAGCAGATAAAGGTGTGAATAATACGAATAATACGTATGCACAGACAGTTTAAACAAGCAAATGTAAGTGCAGTGGAAGTCTAATTGAAAGCAAATGTATTTTCATTAATATTACAATTATAATGAATAATTTATTATGCTAGTATTTGTAATATTTGAAGAATCAGTGAATACAGTAAATATTTACTGGCATGTTCAATTCTTTCGAGTGTTATTCAATTGATTTGTCAAGCTCTTCTCTCTCGTAATGAATTCAATTTCAACTGTCTAACTGTGTGCGTGCGTTTGCTGTGTGTGTGTGTGAGTTGATGAATCGAGTGTGAATATAACTCATAATTCGGTTTGTGGGGCTCCCTAATTTGAAGGCTATGCAAATTGCAGAGAGACGAGTTCAATTATCGACTCATTAGCTGCTGCATTCAAAACTGACTAATTGACAAACGTGGCTCATCAACGACCCAGGGGAGGCACACACACGCCACACCCCCTTCCACCCCGCCCCGCCACCATTTAACCACACAGAACTTGAGATAGCTGGCTGCCTTAAAGCCTTAAAAACAGTGCAGAAGGAGAGTGTGAGGCGACGCACAAAGGTGGAAAGGCAAACACAACAAAAAATATTAATTAAATTAAAACCACAAAACCGAGCCCGCAAATATCCGCACACACAGAAAATGTTGTAATCACGATTTATGCTGAGTTGGTTATTTACACTTTGCACTTAATGTACACACACGTATGCTAGGGCAGGGGTGCAGAGTGTGGAGGGGGAGTCTCCTGTGGAATGTGTGTGTTGCACACACGTTGCTACGCGGCGCTTTTTGCATGTTTAGCAGAAAATAATATGCAAATTATGCAATTATTTTAGCTATCTCTCTCTTTTCAGCACTGCGCGTGTGTGCAGGTGTGTGTGTAGGTGTGTGTGTGTGTGCGTGTGTGGCAGGTGCAACGTGACCAACACACTGGACAGGAGCAGCAGCAGCAACAACAACAGCAGCAGCAGCAGCAGGCACTTTGCCTGATTGCTCCCGTCTGCTGCACGTCGGGCCTGCGACTCTAATCGCTTTGCATGGCAGCCCCAAAGGGGGGTGCACTCTCTAGAGAGTATAAGGGGCGGAGCGGACGGGTGTGCGTGTGGGTGTGTGTGTGTGTCTGTGTGGCAAGCTGTTGTCAGAGTTGGACCTGATTTCTGCCAGATCATTTGCCAACTTTCGCCAAGTGCAGAGCAGAGCAGACCAGACCAGGCCAGGCCAGGACTAGACCAGGCTACGGTGCCTCTTCTTCGCCTTTCCCTCTCTCCTTCTCTTCCTCTTTCTTCCTCTGTCTTTCTGTGCTTGCCTTGTGGCTGCTATCCTGGCCAGACAACCACACTCATTTCCTTTGTTGTGCTGCTGTTTGGCACTGCACATTGTTTCTTTGCACTTTGTCTGCCTCTCTGCAACCCCTTGCAACCTCCTTGTTTGTGCCTTGTTGTCGTCGCTGCGCCTCAAAATTTATGACAACATTTGGGCAAAACATATGTTGGCAACGGCAGCATTAGCAGCAATTGCTGACTGACCTGCCCCCGCCCCCGTTGGCGGCGCCCCCTGCGCCCCTGCTGTGACAACGCCTACGCTTCCTTCTTTTTTTGGTGCCTTTGTTGTTGTGGTGCCCGGATGCGGTGCAGCCTTTGTCAATTTTTGCATGGCTTTTCCACTGCGAATGTCTTTGCAATGCCCCTTCTCCTCTCCCCCTCTGCCTGCTACCCTGACGACTTGTAGCAATTACGAGGCATTTCCTGCTAACTTCCGGCTTCCAAATGTCTCGCATCGTAATTAAGTAATAGTTATAGAATAGTTATGCAATATATGTATCTATATGGTAGGAAGAAGGGAGTGGGTGATGGGGGGGGTACTAATGCGTTTAAAGTTCAAGCAAAGGGTTCACTTTTGAAATGTGGACTATATACAGGGTGCACTGTCTAGGGCAAGGTTGTATGCTCAAGTAAAGGGTGCCACGCTTTAAATGACTGTCCGTTCAAGAGAGGTTACTCTTGATGGTTACTCTTCCCTGTACTCATTCCATTCTTTTTACTTTGTGAACTGTCTTTGTAGCAATTTACTCTTATATCATTATAAACTCGTTTCTTGTTTTAGGGAGAGTCCGCTTAAAAAGATTGTACGCTTAAGAGAGGTGTCATCCGGCAACACTAAGGATCATACTGATCTATGTGAGACCCCCACTTGGGGGCCTGCCGGCATAACCTAACCTAACCTAAGAGAGGTGTCCGCTCAGATTATTGTAACTGTACATATCTCATTCTTCTTTGCACTTCACCTCTATATAGTTATACCCTTATTATTATTAGAAAAAGGGAGTCTCCTACAGGAGATTAGGGTGCGACCACAGGCGGTCTTTTGTACCTGAAGATCCTTGCCTAGCCAGACAAAACTTGTTCTGCTTACCTATTGAAACTGGGCAGCTCTTTCGTGAAGGAGTTAGCAGACCTTCGTCAAGGAGTTAGCACTCTGTGCAGGGACCATTTCTATTTCCCCCTCGTCTCTACCAAAGCTTAGCAGTCACAGAGAATGTGCTCGGTAGTTTCGTCGTCCTCTTTGCAGAGTTTACACTCAATATCTTTAGAGCAATAGTACAGTACCCTTGCAGAAGGCATAAAAACTTGCAACTCTCCCTGGGAGATATCTGCAACCTTATATACAAGTATAGTTACATCTGCAAAGTATATTCTTTGAGATCATAAGAAATGTAATAACCTACAGCAATTAGAGTTCCTCTATCACCTAACTCTCTCTGCACACTGTTAAGAAACTTTGTACTTTCATAAATGTATGTACATATAGTTAGCATAGGAATAATCGGTATTCATTAACTCCCTACAAGGTACGACATATTCGGGCTTTCCCGCTTTTCTTTCATGTTTTCCTTTCATTTTCGCCCCAAAAACGAAACTCAATTGAATCTCTCGCATATTGCCTACATATTTATTGTTTCGCAACTGTTGATTAATTTCATTTTCTATATACGTATTTCATAGCATTATGATTGAACGATTTGTCGTCTTCGGTCTCCCCTTCCCCCTCCCCCCTTGTCTTCCTCCGTCCGGTCCGTCTCCTTCTTCCTTTGAGCAATATTTTTTTTCCCCCTTTTCAACTTTGCAAATCAAGTTAGGCAAAAGCACTCAAGCTCAGCTGCCTTTCATACATATGCTGACAGTGGGCGTGGCTAGAGAAGCAAGTGGGAGGGAGGGAGGCGTGGTTGGCCACGCACTTCATATATTAAAACGCTCGGCCTGAATGCCTAATGAGCTCGATGGGGCTGTGCCAGAGAGATTTTCCTCTCGACTTATTGACTTTCATATGCAATTTGGCAGGCCTAGTAGACGGAGTGGTAGAGAGGGGGCAGCGGTGGAAGGGTGTGCGTGTGTGTGAGCTGCTTAAATTATGCACCCTCCCCCCGCATAACAAAGTCACTTGTCAAATGCAGAAAGCAAAACGAAGGCGAACAGAAATTAGAAGCTACAACAAAAAGAGAAGAAGTAGAAAAAGAAGAAGACAGTAAAGAGGGGCAGAGAAGGAAGGGGGGCGGCGAAGGACAACAACAAGGACAACACTTAATGCTAAAAATATGGATAATGTCATTTTTCTATTGAACAAAATCGAAATCGAGTCGAAGCCTGCGCCCCCTTCTCCTCCTGCCGTGAAGGACGCTACGCATCCTGATGTGATTATGATAAAATATCCTCGAGCAGTTTTATGATTTATGACTTTGAATATGGCAAACAAAACGGCGAAGCGAGGCACACTCAGAGAAAGAGAGAGAGGGAGAGAGAGAGAGAAGGGCCAACTTGTATTGACGGCATTGAGGGGCGCATAAAAAACCGTTAGCAGACAAGTGGAGTAGGGGGAGAATGTCGAGGCGAACCGGGGCTGGCACTCGATACTCAGCCAAGGGCAAGGGCAGCTGCTGCACAGGGTGCGTTCAGCAGTTGCCTAAAAAGTAGAGGGGTGGGGGAGGGGGGCGTGGCATCGGGTGTGGCAGGCACAATAAGCACTCGAGTGCGTCGGCATAATTTATCCATGTTTGCCATACAGCCGCATCGCGTATTGGCAAAGTTTTCAGCATACCCTGTTGCAATTGAGCACTGTATACAGGGTATTCTCGCATGTGAATTGAATTAGAAATCCATAAGGCGAAGTCAGATTCAAATTAAACTAGAGATATTGCAGTAGATAACGAAATTAAAGCTTACTTTCTTGCATTTGAGTTGTTTAATCGACTCAGATCTATACTTTCCCTTTAATTCTAGTAGTGCACATTGGTACCTTACAAAATACTTTGAGTTTTTTTAGTAATTTGAATAAATAAAAGGCGTTATATTGTAGAAAATTAGAGAGCAAAATAAGGTTGCAGGTTTTTGCAGATAAACTAATTTGCTCTTTACTTTGGCAATTTATCTCAATTAATATATTATATACAAGTTCTTGTATATCCAGTCATTATAATTAAAAAACTAGAAATATTGTGGAAAATTAGAAAACTAATTCAAAAATTGCTTCCAATTTCAGAAAGGTTGCAGAATTTCTTTAGTTCACAACTTTTCTCAATATTTATCTGGACTTTCTCATTAATATTTATTGCATTTCTATATTATATATATATATTGAATTTGGAGTAGTTTCATATAAGCGTTGCTACATCAAAAGGGAATCAATAGATTGATGAAGTTGTATTATTCGCCAAATTTCCGATATTTATTCATTGCAGCTATCTTGACTTGTTTTCTAGAAGGTCTTGAGCGAAAATTAGAAAATGAAAAAGGTTTATTAATTGTCTATATCGTATCTTAACTTAATTTTTATACCTAGCTAATTCTTCTGGTATTTTGTTCCCTAATTACAGGGTATCTATTGCGCCAACACTCTTCGCAACTGTCGCCTGCTGCTTTGCTTTCTTCAGTGCGTTTTTTATAGCCACCACCGCCACCTGGTCGAGGGTCGCGCAAGCACTAAGAGACGGAGGTGGAGGGGGGAGAGTGTTAGCCCCTTACCCGGGTCCGGCTGGTGCGGCATGTCTGGTCCGGCACTTTTCGCGCATAATTTGCCCCATTGTCGGACTCGTTGCGTGGATGAACTTGCCCCGGCGATTGGTTGCCCTTAAGCTGCTTTTGCCTTTAATTTTCATAATTTTCAACTCCCATCCCCCCGCTCCAACTTTACTGCCTGCGGTGCAAAGCACTTGGCAGCGTCATGCCCAAGACTAAAAAATCTCTCGCACTGTGGAAGGGTTCGCCTGGTATAGGGGTGACTAGGGGAGGGGATGGGGGGAAGCGTGTCTCTGGTCTCTCTCTCTCTCTCCAGCTAATTCGTTTCACCTGCAGGCGGCAAATTCGACTCGGTTATGTAATCCTCAAGCTTATCTGCTTTTTAGACTCTGCTTAGACCGCAAATTATTATTGATGATGCTCTTAACAATCTGCCCGATAGCAGACCCTGTGCAAAAGAGACAGCTACAGTCTGTGTGTGTGTGTGTGTGGGGGGCAATTGATTCGAATGAATTGACAATGCGAGTATTAAGTTTATTTTCGGTATTCTCAACACAATGAAATATGAGAGTCGAAACTAATTGAAGTCAACTTGATTTACGAACTAACCTCAACTTTAAATCTATAGAAACTTACTAGAAATATACATATATTTTCATTTGTAAAGGCTTTAATGTCTCGTTTTCCTTTGAAAATGTTCAAAATACTCTAGCAAACTCTTTTTTCCTATATCTTCATCATTGTATTGGCATTTTATGACGGAAGGAACTTGAGGAACTTTGTGTTGCAAATCATACATCGATTTTGCTTTCTTTTATTTCTTTTTTCTTTTATATTAAACACTTATTTCATAATATTTTGGCAATATATCATATCATATTGCGAGAGATAGATTTAAAGATCTTTGTGCTGCTATTTTTATTCAAATTTTAAATCATTATTTGTTATGTATAATGAAACTTTAAAGTAATGCTTATAATAATACCTATAAGAACCTGTATACCTATGATGTAGTTTAGAAAAGCACCAATACTTACTTCTATTGTAATGTGTATCTTACTTTTTTACAGGGTACTGTGAGAGTCGTTCAGTGTGGTCAGGAAAGTTGCTCGCAAGTTTTTCTCTTTTTAGGGTTCTGTCGCTTAATTTGGCATTCAAATTTGATTTATTTTAAAATGTGAAATTAGTTTGAAATTTTTAGCTGTTTATAGCTAGCATATTTCACATACTCACACATGTTTGAACACCCACGACACACACACACACAGACACACATACACACAGTGACAGACAGGGACACCCACATAGGCGTGTCTAGACGCCGCGTCACTTGGCTTACACGCAAATTTCAGCCAATGGTCAAGTGTTGGTTGCGGGCGGAGGGCAGGGGAGGAGGCTGCATTCAACAGGGCGTGGCAGAGTAGCGTCTGAGCTGAAAGGTCGTGGTAAAAGGTATTCTGTGTGTGTGGGGGGGGTGAGGATGTGGGCGAATTAGGCAGGGTGTATGGCAACGAAGAAGGCGAAGAAGGAGATGAGGAGGAGATGAGGGCAAGCGAGGGTTGCTGCCCATGATGAAGCATCAGTTACTACAAAAGAAGACAGTATGTTGAGTGTGTTTATGTGTGTGTATGTGTCAGGTGTGTGTGTGCCTCGCTTGGCTAAATTATTGTTGCTCGAATTTGGCTTATTTTGATGAATGCAATGGTCACGCACAGACGACGACCCTCCGCACTTGCACAGTACAAATGAGACATATGAAATGTAATCTAATGAATTTGATGATCTATTGTCACACACACACACGTACACTCACTCGGAGTTTGTAGTGGTGGGACAGGAAGGGAAGCTGTTGTGAGTGAGATAGCGCAAGGCAGACAGACATCAGGAAAGTAAGATGTACTGTGAGAAATTGCAAAGGTGTTTAGAGTTTTGAATGGAAAAGAGTTCTGCTTATAAAGAATACTGCAAATAAATAAAAAATGTTGTTAGCTAAGAAATAATTAAATACAAATAAATAATTTGAATGAATTATATAATAAATAAATTATTATATTATAAAATAAATAATAATAAATAAATTATTATATTATATAATAAATAATAATAAATAAATTATTATATTATATCATCATTACTCCAGCAATGAACTCAACTTTAGCTTGCTACAACTTTCGTTTAATTCATATGTATATGTATAATAACTCAACTTATTTCTACAGTTTCTTCAGTTCGATTTCCATTGGAATTGCCTTACTTTTTCGTTCAGTGTAGCTCACTCTGAGCCTCAGCTCCTGAGCTTAGTCAAAGGCTTTTTAAAGTCAACTCGTTGCCTACTTTGTATGCGTGCCTAGACTTGTGTATATGTGTGTGTGTGTGTGTTCGTGTGGGTGTGTTGTTGTTTTGTTGTCGTCTCCTCCCAGCGCAAGACACCACGCCCCCTCCAACTGCACGTTGTGCACATCTTTAGCATCTATCAGTCTGTAAAGCTTCCTTCCTGCCTGCCAGGCTCGAAACGAACGTGCGACTATGCGTGAGACACCAATGCGCCTGCCCCTCCCTCCCCTCTTCTCTTCGTTGCCGCCTCTTTGTGTTATTTTGGAATGCGGCGACAGATATGCATATGTGAAGAGACACACGCACACACAGGGACACACACACACACACACACACACTTACAATGCGTGTGAGTGTGCTCATTCATTCATTTCATTCGAAATGTCTCTATCCATCTCCCACTGCCGCCTGCAGCACGCATCCCCCCTCTCCCCCACGGATCACCCTCTCCCCTCGTGGGCCCCTGCCTCAAAGGGGCCATATTCAATTTAGCAACAGAGAAGAAGATGACAAAACGATTGCTTTCGACTGCTTGTCATACGGATGATGAATTGTTCCTGTTCCTGTACTGCCTGCCAGCTTGGGCACACCAAAACGACCAAGCGACCCAACGGCCAAGCGGCCGAACGACCCCATCGAACTGGCCACCCTCCCCCCCCGTTCACCACACACACATACACACTCCTCTTTCCGTCAGTCTGCTGTTGCATATTTATGCCTACTCTGTTTATGTGTGTGTGGTGCGTGGCAAACTTAAAGCGGATATTAAATTCGGGGAAATTAGGTTGATTTGAAAATAAATAAAGACACCACCTGGTGGCAGAAATTTGAAATAAGTTGCCCCATTAGAAAGTCTAGAAAGGAAGTGAGAGAAAATGAAACTAGAGAAAGCAAGAGTAGGAAAGTGAAGCTAGACAAAACATTCTCAAAGATAAACCACTTCTTTGTCAGATAAGTGTAGACATGATTACAGAAAACCATCTTCTGCTTTTGGAAATAGTGAAAGAAAGAGAATGAAGCTGACATGGCTAAATGGATGAGCAGGAAAATGGAATAGTATTAAAGATATTACAGTTCTTACTCTTATTTAGCTGTGATTATTGTAGATTTCTCTGCTATAAACCATCTCTTGAAACTGGAGAAAAGTAAAGAAGAAATAAAAGCAAGAAAAAAGTGCATTCTTTGGGATATTTCAGACCTAACTTTGATTTTGCTGAGCTTAACGTAAATTAAAAGACTTGTCTACAAACCATCTTCAAGTCTTAGAATAAAGGTAACAACAATAATTCTGGATTACAAATAAAATTCCAAATCCCGAATCACCTACCTAGGTACTAGTTGAATTTATACAATACATATGTTCTTTCTAGTGGTAGTAGTTCTCTTTAACTGACTGCATGGTCGCCCATTCTACACTCTATTATGATTTGCCTTTTGTTACTAACACTAACTCTCCTGATCTGATTGAGTTCTGGGTTTTCCCCAATCCTCTGCAACAAATGTTGGATTGGCTTTTTTTTTATTATCCCTGTTTGAATACAATACATTTTAATTAAATTCTTTTTTTTCATTTAAATATTATTCTTATTTTTATATTATTAATTCAAAATTTACAAACAATAAGGTTTATTAATTGTTTGTACTTTTAAACAGTCGGCTGATGATAATTCGACTTTAAATTAAATTAAATTAAATAAACAAAAATAAAAAAGAATGTTAAAACCATTTAAAGATATATATTAAAAGATAGTACGACTATGACTTCGTTAACTAGATTAGTGTACAACCAGTAAGAAAGCAACAGTCGCGCAGCACGCGACAGTGGGATACCCTTCGACCTATGTTCCCGTGTAGGGCAAAGGGCAAAGGGCAAAGGGCAACCAGTAAGAAAAGCAACAGTCGCGCAGCACGCGACAGTGGGATACCCTTCTACCTATGTAGGTATGTTCCTATGTATGTACACATATACATATGCACATGCTTTAAAATTAATCCCGACAGATGGCGCTCGCGCTTCGCGCTCGCCCGCCTCCCTTGTTAGCTGACAGAAGCACTTGGTTTTATGTTCATACTTTCTTAAATAACTTCTCTGTTTATTGTCCGATCGGATTGTAATTTGGAGACTACGTAGATATTTATTACGTAGAAAGTTTATTACTCTAAGAACTGACATGCCTTGCTTTAACTTAGATCAGTGTAGTCCACTTCCCTTATACGAGTACCTTATGCAGTTGCATGCTCTGCTTGAAAACCTATTCGAGAATAGACTTAAGTAGTCTATTCTAAATGATCTACTCAAAGTGGGTACTTGAGTGAGGGAGGGGCTGATGGGCGTGGATGGGGTTAGGGGGCGTCAACACCGGCAAATCAATTAGTTCGATGCATGCAAAAGCGCAAGTTGGCATTATTTGGCGCACTTCCGTTTCCGCCGCCATTGCATCGCATCGCATCGCATCGTTGCCAACAAACAAAACTAATTACAAGCATTTTCATTAACGCCTACGACTGAGCTAACTCTGAATAGGTGTGTGTGTGCAGTGTGAGTGTGTTTGCAGTGTGTGTGTCTGTGTGTGTGTGTGTGTAGGGCAACTACTTAAAAGTCGATGCGCCAAGAAGGCAAAGGCAAGGCTAAAACACTTTTGCAGTCTCTCAAGTGACAACGGGGCAACTAACTCAGCAGCAATAGCAAAATGAGAGTAAGTAAAGACAAAGAGAATGGGAGAGAGAGAGCGAGAGAGAAAGAGAGGGAGAGAGTGGAGAGTGAAGCGGCTAGCGTTCGGGAAAGCAAAGTTCCCTGACGCTGTTGCAAACTTTACCGCCAATGCGGCGCGGCTTCAATCTAGTAGAATTTTTATGCGCAACTAAAACCCAAAACAAGCAAGTCCCGCTCCCCTTTCCTCGAAATCCGACAACGTTGCATGGAGCACAGTGCAGCGAAAGTATGTTGGAACCAGGTGAAAATTAATTCTCTAATTTGAGGAATACCTACGAATCTAATTTGAAACTGTCTTAACTCATGTATTCGTTATATCCCTTGATAACAGGTTTATATCGGCACTATCCAGGTGAGTAGCAATGAATTCTTAACCTGTAAATAACTTTTAAATTCAATTTTCTATAATACCAACAGATTTGTGAAGAAGAAAAGTGCGAGATAGTTGCACAACTTCCAGCATGTTTATTCTTATTAAAAGTAATGGAAACTTGTAAGGAACCATGGAAATATTATGGAACTAAAATTATCCGTGCTAACATTTCATATGAAGTCAAGTAAAGAAACATTTCATATGAAATCAAGTTAAGTCACATTTCATATGAAATCAAGTAAAAAAATTACAAAAATGTTAATGTAATTAATGTAATAATGAATGCAATAATGAGGTGCAAAGCAAATAGTTTGACTCTGTATACAGGGGGCTCTGCTAATATCACTTAATGAATGCGTATCACTTAATGAATGCAGGACTTCTAGAGATAGTCAAGTAGTTTGTTTGTCCCTCTGTGTGTCGCGCATATGTAGTTAATTTGAATCTATAAATGAACCTCTCTCTCTCTCTCTCTACTTCACTTGCTGTAATTAGTTTAGTATAATCAAATCAGATGCAGGAATTTCGTGCTTAATTTGCCGCACTGTGCAAGCGAGTTGCAAGTGGCGAGTGGCAAGTGGCGAGTGAATTGTCTAATTACAGCTGCCAGCTGCAAGATAAAGCAGCGCCGCGCCGCGCTCTCCCCACTTGTTGTTGTTGTTGTTGTAGTCTACCGTTGTCAGGGACAAGCAGAGAGACAGCAACTAAGGCTGAGACTGAGGCCGAGGACGCCGCCTTTTGTTGCCATCGCAGCAGCAGCAGCGTCGTGCAGAGTCGAAAACATCTTAAGCACATTTTTAATTAATTTAAATGCGTTAAGTTGCTTGTCACTTCATTTGGCGATGTCCTCAACATGCCCATATACAGCAAGCTAAGGCTCGCACACACCCACCCACACACACACACACACACACACACACACACACACATACATACATACATAGTGTTGAACTCGCTGGCACTTGAACTCGCCCCCAATCCGCTCGAGGAGATGAGGGAGAGAAGTGTGCGCCGTCGTCAGGTTGCCGCCTAATGAAGATGACGCAGCTCCTTTCACTTTGCAGCTGCCTCGCTACCACCCCCCCTCCCCCCTTCTTTCAGCCGATAACTGCGAATTGAATTGCTTTAATCCCAATTACCCACTCCAAATTATGTCCAGATCAACCCATTTCAAGCATAATCCTTATGTTGATTTATCTCTAGTTCGAGAGAGAGTTTTCGATTAGCCCCAATAAGGTTATGAGTCAAAAGGGAGAAAGAGGATTAGTTAATGGAAATATAATTGGGAAATGTACAGTTTTGTTCCTGCCCCTCTTAAGCTGTCATTTTCTTCCATTTCATTCTCTAAAATTCTTTCAAATCAACATTTGCTGTACAGTTATTCTTAGCTTCCCCACAGGAATTGGTTAATTGGAAGTAGAACTGGGAAATAAACAAATCAGAAATGATTTAGCAGCTATTTTGATTACAGGCGTGCAGCAATCAAAGTCCCATATTGGTTAGTACTACCTCAAAGCAGATAACGAAGCTGTGGCATGAATCCAGTAAGACTACTTACGGGTAACTGTTGGCTAAGAGCACACCTTAGCAACTTAAATGTACAAATTCTGCTAGTTATGCTAGACGGCGAGACACTGGAGCACATACATAAATTTACATATGTCCAGTATTGGACCTTAAAAGAAGTGCATTGCCAGGCAAAGCATCTTATCACAGTGAACGAGATGAGGTCGTCTAGTTGGCAAAATTATGAATTTCCTTATAATAAATCTGACCATCACTTTTTTATTGCAGCTGTTCGTCATTGGAATCGACTCCCCACATATCTAAAAACATATACAATTGTTTCGCAATTTTTTCCCACTTTAAAAACTAAATACTTTCAACTGTCAATGTCAAAAAAGATAAGTTAAGATAAGAACTCAAAGCTCTGCAGGGTGTACAATGGATCTCCAACTAGATATTAATTATATTTTGCTTTCACTCGAGCCTGGTTAACCTTGCTTAAAGTTAGTTAATGGAAATATAAATGGGAACTGCAAAGAGGTGTTCCTCGAGTTCTTTTAGCTCCACTCGAGTTGAGTTAATCTTTTCTTACACATTTATCCTTCAAGTCAACATTGTTTGTACAGTTTTTCTTACCTTGGTGAAATTCGATTTGCACTCTGCCGCATTCATTTAAAGTTTCTGCCAGACTAGACAAAAAGTTTCAACATGCAAACCCCCGATTTAACTGGGCAATCAAGAGGTTGCACGCGCGCAGTGGATCGATTTGGATAAGGATGAGGTTGATGCGCGACTCTGTCTGTCTGTCTGTCTGTCTCTCTGTGATCAATATTCGCTGCAAACTGTCAGCGGAGGCTGTTGCCGCCGCAGCTGTCTCTCTTTCTCGGTTTCTCTGTCTGTCTCCTCTGTCCGACTGGAAAGTGGCCGAAAAGTCTATTATGCCGACAACTGGCAACAAATTGTGCAACTTAATTAAAGAAACGCTGTTAAGCTTGGCCATTGAGCGCGCTTCCCCAAACCTCCGCCCCCCGCACATCAGTCACATATGGATGCATTCGATGCCGGGCAACGATGGAGCGATGGAGATGAAGGCAAAGAGCTTTTTGCATTATAACGCAATTCAATGGAAACGGAACGACTCGAGACTTCAACCGGGCGAGGATTGAGCAGAATGGAGAGAAGGTTGGAGGATGAGCACGGGACACGGGACATGAGATACGGGACAGTGTGCGCCAGTGTGGCGGGTTTCGTCTGCCAAAAGGGGCAATTTCCGTGCTGAAAACGATGGCGACAGCAGCAGTAGCAGCAGCAACAGAGACAGCGGCAACTGCAACAGCAATAACAACAGTGACAACAACAACAACTGATGGTGCTGTTGCTGCTGCTGCTGCAACGAGAGACAAAAACAGCGCAAAAACCGAAACGAAACAAAAATGAAATCGTATCGTGGGCGAAAAAAGTGCGCGCTGCTTTTAATTGAAAACGCAAATTGGTCATCAATTAATTTGACATATATAGACGGATCGAAAGCGGCCAAAAAGCTACAGCGGCAACCGTTTTGCAACTATGATGAAGCTGCCTTCACACTCGCTACACCTCCAGCACACTCCCAGACTCTCTCCCTCTCAGTCAGTCCCTTGTTCAGTTTTTCATTCCGTCTGTTAAGCATGCACAAAGGACACACACACAACTAACTCATCGTCATATCTACCGAATCGCCATTTAAAGCTACTTCCGTTACGAAATTCGCAATTCGCAATAATCCCTGGCCAGTTACAGTGTTCAGATTGTTGTCTGGTTGGTAAAATTGATTTGATGAGGGAGAGAGAGAGCTAGTTCTGTAGCATATCTCTCTCTATTTTTGGTATGCCCAAGAAATATCAAATGATTTTCAAATATATCGTATTGGGTTTCCCGTAGTTCATTTTGTACAATTTCAATGGGTAAAAAGTAATTTGCACAAATTTAACATATGAATTGGTGTAGTAACTAATTGGGTAGATTGAGGTGTTGAAAGGGGTGTCATTTTATTACAGAATGCTCTTTAAATTTGCTTTGAGTTGTTTATATAGTATGTTTATACGTTGCAGATTCTTTAATGAATTGTAGATTTGATGATAAGAAATTGGCTCGTGCTGTGTCATGTAGAACTGATTTCATCCACTTAAAACTTAATTGTTCTTTAGTTGTAGCAGGTTCTTGAATGGGCGATTATATAGGTTTACGATATGTAGTTTTATATACTTGGATAATTCTTTACCTTTGTGAATCCTTTATTCTTTATGAATCCTTTCCACTTTGAGAATCCCTTACTCTTTAAAAATCGCTGACTCCTAGAGAATATGTTACTCTTTGAGAATGATCTTGTTTGAAATCAGTTCAAGTATTACAGTTTTAGAGGTATATAATTCCATACAGTAATTCTTAATGCTATATGCAACACCTTTCATTCCACAGTGTACAATACGATCCAAATTTTTATTGTACAATCCATAAATCTCCCGAAAAAATAATGACTAGATATCCAAGAGTTCTTCACTGCGTGCCCAATTCAACCTACACTATATGCACAATATAATTTTGATCTGGCTTAAGCTCTTTTATCTCCTTACTTCCATTCCACTCCTACCTCCTCTTCAACCTGATGACAAAGTTGTTGTGCCCGCTTCGTCGTCGTAAAGTTTTGCGAGAAAGAAAACTAATTTTTGCCAGCGTCGTTGGTGTTGCGACTGACAAGTGACTTAGCCAGACAGTTGGTATTGCCTCCTCCCCCAACCCACCTTCCTCCCTCCCTCCCACTTGCCCAGTTTTACCACCCCATGCCCCTTTCCCGCTCTTGGCTGGCCACGCTGTGGCATAAATAAAAATTTTGTTTGGCAATATGCGCGCCGCGTATTTTGTTGCAAAAGTCTTGCATTAATCTAAATATTTGCATGCTTACGGTGCAGGGGGAGGTGCTGAAGAGAGAGAGAGAGAGAGAGAGGGGGAGGAAGGATAAGGGTGTCAAGTAATAGGAATAGTCCTGATGCGCCTCGGTCGACGGGCCCTTCTCGTTTTTTGGGCTTTGCCTATTTATTTATTTTCATCGTCGTCGCCAAATTGTCAACGACTTTTAGAGAGGGGCGGGGGAGTGGGCAGAGAGGGCGTGGCAGAGCCTGCATTCGGCAACTCGCATTTAAAATGCATTTCGCATGCAACGTTGACGCCGACGAGCGGCATTTCCATTGCAAATGCAACAGACAAAGACAAAGCAAGACGCCGGAGCCAAAATAATCATCATCATCATCATCATCATCAGCACCGCCGGGAACAACATCATCATTATTAAGGCCAGCAACAGTGTGAGGGGGTAGGTTGAGGGGATGAACAGGGAGAGAGGGGGTAGGAAGGCAGTTGTTGAATGCAACGTCGCCGGAAATATAAAAACGCTTTATTTATTTGTATTTTCAGACTTCCCTCTCTCCCCCTTCTGTTCCCCTTTGCCTCTTCACGGTCTTTTTCCCCCTTTTTTGTTTATTATTACTTTTATTGCTGTTTTTGTTGTTTTTATTGCTGTTGTTGTTGTTGCTGTTGCGTTTTAAGTAATCAAAATCGTTTAAACGAATTCGCGGAATTTGCATTTTGTGGCCAAGTTTTAGGCAGCCTGCAACGCCTCCCCCCTGCATCCCTTCCCTCTGGCGCACATCGCGTCATGCAATCGCTTGGGGCTTACCCTCTCTTTCTCTATCTCTATTTCCTGTGCAGGTTTTTCCCTCTTTCCTGATACCTTGTGGGATTGGAACATCAGTAACGCTCAACTTTACTTAATGTGAGTAGAAGTGGAAATTATTTAACTTCATTCTTGTTTCTTGCTTCATTCATGTTTCGTTTCCATTGTTTATGGCACCTACGTATAGCGAAAGAGAGAAAGAAGATCTGTAAATAGACATTGAATTAGTTATATTTCTATAAACTTGTTGCTCTTTCTGCTCCTCCTCACTCTCTTTTATTTGACTTTCTGTTCAGTTATGGTAATTCTCGTTTCTTGCTTGATTCATGTTTCATTTTCTTGCTCTTTAGGTTATGGAAATGAGACGTTAGAATGTTCATGATTAAACTTAATTTGTTTCGATTCCAGTGCGTTCCACTAATTGATATTTGAAATTAAATTAATTCCAGTATATCCCAAGTTCTTACATCTGTAAAAAAAACATAGAATAAGTAATATAAGTAAGTAAGTTGCCTGTTAGATCAGTGCTGCAACTGACATAGTAGCATTGTTCCCTTCCACTGTTTCACCCATAAAAACAGATCGAGTTTAGTGCATTCTCAAGGCTAACATCTTTACAGCTTTACAATAACTGCAGATTAAACTTTTTACTAGCGCCACAACAGATCGAATGTCTTCTTTGGGTTCTGTGTCTCGTTTCTTTCCAATTGCAGCTGTCACTTATTTTTGCACTATTTTCGAACATAATTAAAGTGAAACGGTTATTCGAATCTTCTTCTTCGTTTCGTATCGTTGTAGGGAATCCCCCCACAAACACTTTATGACGTTCTGTAATCCACACTCTCTTTAGCTCTCTCTTACTTCCCTTCTTCCATCCCTCCCTCTCTCTCTCTCACTCTCTCTCTCTCTCGCCATAAAACACTTGCTATAAATTCAGCTGTTTCGGGTTTGTGACTATGCTACGAGCACATGAAATGGGGGCAGCTCAGAAGGTAGCTAGGGAGAGATGTTGGGCCAGGGGCTGGGGCAGGGGCAGGGGTTATCTGATGGGCATGTGAGTGTGTGTGTGTGTGTGTTGGCCATGCGATAATCGTAATGTTAACCCATAAATTGTCATAACTCTGAAATCGAGTAAAAAATGCAAATAAATCATAATCATTTTTCATAATTGCCAACATTTTTTGCCTCCTCCACTCTTAGTGCCCTTCTGCTGTGTGTGTTGAAAGCCAAAGTCCACAACAGATTGGCTAATGGAAACGACTGAAAAAGCGATGATGGTGTGTGGTGGAGAGATTACTTATCGATTTCTTCATTTGCTGCATATTCATATCATTCGAATAGTTTGAATATCATTCGATTTATTTTGCGCACAGACGAGCAGGAAATACACGTTGATTTCTCGAGTTTATTCGAGTTGATGCCAAAGTTGCAGCTACCCAATTATCAACTAATTTAAATTCCCTCCCCCCTCTCTCTCTCTCGCTCTCTCTCTCTTTCGCTTTTTCCCCTCTATTGGCACTTGGAAAACCTCTGTTAAATTTCATTCTTTGCTATTCCCAAAGCCATAACAACAACAAGAACCACACTTTGAACAACAAGAGGCAACTGTTTTGTATTTCATGTTTTGTGGCAAGCATCAAAATTGTATGCCACAATAAAATGCATTTTGAAGGTTTCACCTTTAGTTTTCCTCCTGTCTCTCTGTTGCGTAGTATTGTTGCAGCTGTAAAACCAACACTACCAGCTGCAGCACATGACAAGTTGACTGGAAAAGAAAGACTAGCAGATATCCTGTAAATTTGGCTTTCTCTAAAGTCTTCCATAGTTTTTGGGGAAAAGTATGAAATTTAGGTTAAGTTGCTAGAGTATGTTGAAGTATTCGTATAGTGTTTGGTGTAGTTATTATATGAACTAAATGTGTACGTTTTTATCGGCTGCCATATATTGTCATATAGAAAAGGCGAAATCTGCTGATTATGTTGTGATTTCTCTTACAAAGAAAGAGGTAACGATAGGATAATTATATATAATAATTATATAATAATTACATATTATATAATAAGTGTTGATGATATAGAGTTTTCTAATATTCATAAAAAAATATATTGTAAAAGAAGTGTATTGCTGTCTAATAATGTCATATGCTGTCATGTTAAAAGCATTTAGAAAGAAGTAGAATGACTTTGCTATCGATATGAAATATTTTGCATATCTTTGGATTTATTATATCTCTTTGTCTTGTGACAACTTGCATTGGATTTGCTGAAACTTTCGTTTAAAGGACTTTAGTTTTATCATTCCTTTGCTCATTCTATCAATCAATTAAGCTAAAGCAGTCAGAATATGTGAAAAATAACAGCAAATTTATAAAAGCCAAACATGAAATCGATCTACACAAATTTAACTGTTGATTAACATTATAAACCTTAACTGTTAACTTAACTGCAACTTAACTTAAACTTAACGTAAATTTAACTATTGATTAACCTTATTAACCTTCGAGAATAGTTCTAAATTAAATAAATATCTTCTCTAGTTTGTTTCTCAATGCAATGCAATGTCGAGAATAGCCTTCCTATTTTGTTGCTTGCAGGGTATAGAAATGGATGAGTACCCGAGTATTACAAGTTGAGCTAGCCAAATTGGTTGGATTACACGCACAGAGATAACGATAGAGTGGATGTTGCGGGTGTGTAGGAGGAAGGAAGAGGGACAGCGGAGGGGGTGGGGTGGGCAAAGGTAGATGAAATGTGGAATGGCAGCAGCCGATAAACTCGAATTGCACTTGAAACTTAATTACGAAACTCGCAAATGCAAAATGCAAATGCAAATACCTGACAAAGCCAAAGCTGCAACAGCAGCGACAGAGGCAGAGGCAGCGACAGAGGTAGCGACAGAGGCTGAGGCTGAGGCAGCAACATAGGCGGCGACAGAAGCAGGAAACAGAAGCAGCGTTAGCGTGTGGCAAGTGGCGCTGTTTATACGTCTGAACGCCTGGCTAAGTGCTCTGCCCTCAGTCTGTGTATGTGTGTGTGTGTGTGTCTGTGTGTGCTACATGGCGTATGCGTTATATGCATGAATGCCAACTGGATGTGTCTATAATGCACTATAACTCGGGCACTTCTCATCGTCATCTTGTTAAGTAAATGCTGAACATAGTTGCCAAACTTCCCATCCCCCTTCTGCCGCCCCTGGGGGCATACCCTGCGTGTGTCTGTCTGTGTGTGTGTGTGTGTGTGTGTGTGTGTGTCCACTCACTTATGTAATTAAGTGTCTTGTTAAAACGGAAATGGAATTCGGTTTTGGCTTTAATTTACATTAATTGACGATGCATTTATGTCAATGGCCACGAGGGACACCCCCTCCCCCCTCTGCTCTACCCTCTTGCAACTTGTTGGTATTTATTGTTTGGGATTAATGTCTGTCTCTCTTTCTCTCTCGCTCTCTGTCTCTGCCCGTCTCTGGTGTTTGCATTGAAAAATGCATGACACGATGTTGCGTACTTGCAACTTGGCTTTAATCGCCCGGCATTAGGCCACATGCAATATGCATGCCTCCAGCTCTGTGGCAGACAGAGCAGTCTCTCTCTCTCTGTGTGTGTGTGTGTTAGCTAGGGTAACCGGGTTATGCACTGACCCCATTCGAGACAGAGAGAGAGAGAGAGAGAGAGAGCGACCAACAACACACAACAAAATGCCAATGGCCAGCGGGCATTATTAATGGCACTCGGAGTGCACTTAGTCCGGGGCAAGCGAGCTTTGATTTATTCATTGCCACAAAACATTCACTATTCACTGTTCACAGTGTTCACCATTCACTGACCTGACATTTTCACATTTAACTATAACAATTATTGTTATTTATATTACAATTATCTCTGCCAGTGAGAATGACGAGTAAGAAAGACTAGGAGAGGTAGAGAGGTAGTGAGAGAGGGGATTGTAAATTATACTCGGCCTTCTTCTCAAATTAATAATATAGAAAAGGTCTCTCGTTGTCATAAGGCAACGACTTTTCAGGGCAAATCAATTGTGTGTACGAGTCGAGACTATCTATTTCATCTCACTTACTCTTAATGATGACTCACTCACTCTGACAGTGAACCTCATCTACTCTTGCTCACTTTCTATATATCGTATAGTAGTATGCCAAGTCATGTCTCTATTTATATTTGCATTGATCTACCGCTTTCACTAACGAGAAATACTAATATTTGTAATACTTTTCCATCCATTAATATGGCGTACCCTGTAAAGTGCCACAATCCACATACTGTTGATTGTTAACTAGTAGAAATGAAGTCAACCTAAATCCACAACCATAGGAGTATAAATATTGCTCAATTTTCTTACTTTGTTTGATCAACACAGGTTCACATTATTCAACTGTCTATATAATGCCAAAAAATAAATACAATTAACTTTTAATCAGACTTAATCTATATATAACTGTCTTTATACATTCCAAACGATATATAAATTGAACTTTGCTGTATTTTGCTCAAGTTCAAGATGTCATTAGGCAGTGTGAATATTCCTTCTCAATTAGCTATACATGGAAATCCATTTAGTTGGCGCATCTATGCACTTAATCGATTATCTCGATTACAAGGATGTGTTCGCTATAAAAAGAAAGCTAGAAATTGCAATTAAAAGGGGGAATTGACTCACTGCCTAGGTATTTGATAAATGACTCTCATTGCGCGAGTAAATGTTGCCAGTGTTGGTGACGTGGTACTGTTGCAAAGTATCGTTTGTGTGTGTGTGTGTGTCGTGACGTTGTGCAACACTGGCCACGTACAGCAGCAACACGAGTCGTATTATGAACACGCTTGAGTCATAAAAAGACGTCAGCAAAGTTTTTTGTTGCCACAGCGCGCGAGGTCAGGTCACAGCGTGGGCCAGGGAAGAGGTGGGGCAAGGGTAAGGCAGCGCAATGGGTAACAGGTAACGGTAATTGAAACAAAAGTTGAAGCCAAGAAACGGCACAGCATACGTTGCGGCGCCTTAAAAACCCATTTCCAACTGTTGACACGTGCCGCGTCGTGCCGCGGCCTGAAGTGAAGTCGAGACTGTGCTCCCGTGCCCGTGCCCCGATGCCCCATGCCCCCATGCCCCATGTCCCACTGCTACTGTCAGTCCTCCGCCCCCGCAGCCTCTCCCCCTCAGTCCCATTTCGCTGGCGTTGTCCGTAAACGAAAATCACGCGGCCGCATGCGAAGTAAACAACGTGAAATGAAAGTCATGCGTCGCATTTTAAAACCGCACGGAGCATGTCTCGCAGGACGTGGACCCCTGCCCCCCCCTCCCACATTCTTGTCCCTGTGATATGCCCGCTACTCCCATTCCCCTCCAGCCGGCACTGCCCCCGCGGCAAGAGATGCGCATAATTTAAAATACAAATTTGCTGGCAACGACGTCGCAGAAGATGAGCGCGAAGGCGAGATGGAGAGAACTTCGTCCGCGGCAACTGCCTGAGCGATGCATTTGTAAATACGCCTCATTATTGTGCAGGCACCTGGTCCGTACCCCTCTCTCTGCCACCACCTCTGATTCTATCCCGGCAGCGTCATTCGTCACGTCGCATGTGCGGCGTCGTCGTCTCGTGCAGCGCCACAGGAAATGGCAACAAAGTACAAAGCAATTTAATAAATGCCGGAATCACGTGAAGGTGTTAAGCAAAACATTTTGCAGCAATGACCACGTTGGGGGCCCAGGCGAGGCGCCCAACGACACGTTACCTTACACACGACCAAAATGCGACACGACACGCAGTCCGAAATTGAAATTCAAATCAACTCACGCACAACTGAGCAACTGAGCAAGGTGGCAGAGGTGAGCTGGCCAATGCGGCTTTCTTCAGCTCGTTAGGCAGGTATTTTCCTTATCAGAATTATCGCAGTAAGTGTTATCGATCGGCAGGACTTTAACTATCGAAGAGCAGTAGCAATTGAGTATACAACAATTGAAGATACTGCAGATTAAGGAAACAACTATTTATCGATAAATATTTGATAGTTGACTATTGAACTTTCACAGGCGGTTATCGATCGGCAGGAGTTAAGCTATCGAAGGGCAGTAATATATAATTACACTACCGTTGAAGATGCTCCACTAATGATTAAGGAAGCAACCATTTATGGATGTACATTCGATAGTTTTATTGTAGTTATCAATAACCAGTCGATTAATTTTATTGCAAATAATTGTTGGCTAAAAGTATTGACTAGAGTTAGACCTACAATCGATAACCAGTACAGAAGTTGCCTTAAGTTATCGATATCGAGTCAAGTCAGCTTCAAATCGACAGTAGCTTTTGTGGTTTGAGCTTTCGATAATCAATCGATAAACCGTAAAGACGAATAAGACTAGAATCTATATGTGTTGATTTATAACTTAAGTAAAACTCTCCATAATAAGTGGCGCTGATTCTGTGGGTAATCCGTGGACAGTGTGCTTATAGTTTTATCATCGATAACAAATCGATTGGCCGTAAAAGTAAATAAAGAAAACTTTCAGATTAAGAATGCTTTTACTTCATGTTCGTACAGTCAATAGCTTAGGTTTACAATACATTTATCCTTAATAGGACAACTCAAGGAAGAGACTTAAAAGGAAGAAGAACAGGTCTCTTCAGGGCTCTAAATTTATCTTCAGTTCTTGCATTATCCATATTTATATTTCCAGCCCTCTTCTCTATCTTTCTCTCGGTATTCTGTGCTCCAGCCTAATTTGTCATATGCATTTATTCATTCATTCATTTCCTTATTCCTGCATTCATTCATTTATTCGCTTTAATAACTGTCAATATGGCGAACTTCGACTGCAGTCGTCGTCGTCGTTGCAGCTGTTGCCGTCGCTGTTAATAATGAACGAGCCGCGACGACGCGGCGCGACGTTGGCGTATTAAATGCGACAACAACAACAACAACAACAACAACAGCAACAGCAACGAAAACAGAATTCTCGCCTGATCTTATGGCCAACTGCCACGCCCTGGCGTGTCCCTGTGCCCGCCAGACTGTGTGCGCCTCTTTTACAGGACATTCGACCGTGGAGGTCGCGCTTGCACTCGCTTGTGCTTTAAACTGACCTTACACAGGATATTTTGACTTTAGTGTGGGGTGTGTAGCGCATTGGAAATGAGGGAAACGGGGTCTATGGGTATATATTATAGATCTCGAATGATTTGGGCTGGTATTTATTTATTTATTTATTTAATTAATTTAAAATCGACTAAATACAGTCGACTGAATTAGATACAAAGAATTATTTAAAAACTCATTTTAAAATAATTAAGTATTAAGTTTAAGTTTACAAAAATTAAAAATAAATTTAATTTGTTTGAGTTTAATTTAATTTAATTTAATATATTTGATTGATTTCATTCATAATATTATTTTTTCTCAAATAAGGATTGTATAAATTTATTTATAATGGAAATATCTTTTTTTTTCGATAATGTGGAATTGTTATATGGATTTTATATATATGGAATATATAGGTATATACACACATAAATACATATATAAATTGCATCTAGTTTGTGTTGTTTTGATAGATTTCATAGTTGCAATACAAAAAAGACTCCACACAAACAAATTGCAATTGAATGGATTCGAATTGAAATTGAGTTGAATGAATGCTTAGCATACTATGAACATAATGTGAAGCAATATGACTAACAGTAATCAGCCAATATATTCTAAATACCCTGTCTGTGTAGGGTATCTCAGTCGTAGCTTTCTTCATTGTCTCCCCCCCCTCGTAAATTTCTTGCTTTATTTTTGTTTTTCGCATTTTCTTTTCATACACGTATTTATATATGGTCAGTGATTCGCACTCGTCGCACTTGTATTTACATCCGCATTCGCGTTGTATTCACGCGCCGTATTCACATTCACGTCCAGCGTCTCTCGTTGACATCAATTTGTAATTTCAATTAAAAATTTAAACTGCAAAAAAGCGCAAGAGCATTCAATTCCATTGGCGCTGCCATTTAACGTTGTCGCTGGTCCCCACACCTCCTCTCCCCTCCCCTCCTTACATCCCCCTTCACCTGACTAACACGCATTGCCCTTTGACCCTCAGCAGTCGCGCTGACTGCCACTGCCCCTCCTTCCTCCCGTCGTCGTCTACGTCTCTGCGCAAGTTTGGCTTGTGTGCGGGCATAATTTGATATGGCGTATGCTACAAATGGCAGCCCGGGGCATTTAATTTGATTTCTTTCTTCAAATAGCTTTGCCACACAGAAAGACAGAGAGCGGGGCAGTTACTGAGACAGGGAGAAAAAGAAAGAGGGAGAGGGGGAAACAGTGAAACAGACGCATCTTGTGTAAAAAAAAAAGAAAAAAGTGCAAAAAGTTATTCAAGAACTTTGCAGCTCTTTAAGTCGAAGCTGCTGTAAAAGCAAAGTAAGCAGCCAACACGATTGTATAATACCCTGTAGATGTAAGGAGCGTAATAGGGGATAGTTGTGAGAGAGGGAGATGTAAAGAGACAGAGAGAGAGAGAGAGAAAAAGAGTTGTGTCTCTTTCCAATTAAGAACTCTTCATCTCTCTAGATTGAAGCTGCAGTTGAGGCACCTATGCCTTGTAGTTGTAGTTGCATCTCTGCCCCAAGCTGACCTTGTCTTAGACAATACATTTGCAACTATTACAATTAAACTGCAGTAATTTCCTTGCAGAACAAATTGCTATTCATCTTTCAATGCTGTGACCGATTCTACATTAATTCCATGCAAATATTGACTGTGCTCAGCAAAGTTTCCTCCGCCTTATTTGTATCATCTTCAGCTTTGGGATCCTTCAATAGATTAGAAAAAAGGGAAAACGCAAACTTTGCATAACATTTACCTCTGCTCTCCTTGCATATAATGCATCATAATCAGGCTTCGAGAGCCTCAAGCGACTCTTCACTCTCATCTTAATCTTAAGTTATTTCTGGCAGAAAACGATTCATCATGCGTGTGTGTGTGTGTGTGTTGAGAAACGATTTAAAATTTGTGTTTTGGCAAGCAGAAAAAAAAAAAAAAAAAGAAAAAAAGAAAAAGAAATGTGATGACATAACTCTTGAGTGCTGTACAAATAGGCAGCAAGAGGGGGAGGGTGAGGGAAAGGGGGAGCGAAAGGGAGAGTAGGTGCTGAAAGTGCTACCTGGTGTGCGATGAGAGGGGGGGGAGGGGGAAGTTTGAGTTGGATTGAGGTTTAGGTGTGGGTTCACGTTCGGTTGTTTGAGTGGGCGTAGAGAGGGGGGGAGGGGCGGATGAGGAGGCGTATGCAGATGTTGAGGACTCTTGTGGCACGGTATGCTACCGCTTCGGCTGCTACCCGAGCCCCTCCATTAGACATGGAAAGTGTCAACTTCCGCGTTCCTGCACACACACACACAGAGAGAAGGAGAGAAGGGGAGACAGAGGGAGTGAGAGAGGGGGAGCTGTGTTGGGGGCCCCCACTTCTGTGTTGTGGCTGGTTAAAAGCATGTCAAATTTTTACACACACTCAAAGCGAGAAAGGAGTGTGAAAGAGAAGAGGAAGAACAGGGTGGGGGGAGGGCGAGGAAGAGGGGAAAGGCAGGGGGAAGGGGCAGCGCATGCCTGCAAGAATGCATGATTGAATGATTGAGAAATTAATACACATACAGACACGCTTGTATTGACAACACACACACACACACACACACACAAGGGGAGAAGGGAGTGTTATGGGAGAGGAGGGATGGGGGGGGGGTTAAAAAGAGCAGCACACTGGGCGCACCATCAGCTTCAACGTAAAATAATTCCATTTCACTTTACAACTGAATGCAAATTACATGCTGTAATTTCCTGCAAGAAAGCAAGAAATGAAGTGAAATGAATGTGGCACACACACACACACACACACATGCATACCACACACACACACACACACTGTGGCAGGCAGGCACACACGCATGCGGCGAATGTATTTGCGCCAAGCGGAAATAAAAATAAATTCGAAAAGTTAATATTAAATGTGCTACATTGGAAACATATTGTGTGGCAGCCGCCCACGCTGCGCCACCTCTGCACTCTCACTCTCTCTCTCTGCTGTTCTGCCTCTCTCTCCCTCTCTCTTACACTCTCTCTCTCTCTCTCGTTCTCTTTCTCTCCCTTTACTGGCTTCCTCTTTGCATTTCTCTCGCTTCGCTTGCGCTGATTTTCCACATGCCTAGCAGACAACCAGGCGAAGCCTTTGTCCCCCTCCCTTCTGCCCTGCACCTCTCCCTCCCTCCTCACGCACCAACACATTAAGACAGCGACGCGACGCCGGCGGACATCAGTGCGAGGCCTATCCCCGCTCTGCCTTGCACTCCTTGCTCCGCCCGACCAAGCTTCGATCCGCTGGCCGTAAACAATTGCGCATTTTCAGCGCCGTTTGCTTACATTTTTTACTCTACGCGCGCGCTTTGTTTTTCTCTCTTATATTTTGCAGTTCAGCATACCCTGTAACATTGATCAGCCAAGAGAAATAAGTGAATTAGAGCGTAAGTAAATGAAATACGTTATCGATAATTGTGTTATCGGTAACTAATTTGTGTATATCGATATCGTTCACATTACACTTATAGTTAAAATAAAGTAAAAACATGTTATCGATAAATGTAGAATCGATGAGTAATATTTCGATATCGATAACAAGTAAGATAATTGAGTAGATTTGTGAGAAAGCTTCTACTACTAGTTCTAATTATGTAAAAGCATGCTATCGATAACTGTTGTATCGATTTGATATATTTGATATATTATAACAATACATCGATAACGATATCTATATTAAGCAAAACAATTGCAATATTTTGTTACCTATTGGATATCGACGAATATGTTATCGATACTAAAGCTAAGACAGTTACTTTAGCTATCGATAGCAAGTCAGCAAGTCAGAGCATATTATCGATAACTTGTGATATTTATAGGATATCTGCTAGTCACGCCCCCACGCTCGTGCAACGCATCGAACTTCCTTTTTATTTTGTCTTTTCATTTCGTGCATTTTTTACATTTTCATATGGCGCGCATTTTCATTGCATTTTCTCTGTTTCTTTTTTTTAGTCGGCCGCTGTTTTTGTTTTTCGCTCATTTCTTTTTGTATTTTTCCCGAGAATTTTCGTTGTTTTTTTCTGTATTTTTTTGTTTTTTTTTTTTTGGTTTATTTTGCATGCTGTTCGCTTTTTGTGTTTTTCGGTTTTCTTCTTCTTTTTTAATTTCCGCGCCATTTTTTGCGCTTGCAGTTAATTTTTATTGTTATTATTTTCATTGTGCCGCATCGCATCGCATTCACATCGCCATCGCATCTCATCGCGTTGGGCCTCCGCCGCCGCCAACGCCACCAACGCCGCCACTTGGTCAATTCGCGTTTTTTAGTCAACGCGTAAAATATGCTTAAATATTTTAAATTTAATCACACGCTTCGCTGGCTCTCGGCAAATACGTCAATGCATATGCAAACAAATAATGTAAAGGACAGGGGTGTGCCTGGCAAAGGGGGAAGACGGTTTATTCTCCCCTTTTGCACGCCAGCGGGCAACTTCAATGCAACACGCATTGCTTTCCGATTACAACATATATCGCTCTCTCCCTCTATCTCTCTCACTCTCCTCTTTTCTCTTTCACTCTCTCTGTACCCCCCCTCCCTCATTCTCTGTCTCTCTTCTTTGTCCACCTCGGGCTGCCTCAGTTGACCACGCATTAACCGCAATTAAAGCGGCGATTTTTATTGCGCCAGTTCAACATAGTAAAGTCCCCCTACCCACTATACTACCCTATACGATATGACTGGCAGAAGTGTCCCCTACTCGATTGAGCTGCTGTTTCCGATTGCACTTGGTCACTACTCTTTAGTAAAACGTATTAGTAGTCACTCTTCTGATATTATTTATACACTTTTTGAACTAGTTCCACTAGCATTCACCTTCCTTTTGTTAGGTACAATTAACTGATCGTACCTAACTAAAGTATATCTATGTACATATCGTAACTAATCTAACTCGTATACCTTAGTCTACATAACAATACCTAAGCCAACCTGACTTGTGAAATATAGAAATATAACTACAACTATCAATAACATATATGTCCATAACATTGTCTTTTATTATTCCGTTTTTCAACCGCTTCTGCCCTTATGGAACCACATATTGAACTAGTTCAGGTTGACTTTTAAAGAAATTATAAATTTGTTTTTTCATTATCTTTTTTAACCCCATTATAGTTCATATCAAATGAATCAAATTGGAATGAATTGTTATGAAACCACTTTTTGATCAAGTTAGTTAAGTAAATTTCGTATAACATTTAATAGCCACAACAAGTTCCAATGGTTCCAATCCCAGTATTGTTGCTTTTCAGCTTACTGTTCCAATTGGAACTAGTTTCAAAAGTGTTTCCCCTAATCTTGACTAGTTCCATGCCTTGTAGTAGTTCTTTATCTCCATCGATGATCTCTCTGTAAACGACTTACAAGGGAGCCGGTTAATATTTGTCCCTTTTCCGTTCCTCTTTCCAGTTAAGTTTTCAGTTCCAATTCCGACCAGAGACGAGATTATGAAGGGCTTTTGACAAAGCGTACACTAGTTTCTACGAGTAGTTTCGGTTTCATCTAGGCAAATCTGCGTTCTTGTGTGTCTGTGGCTTATGTGTAGTGTGCGTGTGTGTGCACGTGGGATATTATACGGCAAAATGCCGCCGGAGCCATTTGACTCCGATTTTGGTTTGTGGTCAAGTGAAATTTATATGCCCAAATATAATGAACCCGCAGCACCTGCATGTGTAGCCCGTGCTAACTGTCTGCAGCTCCAGTCCATCTCCCTCACTCTCTTTCTCTCGTTCTCTCTCTCTCTCTCTCTCTCCCACTGGCCGCATTTACCTCAGACCCAAAGCAGCTTTGCTGGCCCCAGCTTGTTGGCATGTGCCTGCGCCTGTGGATCCGTTTTTAAGGGGAGGTGAGGCAAGCTGAGAGACACCAGAGTAGAGAGTGAGAGGCAGAGCAGCAGAAAGGGAGAGGAAGAGAGAGAGATAGAAGTGACTATCTACTGCTGCTGGTGGCGTCCATCGGTGGGAAAGTTGATTTGGCGTCGCCAATGCATTTTCTGTACTGATACATAAACTCAACTCAGCTGAGTGGAGATGCCGCACTCCCCGTCTCCTTCTTTCTCCCGATACCCCTCTCCCTACGCCAGCACTCGTGCCGTGGCTGTGTATCTGTGTGTGTGTGTGTGTGTGTGCATCAGGGAAACTGCATGAAAATCATATTATAAATAAATTATGCAATTATAATTACACAAGAAAACTACTTGGGGCATAACAACTAACACACTAGCACACAGGCGCGCACACCCTCACACGCACACACCTCCCACACACACACATACACACAGGCACACACACACGCACACACACTTGTACGCTTGAACGCCGGCAGCAATTTTCCTAGTGTGTCTGTCTCTGTGTAGAGTCCTGGCTGGTGCTGGAAAAATGCTTCAAGTTGTCATGTCAGGCGTGTGTGCGTCCCCCACTCACACTCCCTCTCTCTCTCTTTCTCCTAACTTGCTGTCTCCCTCTCTCTCTATGTGTGTGAACTGTCCTGGAGCCGAGCACAAATAGCACAAGTACAGGAAAATAATTACATTTTACGTGTTCCTATTAATCTTGCTGAGTTTTTAGTTTTAGCTTTTAGTTTTGGCTTCAGTTTTAGTTTCAGTTGTTGCCCACTAATTCACTTTTTCTTCTTCCTTGCTCCCTTTTCCTCTCTCTCTCTCTCTCTCTTTTCCTCTGCTCCTTTCTTGCTCCTTTTCTGCCCTGTGAATTCAATTTTCTTGTTTTCAGTTGTCGCTTCTCGGCTTATGCCTTCCTTTGAGACACACGCACTTGGTGGGAATTCTTTGTAGTAAAAGGAATATGAGTAATGACAAAGAAGGAGTGAACAGAGGGAAGTTTCAGTATAGATAGAGGAGCTCTAAAATTAAATTTTTTTTTATTTTTTTTGACAGATATTAGCCCTGTATTACTTCAAAATTGAAATTTAACCAAAGTTCGGGACTGTATTGCTGGAACTTTGTTGGAACTCTGTTAGTTTCGTTGTCTTCCCAGGCGCAGCTGAAATTTATAGATCAATTGAACAACAGCACGTGGCCTTACAGAGCGAAACACATACATATCCAATATCGTTTCATTTCATCTCTTACCCTGTCGACTTGTTCCATTCCATTTTGTGCTTCTGTCTTTATTTCTATCTCTTTCCAACGTTCGTTGCGGCGTTCTATTCCGTTTTTCCCAGTTCTAATTTCCTTGTTAATCATTATCTTTCTCTCTTCCCGTCTGTCTTTCAGTTTCCATGTTCCATTCCGCTTGTTTCAGCTGTTCTTATTTCTTAAACTGCTTAGGATCGCTCTCACACACTCCGTTTCTCTCTCCCATCAGCTGCAATGGTTCAATTAACTTGTTCTTTTATTGTTACCTCTGTGTTTCTGTCTATTTTTCCCTCTCTCTCTCTCTTGTCATCTGCATTAGTAGAATTTCTATATTGGCTTCTCTCTTTCTTAAATCGTTCAATTCCGCATGTTCCAGTAATTGCTAATTCCCATTTCAGTTTCCCAATTACATCTGTCTCTTTCTACGACTCCCACTTATCTCTAACCCTCTGTCTCCCTCTTTAAAATTACTCATAAATCCCATAGTCTCCTCCACCTCCCCTTCTCACGATTAGACCTAATTGATTTGCCTTATGAAAATTAGTTTTATTAGCCGATTTTCATTGCATTTTCCTCGGCACAACTTTTCCGCCAACTGAAATGAAGCTCGTTAAATTGGGGTTACGACCTGCTTTGTTTTCCATTTGCTTTTCGAATAGTTTCAGCTTATTGCTTGAACGAGGAGTGTGTGTGTGTGAGGGGGAGACGCCCTGCAGGGCGTGGCAGTTTGTTGGGGGAGAATCTGTGTAGGGTGAGGGGGGGCGGAACCGTGGCTTGCTGTTGCTTGCAACTAATTATGCTTTTTAGCATTTTGTAATTTGCGCTTTTGTCACTTGGCAACAACAAAAGCCGCTTAACCCACTAAAGCCACAGAATTGAGGCAACTCTATCTCCCTACAGCACCATTCCCTTCCCTCTTGCACGCACACACTCACACGCACGTAAATCTCATTAAAGTTGAGAGAACATGCTTCAAAATTAATTTCCGTAATTCTCCACTTGAGTTGGGGCGTTTATCCAACTTGTTTTATATTCTTGGGTTTCTTTTTTCCAAGCAGGAGGAACTAATATTTAACTTTGTGGGTAGCTGTGTTTGTGTGTGTGTGTGTGCTTGGGGGTAGTGAGCGTGGCCAATCCTTTTCCTGCGGTCAATTTACAGTGCAATTCGTGAGTTGATAATTGAATCGGTTTAAAGTTGCCCAGAGAGTGATAATTTTAGTGTGGGGCAAACAAAGAGGTAAGCAATACACGACTATTAAATACCCTAAGTAACCACCCTTTAAGATTAAGTCTACAGTGTGCTTTTATTATGCTTTATTTGCATTCATTGGTCTTACAATTCCCCATTCGTGCTTTCTATTCTTCTTTCTTTTTCTCCTCCTTGACTTTGAATGTATTCGGCCCATTGTTATTTTCCGACTTGCAAGATGAAATAATTTCCCCCAAGCTTTCGCACTTGTCAATCAGGCCATGTAGAATTTTCCATGTTTTTCCAGGCTTCTCCTCCCCGTTTTCGACTGCGTTGTATTTTGCTTTCTTTCCGTATTCCGGGGATGTCTCAGCTTGTTCGGCATTTTCTTTCTTCACATCTTCGGGACTTTCTTTTTTTCCCGTTAAAAAACCGGAACTCGAACTGAAACTTGAACTGGAACTTGAAATGGAAATTGAAATGAGACTTGAACCGGAACTGGAACCAGTAGATGAATTTAAGCTACGACACATCCTGGGAACTGAACTGGAACTTGAACTAGAACTTGAACTAGAACTTGAACTAGAACTTGAACTGGAACGTGAACCGGAACGTGAACCGGAACGTGAACCGGGACGTGAACCGGGACGTGAACCGGATCGTGAACCGGAACGTGAACCGGATCGTGAACCGGAACGTGAACCGGGACGTGAACCGGGACGTGAACCGGAACGTGAACCGGAACGTGAACCGGAACGTGGACCAAAACGTGGACCAAAACGTGGACCAAAAATTGAGCTGGAACCGGAACTTGAGCTTGAAATGGAACCGGGACCAGAAGACGTCGAAGAACCTGTATCCGAATCGGAGCTTGTATTCAAATTGGAACTGGATTCCGAACTAGAAAGGAGCAAAGGCTTCACGGCTTCAGCTACAGGATTAGCCAGAACCATATTAGGTTGCTCCAAATCATCTGAATCGGTTTCAGAGTCCGAGTCGGAAAGTGAATCGATTTTCATATTCTCGCAACCCTTGCAATATTGTCGCTTGTATTCCTTGATATCCCTTTCGAGCTCGTTGCACTTTCGTGTCAAACGCTTTAGACGTGTCTCAAACGGTTTCCAGGTCTTATTTGCCATCGGTTCATAGACGTATTTCTCCAAGTACCGTGATATCTCTGGATTGTTGTTCTTGCAAGTTTCACACATACGAAACTCGGGGCATTGTCCACGGAAATTGCGAGCCGGGAAGGCCTTGTAGCATTCGCTGCAGGTGAGCACATAGCTATCCTGGGCCATGGACACATTCGATGGATTGTTGTAGTTTTCCGTATCTGTATCATCGCTGCTATAGCCACCCATTTTGGTCACCTCTTTGGCGCTAATTGAACCCTCTGATTCCATGATTATTTTTTTGGATTTTTCGTTCTACAATGAGAATATTCTATGGAATTCTTAAAGCTTCTGAACTTTTCGTCTCGTCTCGTCGTTCACAAAGGGTTTTGGGATGATTTTTCCCGCACTGCCTACTTGATACTTCGTTTCCAACGACCGTTTTGGATTTTTCGTTCTACAATGAGAATATTCTATGGAATTCTTAAAGCTTCTGAACTTTTCGTCTCGTCTCGTCGTTCACAAAGGGTTTTGGGATGATTTTTCCCGCACTGCCTACTTGATACTTCGTTTCCAACGACCGTTTTGGATTTTTCGTTCTACAATGAGAATATTCTATGGAATTCTTAAAGCTTCTGAACTTTTCGTCTCGTCTCGTCGTTCACAAAGGGTTTTGGGATGATTTTTCCCGCACTGCCTACTTGATACTTCGTTTCCAACGACCGTTTTGGATTTTTCGTTCTACAATGAGAATATTCTATGGAATTCTTAAAGCTTCTGAACTTTTAGTCTCGTCTCGTCGTTCACAAAGGGTTTTGGGATAATTTTTTTCCGCACTGTCTACTTGATACTTCGTTTCTAACGACCGTTTTGGATTTTTTGTTCTTCAATGAGAATATTCTATGGAATTCTTAAAGCATCTGAACTTTTCGTCTCGTCTCGTCGTTCACAAAGGGTTTTGGGATGATTTTTCTCGCACTGCCTACTTGATACTTCGTTTCTAACGACCGTTTTGGATTTTTTGTTCTTCAATGAGAATATTCTATGGAATTCTTAAAGCATCTGAACTTTTCGTCTCGTCTCGTCGTTCACAAAGGGTTTTGGGGTGATTTTTCTCGCACTGCCTACTTGATACTTCGTTTCCAACGACAGTTTTCGTTGTCCAACACTGCTATACAGAGTTTAGTGACGTAGTGCCTGGGCAACACTATTCTAATAGACTTGCAACACTAGCTGTACTACCTTGCAACACTGCACAAGATGATTGCCAGTGTTGGACAATGCATCTTATAAGTTTTGCTCAGTTCAGCTAGCTTTACCACATTGCAACACTGCAAAAGAGGGTGCTCGTCCTGGTGATTATCAGGCGGTGCTTGACTTTGTTTTCTCCAGTGTTGGGCAACGAAATTGCTTAGCAAAGCTGAATACGGTTAATCAGTGATTACAATGCAAAAATGAAATTAGAGTGATTGACTTGACCAAGTGACTTCCAGTGTTGGGCAAAGTGTTTGTTAAGTTATTTCTACAATACATTGTTCTTCGATTTCTAGCTGAAAGGTATTCAACTTCATTGCACACACTACCTCACTTTCCAGCCTGTCTGCCTGTTTCACGTTGACAATTTTCGCAATTCAATTTTGGGGCATACGGAAAAATTAGCTGGAAAAGCTTCTTAGGGAAATTCGGAAATGCAGCGCGAGGAAAATCGCAAAGCGGCTCGACGGGCGTATGTATCAATTATGCGAGCGCGTGTGTGTGTATCAGTGTGTGTGTGTGTGTGTGTGTGTGTGTGGTATGTGTGTTAGCCTGTATGTGTGTGTATGTGTGTCTCCAATGGCCGGCGTCATTTGCCTGTTCGGCGGCCTAGGCATTCTGGGAATGCTTCGCTCCGTTTTCAATTTAGTTTTGCGCCAAGAGAGAGATAGAGAGGAAGACGGGAAATAGGGGAATGGGGGAGCGCAAGCGAGAGAGAAGAGCAGCACAGCGAACACCTGCCAATGCCGTGGTGCATGCAACAATGGGGCAACCAGAAAAGAGTTGGCTTAGCTAACAGCAGGAGGCAGCGCAAGAGCGAAACAGCGTCAGGGCGACTCCAAGGGGGAGTGGAAGGGAGGGGGGAAGGGCAAATGGAAATGGAGCATGGGGACTGGGATCGGAATTGGGATTGGGATCTCGCTGACTGCCTGCTGCTGCCGCTGCCTTGGTCCATTGGAGGCGCCACTCAATTCAAATGAATCCCCGTTTGGCTGCCACTTGACAATGGCTACACACACACACACAAACTGGGGGACACACACACAGGCACACACACACATATATAACCACACACCTGCAGAGCGAGACGAGTCAGTGAACTTAATTTGGTCACACACAATTGATTCTTTTTACCAACACACACACAGACCTCCAACACACATTTAGTCGTTATTGTTGTGGCAGTTGCAGTCAGCGTTGTCAATTAAAAAAGGCTAAAAGTTGGCTGGCAATTTCTAAATTTCTTACATCGTAAAAGTAACAAATATCTCAAATCTGAAGTCATTTTTTGTTTGTTTGTCGTGTTCGGGTTAGTTAAGATTTAGCTTAGGTTACAGTTGGCGAGTTTAGATCGGACTCAGTAATTGAAACCATTGAAATCATCATGCATTTCATTTGTATAAGTCCTGTCGACTAATGATATATGTATCTCATTTCTTAAGGATAACTGAGTTCTAATATAATGTACAAAATAAATATAAATTAATATTAAAATGTTTAACCTATGGGGAATAATAATTTTTTAAATAGTCAAAAATCTTTTTAAACATGATGAACAAACTTTAACTAGGTAGCCCAAGGACCTTTAACAGTCTACTCGTATATAAGTAGAATCTTAGTATATATACCACACTATATAATACAGTATACATCATCATCTTAGGCAGTATACTATAGAAGTATAAGGTACATACTATAAGTATCCTTTTTGCCGAGTAGTCCCCATTTAACTTTAGAATCTTCTCTATTCGACTAATTTTTATCGTGTGCAACAAGAGAATCTCTTGATTAAGTTCTTTTTTTTTTTTGGCTCGAAAATGGCTTAACTGCCAGCACTGGCGGCCAACGGTGAGAAACAGCAGAAGCTGCTACTGTCATCAAGACCCGGCGACGTTTTGTTACCTTTTGCGAAGCTCGTTTTGTAATTTGTGGCTGAAACAATGCAATTAAGATGACATTAAGTGAAGTTCGTCCTCGCACTGCCCTGCTCCGACCCCTCTGTTTTACTACTCTCTTTCTCTCGTTGCTGCCACATGCCACATGCCACCTGCCACATGCCACCTGCCACCTGCTGGCTTCTGCTTCAGCTGCGATTGCGATTTTTATGCCATATGCAGTTGCAGCGACAGCTTTAGTTATCTGCCGTACGCCGTAGGAGACTTCTCTATTGTCCAATTGCCTTTATCTACCTTTCTCTCTCTCCCTCTCTTAATCTCCCTCTCTGTCCCTCTCCCACTTCGTATGCTGTGTGTATGCAAAGGTAATGACATCAAAGAGGTCATTCCTGTGGCCAATTTGACACACGCTCTTCGCTTTTAGCATACAACATCTCCTTCACTTTGATAGCAGGCAACATTTTGAGGTTGTCACTCATTGTTCTCTCTCTCCCTCTCTCTTTGTCTCTTTCTCTCTCTCTCTCTTTCGTGTTCTCTCGCTTTGTGGGCTGGCCAAAAATTTCATATAAATTTGCCGCAAAATTTCAGCTTCTTAAACAAATGAGCTAAGCATATTTGCTGAATTGCCGCGTACTTCAGGATGCTTAAAAAGATGATGCAGTTCTTCAAGTATCCGTTGCAATGTTTTGAAAAAGAAGAAAATGGAAAGAAAGGTATTAAGAGAGAGAGAGAGAGAGAGCAGAGAGAGGAAGTAAGAGTTGCATGAGAAGTCCATGAGTGGGAAGCAAGTTTCGATAGGCAATTTGTGGTAAGCAAATGAGAGAAGGAGAAGTAATGAGAGAAGGAATCAAGTTTGAGTATACTTTAAAAAATTATACTTTGTATACTTTAAAAAATTATTGATGAGTCTAGAGAAAGTAAATTATGTTGTTGATATGATATGATAATATAATCATCATAGTTTTTATTTTAATTTCATTGTTAAGAATTGGAAATAGGTTTTACTCTGAATTGATATATGAATCGCATTGTCTTCTTCCTAAGATGAGTGGAAACAGGTTTGTAGTTTACCTTCGGTGTTACATGTTAGTACCGGGTATTTTTAACTCTTATTACGTTTGTCGATAAGTTCTGTCATTTATTTTCAAAATTAGCTGCTGAAAAATAAGTTTCCACCTTCTCGAAATACTCTTGAATTTACATAGAAATACTCTACAAAATGTATCGTGTCTACAGTTACCACTTACAGAGTATCCCCAGTTCGAGTACTTTCCCATCCCAAACAAAAATTTGAGTAATAACTCTGTGAATGCATTTCGCACCAGGGTACATTTGCTGGATGCGCTTTGATGGTGACCAGAATGCACCAAGTGCAGCCCTGTACCCCTACACCCCTCACTCTGCCCCATGCCCCCCTTTTATTTGCACCACTGCTGTCTTGGGCTGTAAAACTCTTGGCCAAGTTGGTGAGCTTGACTCAAAAACATTCCGTACCATTCCGGGCATAGTCTGACACAAAGATAATGCTGCGGATGGCAAAAAAAGATTGTGAATTGTTAACCACACACACACACACACATACGCATACATACACACTCACACACATACACAGACACTCACACACACACGCCTGTCGTCAGGCGGAAGGACTCTGCTGCTTGGCACGTACACAAGCATGTGGGCCTCTGTTTGGTCTAGGCAGCGGGCGGGGAGCAGGGGGATTAGGAGGGAGGGGGCATGTGACAAAAGCAGCTGCCTTTTGTTTGACTAGCGCGCCCTTGGCCTCCTCCCACTTCACTCTACCCCCCTACCCTCCCTGTCCGCTCTCGGTGTGTGTGTGAGCTCAAGCATTCAAATAATTAAACTCATCAAGTTGCCTTATGAGCATTTCCAGCGCGACCTCCCCCCATCCCTCTTGCCATGCGTTTAGTCTAATCTTCTTTGTTTTCTTTTTTAGCACAAAGTCCTCGTTCTCCTTTGCGCCCCTGCTCTCTTTCCCAGTTGCCACCCCCTTTCCTCTTCTATTCGCCATTTGCGTCCTTATCGTGGCGTAGGACAGGAGGACGCGCCTACACGAGCTGTGGGCACGCATAATCCTTGATCTTTTGTTAGTTGTTTGCTCAACTTCTGCTTTACCTCAGCTCAGCTCAGCTCACCCTCTTCCCCCTCTCCCCCTCCCTAGCTACCTTTCTCTTGGGCTACGCTGTTTGCTCTCGCGTGCCTCCCCTTTTGTTACGCCTCTGCCTCTGGTATCTCTCTAAATTATTAATTAAAGTATTTAACAAATATGCAAAAGTTTGCCCTGAGCACCAGCAGAGCCCGCTTTGCCTACATCTTCTCCGCCCCCTTCTATATCCCTCTCCCTCCCACTGTGCCACTACGCCACTGTCTGCTCGTCACGCCCACCAGTGAAGGCCTTTGTTGCGCCCCCTTTTTAGCCAGTTCATTCTGCCTGCAAGTTGTCGACTAGTTAATAATGTGGCCAGCACACACACACACCTCTCTCTCTCTCTTTCTCTCTCTTTCTATCTCTCCCTCTCTCTCCTACCCTCCGTCTCCCTCTCACATACACAACTGTCATGTTGACTTTGCATCTTTTTGAAGTTTCATCGCCGCATCAAAGACATTTGGCAAATAGTTCTAAACTCTGACGATGATTTCCTGTTACTCCACACACTACACTGGCGATAGTCCTTAGAGTAGTTAGAGAGGCATGTCCTGGCCAAAAATTCAACAAAGCACTTCAAATGGGATTTCTACTTTGTCATTTTCGGCAAATTAGTTGAGGTTACAGAAGAAGAAGATTTGCAGTGGCTTTTTTAAAAGACTGCCCTGCATTTCCTGAGGTTAGATTGCGTTCTTTTAGTTGTCTGAACTGGGGAGAAAGGGCGGATAGGTTTAACAATATTCTTATATAGTACATACATATATCTACTGCACAGTGTTTTCTGGAGATTGTCTCTGTTTGGCAAAATAAAATAATGTATTGAAAAAGGCAAGATAAGTAAGTATTGATCCCCAGTTTACATGATAAGTCTTATAAAATAGTCCAATAAAAAGTCCTCTGCAAGACAAGAAGAATCATATTACTACAATTTGCTGAGGCATTAAACTTAATAGTTCGTATAATATAGAAATATAGCAAAGCAATGTGATAGAGTTAAATGATATACAGATAGTTTAGGATACAGGAGTAGAATCGTATATATGGCAATAATTGAAGAATATTAATCGATATGATTCCATGAAAGTATCTAAGGTTAATTGCCCATTGTTGAAGTGTTTCTCTCATTTAATTATCTTCTCTGCTCCATTACTATATAGAGATTATCAGGCTGTTTTCTAAGACTATATACAGATCTATAAAAGATTTTATGGAGCAGAAATATTTCCCTTTGTTTGCGAAGTTTGTTTTTCAACTTATCTTACTCTATAGGAACTAATATACTTATTAATATATTAATATTATCTTGTAGTACAATAAACTTCTTAAATGATTCAATTTTCTTATTTGATATATATCTATTATATGGTATATTTGTTATATAACTCCCTTTTCTCAATATCATCCAGATTTACTTGGATGGCATTGCAATCACAGTCTTCCTCTTGCCTCGTGCTCTGAGCTGAACGTGGGTTTATTTCTCTAGCCATTTTCCCGTCAGATTCAGCTGTTCCTTTGTCTTAGTGCTGTCTTTAGTATGTGATTCTTTCTTTCTTTCTTGACCAAACTGACTGTTACTGGATTTAGTTCACGGGTTGACTTGACGCTTTCGCTTGGGACCTGTTTAACTTACTGCCAAGCATCCACGCACGCACTGGGGTTAACAGGGGTCGAAGTGCAGCAACCCCACGCCCCTTGTTCTCCTTGCCCTGTTTCCTTTCCCTTTCCCTTGTTTGGCTTATAGCATGGAAATCCTTTTTGCGTAAATCCCCCGAGTACATTTGACCACAGCGAGGCAGCGAGGCACATTTACGTAAGCTGATTACGCGCGACTCGAGTCCTGCTGACCATTAGCGTGGATAGGGTAGAGCGGAGGATGGGGCAAGCTGGAAAGAGAGGGATATAGTTTGCTGCTCTTCCTCTCCTTCTCGCTCATTAGAAGCGCGCGTTGCTCATAAATATTTGCAATGACAGCTGCAGGAATGTCAAGTGTGTGTTGCATACTTTGAATTACATATGAGGGGAGCGAGTCAGAGACAGAGACAGGAAGAGTGGGTGGGAGAGAGAAAGAGAGGGGGGGGAGTCAAGTGTGGAGAGTGGCGGGTTGCATTTTTAACCCTTTCATGCCCACTGTTGCCTATAGGCAACATTGCCTTTGTATTTAAATATCGGTTACGATTCAAAATTAGTCTTCACTTTTTTTTTATGGGGAAGTCCCTTTATTATTTTTCTTTCATTTTTTCTAATTTTTGCTAGTGCAGCTGCAGTGAGTGTTTAGTAATCGCAAATAATTCAAAGCGACCACAGCTGCCAAAAAATTTTAGCAAAAAGTGCTCGTAAAAATAGTTGAATTAATTAAAATTAGTTACAAAAATTAACAAAATAAGTTTGTAAAGCTCTTCAAAATAGGTAAGTCTATTATAAAAGTATAAATTTGTGTGTGAAATTTGTTTAACAAAGAGTGTGAATTTTTTCAAAGTTCATGTTGCCTACAGGCAACATTGGTCGTTAGAGGTAAGTAATAATTTTTTTGTTCACATAGGCATGCGTCCAAAGGGATTAAACGAATTGGAAATTCGAAAAATTTGCGAATTTGATTGGGAAGATTCAAACGACGAAGATGAAAATGAAGATCCAGAAAATAATATGGAAGTCTTGGAGGCATTTATAGAAGAAAACCTCAACAACATAATAGAGCAAGGTGGAAATATTGAGGATGAGCTTATGAAAAGCACAGTGCTCAATTCCATCGAAAGCGGCTTTGATGAAACAGTCCAACAAATTTATGAAAAAGTCGATTTAAATAATTTGAGATGGAGGCGTTATGTCTCAAAAGAAAATAATATGGATACTGAATGGAGAAGCCATCAGACTGCTGGCTCCATCAAGTCGCCCATTGAATATTTTAATTCATTTTTTGATGATGAAATTTTTGAAAAGATATGTATGGAAACCAATAATTACGCCTTTCAAGATAAAGGAGTGGATCTGAAGTGTGGGGTGTGGGAGATACGGAGATATATAGGCGTGCTGCTCTACCTAGGCGTAGTCAAAATTCCAACAATGCGTATGGCATGGTCAAATGATTTTAAATTAACCGTAATATCAGACGCATTACCACGAAATAGATTTGAAAAAAATAAAATCATTTTTCACATAAATGACAACTCCAAGCAACCTGCCAAAGGTGTGGAGAACTATGACAAACTTTTTTAAAATTCGTCCTTTATTAAATAAATTGAAAGAGAAATTTAATGAAATCTCACAAGAGGAACATCAAAGTTGTGATGAACAGATGATTTCCTTCAAAGGTAAAAGTAGCTTAATTAATTTTGCAATATATGAGGTTCTAATTTAATTTTTGTTTCAGGTCATCATAGTTTAAAGCAGTATCTCCCTAAAAAAGCCTCATAAGTGGGGCTTTAAAATGTTTTCCAGAGCTGGGGTCTCTGGCATTATATATGATTTTTGTCTGTACGTTGGAGATGGAACCTGTAAGTCTTTTGGACTTGGATTGTCTTCAGATATTGTTTTGCATTTGGCTTCAAATATTCCTGATAATCAAAACTTTAAGTTGTTTTTTGATAACTGGTTCACTTCAGTAAGCCTAGTTATAGCATTAAAGGAACGTGGGATTTTAGCAGTTGGCACTATTCGCAACAACCGTTTGAAAAATTGTAATCTTCTTAATGAAAAACAGTTAGCTGAAAAAGGCAGGGGATCCTTTGACATAAAGGTCGAAGCAACTTATAACTTGATCTCATGTCGCTGGTTTGATAACAAATGTGTTCAGCTTATTTCAAATTATACTGCCGACACACCAGTTTCTGAGTGCATTCGTTGGTGCCGCAAAGAGAAAAAGATGGTTAAAATACCGCGTCCAGCTATTGTAGATACTTATAATAGAAACATGGGGGGTGTTGATCTATCAGATATGCTGTTAGAGTTATACAAAGTAAATCACCGCTCCAAAAAATGGTACATGCGAATAGTTTATTGGTGTATAAACGTGACTGTGGTGAATAGCTGGCTATTATACCGCCGAGATCATAAGCTCTCACTTGATGGCAAGAAATATATGCCACTTATAAGTTTTCAATTAGAAATTGCCAAAGAGCTACTAAATGCTAATGTGGCTCGATCCCGTAAAAGAGGTAGACCTGTATTTGCTCCATTAAATTTTAACTCGCCAAGTTCATCAATCGGTCATGTAGAGCACTGCTCACCAGCTTCTTCAATTGGAATTGAATCACCAAAAACTACATTACCAAAGAGATCGTATATTATGGCTCCAGCAAAAGCCTTAAGATATGACCAAATTGGTCACTGGGTTCAGTGGGAATCAAAAGGTAGATGTAGAATGTGCACTTCAGGCTTTCCCAGGTCAAAATGCTCAAAATGTAATATTCATTTATGTTCAAACCCAAAAAAAAAACTGTTTTTTAATGTATCATACAAACAGTAATACAGAAAAATAAAGATTGTTACAAATATCTCATATTTGAAGTTTAATTTAAAGGTAATATTACTCATACGTTCATACACATTTATTTATATGGATGGACCAATGTTGCCTATAGGCAACATTGCAGTAAGGACATACCAAAGGACTTAGAGCATCGAAAATTGAAATGAACATTACTTGAGGCCCCTATTAACCATTTATGACGTAAAATATTTTTTATGTGGCCCCAGAATAATTCGGGCATGAAAGGGTTAACATATTCACCACGCATGGGGCGAGTGGTTTGCGGTGCCTGCGGTTGCTGTCAAAAAATGTAAACGTTCCCGTTGGCACTTAAACAAAACGAGAAGAGGCAGCAGAAGAGTGCAAGAAGAGGGAAAGAGAGAGAGAGAGAGAGAGAGAAAGAGAGAGGAAAAAGAGTCAGTAGATAATGATGAAGAAAGCACAGGCTGCCTGACGATGATGATAATGATGCTGGTGATGCCTGCTCTCTAATTCAAATGCAAAGCAGAGCTGGGGCAGGGCAGGGCAGGAAAAGGGGCAGGGAAGGGCGCACAGCCTCGACCCGCAGTTGCATTTAAGAGAAGCGGGTCAGATAGAAGGTAAGAGAGGTCACAGGGGGGGGTAGTCAGAGACTTGGACAAGCCCTACAGTTTTGGCGAGTGCTCAACGCTTCATGATAAATAATGCAGCAGCAGCGCAGCAGTCAAGGGTGTCGAGCAGCAGCAGCCAGAGATCTGCATAGGCGCTGGGCAGGAGAGAGGGTGGAAAGAGGTGGAGAGAGAGGGAACGACTTTGCCTTACAGCAGTTTTCTTCAGCTGTCAGCCGGCAACAACGACGACGACTTACCTGGCCGAGCAAGCAAGCCTGGCTGCTGCGCCCCCCCTTTGGGCTGTGCCGGTTGTCATTGTGCCTCCCTCCCCCCTCCGCATTCTCACAGCATATTTTGGTACAGGAGGCAGGCAGGCACTGTTGACACATAGTTTGTAGTTGGCAAACAGTAGCAGCAGCAGCAGCAGCGGAGGCAACAACTGTGCCGACCTGAAGATGCTTTGTATAAATTTGAATATTTAACAGCAGCAGCACCAACAACAACAGCACAAACAACGTTTCACTTGGTATTCGACCTGCGTACACTGAGAGAAAATTCTTGGCATACATTGTGAGAAATTTTACTGACTGAAGCAAAAGAGAGAGAGCGAGGGAGAGAAGGAGAGTTGTGGGTAGAGCAGATGCAGAGATGAAGGCTGCTTTAATTTGCTTTGCTTTAATTAAAAGTATTTTCGAGAATCAAAAACGATTCTATCTTAATTTTACATTTACAGCTATCAGATAAGACTAAGTAGAATGCATTTATTCAATTGATTATGCAATACTTTCGGCTTGAAGGACGTTACTTTAGTATCGATAGAATTTGTTTGGCAAATACCATCGTAGTCCTTTCAGAAAAATCCAAAAACAGTGTGGGTCTCAGCACATTGTACTTTCGCATGATCTGGTAATTTCTGGTTTCATTGCATTATATATTGAAACTGGACTGTATAGGCTGCCAATTCGGCAATACTATCGGTACATCGATAGCTTTTGCTGAACAAATACTATCGTACTACACTTTGAATAAACCAAAGAAAGCAATCTATAACTTCTCAGCACATTATACTTACGCTCCAACCGAATAATCAAATTTGTAGTAATACCCGCTAAAGTTATAAACAATAACCCATCCCTGGAATAATAACAACTCACGATTTGCTTGACATTTAGCTTTATATTCATTTATTTATTTAGTTTTATTTTATTTTAATTAATTCATTAGTTTTATTTATTCTTAGACCCTTGATATCCTCAGAAGTGTGTGTGGTTTATTTTTATATTTGTATAATTCAACTTAATACGCTTAAAATATTTATTAATTAATACATATACATAGATAATCGGTATTATAATTAGTATTATTGGTATTATTTGTATTTATTATTATTATTATGTCCGCATGCGCATGCTTGGTAATATACTGCCATATATAATTGTTCATTTATCGTAATGTATATATATATATATATATATATAGATATATATACTGTTCATATGCTTATATATATATATATATAGATATATATACTCGTTCATATGCTTAAGTTTTTCTGATCTGCTATACTTTACGAGTATCTTGTGAATCATTTTCTTGTATCGCCTTCTTTCTTCATTTTTCATCATTATATTCTTCATTTTGCCTCGCTTTACTCGGTTTCGCGAGAAGTTTATCGCTTTTCACTAGGGTTACAAAAAAAAAAATGCATTTTGTTTTGTTTTTCTCTCGTTTTTGTTTCATTACATTTAGTAGAATTTGTCCTACAGTATTTTGTTTTCTTTCAGTATTTTCGGTTTCGGTTTATTTTTTATTTGGGTTCATTTTGTGAAATACATAGTTGATATTCTACAAACTTTAAGTGTGGTTTCTTTACGCTTTTGGTTTCTTTATCTAATAAATATAATTTGCTCTTCTCGTTCGTTATCTTATCTTCTTGGTATTTTCTGCTTCTCTTTCTTTTAATAACTGTCGCTTGGTATTTTTATTTAGTATTATTTATTATATCTCATAAATTCTTGTTGTTGCTAAATTTTGTTTTCTGTTTACGTTTCCTCTTTGCATCTTCTGCGTTTCCTTCGTCTTCTTTTTGTTCTTTTGTTGTGGGCTGTCTGCATGTGTGAGTGTATGAGGGTGTATGGAGTCTATGTGTGTGTGTGTGTGTTTTAAGTGTGTTTGTGTGTGAAAAACGTTTAAATGTTAATTTATCTCAATTGTTTCCCTGTTTCTTTATTCGCTAAGTATTTTTCGCTTGACTTTGCCTCTAACATAAATATACTAAAATACCATTTTATATACATATACATAATTTTTTTTCGTTTTCATGTTCTTTTCTTTCTTGTTCTCGTTTCTTTAAGGCATCTTCTTCTTCTTTATATTTATCGTGAGCCATTTTCTCTCATTTTGTTTGGCTTTCTTATGTGTGTTTATATTTGTTTTTTGTTGCTTTTGAAGCAATTTCATATTTTTTGTCGTTTTTCGTTTTTGGTATTTTTTTTTAGTTTTTAGTTTTCTTTTGTTTTTATAGTTTGCTTTTGTTTTTTTTACTCTTGCCAAATTCTAATAGGTAACTGACTCCTGCTCTTTATGAATGGTTTTTGTTTTTCTTTTGGGGTTTTTTTTTGGGGATTAGTTTTTGATGCATTTCGTCGAATTGGGGCTCTAGGATTGTTGCCAATTAACAGAAGAAAACCGTGATAAACCGAACCAAAATGGTACAGTAAACACACAGAAATACTAAGTACATACCGGTTAAATACCAATTGGTTATTAGTTATCGATAATTGTGTGAATTATTTCATACCATATATATTTTTATGTAGTTCTATATATCTATATATGTATTCTATATACTTAGTATTTTCTTTACATTTATCGTTTTCGGTATTTTTTGTTTTTAGATGCGAGCGACAAGAAAAGCCACACTGAAAAAAAAAATTGTTTGGTGCTATATATGATGGCGTTATACAACACTAGTTTACCACCGTTCTTTAGTTTACGTTTACGTTTTTTTAGCCTTACGAAATATATACACAAATCTAACGGTTGTAAGGGTTGTCTGTCCATTTGCCATGCTAAAACTAATTTATCGGTTATCGGTTATCGGTTTTTTATTTCGTTTTTTTTTCGCATTGGGTTTTCTATTTGATTTCGCCACCGATACGAGTAGCCGAGAAGCTTTTGATATAACGCTATGAAATTTGTATGTAAGCATGTATGTGTGTAGATGTGTGTATGTATGCATGTATGTGTGGCACACACACACGACCCTACACATACACAGACATACAACACACACAGTGCCATGATGTAGTGGGAGTGCACAGATACACATACATGTGTAAATAGCTTAGGTCGGGTGCGGTGTTTGCCAAGTTCTATTTGTATCGTTACAAACTATCGCTAAACGCTATCGTTTTCAGTATCGGTATTGTTATCGCTATAGTTATCTTTATCGTTATCGTTATCGCTATCGTTAGTTTTAGTTTAACGCCAATTACGCAATGTTGTTTCTTCTGTGTGTGTTTCTGTGTATCTATTTCTCTTTCTTCTCTCTTATCTTGCTGTCTTCCGCTCACTTCTTTTTTTGGCCACATTTCTTGTCTAAAAAAATTTTCTTTTCATTATTTTTTTTTTTCAAACTAATTCAGCAATTTTTAGGCCCAGTTCTCTACATACAGTTTAGGTTTCGGTTTTTTAGCTTGTTTTCGTTTTTTTCATTTATCACTTAAGCACTAAAAAATACCCCCCTGAAAAAAAATGTTTAATTTTATAGCTAAGTTATCGCCTGCTTTCTCCTCTCTTCCATCTCTTGCTTCTATTCTTCCTTCCTTTTCTCGCTTGCAATAAATTCGATAAGCACCAATTTATGAAATCAAAATTTCAATTGAAAACGCAAACAAAAATGAAAACTCAGTGTGCGTGTGTAAGATGTGTATGTGTGTGTTTGTAAGTTGAGGGGGTGTGTGCGTGTGTAAGCCATGTTGCATGCAATTGGACGGAAAATGAATCAGCTGCATGTGAATATTTCTCGTATGTGTGTGTGTGTGTTTTGTGAATGGAAAAACAAATGAACTCATCTCATCTCTCTCGAGTCAGCTCCATTTTCAAGCTAGATTTAGATATAAAATCGACTGTTACTGCTGTTGTAATACTGTCATAGCTTGTAGTTGTTGTATTTGTTGTTGTATAAGATTTATTTTTTATTGATTTATCATTTCTCTGCTCGTTTATTGTGTAAAATGCAATTTGCGTTTCGTGTGTGGAAAAGCGCAAAGAAAATCTTACAAAATAATAACAAAACATTCGATATATATAATTTACATAATTTTACAGTTTGACAATCGATAATTATTACATATAGAATAGTAATCATAATAGTTGGCTTAGTTTCGAAATTAATAATAATTAAATAGAGAAAAAAATCGACCCCCCATTTAAAAAAGTAATAAATTAATTAAGTTAAGTGTACTTAAAAAAAGTTCAAATTTTTTCAGCTAAATTTCAATTGTTTTCTGTTGATAATTTATAATTTTGCATGTTTTTCGATTTTAATTGTTTCAAACATTAATTTTGCTTGACCTGTGGGTGTTTTCTATTCTCTCCCATGTTGGCGGCGCCGTTTTACAGTTACAGCTATGTATCGTATGTATGTATGTATGTGTTACAGTTAGGGTTACCATTACAGTTACAATTACAGTTACAGTTACGTTTTATGGCGCATATTGTATGTGTCTGAGTGTGTTTATTATTATTTTTCTTCTTTTGTTTTCGCATTTTAATTAAACTGCTGCATTCTCTATAGTTTAAATATGGGTTCTTTCTTTCTTAATTTGTTTAGTATTTTAATGTTGGCTATATAGCATGAGCATGAGTATCTCTATCTCTTTCTAGCTGCTTTTCTCTTGCATTCTTCTTCTCGATTCTGTTTGGTCTAGACTTGGCATAATTAGCTACAACTGCGAGACGCCCCCTTCAAATAACTATGCATCATATTCTGTTTTCTTCTTCTTCTGCTCTTTGATCTCTGCTTTCTTCTTCAGCTCTTCTCTGCTTCTGCTCTTTTCTTCTTCTTTCTTATATACAATTCTGTCGATTCCTACAAGCGTTGCGTGTCTCTCCAGAAACTATCGCTAAAACTATCGCATAGCCGAAATCGAAAACCAGACCTTTGTATAGACAAATATTGTGAGGTTTCTTCTGTGAGCAACCTACTTGGGACTTGATTTTGTTCTTTCCACTCAATAGTTTAAGCGATAGTACGAAATTCGAAACACGCGCCTGCCAGTATACTACACTTCTTCAGCTTCTTTCCTTCGCTGAACTTTAGCTCTGTCTGTGAATTTTGTCGAGTAGTGTGTGTGTGTGTGTTTATTGGTGATTTGTTTAAAACTATACCAGTCTCAAAAAGCTCGAGTACCACGACTAAACAAATAAAAAAAAATTGTTTTCTCTTTTTTCTCATTCTTTGTTTTTTTCCTTGCTCTAATCTGCAACTACCTTTCTTCGCATGCTCTTCTCATATCCTTCCTTTTCTTCTTGTTCTTATTGTTTGTATGTGTGAATGAATGCATGTACATTTAAACACATTAGGTGTGTGTGTGTGAGTGTGTGTATAAATAGTTTGGGGGACTTAGGTTGTCTAGTATAACTAACATCTATATATCTGGGGCATATGCGTACGTACGCCATAGAGCTGTGCACATATACATATATCAGAGCACATATATATCATACACATACAGACATATATGGAGAAGCAAACGCTATATGCTCTATTATAGTAATATCAATACTATATACGTATTATTATTATCATTATAATTATTATATTATATTACCGTTATGCATTTGCTCTGTCGCATCATCTAGAAATCTAATCGATTTGAAAAAAAATTGTTTAGCTTAAAAAAAAACGTACGAACGAATTCGATTAACATATATATCGATATATATATCCGTATATAGGCCTATTATAATTAGTTTTTAGTACAGTTGACACCCTGACATTTGGGGCCATATAATACTCGACGATAATTATATAAATATTTCAATTTATTTATTATTTACTTTTCATATTAGTTTAGTGGTGTGAGAGAGAGCTACTAGCTACTCCTTCATGATGCTGATGATGATGAAGCTAACATGCAACCGGTTCGGCATCGGGATGCTCATCGGGCTTGGACCAAGTGAGACTTCGTCGCCGTCGCGCATTAGGCACACCCGCTGCACCACCGGTGGCACCCCTTCTTCTTCACGAACTTGATGTTGTAGGGATCCTCGGCCAGTTCGGGGTACAATGCCACATCGTGTATGTACTCACCCTCATAGTTGTTGGCATAGCTCTGCTTGAGGATCTCATCGGACTCCTGCTGGGTCCACTCAAGCACTGTGGTCAGGCCACTGCGAAGTGCCTCTTTTTCACGGTGCCAGGCCTTGCGCACTGCCGTCAGCTTGGCATGATGCATCAGGCGCTGCTGCTCCTTGGCTACAGTGGTGCCATACCGTAAATTGATGATGGCATGTGCACCGTGTATCTTGACATCCAAGTAGTTGCCACCACCACCACCACCACCACCTCCCCCATTGGAGGAGCTTGAGTAGCCACTGCCTGACGCACCAGTACCCGAAGTAGCACCAGCTGCGCCGCCCGATTGCGACTCACGGGTGATCTCATGGAACGTTGTATTCACCTGACCTTGCAGCCGCTTCAGTTGTTGTCGATCCTCGCTAGCGCGCCACGCCTCCTCCTTGACAAAGAAGAACGAATCCTGTTGCGCATTGTGAACCACAAAAGTGAAGGGTAGCAACTTGGAGCGGTTAAAGACGCTTGTGTAGACATCGCGATAGATGGCATTCGCTGCCGGGACACTTGATACTATCGCTTGACCATCTGCGCTGCGTGACACGACAATACCTTTGCCGAAAGGTGGTTCCGTGTCCGAGCCAATGCTACGTGGTGAAGGATCCATAACGTCACACTTCAGTGCGGACCGTGGTGGTGCTGAGAGCTGCTCAAAGTCAGACATGCGTCGCACATTCAGATGCGCCAAGAAGCCACTCTCCACAGCCATGGTGGGTATATTATCGAAGGGTCGTCGCATATTCAGCGCAATGGGATTCGTTGGTGGACGACCCCACAATGCAGGAGGTTGCCACAAGTCCCGTGCCAGCTGTGGCATCAGATTACCCACATTGTAGCCAAGGGTATGCAACCAACTGGCAAAGTCCGATGGATAATGACGCTGTTGACCCACATTGATGGGATCGTTGCCATTGAAGCGATACAAATGCAGACGAGTCGGTGTAATGATGCGCTCTGCAACACGTTGCCAGTCAGGAGACATCCATTGGCCAATCAATGGATCATAGACACGTCCATCGCCCATGTGAACCAACGTTGTCACTTGATCCAGAATGCCGCCACAGAAATCGATAGGCAGATAGAGATATGGATTCGAATCGTAAACGATGTGACCGAAAGGTGAACGCATTATCTCACGAATACCCTCGCCATATTGATTGAAGAGCATCAACGGTGTGCCACTCTGATCGGTGGCCACGTAATACTTGTGCCGATAGACCTGAGCGTAGATCAAATGCCCAACATCATCGTAGGTAAGTGACATTAGCTTTCCATCGCGTGGTGAATAGATCTGTGACACCTCATAGGGTCGCTGCTGATTGGTGTAGAAGAATTGGGTGACATTGCCAAAGTTATCTTTGCGTGTGGTCAAACGCTTCAGATGATCGTAATAGTAGCGTACATCGAATCTGCCACGCTTGGAGGCACGCACCAGCAACCCTTGGGTATTGTAATGGAAACGTTCCTCTCGTGCGTTCTGTGCCACCAAGCCACGTCCATCGTATTTGTATTGTCCCTCACCGAACTTGACAATGCGATCCTGGTTGTTATACTCCATGGGGATAGTATTACCACGATATGTAAGCGACAGCAGATTACCATTGTCATCGTAACGGAAACCCCAAGGTTCCTGTGCCTCAACTCCAACAAGTTGTCCATCGCAGTCCCAGGTGTAGTTCTTCACATTGGTGTAGCTATTCACCGCCACGTTGCGTGTGTAGGTGCGCGTCTGTGAGATACGTCCGTGCACACCGTATGTGAACTCCATGCGGAACACCTCGAGGCGATGAATAGACAATGCCATGCGTTGGGTCTGGAAGCGACCGTCCACAGTGCGTGTAAATCCGGCAGTACCATCATGAAGTTGGGTCTGATTCAATGCCGGGCGACTGAACTTGAACTGGCCAATCAGACTGGGTTGACCGGTGCGTCTGTCGTAGGCATATGCCTGGCTAGGCAGGCTCTGGCCACCGATGCGTCCCTGTAGAGCGATAACACGCAGTTGACTATCGTATTCATAGCTAAATTTGGCATTGCTCAGTCCCGTCTTGGCCACATAATCGATACGCTCCTCGGTCAACAAACCCGCAGAGTACTCGAAATCCCAGCGGTATTCAAGCTCACGTTCAGCATGGGACACTGTGCTGGGCATGCCTGTTGCCTCATTGTACTGGAACTCACTACGTCCATCGCCATGCACTACCTCAGTCAATTGACCGGCCGCGTTATAGCGATACACAATGCGAGCACCATCGCCGGGTAGGATCGTCTGGAGTAGAGCACCCGCATGACTGTAGTGCTGCAGATAGGCACGAGTACTGCCCGGTGGGGTGTAGGTGCAACGAATAAAACCGATCGAGGTCTGCATGCTGAAACTGTGTCGTGTACCCGAGGGTAGAACAACGTGTCGCAAACCACCTGCATCATCATATTGCAGCACAAACTTCCGCTGACTGGCCAAACCGATCTCAGAGACAAGATTCCAATCGTTGTACACAAAGGAAATGATGCCATCCTGTTGCGAAGTGATCTCCGAAAGCAAACCATGACGATCATAGCTGTACTTGAGCTCAGCGGGTCCCCAGGCCCAACCTTCGACACGATTGAACCGATCGTAGGTGATGTTCACGGGGAAACCATTGGTGGGGTAATAAGATTTGGGCAGTCCCGACTGATCGTAGGCGACAATCAGTATCGGGGTGCGCTGTGCATCGTAGAAGGTCTCACGATTGGTGTATTGATCGAATTCGACACCGATTACACGCGATTGATTTACCCAGATCTCACGATTTAGCGTCTGCTGTGGATTACGCACATCTCCGACAAGATTATAAACGGAATACATTGAATTGGTTAGACCATCGCCCATGGTGACGCTCTGATGGGACCACATTGCCAACATTTCAGCCTCAACAGGCAGAGCTGCCTCGAGTAGGGGATGACGAGCCACCGCCGAAGCTTCCACGACAACTCCATTGGCACCGTGTATGGTCAATGTGTTGTTGGCCTTCAATTCCGCATCTGCATGGGCACGTCCACGTTTCAGGAAGGTCGATCGTACGCCACCGAGTACGAGCAGTTCGTTGGAATCGCCGGAGCTACGTTCGCGAGAGAAGAGCGACTCCACCGATGCGTGTACATAGACAGTAAGTCCCTTGTTGTCGGCCAACTGGGAATTGATGCGTACAATTTCTCCGCTTGGCAGAATCATTCCAGTGACACGTCCAAACTCATCGTACTGATAGATGTAAGTCTCACCGCCAGAGGAACGTGAGTTCAATAATCCAGTATTGCTGTCATAGTCCAGTTCGATCTCTTGACGTCCCTTCTCACTCAGTTTGGTCATGATGCCAATGCCATTGATCTGTATCTCTGACTTATGATCCTGTGTATTCTCAATGGAGCTAACCACATTGCTGTAATCGCGCAGGAACTGAATCTTATTGCCCGATGCATCTGTGACAGTGGAGAGGCGACCGAAGCTTGTGTTCTTGGAGTAGAGGAAAGAGTAACGTGTCTTTCCCGATGTTAGATCTTTGGTAGCTACATGTTGTCCATAGCGATTGAAGACGTAGATCTCGCTCGATGGTGGGAAGGGTATGTGGAACTCGCCGTTCTCATCGTGTGAAGGCAAATAATGCTCCAGTGCGAGTACGTGCAGGGAACCTGGTAAAGGGAGTAGAAGTGAAGCCGAAAAGAAATGGGTAAGTTCAAAGTTTAAAGTAATTTTTAGGTTCAACATGTATATAGAAATATCAGTCGCTTAGACCTGGATTCGCTTTAATTTCTGCAACATTTCTTAGTCATTTTCGCTCAAGGGGGGGTTTGAGATTTCTGTAGATGGCTTAGCATAATATGGAAAATAGAAGCGACGTCTACTCGAAAAGGGAATTTCAAATAGGATATTCTCAACTTGTTGTACTGGCGCATATATTATGCGTCCCCTTAAGATATGCAGATCTTAAAGTATGCCAATTTTGTTGGGCTGCTTAACTTACGCGTACAAAAGAGTCCCCGAAAATTCTCTTGCTGCCTTTATACCCTATAGAGGGTCCTGATGTGGACTAGTGCATATTGATTTGCAGTCTCCATTACCTTCTTTTATATACGAGCTTAGGCTACCTTACTGTGTCACTTGTCTGTCTCTAGGGTATTTTACTCAGTGCAAATACCTAGAAAATGGTCATTAAATTGGTTTGCTTCCTTTCCTGAGGCTCTGCTGCTGCGCCTTGTTCGGCTCTTCGTCTCTGCCTCTCTCTCCCTCCCTCTCTCTCTCCACACTTTCTCTCTTCACGATGTGCTGCTGCTGCATTTGCTTAAGCTAAACGCCAACTTCTTCTGCAGCTGTTTGCTTTTACTACTTCTCCCCTCCTTTTCCCCTTCTCTGCCCTTTTCTTCTCCTTGCGGCACCTCTGCAGCTTCCCCCTTAGCTCCCTCTTCTCTCTCCCCCAGTTGGTTCATTTTGTTGTCGCCTGCTCATAAAACGTTTCAAGTTTTAAAATCACTGCAGCAAAAACAAAGGTGTGTGTGTGTGCCTGGGTGTGTGTGTGAGTGTGTCTGGTTGTGCGCCTGCCTTAAGTATTTTTGTGCAATTTGCTGTCTGTTGTCCGTTCTTCCCCCCCCATTGTTGTTGCTGTTGCGTTTCATTTTAGTTAGTGTTGGAAAATCGCTTTGGATTTGCATAAATTTGCTTGCTTGCCAGCTTTGCATGGCAAACACTGACGACAACACAGATGACAGATAGACAAAGCGTGAGAGGAGGGAGACCATGAGGAGTAGGGCAGGTAATAGAGGGAGAGGGAGAGAGAGAGAGAGCAGAGTGACAGACAGTGCGACAAGGAACACGTGCATGCGTTGCAACTGGAACTGCAAATGAAGAACTATCAAGGCAAGGCAAGTGGCACTATTTTACTGCCTGCTGCTGTAGCTAGATGGAGCATAATTGTGCTGTGGCAACTTTAATGAGTGCGCAGGCATCATAAAATTCACATTCGCAATTGGCACAGTTGAAATAATTGCGCGTATACAACAAATTAGAATCGTGTCTTTAATAGATTTCACTCGCTTTCTTCGACTTGTTGTTGTTGCTGTTGCTGTTGTTGCTGTTATTGTTGTATGTGGTTGTTGTCGGTGTTGATTTGATTGCGTTACAGTTCATTTACCCAAAAACAGAGGCAGCTTGCAGAGAGAGAGAGGGAGGGAGAGAGAGAAGGGGAGAGAGGGAAGATCCATTATGGAGGGTGTCCCATTATGGGGTCTCATTTTGAAGAAGTTTCTTCCAGTTATTTCTTGTTCTTCTCTCCTCTCTCTCTCTCTTCTGTCTCTCTCTCTCTCTCTCTCTCTCCTGCTCTCTCTCTCCCTTGGGCGAATTGCCCAGGACATTGGCACAGTGCCAACAATTGAGCGAATTTCAATGCTTGCGCGAGGGCGTGCCAATGTCCCCTCTGCCCCCACGATGAGGGAGGGGGTGTGTGTGTGAGGGGGAGCGGGGAGGGTGAAGCGTTGCTGTATAATGTAATGTAATGTAATGTAATGGTAATGACCCCATAAAGTGAACAACTTGTTTGTGCTGCGCGATGCCAGCAAAAGGGGTTGTTGCCATTGTGGCGAATCCTCCCTTCCCCCTCTCCTCCCTACAGCCCTTTTTATGGCACACGCCCATGCGCTCGCACAATGTATCGGTTTGTGGGTCTATCGGTCTATCGGTTTGTCGTTCAGCTTGACTGATTTTAAGCGCTTTTCCAGCTTCACTTGTTTCTCTTGTTGTTGTTGTTGTTGCTGATGTTTTGGCATATGCCTGCGAATGTGTTGCCAATATTCATTCAAATGTGAATTTAAGTACAGTTCGCATTATGTGTAGTGCAACCCTGCTGCCTTCTTTGACCCTTCTCTATCTCTATCTCTGCCAGGAATTAAGTTATGCAGCTAACTCTTTTACTATTGATGATTTCAGATTTCAAATTAAATTTGAATATAATTAATTAATTAATATTTCAATATTTGTAAGTTATTAGGATGCTGAGATATAGCAGGAATCTCTGTTTAAAATTTATCGATGATCCTGCCAACTGACTATCGATTAAAACTAATTTGTTAAATTCCCACGAAAGTGTTAGGCAAAGTTGAACTGTAGAAATAGTAGAGTATCTGATACTTCGTTAGTGCATCTGGTAGTTTGCTACCTTAGTTATTTTTTTTGTATATCTGCATTTAAAATTCCCGATAAATATTCAATTATTCACTTGATTCAATCGAACGAATGAATGAACGAATGAAAAATACATTTTTTTTACTAGTTAATTAATTCATTTCGGGCCAATTGATGTGCATTTAAAGTCGAGGGGAAAAATACTGAATTCTTTATAGATTTTTTAACAACAAGAAGAGCGCAGGTTGGTGCGGGGGAGGAAGGTAGTAGGGGCAGAGGTAGAGCAGCTTGTTTCCGTTACGTCCGGTAGCTGATAGAAATTTATCAACAGGGCAACAATTGTCGAGCGAATTGGCAAGAGCAATACACACACATACACACACACTCACACACACACTCCAACACACACACACTTCCACACACACACACACACAGCGCAATACCAACACACACACATGCGTAAAGACTTGTTGGAAAATGAAACATTTCCTTTTTGGCAAATTTAGATGGTTTTTTTTCTCTCTCTTTCCTAGCCTCTTCTACCTCCCTCTGCCTCTCCCCTCTCTTCCTTTCTTTCTACTTCTTCTCCTCTGTTTCTTTTGCCAAGCGAAAAATGTGTTGTGTTAAATGCAGAAAACAAAAGCGGAAGTAAAATTTTGCGACATATTGCAAAACACAAAACGCAACAGCAACAAGAATAATAATAATGACAGCTGTTGTTGCTGTAATTGGCCATTGTGGTTGAGGCACTGGCAACAGTAGGCAACAAGACGGGGGAGGGCAAGGGGTAGGGGAGGGTAGGGGAGTGGAGGGTGCTGAGTAGGGGCGCGTGTTGTGCTCGAGGGGCGGAAGGCAATAAAAAGCGAAACCAATTTCCGTCACAATTCGAACGAGGACAAATTAGGAAGTTCCACACACACACACACACACCCATACACACACCTTCATACACACACTCAGAAGGCGGCTGCAGGTACTAGCAGGAAGCAGAAAACAATATGGCCGCCAATAAATAACCAGAACCAAAGCAAAGAGAAGAGAGAGAGAGAGAGAAACTTGTGCCCAAAAAAGCAAAAGCTCAAAAAACAAACTCGCCCAAAAAGTGGGCATAGCTGACAGGCATAGACAGCGGCAGGGGCGTGGCAGAGGAATCGCGACCGGCAAGGTATAAATTTGAGTGCATTAGCAAAACGTAATTTGATAAGACCAAAAATGTAATTAACAAATTTCGACAAGAGAACGGGCAGCAGGGCAGGCAGGCAGCAGGGAAATGGGCAGGGGGAGGAGGCAAGAGGCTATAGGCGGACGTGGGGGAAGAGGTGATGGCAGCCATGTCCCGTTTGCAGCGTTGGCAACGCAACACAAATTAATGAAAGGCAGCACGGACAACGTGCCAAAGTAGAAGAAGAGAACTAGAAGTGAAGGCTAGGGGGCGTGGGGGAGGGGGGAGGTTAGAGTAAGGGCAGCGTCGCACCGTGGAGGAAGCCGTGGAAAGCAAATCAATGGCTATAATTAATCAAGTTTTAGTCGCCGTCGCTGCTGCTCCGTCGTCGCTGGAGCCACGTGTGACTGATTGCCCAGAGGGCAGTGGCGTAGACAGTAGCAGTGTGCGGGCAGAGGGGGGGGGAGGGGTTCGGCAAAAGGGAAAAAGTGAAAATCAATCTTATTACCTCTACACGACGAATTGGTCGCTGCCGCGCTACCCTACGCAGCGGGGGCGGGGTACGACCAGCTCCACCCTCTGACCCTCCAGCACCCTCTGCACTGTTGCGGACAGTCTGTGCTATGAGCGCGCATTAATCAAGTGTATGCGAGTGTGCGAGTGTGTGTGTGTGTGTGTGCAGACAAGACATACAGAAATTGACATGGGAGGAGGGTGCACGGTTTTAGAGAGGGTCTACCCTCTCTACCTCGCTGCAGTACCGACAAACGTAAATAAGCTTCATTAAAAGCTTACGGCTTAAGTGCCAATACGTGTGTGATGTATGTGTGTGTAGGTGTGTGTGAAAAATTGTTGCGTTAATTGTGAGCGCAAGAAACAGACAATAAGAGCAGAGAGGGAGAAGGAAAGAGAGAGAGAGAGAGACTGCGACCTGAGAAAGGGCAACAAAGGTTGACAGGCGGCAGGAATTAGGGCAATGACAAAAAGCTCGTTAATATTGGGAAGGGGTCAATCTGGGTAAGGGAAGGGGAGGCTGCTGGGTAATCACCGTAAAGAGGGTAGAGGATGTAGAAGGAGAGGGGTGGTGTGTGTGTGTGATATTGGTCACTTTACCCGCTCTAATAAACAGGAATTTCAATGGCCACAGAAAGCATAGTTAAGCAAGCCTTGAAGTGTTGTTTGTTCTTTGCTTCTCTCGCTCTGTTTCACACGCTTTTCTCTTTTCTCATCAACTACTCAAAAGAAAGTAGTGGAGGATTTCATGTTTGCTATTATCTATTTGTCTTTTCTTTTATATTGTCCTTAACTCTTGTGCGCTCTCACTTCAGCTTATTGTTGTTCATTTCTTTAACGCAGTCCTTTGTGCTCTGTTCTGTTTTGATGTTTTCTATGTATGTTATATGGTATATCATATTTCAGTTATTTCAGGCAAAGGGTTTTTTTGCTTCCTACTTAGCTTAGTCCTAGTTTCTTCCTGTGTTTCTTTTCCTTGCCGTCCTTGTTTCTTTTTTTTTAACTCAACAGTTTCCATTACTTTCATTTTTTCTACTTTCTGTCTTTATTGACTTCCATTCTATCTTAGGTTGTTTCTCGAAGGTGCCTCTGAGGGTCCAAGAGGGTACCTCAGAAGGTCCTAAAAGTTTCCTCAGAGAGTACAAAGAGGTATCTTAAAGGTTACACAGAGATTTCGCGAAGGGTCCTAAGAGGTTTCCCAGTGGGTCCTATGGGGTTTCCAAGGAGGTTCTAAAAGGTTTCTGAGAAGGTCCTAAGAGGTTTCTTTGAGAGTCCCATGTTTATTCTGTTTCTCACTCAAAACTACGTGCTAAAGATTATGTGCTTCTCCACTCACCTTGATCGGCCACATTGATAACACCGTCCTGGGCCACGGCTATTGCCGAGATGGCCTGGAAGCGCGCATTCGAGGAGAGCAGCGTCTCTGCATTGCTCAACGTGCCATCATCGTTTAGTGTGGCTGCCTGTCCAAGTGTGGATCCTCCTGCACCACCCACTGTTGTCTTGGCGCCCAGCAGTACCGTTGTGGTGGTAGTTGGTCCGGTGGACATGAGATTGCCACCGGCCACGATGCCGGCCAGTGTGCCCGAGTTGGCGACGCCGCCGTTGCCGTTGCCGGTATTGCCAGCGCAAATGCAGGCACCACCGTTGCCAGAGCCGGCGCCGCCACCGCCACTGCCGTTGCCTGCGTTTGCTGCGCTGCCATTGTTTCCGTTTCCGCCAGCTGGTGTCGTTGGCGTGGTGCCGCCATTATTGCGTGTCGGATTCACGGTCGTTGAGTAGGCGCCTCCATTGCCCACCGTTGCCGACAATCCGCCAGAGCTGGAGCCATTGCTGCCGTTTCCAATCGCACAGTCGCACGTTTGTGACCTGCAGAGTGAAAGAGAGGAGAGAAAGAAAGAGAGAGGAGCGTTAGTAATGCAACAGGAAATGCTTAGAGCATTAAACCACCCCAGAACCATCATGGAGTTCCTCCC